>JAHXZK010000010.1:1200000-1800000 GCA_020975415.1 Calonectria hawksworthii | reverse complement strand
ATATGGCCACAAGATTCAGGAATCCAAGAGCAAATGAACGGGGTTCAGAGTCTACCGCGAAGGCAGGCTCGCCGTCAAAACTGTCCCAGTGTATTGACTGCCCATAAACGCCGTTGAGCAAAACAGAATCAAAATCCAAAACCCTAGACACTTTGCAAGCTGGTTCAATGTCGCTTAGTCGTACGCCCCAGCGATCCGTGACACATACCACGAGGCCCCGAGTGGAGGAGCCATACATATTAGACGCTCCAAAAATGCCCCATTATCGTTTGAAAAGACCAATTTAGCAAAGGCTTCAAATCCGGAGCCGCTCTTGTTCACTGGAGGGCGTTGGCTGCCCGGGAAGAGACCCATGGTAGCGTAGGCGATATCGCCCTGGCTAAATTGGTCTGTTCCGCGGCGAGAAAAGCATTTGAGTGCAACCTCAATCAGACGCAGCTGTGTGAGGGTTGCGGATCTCTCAAAATGATCGACTAGCTCCTTCACAGAGTCCGCATCATCCCACGCTCGCTCGGCAAAGTTGCGCTTTGCGACAGGCTTGGGCTCTGACGGGTCTCCGGAGACGTATAGCTGTATTCTATATTCTCCGGGACAAAGCAGAAGCTCAGGCAGCGTCCATAGACGCGAGCCCCACTCCCGCAACCAGGGAGTGACATGTTCACGACTGAATGATGGAGCTTCCTCGTTGGCGAGAATTGCCTTAATCCTTTCAGAAACGGCGGGACCAATGGCAATGATCATGGAATGGGCTGATCGAACAACGTCACAAATGTGGTAAACATCATTGCTATCGCTTGTAGATCGTGCTATGCCATCATCGTTTCGAACGCATTCAAAATCAAGCCAAAAGGCGCGTTTCCCCGCTCGTCTTGCTGCATCGATGCCCCAATCAATGAGCTTCTGCCGATCCGCTTGTGCAATCTGCTGGTTCGCTCTTCTCACATACTCATTGGGATAATTGTAGTTAGCAATTTCCTGCTCGGTTGCAACCCGAAACTGCATTCGCGTGTATGAGACAAAAACGAATTCCAGATCGACGTGGTCTCCGTTTTGCTGAATATAATCAGATACCTTGACGGTTTCAAAGTGACTGGTTTCAAAGTCTCGAACAAAACATAGATATCTTGGGCGTATCAGAGGTGATGTGCCATCATGGCCTTGTGTGATGGATCTTGTCAGTGAGTTTGAATTTGATTGTCCCGTGGCGGCTGTCGTCAGAGGATTCATGTCAATGGTGTCTGAATATGACTGCCGAGATTGGGCCACCACCCCATGTTCTGGGGGTGCCGTGGTCTGATTCTGGCCTGCAGTGGAAGATCTCAAGCGTGATGAAGGTTCATCCGATGCATTTGAATCTTCATGGCCGCAATTTTTGGTATGAAGGGTACCAGGGACGTTCACGCGTGTGGACATTGAATTCGAGACAAGGATTAAAGAACAACTAGATCCAGCCATCTACGAAGTCAGTACGAGTTGCTATTTATTGTGATAAGATGAAATCTCACCAAGAGGCATAGCAGCGGAAACGCAACGACCATTCTCACCAGGGTTAGCAAAATTGAACGCGACGTGTATCGCTTCGCTAGATGACCGGGTTGAAATATGGGGGACGTAATCCAGTAACCGACATTCAACAACGGTTGAAGTCGCCGTCTCGGCTTTCCAAGCCGAATCCATCTTGAGGTTTCTGGGAGCAAGTGTGGATCAAAAGCTGTTTGCAGCACTAAAGGGGCCAGCTGACCGTCATATGGCCTCAGCCATCTTTGTTGGTCTGCATTAGCTATAGCATCCATGGTGAAATAACGAACAAGACCCAGAATGTGAACAGAACAAGAATCGCTAGTGTTTAAATAGACAGCGAGACGAAACCAGAGGGCTTAATTCACGTTGGATATGACGCAGCACATGGGCACGTGAACCACTCCTTGGCTGGTTGCCTTATGCTATTTTGCCACAATGGACCTTTTTCAGCCATTGATCTGTCTGGCTGGGAGGATTTAGAGCCTTGGATTGGACAGCGACATGCCGCTGAATGGGCTTCGTCATCATTTGGCTGATCTGAGCCCCTCATGGTGCATAAGGCAAAGTCTTGGCATGCGCCCCGTTAGACTGCAGATGGTTCGCATGTGGACACATCATCAAAGCTAGTGTCAATTCTACGTACTTAAATAAAGATTTTGATCAAATTTCATCTTATAATCTAATGCAAAGCATTCAGGGGAGGAATAATGTAAATGCAATCCCTTGTGTGATGAAACAGAGCTGTGAATCACAGAGGAAAACCATACATACTGAGCTGATGCTAGTGAGAATGAGCGCCATAGGAACTCCGGCCTCTCAGGGTGAAGGGCATTAAGTTCAAAAATAGTATAGCCGCGGCTACAGTGCCTAAGGCCACATATATGGGCACACAGTCATAGAACTGGTGAATCAAACGGCCCGTCAAGAGGAAAGCCTTAAGGTTAAGCTAGATATCATCAATTTGAGATCGATTTGAGATGAAGCTACTATCTGAAGCATGGTATTGAGACCATGAGGCCCTTATCGCCAGATATGGTGTTGCGACCAACTGACCAACACTCGGGCCGGTTTAATTTATATAACCCCCGTATTCTGTTGAATGACCTTTCTTTCATCCTCGCCGCACTAGATATCATTGGTCCAGCCGAAGGTTATAGGCCAACCGAACATGCCCTTGTACTTTGTAGTACAACGAGAACAAGTGAGCTCATGAGAAGGGCTATTGCCTGTTGGCCCATTCCTCAGAATTTCTACCATAAACTGTATGGAATGGACACCAGCAAATAGGGCATTATGAACAAGATCATCGAGTCCGGAATGCTTGCCACATCCACTGCAGACCTCGCGGTCAGTCGTCATGATGTTGCCACGAAGTATAAAATCTGGTTCTGGAATTCTTTTCGTCAGGTTTGTCCTGGCATTTTGGGTTGAAAGCTAGCCTGTTACCGTTTTCCATCTCAAGCATCTCAACAATGTGAGCCCTTTCAGTCTTTGTGAGGACCCATCGATACCCAATGAATTCATTGTCAACAATGACCTCTTCGGATGCTCCGGGTGCGTCCATTGGGATGTTGTGAGATGGGAGGTTGGTGAGATTAGCAATGCCAGTCATTTTGGATACAAGAATATTGGTGTGGTTATCAAAGAAATGTATTTGGTTTGTCAGGCTGTTTAATGAATTACACAACAGTAGTATATGCCGTCATTTAAATACACATACCAATTACATATCTAGCCTTGATTTCCAGGCTTCGAAGTAAGCTGATAATATTATCGGGAACCGTCCAAGATGGCGTAGGCGAACACAATAACCTTTACAGTCAACCCAAATAGTTAGGCCAGAATACCTTGCAGAAAACCTTAAGTATAGCCACCAATATGAAAGGCCTACCTTTCTTGTCTAGCTTCCTTTCCTCACCATGACGCTTGAGCAAGATAGCGATATGCTCCAGTTCATCATGGCGAGGTTTATCCTAGTTGCAACACCGAAGTCGCATTGGAAAGCGTCGAGAGGAGGAGAGAGGAGAGAGAGGATGACACTGGGAAAGGCTACGGGAGTTGGTTAGTTCGGCTTGGCATTTTGGATTAGATGGGCGTTAGGTTTATAAAAACAAAGTCAATAGACCATTGGTTACTTTTTTACTTTATGAACTTGCATCACACAACAAACCTAACGGTATGTCACAAATGTGATGCGATGCGATATTCAACTATGTGGTAAAAAGATACTAATGATACAACCAATGCCGATTGCCACCCTTTTCCACCCATGAAGCCGCCGTGACGGAAGAGCGCCTCGTGATCACTTCCAGCCTAGCATTAGCGAAGGCTCTGGCGGGACCCATCACTAGCTTATAATGGGTGGATGATGATCTGAACACAAATAGCAGCTTTTCCTGCCGCGCCGGGACGGGACGGGACCGGTGAAGCCATCTTATGCTGATCCCTCTTACTGTTGACTGAGGTTCCGCCAGCCTCACCCCACCTGGCGCATACCAGCGCCAGCCAGCCACTACAACAGCCCCAGGCAACAGCAATAGGGGCTAGCTGCTGGGAGCTTGCGGGTACAGCGCTTCCAAGTATTGTAAAAGCTCCGTGTGATTCGGAAAGTTTTGCCCCTGTCTTAAACTTTGGCGAAATGCCAGCAGCGTTGGCCATCGTGTGCGTATACTGCTCCAAAACACTGCTTTTATGCGTCAAGCACGGATTACACTAAATAAATGGCTTACCCTGTGGGGTTTCTTAGCCGAGCAGCCGACCTTGCCATTATATGAGAAGGATATATGAGAAATGAGCTTCCTTAAGAAGCCAATGACGTCTTAAAAAACTACGCCGTTGGCTCCATACAACATAATGATTATTTTGTGCGTTATCTCTCTGAGAGTGAGGATATTGACAATAAGGCCTGGCGGACAGGAATGAAAATTAGGCTTCCCTCGATGGCCCCGCCCAGCATATCTCACATAGTCACAAATCCATATTCAACGCCCGTAAGAAAATAGTACGGTGAGGCTAAGTTCTAACGCCCATTTTTGGTTATGAAAGGGAACAGCAGGAAACTTTGTCAATCTACAAGAATGTGATTCTTATCATATGTCAGTCTTGCGTGGCAGTAGCTAGTGAGACCCGCGAACAATCGGTCACAAAGTAGAGTGATTTGGGTAAAATAATAGGGACCTGGGAGAAAGATGATTTAAATGCTACCCTGGATACTCCCGATTTCTAAGACTTGTAATTATTGAAATTAGAATATTCTATAATTCTTAATTAATTTCTATTACCTTGCTTTTTCTAGTTTTATTATTATTTTCTTAGGAAACTGAGGTTATATTAATCTTTATTCAACTATGAATATATTATTTGATTTCTATCTACTTGAAATGAGCTTTGTTATCCTGTTTTGGACTACCTAGACTGTGTACATAATGCATTAGGTTCAACAGGGCCCTAGTCAGCTGATATGTCTGCACTTGTGAGGCAGGTTGTTATACCAAAAACATTAAGCAAATCCCTCAAATTCCTACTGGCTAGGTTCCGTTCATGGGGAGGTCGGCAATTTTATGCCGTACCATGTAATCGTAGACTTTGGGGGAGCCAGATATCTCACCTGATTTGACGACACCATGCCGTGCTATACCATTCTAGGTAAAGACCACCATCAAACCTTGAAGCGAACCTCGATTATCAGACGGGCATTTTGCCTGGGTAATGTGGCCAGAATCATACCGAATGTTCGTATTCGCCTTCAAATTTACAATTTTGAGAAGTCATTACGATCAATAGTGGCCAAGTTGTGTATCCAGAGCTAGCTATCGCGATTCATAAAAGGCTTTCTACAGCCCATGAATAACTTCTTTTCTTCTTTTCTTTTTATAGGGATGGTGATCACAGGGGCTCAAAGGACCCTGCTCTCGCTTTGACTTGGTGGTGTTGAGGTCTCGTATTTTTCCACAAACCAAACTTATGCCTCCAGACATCCCCCACAGGTCTATCCGGAGGTTGCATTAAAGGACCGAATATTGTGCAGTTTATCTGACGGCGGACACGGTGCCATGGGGAGATTCGCGTTCCCCCGCATTTCCCCGTGCTCCATACTAAACCTGGTCCGCACGGCAAACCGGCACGCTGATGATGACTCGAACTCGTCTGCCAATCACAGGCGGCTCCTTCAGCTAAGATGATTGGGGGCATTGGGGGCACTTAAAATTTGCAGCTCTTTATTGGCAGCGTGATGGATGTCAGTTGGGTCATGCAGAGCGTTCTGGGTCCATCCCTTTAGTCCAAACCCTGCTTCAAAAGCGAGTCCTCTCCACATTGCAGGACTCACCTCGCATCGCAGTGAGATTAGGTTGGAGGTTTCTTAATAGAGCTTCTAACTTTAATATCTTATTTTTATTTTACTAAGACATTCTCTGTTATTGTTCCAAAACACGCCACGATGTTTTTCAAAAACTATCGTGTGTACATCCTCACGTCGGTGGCGTATATGGGATCGCTGCTTTTCGGGTAACCTACCCCCTTGATCGTTGGGTAAGACAATTATTAACAAAACAAGATATGACACAGGCGTCATGGGCAGTGTGCTTGCTCTGTCAAGCTTCAAGGCAGACTTTGGCTTGCCGACTGACAAAGGTGGATTCGCGACATCCAAGAATGCCCAGGTCTCATCCAACGTCGTTTCTCTTCTAACCGCAGGCTGCTTTTTCGGTGCCATCGCTGCTTCCTTCATCAATGACAAATTTGGACGTCGCTATTCTTTAATGTTTTTCTGTGTCATCTTTCTTGCTGGCGCTGCGATTCAGACCGGAGCCCACCACGCCATCGGCCAGATTTACGCTGGCCGCGTCATTGCCGGACTTGGAATTGGTGGAATGAGCAGCATCACACCGGTATTTGTGAGTGAAAACTGTCCGCCAAAGACTCGCGGACGAGTTTCGGGTCTGTTCCAGGAGTTTCTCGTCATCGGCAGCACCTTTGCCTATTGGCTAGACTACGGCGTCTCGTTGCATATTGCCCAGAGCACCAAGCAGTGGCGTATCCCCGTTGCCATTCAGATAATTCCCGGTGGCATCATGCTTATCGGTCTCTTGTTTCTAACAGAGTCTCCCCGCTGGCTTATGAAGAAGGGTCGGCAACAAGAGGCGCTTGAGGCGCTAGCTTACATTCGCAACGCCCCATCAGACTCACAGGAGGTTCAGGAAGAGATCACCGAGATTCGCGTTGCGATCGAGGAGGAGTTGACTCTCAGCGAAGGTGTTACTTGGAAGGAGTGCTTGAAGCGTGGCAACCGCTACAGGTTCTTCATCGCTTTCACCATCATGCTGTGCCAGCAATTCAGCGGCACCAACAGCATCGGGTATTATGCTCCCGAGATATTCGAAACGGTTGGTGTCAGTAGCACGCACGCATCTCTCTTTGCCACTGGTGTTTACGGCACGGTAAAGGTTTTGACCACTGGCATTTTCCTTCTCATCGGTATCGATAAATGGGGCCGCCGCAACAGTTTGCTCGGAGGAGCTTTATGGATGGCTTCTATGATGTTCATCATCGGTGCTGTACTGGCGACTCACCCGCCCAACACCGACAGCACCAAGGTCTCTTCTGCTTCTATTGCTATGGTGACTATGATCTACCTGTATGTCATCGGGTATTCTGCATCTTGGGGCCCCACGCCTTGGGTCTATGTCTCTGAAGTAAGTGATAGCTTATGTGTCATAATGAGTCTTTTTGCCCACTAACAAATATCCAAAGATCTTCCCGACCCGTTTGCGAGAGTATGGAGTTGGCCTTGCAGCTACGACACAATGGTTGTTCAACTTTACCATTACTGAGATTACTCCTCGAGCAGTCAACCATATTGGCTGGCGGACATTCCTCATGTTTGGTATTTTCTGTCTGGCCAATTTTGCTTTTATCTTCTTTTTCGTCAAGGAGACAAAGGGCAGGACCTTGGAGGATATGGACATTCTGTTTGGTACTGTGGCCGAGGAGCAGCGCAAAGCACATATTGAGCAGGCATTCGACAAGGGAGTGGACCTGCAGCATCTTGAGCACGAGTAGAATAAGAAAGGGTACTGTCAGTTTTGGCGAAATTTGTAGCTTGAATTAACTGATTCCTCCAGAGTAAAGGGGGATCGATGTCTGTGATGCATCTCATAAAGATGAACTAGTCTAATTGGATAATGCCCCGTCTAATGCCTGTCATGTCTCATAAAAACCCAAAATCAAATACTTTTACTCCGTCATTCTCTCCTTTTCATCCGCTGTCAGATCTGCCCCTGCTGTCTTCAGATCTATAGTCGCAAAAAGGCAAAACGAGGTGCAAGCTAGGCCTACACCAAGCCAAAATCCCACCTTGTATTGGTCACTCAGGTCATGACTACCTCCGTGGTACTCCTTCACCACCGACTCCACAAGTGACGTGACACCGAGCCAAAATGCGATGCCCAAGAACACGAGGCTGTTGATCAGGGCGCCACACGAGGCCTGGAGACGAGCAGGCAATACGGTTGTCATGTAAACGTTGGTGACGTTGAATGAAATGTCAAGACCGATCGTCGCGCCCAACATGGCAGGGAAGATATAAGCCCAATATAGCCGTGTGTTTGATTGTCCGTCTGTAGGTATCAAGGCAAACAACAAGACTGAAATAATGTACCCCCCGCCAGAAATGATGAGCAGTACTCGATTAGGCAATATGTGGAGAAAGAAGCCCCCTAAGATGGAGAGCGTAAACCCGCCAGCGCATAGAGGAATGAACCAGAGCGCCGTTTGCAATGGTGACTGAGCAAGAACAGTTTGAATACTGTGATGAGCATTAGTATAAGAAGTATGTAGGGAAAGATCCACCAAAGAGATAAGGGGGGGGCACTTACTAGTAGCTGGCATAGAAGAGGAAAACTCCGAATGTTCCATACCCCAAGAATAAGGCGACTGTGATCCGTTTCATGTATTTGGGGCCGAACATTCCAGCAGGAAGAAGCGGCTGCGCAGCCACCCAGCCCTGTAAGTAGACAGCGGCTATCAGGAGCAGCACACCGAGAATGAAGGTGACGTAGATGTATGGTGTGCGCCAACCATCTGGGGCTCTGCCGCCATCGCTGAGTGCGTACACGACGAGGGATAAACCTGGCACGATGGTGAACAAGCCACCCCAGTCCATTTTGGCCGTGGGATCTTCGGCTCCTAGGTTTCTGGGGATGGAAAAGAGGCCTATCACGAAAATTGCCACGCTGAATATGGCATCAAACCAAAAGTACCATCTCCACTGCAGCAGCTCTGCGGACACAGCACCAAGGACAATGCCGATGTAAAACCCGACGACTGTAAAGGCGCCAAAGATTCCAAAAACGAGATTCTTTCGGGGCCCTGGACGGTACGTCTGGCCCATAATGGCAAGAGTTGCCGGCAGGAAAGCAGAGGAGCCAAGGCCCTGCATGGCACGGCAGACAATGAGTATGGTCGAATTATTGCTGAAGCCGCCGACGAGAGACCAGACAGCGAGCCAGAGCAAGCCGCCCAGGAAGACCATTCGGCCGCCGTACATATCCGAGAGACGGGCAAATGGTAGCAGCAGAATTGCGGTGGTGAAGCTGGCAACTTCGGAAGGCCACGTCCTGGAACTTTCCGGAATGGCAAGGGCTTCTGTGACCGATGGCATGACAAGGTTGTAGCCGTCGACTGTGTATTCGCTCACAATGGCTGCGCCGAGGATGGCGACGACGAATCCCCATTCCTGAAAGTCGTTTGCGAACTCGGCAGGACGCTGTCTTCCAAGAACCTCAATGTCATTTTCGTCTAGGAAAGCCGCGGTTCGTTCTGTATCATTGGAACTGTTGATGGTGGCAACTTGTGTATCGCCCGCGCAAGACTTGACTGATGCGCTCATGTTGGCGGGTTTGAAACGAAATAAACCAGAGACTTGTGGAATTGCTTGGCCATTCGTGGTATAATATGGACTTGATGAAAAGTCGTTTTACGTCGGAATGGAGGACAGATAATGAGAGCTAAAGGGGAGACAGGGATGATGAGATGAGACTAAGTGATCGTGCAGCCTCCTGGAGATGGTTCTCTTTCAACATCTTGAAGAGGCGATCCAATGCATAATAAGGAAACCCCGTAAAGGGGCCTGTCAAATTCTGCACGGCAAGCTTGAAAGGGCTGAAGGGGCTAAGACAGTAGTAGGAAGAAACGGTGACACGAGCCTAAGCGCAAATGCCGAAAGACCAACGCTAGTCCGAGGGAGCCCACGGGGTCGCCTTGAAAAAAGGGACCAACCAGGGATGTGGTGGACTCACGCCAATAACAACAACACCGTGGCCGCCATTTCTCTTTCCAATAGAATACTTGTCTCCGCTGCCAAGATGATTGTTCAATAAACCCATGCAGATGACGAATGGCTTTAGTGATTACGTGCATTGTCGATGAAAGGAGATGCTATTTTCTCCGAAGAAGCCATCCACATACAGCTTGGGCCAAGGGCGCGCCAGCCAGCCACGCAGCATGCTGTGGTCACCTCACTGGCTGCCAGAAGACCCGAGAGACTGGTTGAGACGCAGGCCAGGCACTAGCCACAGCTAGCAGCGAAACTAGTTGCCACCGAAGCTCAGCCTCAACCAATAGCCGAAAACATGGCACCACGCTATTGGCTCGGATTTTGACACCGCGCCTTTGTTTTTTCTTCAATTTCATGCAGCGAGCGCCGCTCTGAATTGGGGCCGCTCATTCAATAACGCCAGACAAAAGAAAACCTAAACCCGCATTTCGCTTGTTTAGCCTCGTTTTCCCCATAATCTCCAGTGTGCTGGCTGTGGGTTGCCATTCAGTGAGTGCATGGATGGATGCCTCACAAGACAAGAAAAACACCAACAACCAACAAAACGGGCACGCACCGCGTAGAAATGCCCAAACACGTCTCAGGGCACGTTTTAACAGACCTGTCTCAGGCCGTCAACCCTTCAAACACTCGGGCTTCCAGGCCTTCAATAGAAGCCACTAGCGGCAGCCAAAGCGGGAGTTGGCTGGGGCTACAGCACCAAGGGCGCTGAACATTCCCAGCTATTCGGAACCCCCATCCGCAACAGGTTTAGGGTCATCTCCTTGATGGGTCCCATGGCACAGAAAAATGAAACAAGAAACATACTTGCCGCGTACCCGCTCCCTCGTACATGTTTTTGCTTTTCAATTAAATAGACTTGCATCCCTTTCCTGCGTCAAAAGCAAAGACAAAGTCTCTCCCAGAGGATTGTCTGCACAAAGCATACACATAAATTTACACCTCACCTGATCACAGACATACACATGGCCCCACTCAGGATCTTTCCACTGCTTACAAGTGCCATTTTGTCAACCCTTCCCAGTTAGAGTTACAGAATCGATGGTTGGCCCTGAATTAGAGCCCAGGGCTGCATTTGTGGTGCATATTATTAATTCTCAACGGATGAGAAAGTCAAACAAATGGTCCAGAAATTACCCACACCAAAACAATTAGCCTTTACTCAATGACTCCAGCAGCAAACGGACTACTCCCTTATGTTTCACCACACGTTGGCACCAAAAGCATCTGCGCATCCACACACTCGTTATCAGTATCTCCAAGCTTGACGTACGTGACTGCGCCGCTTTGACAAGCCTGCCAGGACGGTGCATCCCCAAAGTCTTGACCACATTGCAGGCTTTCCAGGCCAAGGCCCGATTGCGCCCGCGAGCAGCGGAGTGCACTCAAGTCAGCGGTAGGGGGTCCACCGTCTTGAGCGGCCAAGATTTTCAAAAGCGATGGCGACTGCATGTTGTAACTCCAAACCACGTGCCGGGTTTGCAATTCCAACAATGTGCTGCCCTCGAGGGTAAATTCGCTTCCTGATGACCCAGCTATGCCGGTATGAGATGCATCGGGGCCGAACCAACCAAATGCAGAGTTGCCCTCCTTCGTGCGCCAAGCTACTTGAACGTAAAATGAATTGCAGGGCGGCGGTACGGGGTCCACCGTCGTGCTGGTAACCGGATTGGTCGTTGTTTGCACGAGTAGGGATGAGCTGGTTGTCGTGATGGTGATTGAGGGGATTCCTGGATCCGTGCTTGTGCTGGCAACCGGATCGGTTGTTGTTTGCGTGACCAGGGTTGAGGTTGTTGTTGAGATAGTAATTGGGGGGTTACCTAGATCTGTACTTGTTGGGCTGGTAACAGGATCAATCGTTGTTTGCGTGATTGAGGTTGAGGTTGTTGTTGAGATAGTAATTGGGGGGATTCCGAGATCCGTCGTCCTGGTGCTTGTAATGGTTGCTACTTCGGTCTGAACCAATGAAACGGTAACTGTCGTCGTAGTCTTGAACGTAGCGGGCACAACAGTTGTCTTGAACGCAGTGGCTACGGAGGTAGCAACACTATTCTTTGTGATGGTGACAGTGGGCGCGATCGTCTTGGTCGATACAACTACCGAGGTTGTGGTAGATTGCTTTGCGGTAATCGTTTTGGCCGTGGCGCCTACGCACAAGCAGGCCGATGAGAACTGCGCCCGACCTGAGCAGGCCTTGGCGCAACTGGGCAGAACTGTGGAGGATCCCGTCTTTGGATAGCACTTTCCGGCACCGCGCTCTTTCACCACCTGAGTGATCGGAGCACCTACGGTCGTGGTAATGGTCTGCACAGAAGATATAGTGGTGGTCACAGTCTCAATCGATGTCGTGACTGTTGACGTCACTGGTTGCGTAATGGTCTTGGTCATGTGGTTGAGGACGCTCTGATATACCGTGACTGATTTGGTCGGCTTGGTTATCGTGATTGTCTTGGTTTGAACAGCAGTGCTGGACAGGTCAGCGTTGGATGACTTTAAATCATGCTGAGAGGGGTTTTGGCGCTCACTGTGGGCAGGGTGTAACCGTCTTCTCCAAAAATGCATTGCAGCTGTGACGAGCATTGTCGGAATTCAGCTGTCATTGCAGTCAGCCTACCATTTAGTGCATTAGTAAAGGCAGGGCAACATACCGAGCTCAAACACTTGTTGACCTTGCAGGCTGGGGGATAATATTGCCCAGGCACTGCAGCTACAGTTGAGGCAAGGAGCCCCAAGGCTCCAGCGAGATTGATTGCCTTCATGATGGGGCTGTGAATACTTCAGGAGGGTGGCGATGGAAGCTTGCTCTCCTGAGGGTACGGATTAGATTTATAACCATTATTTGTCGCGCGAGCTAAAACGGATTGAAATGGCTTTGGAAATTGGATCGTGTTGGTTCAGGAAGACTACGTTGTTTGTGTATCAAGGCGCTTACCATTGGCACCAAATGAATTAGAGTTCAACAGACTAACCGTCGGTCGCTGGCCCACGGCCATTATGCGCACGTGTTATTTGTGATAGTAATTGTGTTTTTCCGACTGTCCGCTGCCGTAAAGAGGTGACATGTTTTTTCTTGTCCCCTCGGCTCCTCCATTGGGCTGATAGCATTACAGAATACCGGGGTTTGTTTACCTTATGTAGCGGGATCGTGTCTGGGCATGCTGATGGCGCTTCGTTTTAGCACGGTGCAAAAAGGGGTAGAGGAGTCCGGTGCTGGTAGTAAGCGCCACATTGCAAACCGTCTCTTGATGAGCTCGATTAACTAAACCAGATGCGGAGGAGAACAATTTATGCTTAACAACTTGTAGATGGCGATCCCAGGGGTTTATCTTCTCCCCGTCTTTCGAGTGAGACCATGATTTACTTCGACTTGTTCCAGTACCACAAACTCTAACCCCGTCGTGAGAAAGCTCGTTACAAAGCGTAAGCCACATCATTGATTGCATCCATCTGTATGATGTCCTCTCAGATCATATTAACCAGGCACACTAACTCAGGGCACTCACTAGGATCATTCACTCCCAAGTGTCTTCTTCATGAGTTGTTAGTTTCGTCAAATGTATCTGCATCCGATATCAGTCCAAACCCTTGTGGGTCAATTTGTAAAGCTTGAGCCTTCGTCAGACTCACCAAGATCCGAGTCCCCGGTCCACCCGCGTAATAGAAATGCGATGCTCTCATGTGGAGGCCGACGTCGCAATTGCTTCCTGCACATCTCTGAGCCAAATACAAAAGCAGCTCATTACCGCCATGAAGCACCATTGGCGTCCCAGCTCGCCGTTTGCTCCACTCCCCATAAATCGTAATTCGCCCAGGTTCTTCTTGCTGCTGAAAGCCTTGCTTTGGGCCCACACGGCGACAACCTCGTGCCCTTCCGAAGTGAAGCCCTCCTTGCGACCTTTGGCTTTGGCCCCATCGAGCCCGGCTTCAGGGTTCTCCAGTCGCACCAGCTTCCAGCCTTGACTTCCCTGACCTATGCTCTTGACTTCGGCTCCGCGGGTGTGGCGCCACTCGAACCTTTCGACGTGGCGCTTCTCGCCCTCGCCTACAGCCACGCCGAACCAAAAGGTGCCGCTCTTGAGATTCCGCATGTGTCTCACGATTTCCTTGCATCCGTCAACTCCGGCGTCCGGAATGGGTGGCAGATCAACAACGAAGTGGTCGGATCCTTTCTTTTCCTCCACGGCTGTGACAAGCGTCGCACCATCCTCGGTCGGTCCTTCGTGTAGCGTCATTTTTCCGAAAAAGCCGTCTGCGTTGAGGGTGTAAATTGGCTCCGCATCAGGTTCACTGATAAAGGCGAGGATTTTGCGCGAAAAGGGTCCATTCGACGTGAGGCTAAGCCTCTGGGGGAACACGCTGCTCGTCATCTTTGCTGACTACGAAATACGCTTGGTCTCCTTTGTGTTTTCAATGCCCAATTGTTGGTATGTGTGTGAATTTGAGGCCGTGCAATCGGCTCGCCCAGAGGGCCGCGTATTACTACTTTATGTACAAATTGCGGATCGCAACAGAGTTTGCTAACCCATGTAGCAAGCCCACCTCCGGGATTTGGGTCAAGCATTGATTGGACGGATTTTCGTCTGAGCTAATGCCTCAGCCTATTGTTGACATGATCACTTGCATGGGTCATAGTAATATTGCTCCATTCGGAAGCTGCCAAGACAAGGGGGAATCGTTGAATCCTTCGTATCCCCAGCCTTCATTTTGATGACGACCCTCGGACGCGAACCCTGTCAGCCGACCACACGTGACCTGTCCTCCAGCAAGATCAAAGCTCGGGCACCAGATCACGTGTCACCGCCAACAGTCCCGCCACGGTCTAGGGTAGCGGATCATCCTCACTTGATGATTAGATTATTTATGGCATGAAAGCAGAGTAAAAAGCGAACTCTGCAAGAGATTTTAGTGACTTGATGATAAATTTCTCCGATTCATTTTCTTCATCTTTTGACTTCGATATGTTGCATCCTTATGTACACTATCAATATTTGCCATCTTCCCCCACATTCTCAACTACGTACATCTCCTACTTTCACTCAGGCACTCAGATGTTCGTTCATATCCAGTAACCGCCTAAAACAGCCGCAAAGCCGCATTACTTCAAGACCTCTCCTATTCTCCGAGTAAGGCCGCCACTTCCTGAGCTAGAAGATCATGAATGGGGTAGGTGGGGTGCAGGCTATTCAGCCACAAATACTGATCCACTGCGTAGGTGCAATTGTCCCACTTGGTGTCGATTTCAGGTGTTCCACTATTCATTTAAGCATGTAACATCATCTGAAAAGCGAGTGTGGTGACTTACTTTTTGTAGGCCCCGCAGTAGGTCGTTGTATTCTGGTAATCTTCAGTCTGGTCGAAGCTTTCGGGAGAGTCAATGACTTCGTTGAACAGACTGTATGTGTCGAACTGAAACACCTTAGTGTCGTCGTGATTGCTTTCAAAATCCTCGGCCAGTTGCTTCACTGCTTCGTTCCACAAATCAGTGGCGTCTTTGGCCAAGGGAATCCGCTTTGATGCTTGACTGGACTGAGTTACGCGAGGAGCCCTTTCTATTGGTGGTACGTTGATGAAAAGAAAGTTTCGGGCATCGTATGCGTAAAGCTCTTCGACTAAGGATGCGTATCGCTCAAACAGGACGGACTGAATGTCGGAAGAGTTTTCGAGGAGGTAGGAGTTGAAAACATCGTTAATGCCGATCCAGATTGCAAAAAGTGTACTGTCAGATGACCATACTGTTCCATTTCCATAAAATGGGATAAAATCGTCACTGATCTGACTGACAACATCATAGCCATTATCTACCACCGAGTTATCAACGGTAGAACCACCCACGGCGAAGTCGTAAGTAAAAAAAGCTGATTCGTTGTACTTGACAGTCAGAAAGTCGACCCAATTGGGGCCATTTGCACTGGTCCTGCCCGGATATGACGGATTTCCTAGCGGATTAGAAACGGATGGCTGCGAGCCGCTGGGATCGAAGCCTATTTTCGAATAAGAGTCGCCACTAAACCTTTGTTACCCAAGGAGCCCCAAACCGAATATGAAAAATTATCTTACAATACAAAAACCGTCTGCAAGTTATCAAATCCAGGCCAATACGAGCTTTGAGCTTCGCGGGGAGGTCGTGATGGCAGTATCCTGGACTCCACCTGGGATAAGAAAAAGCCTAGAGCAATCTGATTGAAGCGCATGTTTGCAGGGATTGATTCGGATGCTAAATTGGTTATCTAACTTTAGGAATTGTGCGCAAAGTCGCTGTATTTCTAGAGTTCTCGTGAAGGAGATTCCGTGGCAGTCCAATTCGGTCATTGGTGCAATTATTGTTACCACGATGAGAGAGCGCTTGGCTAATGCCATCGGGCTGGGAATTAGCCCGAGAACTGTTCTAGGGACCCATAGCCCTGATCAATATTAATTCCAAGAGGGAATTTGCATGCACTATTGCCGCATCGGAGCAATGTCTTCGGGTCAGTGTTGACGGACTACTGCACGAGCTCTGGTTGCAAAATAATTCCCCTGATGACAACGTAGACCAGCCATCACCATGCCAACTACAGCGCGCAGATTCATTCCTGCGGACTCTTAAAAATCCTAATTTGGACATAAATAACCTTTTGGCTTTTGAATTGAAAACATGCCATTTTTCATGTAATTTCGCGCTACAGCACCCGTCGGGTAAACTCGTGGCTAAATTCGGGTTTCTGAAGGTTTCTCGGTGTCTCGGTTCAACTTGAATCCGCGATGGGCTAGGTCACGCATGATGCGTTTCTAGCATAATTATTTCATAAATTTATGATGTTCTCATTGGAATAACTGCAATGTAATCACCCACCCCACTGTGGACCAATAAAGAGTGGTTCGTTCCCCTCGTTTAATCCGTGCATTGGCTTCTCGCTCTCACACATACTTCTTTATTTCGACTTATCTTACAAAGGGAGGGTAAACACATTTTTGGACTTCGTTATACATCTGAATCCCAAATCGGCAATAAATGTGTCTGTTTGATATAACCTTGCGACCCACTTGTTGAAAAACAACTTGGCGCCGAGCACACGCCGTAAGCAAGGAGGAATTACCTCCGAGTTTCCACGCTATGAAAGTGGCGGCAGCTGGCGCCGAGCTTATCAATGAGGACCAGTAAGGACAATTGTGATTGACTTTCTTCTTTCCTTTTTTCCTTTGCAACGTGGCCAGGTTAGCCTCCGGGGTGAAAAAAAGCATGCCGGTCAACACATACAAATTGCTTGGGGAGAGCGTCGTACTGCTTTTCACCCCCAAGGTTAGTCAAGATGGAAACACAGGGTCAAATATGGTTATACGAAGTAAGACATGTCTTGAATATGCTGATGACTACTGGCAGAAAATAAAAGGGAATGTTTGGTCGGGTCAACACATTTTACGTCATGTATTCAACATGGCGCATCCGGATTGCTGATCACTTCAGCCGCACCTAAACTTTAATTCTTGGCACAACTATTTAAAACATCAAGAAATCCGCCTTTGGAAGTGGTTTCGGTTGACCCAACTTATCCACATCACCAAGTAATTTCCAATCAAGCAAATCATGAAGTTTTATCTACTATTCCTGGCTATGATAAGCCTCTGCCTCGCTGAAGAGTGCCGAAAATTCAAGTGTCCCGCAAAATACGGACGTTGCAACGAGTGCGTCAGAGTTTCCAAGAAGATAAAGCCCCTTACTAGGAACGTCTGCGGCAAATACACGGAAGAGAAATGCAAAAAGGTCTACAATGGTCCTGGCGGTTTATGTGATGATGGATGCAATAGTTGCAGCTGTGGGGCAACCGGAATCATTTCGACATTGATGGCATGCGCTCCGTATAGCTATGAGGGTTGCCGACTCAATCATCCAGGTCCCTGGCCATGTGGAGGCATTACCTGCGAGTGTACCCCATGCGGCATCGCCTTCTCGCCTTAGAACTTTGGTTCGAAGACTTGTGCGATACTGGTCTTTTTGCAACCTCACCAGATGAGTGCAACGAATTGACGGGTTCTATGGTGATTTGGTAAGAAACAGGATGGCAATACTCGGTTTTATCAATCGTTTCAAATCGGCATGATTCATTAGTTGATGCTACTGAGAAGGGCTTCAATTTGTATCGGATACTAGGTTTGCCCTCAAATGGGCGGCCCACATGATTTAGGATGTTCCTGACCATTTCAATCTCAAATCAGAATCAAGGAAATTGATGCGACTCCCTTTTCGTAAATCATAAATAAGTGATGCATGCAATTTGTGGACTTTTGGTATAGATTTAATTGAACTGTGCGAATGTGGCTCAACTCATGCCAATCGTTTCCCATCTTGGTCACATTCCACGGCAGATACCGGGGCCACAATTGGAGAGCATTTTGA
Organism: Calonectria hawksworthii; assembly: GCA_020975415.1. Taxonomy (NCBI): domain Eukaryota; kingdom Fungi; phylum Ascomycota; class Sordariomycetes; order Hypocreales; family Nectriaceae; genus Calonectria; species Calonectria hawksworthii. Next base: position 1,781,770 of record JAHXZK010000010.1, on the reverse strand, counting down.
AAGGAGCACATGGTTTCTCAGCACGATGACCGTTCCGCTGAGATAAAAATGCAAACATTTGTTTTATATAAGCCAATTTATGTATTGATCAATGTGGTGCCAGCTTTAGATTTACCATGCCAAGCCCGAACGAAAGCCCTTGGGAGAATGCTCAGAGCAACTGCACTCAACTAATGCTACTAATGTACTAAAAAGCGACATTAGTCTTATTGTGTATGGAGTGCCATGACGGAGCATGTGAATGTCAGCACATTGAACTTTGGTTTGTATTTATGCCACATTACACGGGAGTAGACGTCATTGGAATTATGTCATCATGCAGTTCTTAGTCTGGGTAGATAATAGCATAAGAATAAAAAGCTTAGGTCACATTTATTCGATAGGGCAATGGAAAATATATGAAGATTCCGGTGAATATGCAAAGCGAATATTCTACACACCAAGAGGATAGATTTTTGCAGTGGATATTTGTACGATGTTAGTCAAATCAGTATTGAACAACGGTTAACCTTAACAATTTTGGTCGCCTTCTCCGCATTGGGGCGAATCAAAACATGTCCAAATCCTCCATCCCGGATGCAACGCTCTCCAAACAGAACAGAGCATGGCTGACCCAGTGGCTGAGTGCTTCGGCATTTGCCGGGTCGACTGTTTGAAATATTCCGTACAAAGTACTGAAATCGCTTTTATGTATTACTAACAAAAGGCTCTCGAGATGAGAATCCTCATCAGTTACATTTCCACGTGCAGTTTCATTTTTAGACCGAGTTCATCTGAGCACATTGTCAGGGGCTAATTTTGGCCAGAATTGTACTTTGGTATGCCAGTTTGCCGTCGTAAGATCGACTTTGGCCAATGCCAAGACGTGATGCGCGAGCTGTCACTGGCTGAGATGGTGAGAATCAGCCTTGGCGCGGACCCCGATGGAGCACACTGCAATGCCAGACAATGCTGCATCAGGCCTGCGACTTCTGTTTGGATCGATGTTGGACATCCCGATCAGCTGGCTGATCAACATCGGAAATATTATCTCACGGCCCTGCATCTCGAAAATCCCGGAGCTGGCCACCCTTGCCGAGGTGCCGAACTCGTGGCCGCTATTCCCATTGTAGGACCATGGGCACTCGCCGTACGACATGAGGCCAGGTCTAGACCAGTCCTGCTTATGCTTATTTTTTGCGCCCTATGCAGCCCGATCCACAATTAGATCTTCTCAAGCACTGCCACAACTGCCACGCCCTGTGCGGGCCCTCCGTCGGCTCACCTCACAGGTGCCGTGGGCTGCTGACGGGCTTGTCGCAGCGGCATGAAATGCTACTCAATGCAGTGCGCTTTCATCACATACGATGCCTGACATCGTGGCCGAGTAGTGAACTGCGCAAAACGGAGCCAGCACAGCCGTGATGCTCTCGGCATCGACCGTGATCCATAATGGCTCCCAGTTCATGTTTTCCATAAGAAGGAGATGCGAGACCCGGGTCTCTGAACTCCTCCGTTTATCAGCAACAGCAAACTTCACTTACTCGTCTTACAGGGAGCACCTTTCAGCTCCATTCTCAACATGCGTGTCAATACAGCAGCTCTTTTACTCTTCAGCGGCATTGCCCAAGCACTGCCGTACGATGACGGAACAAAAACTGGCACCAAGGGCCTAGAATGGAAGGATTGTCCAGAAGCCCTCTTGGAACTGGTCGTAGGAGACCAAACAATAGAATGCTCGGTTCTCAAAGTTCCCCTCGACTATACCGACCCCGAATCTGAGGCACTCCCGCTTCATCTGGTGAGGAGCAAAGCAACCAAGAAGCCCTCGAAAGGATCCGTTCTCTATAATCCGGGTGGCCCTGGAGCATCCGGTTACGAAATGGTGATTCTCGGTGGAGCTGATCTTGTTGAGTAGGCTGACCCTCGTTTCAATCATTTCACCATGCTGATTAATTAGGCAACTGGGAGGCCATTTTGATGTTATTGGATTCGACCCCAGGTGAGCTTTCTCGGTTCCATGAAAATGTTGCATCACAGGACTAAAACAGCTTTTCAGAGGCGTAGGATTGACTATCCCGTTCAAGTGCCCGTCTCTCGAAAATAGCACGACTTCAAGCATCTTCCAACGCGACGACATTACCGTCAACGTACCCCATAAGGACTTGTATGAAATGCTGCTCGAAAATTGGGACAGCAAAACAGAATTGGCCGAGGCATGCTACGAAGCCAACAAGAAAACCGGTCGATTCATTTCGACGGCATTCGTAGCGCGCGACATGCTTCAGATTGTCGATGCACTTGACGAGGGCGGCAACATTAGATATTGGGGAACCTCGTATGGCACCACGCTGGGACAGACCTTCGCAGCCATGTTCCCCGATCGCATTGAGCGCATGCTTTTGGACAGCGTGCAGTTGGCTCAGGACTACTACCAAGGCTATGCCATCACATCAGCGCTCGATGCGAACCGAGCCCTTGCCCAAGGCTTTGCACAGTGCATCGAGGCTGGCGAGGATCGATGCCCGCTGGCTGGTCTGGCCGATACGGCGGAGGAGCTCATGCTTGCCTACTCAGCCCTTCTTCAGTCTCTCCTGGACGACCCAAGTGAAGAGAATGACCAAATTTACTCAGTCCTCAAATCAGACGTCTTCTCGGCCATTTACTACCCAAGCACACTGATCAAAGCCCTCAAGTTCATCGAGCTTGGCCTTCGGGGCAACTTTACAGGCCTCTTGGAGTACCAGGAGGAGACATCGGCACCCAGCGGCGTGCAGACTGTATCTGGCGATCAAGACGACGACATGGTTGACAATGCCATCCTCGGCATCAGCTGTATCGACAGTGCGTTCCGCGTCGATTCCCCCGAGGAGATGTACGGTCTTATGGCGGCCACGTCCGAAATCCTTCCGTTCCCCGACATATCCTTCGCCGCGACAACCTGTCCCCAGTGGAAGTTTGACGCCGCCGAGCGGTACGACGGACGGTTCGAGAACATCACCACGCGCTTCCCCATCATGTTTGCCAACGGCCTATACGATCCCATTACCTCGCTGAGCAACGCTTATGTGGCGTCGATTGCATTCAAGGGCAGCACCGTGTTGAGACACAAAGGCTTCGGAGTAAGTGTTCCTATTGCGATAAATTAAAATAACCAAGCTAACATGACATCAGCATGGTGTAACGGCTCATACATCGAACTGCACCAATGCCGCGATTGCTGCCTACTTTGAGGACGGAAAATTGCCTAAGAATGGAGACATATGTGAGCCCAACGAAAATGTGGTTCTTTACTCACTTGAGAAAGCCAAGCAAGCCTCTGTTTAGGCCTGGTCAGATTAGAAGCCTGGAAGATGATGGAAGGGGGAGTTTTGGCTCACTGCATATTTTTGCAAATTTCTGTTTGTAGATATTATTACCATTTTTAGCATCATCCATCAGTTAGCATTTAGACTTTGCATAGAGTTGATTGTCGGCTTGGCTTGTGTTTTCACGCCGTGTTTAGAAAATGATCCTTTGTTCGATGACCCAAGCTACATTTTGGCATGATTCAATGCTTGGCAGCGCATGGACCAAGCTAACCTTCAGGTGCCGCGGTTACCCTTGAGGTCGGTGATCCAGTGGGATCTGAGTTCAACAAGCATTGAGGCAATTAAAAGGGTAAGCTAGTGAACAAGAAGAAGAAGAAAAAATAAGAATATTAAATTCAGTTTGGTGATTAATTTCACTGCAAAAATCGAGGCGGTCAATGTTTTTGAAACAATTCGTGTGATTTGTGATAGAAGCAAGCCGCAAAACTTGAATTGGCGAGGGACTGTGCTTGAGCGGGATTAAAAAGAAGGTTAAACTATTTTTGGCAAAAGGAGTGTATGAAATAACAAATACATGATTTACAGTTTGCTCTGGATTTGTGGAGGCAAAAAGTTCAGTTGTTTATTTGTGATCATGACAATCAAGTTGACTGTCAAGTGCTACTTTTGGTCTAGCGCCGATCTTCACTCATTTTTTGGTCCTTTTCGTACAGATCAATATCTGATTGGTCAACAGATCATCGCTTGATTGGCCAACATCGTCAAGACCCCATATATCTCTTTCCTGCTCTCCAACTTGCGCCCCTTTCACACCAGGAGCCCGTCGTAATAATGCGTGCAACAAATTCCGGAAGAAGCGGGAATTCTCGAGATCAACAGGAGATGAGGCTGAATTGATGCTTGGCGCAATCACTTGGTGCTGGAAGAGGCGGTGTTGAGGGAATGCACGGACTCCACACTGCAGTATATCCCTTTAAGTGCCGTAAGCCTACACCCACATACCCCGCCCCACATAACCCCAGCAAAAGCAAGGTAACCTCAAGTAACATCAATAACTTCCAAAATCAATATCACTCATTTTACTATACAATTTATTAATTTATTTACAATAAATACTCAACAGCCCTCCAACAAAGCCATCAATATATATAACAATAATAGCTTTATCTCAACTAATAACTATTACCGCAAACAGCCTAAGGATAACACCTACCAGCCAAGGAAAAAGCCAACCACTAGCCATAGCTATAACTTTAAGCCAATTAAGCTACCAGCCTAGGCTACAATAATTAAAAAACTACCCTAAGACCCACTATTACTATTCCAATAATTTCTACCTATTTCCTTAGTTAAAAAATAGATTTAATATACCAATAGCTAGATCAATTACTTACTTAATTAAGCTAAAAGCCATAGTCAATAACACCTATAATCATAATTATTAAATTAAAAACCAATCTCTATTATAAAAATCTATATATAGATTATAATTATAATTTATATATAAATAACTAAGAAAGCCTAGATTAAAGATTATTAAAAGATTTCTAAGCCCAAAGATTAATACACTATTTATCTAATTACTAAATAAATATTATACAATTAGTTCTAGCTTTTATCATAGTACCTATTAGAAATATCTTATACATTCCAAGTAAAGCTTATATAACAAGAAACATACTCAAGGGATAGAGATTATATATCTCTCTCTTTATATAGAACACCTATTCTTTACAATATATATAATACAATACATTATAATTCTAATAGATTATAAGCCTAGGTATTTTCTAAGATATTTGGGTTACTAAATAATTAATAAAAAATATCTTTAATTATATCTAGCTCTTTAAGTAACTTAAGCTTTAGTACTAAGTCATATATATCTATTAGCCCTAAACTAGAAATCTCTATTCTAGTTATTATTCCTCTAAGGACTATATAATAATAAATAAGTATATATTGCTTTTAAAGCCTTTTACCTTTCCTATTAATATCCCTTAGATTATTATTTATAGAATTAAGAGATTATTATAATCAATAAAATACTATTATTAATAAGATCCCAATTACTAAAGAAAAGGCATAACTTATACATAGAAAAGCCATATTTATATTCTTAGAAGGACTTTAATACTATAAATAATTTCTTTATAGCCAAAATATTAATTAATACCTTATAGAAACCTTTAGGGAAAAATAGCTATTTGATCTAATTAAACTTATTAAATTCTTTAGCAATAAAATAGTATATATATAAACCCCTATTATATTTTAGTATTATATTAATAATAATTATCCTAATATAATATTTTATACTCCTAATTAATTTTTACTTTTAATCCTAAAATAAATACTATAAATTATAAAAAATTAATAAAAAAGTAGCCAAAAATCAAAAAAATATTTATAATTAGATAAGTTTGACTATAAAATATAAAATAAAATAGTAAAAGTATATAGAATTAGATTAAATTATAATATTATTCTATAACTTAAAGGAATAGAAAATTAGGCTAAATGGGATAAAAGTATTAAAAATATAGCCTTAGTAGAGTATATTATATATATTTTAAATAGTACCTAATAAAAGCCTATAAAACCAAAAGAAAACTACTATACAAAAGAATAAAACTATTTTATTTACTAAAGCGCCTATTAGAACTATATAAATAATAATCTTTTAGTAGATATAAGGGGTAAATGTTTAAATTTTATAATTAAAAAGATTAAAGGTATTAAGAAGGCTTAGGATATCTATCTAGTCCTTTAAAGAGATAGCTAATAATGTAATATAAGTATTCTTGGTAATATTATTAGAAATCTTATATCTAATACCCTATAGTCCTATAAAGATATAAAAGAATATTTATAGACCTTTACTAAGAGGCTTTATATAATTAAATATATATAGCTAAACTAAAAAGTTCCTAAAGAGCTCTATTAACTTTAGTTTCTTATTAACCTTAGGGATATCTTTTTTATCTTTTATAATACTCTATACTAAAACTATAAAATAGCTAAGATCAAAGAAAGTACTTTATTTAGCCTTACCTAACTAATAGCACAAGCCAAAAATAAGTAATAGCATTACAAAAATAAATAGAAGATATTTATATTTATAGCCTTTATAGTAACCTTTAAAATAATATATATAATTACTACAAATAATTACCTAGGTAATAATAATTATATTAATAATTATTAAAGAAATAATAAGTAATCTAATAACTTTAGATAAAATAGTTATCCTAAGTAAACTAAATTCTTAAAACTAAATAACTATATAGGCCTTTTCCAAAAGACCTACTTAATCCATAAATAACTACTAAATAGATCAAACCATAGTAACTAAGAATACCATGCACAATAAAAAGATAAGAAACCAATAGTAGTATATAATATAAAAGTAAATATACTACAAAGTATAAATACAAATAATATAGAGGCCCACCTAGCTTAGCTAGAGGATACCCTAGACTATTATATAGCTATAACTAATAAAAAAACTATACTTACTATATAAACAAAGCAAAATAAAATAAATCCTTACTATCTAGATTAGATTTTAAATAGTACTATTAAATAATATTTCTATTATAATAGGTATATATACTTAGAATATATAGACTTTAAGAAATCTATTCTAATAAATAGTATTGGCTAGGGAGTAATAGTACTTAGTACTAGGAAAATTCTAATTATGGTTTAGTAAATTAATAATACTAGACTTATCTACCTTATAGAAATACTCTATATACTATTAATAATAATTAATTTATTATTAATTAGCACTATTACCAAAAAGCTAGGCTTTACTTATATCTAAAGCTATAAAATAGCCTTTATAAAATATAAGAAGATATTTATTCTATAAGGTACTATATATAGAAGATTTAAATATTTTAATTACTCTTAAGCAAAGATTATATAATATTAGAATATATCTAAAATAAGCTAATACCCTACTATATTTATAGTACTTAATACTATTAAATCTATATCTTTATATACCCTTTATATCTACCTTAATTATCTTAACTATAATAACTATAAATAATTTACTAAAGACTATAGTATTTTTATTATGAATATAGATCTAGAACCCTATATAATATATATATATAGGAAAGGAAAAGCTAGTAATATACTAGCAATTACTTATAGAGCACTTAATCAAAGATAAAAGCAAATAGCTAATCTAGGAAACCCTATAATACCAAAAACCTTATTAGGCAAATCTTATTACCTACTAATTATTAATAACCTAACCAAAAAACCATATATATACTTGCTTAAAAAAAAAGCATAAGCTAAAAGGCTTATAAAAGCTAATATAAAGATAATTAAGAATTATATATATATAATAATTAAAGAATATTAACTCAATAATAGTAGTAAATTCAAAAATAAATCTCTACTTAATTTTTTTAATTATAAGGGTATTTATATAAAGTTTATTATACTTTATTAACTAAACTAAAACCCTATAAAATATATATACTAGATAATTTAGAATAAAATAAAAATAGTATTTTATAATAGCAAACTACCTAAAGAACTATAGGAAGAAATACTATATATAGTTATTTACTTATAGGAATAATCCCCTTATAATATATTTGGTAGAATAATCCTTATTAAAGCTTAGAGTGGACTAAAATTGCTAATTATGTATTTTAGGAGACTTAGGTATAAAGCTTATAAATTTATACCTAAGGCAAAGTACCCAAAGAAACTTAATAATTAAATATAACTATACTTTCTTATTGGGTATAAAGCTAAAAATATTTATTATCTTTGGAACCTAATTACTAGGTAAATTAAATAAGCTAAAGAGATTATCTTTAATAAAAATATCTATATAAATAGCTAATATAAGTATAAACTCCCTTAGAAAAGTGTAAATCTATTAGTACTATTAACCATAGAAGAGATTCTCTTATTAGAGTAATTTAATTATTTTTAGTAGCTTAAACTATATATACTATTTATAATTAATTAATTTATAATATAATTTAAAGAAAGAATATATAAAAAACCTAATAAATTTAATCTATAAACTATATTATAAGCAATAAGCTTAAAGGTATACTAAAATTAATTATAAATAAAATTAGCTACCTATTAAATAGATATAAATATAATATTAAAGAAATAGTCTTGGTTAGACCTAGAATATAAAAACCCATAAAAACTAATTATAATCAAAAAAATACTAAAAGAACTAATAAATAACTTATAAACTAAAATACTAAATATTTAAGTATATCTTATAATCCTTAAAAAAGCCCTTTAAAATAAAGAACCTAAGATATTAAAATAAGCTTAAAGTTTTTATTTATAGCTAAAATAGAAAATTATAATAAAAAATAAGTATAATTTACTTATTAAAAATGGCTTATTTATTATTATTAATAAAGAGAAAATATAATATATATTATTAGGAAAATAGGTATTTAAAATAAAACTTAGACCTATAAGAAATATTAAGTATTATAAGGCTTACTAGGTAATTTAGGGCTTTAAATAAGAATATAGAATTAATTATAGGAAAATATTTATATCTATTATATATTAAAAGACATATAAACTACTCTTTACTCTTACTATTATCCTAAATTAAGAAATTAAACAAATAAATATTAAAATAACTTTTCTATATAAAAGAATTAATAAGAAAATCTATATTAAAATATTATATAGATTTAAATAGTAAAGCAAAGTATATAAACTAGTCAAAGCCCTTTATAGCCTAAAGCAAGTACCTTATATCTAGTTTAAAATACTTTTATAAGTACTTATAAAAATAGGCTTTAAATAATTCTAGTTTAATAAAGCTATCTTTATTAAGCAAAATATTATTATCTATATCTATATAAATAATCTCCTATTTTTTAGGCTAAAGCTTAATACTATTAACTCTATAAAGGAAAAACTAAAGAAAAGGTTTAAAATAATTAATCTAAATCCAGTATATTACTTCCTAGAAACTCTAATTATCCATAATTAATAAAAAAAGACTATTACTTTATCCTAATAACCTTATCTTAAATACTTATTAAAATAATTTAATTTTATAAATATAAAGCCATAGTATACTCTAATAAATACCTTTAAAAGGCTAATCTTAATAGAAAAAAAAAATAAAATATATATATATAAGCTTATAAAGCTCTACTAATAAATTATTAGAATACTTATATTCTATATAATTAAAACTTAGGTTAATCTAACATATTTAGTTATAAAATTAAGTTAGTTTATATTAAAGTCTATACTAAAATATTTCTTTATAATAAAATAAGTACTAAAATATATTAAATATACTATTAATTATATATTAGTCTTTAATAGAAGGTATAAGCTAAAGATAATTAGGTTTTCTAATATAAAATAGGCTAAAAACTCTAATAATTTAAAATCAATTAAATATTATATTTTTAGAGCTATAAAAAAAGTAATAAACTAGAAAAGTAAGAAATAACTACTAATTATAATCTCTAGTACTAAATCAAAATATCTTAGCCTCTATAATACTAGACTAAAAGCAATATACTTAAATAGCCTAATTAAAAAACTATATAAAAGCCAAAAGCCAATCTTCCTATATACTAATAATAATAAAGTAAATATACTTAGTAAAAATACAAAATTCTATAAAAAAACCAAGTATATTTAAGTAAAATATTATAAAATATAAGAATTAATTAATAATAGAATAATAGTAGTTAAATAGATTCTATAGAAAGAAAATCTAATTAACCTTAAAATAAAAGTATTACTAATAAAAAAACTAAAAAAATAAATTAAAAAAATTAAAATATAATAGATCAATATAAAAAAGGAAGAATATATCAACTACATTAAGGATTACTATACATAAGCAAATGATTACTACTCTTTTCCCACGATAAGGTTTTTAATAAGGGCAATAGAATTATTATTATATTACTTATTATTTAACCTTACTTAAGGAAGGGTATTAGAAATATCTTATATATTCCAAGTAAAGCTTATGTAATAAGAAATATACTCAAGGGATAGAGATTATATATCTCTCCCTTTACATAGAATACCTGTTCTTTACAATATACACAATACAATATATTATAATTCTAATAGTACCTATATATATTTAACTATACCTTAATATATATAGCCATAATAAAACAATCTTATAGCCAAACCTTTAATAAGATTAATAAATAATCTAATCTTATATAATAAATATCCACTCAATTCTATAAGCTAAGCACAAATATAACTATAAATAAAGCTATAGCCTACTATCTAAGAAAATCTATTAAGATAATAACCATTAAAAATAAACCTATTCTAACTAGCTTTAAAGTATAGATTATAGCCTAAGAAGGCTATTTTCTTAAGTAAATTTGGTATAGGCTAGGCCTAAAGTTTAGGTTTATTAGAATAGCCTAGGCCAAGATTAGGCTAGCTTACCAATAATAATCATTATAACTATAGCAATAACAACAACAAAGGATAAAAAGCAATATTTATCTAAACCCAATACAAGCTATAATTATTTCCCTAGTAAAGCTATTACCAAAATCTATATATTATATCTTTTTAAATAACCTATTTTCCTTCTATAACCTCTTTCTTTGGCTTCATCAATATAGGCACAAGGCCATAAGCATAGCCCACCATAACTATAGCATTTACAAAGACCTAGCTAGGCTAAAAGCTATAAACAATACTATTACCAATAGCCTTCCTTTTAATAAAATTAAGGCTATTCTAATCTTTAATAATAAAATTAATTAAATAATATAGAAAAATAATACCTTTATATTACTATTATTAACTATATTTATAGATAATAAAAAGATCATCTATTAATAAAAAAAGCCAACAACAAATAAAATCTTTATATAGCCAATATAACATTTTTTTAGTACTAAGCCTATTAAGCAGATTTCTATCCTAGCTATTACCTACACCTATAATAACAAAATAAATGCTATTAACTAAGGTAACTAAATACAATTATATTAAAGCCCTAGCCACTATATTTAAAAGGGCAATTAGAAGGTCTTTATATAGGACTTTCTATTAAAAATAGGCCTTAATAATCCCTTTATTATACAAAAGCTAGGGCAGCCAAATTAAAAGCCATTTACACAGCCAATAGATTAATACCAGCACATTTAAAATAGCCTTATCCAAAAATACAACTATAAAGCTAACTCAAGGGAAAGATTTTAGATTAAAAATAAATTTATACCTATTTTGCAATATATTCTCATCCAAAAAAAAAACTCTAAATACTTAACTTATCAAAAAGGTCATCTAGGGCAGCCAAGAATCTATAAAAAAAGAAGGCCATTAGAAATAGTTAGTGGAAACAGGCCCCGACTACTACAATCATAATACTATTATTAAGAATGTAATATAGCATTATATAGATCTGGAAATTGCTAGGACTTATGGCATAGCCCAATTTAGCAGGGAAACAATATACCTTTGATTTGGAGCTCTTTGGTTGGCTAACATCCCTGCCCGTGACGCAAGTGCAGGCTTACGGCACCTAAAGGGATAGATGAGGGATGCTTTCTCCCTAGACTCTTCAACACCCTTCATACTCAGCTACTCTTAATCTTTCCACTTGTTACCATGAGATCCAAGATATTTCTTCAATTAATTGCACACCTGCCAACTTTGGCTCTTGGTGGTACCACTACAGCGCCATTCGGATATCGAAAGTTGAGTACCGACCATGACTGGCCTGCTCAAGAAGTCTGGGAAGCCGCTCTGCCTGGTGTCATCCGTCAAAATGACAGCGACATCCATGGAAACCTTCCAAACTACCGTGTCCGAGCCGAGAGTGCCTCCGATGTTCAAGCTGCTGTGAAATTCGCCTCCAACCACAACATTCGCCTGTCTATCATCACCACAGGCCATGATCAGTTGGGCCGAAGCGACGCGGGATCTGGACTCATCATTGACATGTCTCTGATGAACAAAGTCACCGTTCTTGATTCGTTCACTCCCACAAAAGAAGGCGCCACTGCACCCCAGTACACTGTCGAATCGCCAAATGTGATTGCCTTGGAGGATGGAGTCCAGGCTGCCGTTACCTTTCATCCTGGTGTGACTGGTCTTGCTCTCAACTACGCAGTCTCTCCTTCTGGTCTATTTACCACAAGTGGAGCGGCAGGTATGGATGCATCATTTGCAGTATATTACGTTTACTAACGACTTGTAGCTGGTGTTGCTGTTTCCGGAGGATGGGGCCAGAATGGCGGCTACGGTCCACTCACTGCTCAGTATGGCCTTGGTGTTGACCAGTGGCTCGAAGCAAAGGTTGTGACCGCCGACGGCGAGCTCAGAGTGGCGAATAATGTGTCTCACCGAGACCTCTTCTGGGCCATTCGTGGAGGCGGTGGCGGAACATTCGGCGTTGTTGTCGAGGCCACCTGGAAAGCACACGTCACTGTCCCGATGACTGGTTACAACTGGTATATCAACTCATCCATCACGGGCCCAGATGCATTGGACACTGAGACTGGAAAGACTCCGATAAGTGATGCGATGCAGTATTTAATGGGAGAGCTGCCCAGCCTGCAAGAGAAGGGTATCAGCGCTTTCGTTTACGTTGACATCAGCCACGTGCGATGCTATGCCGTTCATCCAGGGAATGCGTCCGGGGTTGCCGAGGCGAATGCGGTCTGGGGCCCAATTCTCACCAAGATGCAGTCTTTCGAAAACATCAAACCATTTCAAACAAAGCCTTACAACTTTGAAAACTACCGGGATTTCTTCGACACCACATATGGGCCACTTGAAGTCGAGGCTGGTCCAAAGGCACAGCCGAGAAATCACGGAATCTATCCCTATGATAGCAGACTTCTGGCACCCGAGCATCTCCGTGATCCCGGACTCATGGATGCACTGAAGGGATCAGAGGGAACCTATGGAATCCTGATGACTGCGCCAGGCGGATCGCAGGGTTCTGGCAAAGACACCTCGGCGAACCCTGGGTGGAGGCGAGCAGTAGTTCACATGGTGGCTGCCCCGGATGCTACCGGACTCCGGGAACTTGCTCCAGATATGGGCGCATACATTAACGAGGTGAGGATATTCTGTAACTGTACCGCGGCCGTATTGAACTAACACACGGGTTGTAGGCTAGCGTCAATGAGGGAAATTGGACTAAGTCATTCTGGGGTGACAACTACGTCAAGCTTTCAGCCATCAAGGCCAAATACGATCCAAAGATGCTGTTCTGGCAGACTCCCGGAATCAATGCTCACTACATGCAATCTGTCAACGGCCGAGCATGCCTTGTTCTCCCCCCTCCCCTGGTTCCCTCTGTTAGACCGCCGACAAGCGACCGGGTTGCCGCAGCAGACCCCGTAACAGACGCACAGTTCCTCTTTGGTTCACTGGAGTTGATTGGAACACAATTCCCTGCTGAAGGTACCCAGGTTGGACTACAGTCTGAAGCGGCATAGATAATCCCATTTGGGGAAGGGGATACTCTGGTTGGAGGTTCATGCGTGATTGATCAGTACTTCTAGGAATTAGTGCTGGGAATATCTTTTCAGCGTTAAAATCCAGTGGTAGCAACTGGATGCTAGCTCGTCAGGATATCTTCTAGTTTATGATCAATAAAGCCTTTGTCCTTCCCAAACAAAGTGTCCTTCTCCAAGCTAACCTCAAGGTAATAATAGCCATCCCGAGTCTTGTAGCTTTGTCCTCTCTCAGCTACTGCTTTCAACACCGCTTCCATTCTGTCTTTGTGTCTAAGGGAGCGGGCAGCTCTTTCTGACAAATGTAACCTAGCATATTGAAGTAAGAAAGCACCAATACCGGCTGCGATGGGGGTTGCGTAGGATGTACCCGAATTGTCTATGACGCACAGGGGGTTTGATCTGTCATCACAGAGTGAGTGTGGCCACGCTGACTGGACACATTGCCCCACAGTGGCGAGGTTCATATCATCTGGGGATGCAGTCGGGCTAAACTCGGAGCGGTTTCCGTACGTATCCGTTGAATGAATGCAAATAACATTGGGGCTGCGGGCGGGATATGCTCTGCCCCTTCTTCCGCCGCTGTTTGATGCAGCTGCAAACATCAGAACCTTGTTGGCGTGAGCGTTGTCAATAGCAGCCTCGAGCTCCTCATAGCCTTCAAAGTCGCGGGTCGGCCATCCGAATGACATCGAGATGATATCTACCTGCCATTCGGAAACTGCGCAGTTGATAGCCTAACAACCCAGAGTTTAGCGTGGACGCGTTTTAGGGATGAATGGTCTTGCACTAAACTACTCACATTTGTGACCACATGGGCGATGGGTTGTAAATTCTCCTTATCGGCAATTTTGGCCACGTATAGCTCAGCGTCTGGCGCGTAGTCAAGAATGAGGCTTGCGTTAAATGTTCCGTGCCCGTGGCGATCGGGAACTCGCTTTTTTGCCTCTTCATTATACCAGTTAAATCTCTCTTTTATGTTCCCTTCACAGGCTTCGAAAAACGAATGATCTCTATCAATACCGGTATCCAGAATGGCTATTTTCACGGGCTTTTGCGGTGGGGATGGGAGATAGTTTGTGATGTACTTGCTGTAGACGACTTCGTAGTTGGATCTCCATGTCAAATACCTTTTGGTACTAGAAAGAAATTCGAATTAGCTGGCCGGCTCACAGTAGCAAAAGAACGTACAGGGCGAAAGCGGAGTTGCTTACCTTGCGCCCGATATCTCCCCTCCAACCGTCTCATCGTCGAAAAATTGCGATTCTTTAAAGTCTGATTCAGTATTCGTAGCAGGGCATTGGCCTACTGATAATTGCGAGAGTGAAAGGAAGTGGGAAGGGTTGTGATGTATCTGATTTTGAAATGATAAGGCGTGTTGAAAATGTGGATGGGTTCCGGTGGGAGGGAAGAAAGGCCAAACAACTGCAGGCGACGGACTGGATGGTTGTGACCGTTCGGTCAAAGAGCCTTGGGGGGCCTGGACCTCGGATACGGGTGGACGTATAGCTTGACCCCAGTTCCCGAAGTCCAGATCCTCCGCATACCTATCGAGGTCTTCGAGCGGAATTTGGCTAAATCCCTGGCTGAGATGTGCCTCTAGTGGTCGAATTATCTCTTGGTAGATTCTAGGTCTTTGGATCTGATCATCAAGAGCTTCGCCACTTTCATCCTCCCACAAATCTGCATCCAGACATTTTTCTATGACCGTAACTAATGGACAGTCCTCTGGGATTTGAGACATGCACCCTTCAATTTTATCCTCCTCTTCACCATAGAATACCAGCAGGGCATCTGCGTATGAGACGGACCCGGTCGAATCTTCAATCAGGTCAATACCATGGCTTTTGGCCAGAGACTTGAAAGGCGTAACAAAGTACACCTCCATCAATATCACGGCCAATGCCACTAGAGCTGGGCATCTGTGCTCTGAATCCACATCGTCAGGGTTATGATCAGAGCTGGCCTCTTGTACCACGAGCTCAAAATCCGGATTCGCGTCTCCGGGATTAGCCTGGGGCAGTTGGGTTTGAATAAAAGGGCGTAAGGGAGTCTTTGAAGAGGTTGTTTGGAAGAACTTGATACTGGACGAGCTCCATCCTGGCCGGAGCCATGAAGTGCCATGTAGATGAAGTACGGTATAACCAAGAACTAGAGAAAGGATCCGTTTTGCCTTCTCAGTGAAGAATTGGCGTCGATCCTCAAGGCACTGGGATAGAGAGATGGGCTCGGTACTTTTGTCAACCTTGAAGTGACTTCTCTCGTAGCCTAGATGGAAAAGTTGGCCGCTCATAAGCCTCAATATGAGGCGCTCCAGGGCTCGCTTTCGAGTCTCATTGATCGGCTCGCAAAGCGTTTGTATCTTTTTAAATCTCTGGCTCTCGGTGTGGCATCGACCCTCACATTCATCATCGGCACCCGTAAATCGCACAGTTCTTTGTCTGGCCGATTGAACGTGAACTTCTTCCCAATGGTGCTCCATTGATAGAAACATGTCAAATTCGAGGTCCACGCCTGCGCTATCGTGAGCACGAAGCTTTCGGGGTGGCCTTCGCGGTATGTTCTTTGTTTGCTTTTTGGTGGGCATGCGATAGGTTCCTAGTGATAGCTTTGCTCCAAATTCGTGTTGAATTTGACAGGTGCACTTCTTACACTCCAGCAAAGCGTTGAACATTGATTGTGCCACCTTATACACAGCGTAAGAAGGCTCAGGTACCTTCAGAGATGAGAAGTTGTGTTCAGAGATATGATGGGCATTTCTAGGCTCCTGGGAAATAAAAGCATCGCCGCATTGTTCCAGAGACTTGTCGAGTTCCAGTCGGGCTTGTTCGGATGCTCCAGAATCCAACCAGCGTCGGATAAAGGCAAGCTTGGACCCGCTATCCTGCTCTCGGGTATAACTCCAGTGTAACTTGAGCGCTTGAAGTCGGAAGAATGGACCCAGATCTCGTGGCAGCTCTTGAAGGCCACTTTTAGGAATCAATGACGCTAAGTGGTTCAAAATACAATCTGTGTTTTGGCCATCTAACATGAGGGAAGCCCTCTTGACGTATCGCGCATGGTCCCGAAACCTAGCGCAGTGAAATCCAAGGTGGCTATAGAAAATCTTGAGTTCTTCGTCCATCTCATTGCTCCGCGCTATCTCCGCCATTTCCAGGATGTTATCACAAACTTCTGGAAGAAAAGTAGCATTTTGACTTTGCACCTCAGATGGAGATGGTCCCTTCATGGTCGTGGACCGAGCTCCTGTCGAGACAGCCTGATGAACGATCGCCTGATAGCCGTGGGGTGGATGTAGGGCCTGTTTGGGCGATATCTCGATTGTAGTTCCAAGGCAAATAAGTGGCTTTCGAATTCCGCCTCATCCAGGGACTTGAGGCTTGCCGCAAATGGGAGCTTCTGCATCACTCTTCGAACTAGGACTCCATTCGCCATCTGACTTGAGAGGTGAGTTTGGGCCGTTCGTTTGACGCAGTTGGATTTCCGGATGCAGACTTCAATGCGCAGTTTTCGGACCTAGCATTTCCGGATATCTTCAGCACATATAGTGTGCCGGTGGTGAACTAGGTATCGGTGCTTCTGAAATAAACCTACCGAGGAGTTGGTGCGGCTGAGATGCAGGTGTGCGATGACAAATGAATACAACCCCTGTCAATAAGTCCGTTCTTAGGTCAGATGACTTGGGTTGCTAACGGACCACTGGGACAACAGGTGGGCTTTGGCGATGAGGCTTGTCTTTTAAAAAGCTAAAAAGCTGACTAAAATATTTTAGAAGGTTAGGTGTATTTTATTTTGAATTGCAAATTCATGAGATTTTGTTATAATTAATCTCGAGCTTTTGGCCCTCAAACATCACAATGAGCAGTTAGAGCCAAGGTAGCGATTGTTAGCTGACGAGGCTGCGCTCAAGCGGGGTGCGTGGTTTTCAGCCTCGGCGGCTGACTCGTTGGGAGCCTCAGCACAATGCTGATTTGAAGATCAGCTGAGATCAATATTATCACTTTCAAGTCGAAAGGAAACGCTACGATTATCTGGTTGGAGGTTTACTGAGCAATAGGCGCCTGCTTTAGGACCACCATGGCAGGCCCTAGCAGCATGCTGGAAGAGCCCGTGCCACCCCGGAAAGCGACCGTCGCGGGGTGTGCAAACCAGTGTCTTCTTTCGTTTGAGCAATCCCTTTCACTAGCATCGACGATTCATCCACGAGAGTTTTCGTTAGTGGAAGATCAACTTGCACGGTTCTCAGCATGGACAGCAAATATTGGAGTTTTTGCGCCCGGGAGAGCCTCCATGGACCATCGACTACGGTACGCCCCGGAAGTCCAGAAAGTCGTTATCGGTTTACTAGAGTCACTGGACTACCGCATTCGAAGCTGTATGTGCCCCGTTTGTATAGCCCGAATAAATTCAAGTGTCATGGCGCCACTAACTCATCAAAGGTTCAAGCATGCTTACTGCACTTGTCGACTTATCGAAATCAAGTTCCCCACATGACGCAAGCCATGATCTGGACCGATGCTTCAAAGAAATGGCAGCGGAAATAAGCCGGTTGCATAAAATCTCCAACACCATCCGTAGGGCGGACAAGGACACACAAAACACGAAGGCCACCGAGTTCCAAATCAAGGATGAAGATGGAAACGACGTTGAGCCACATTTGCTCACTATTTTCAAATATCATATTCGGGATCGCTTTCCCGCCACTGGTGACATTATTCAGGAACGCCTGGCTCGGACAATGTTACTTAGGCGGAAAAGGATCATATACAGGAGAGACCGACAGGGTAAAACACCAATAAGGATGGAAGAAGCCATCTCGAAAACTTCCATTACTTTCCCGACCAGCCATACGGGCCAATTGGAAGGCTTGATGTCAAACTCAGCTTTACCAGGATCCGGTATGATGGCTGGAAATAGCGCCGTGAACTCTCAAACAAAAAGCGCCACAACGCTTGCCCCCAAGAAATTTAGAGAGGCCTTATCAAGCCCTTCCGTGGTTTCTGCAAGTAAAACAATTGCCTTGGGTAATCACGAGGCTCTGGTCTTCCCACCACCACCAGGAAGTGCCCTGAAGAGAAAGTACGAGCGTTTAAGAGCACAAAGAAAGGCAGAACATGATGCGCATGTCCAATCTCTTCCGGGTTACAAGCTATACGAGGAACGCGATTGCGAACCGCCAATGGACCCGAAGGCTATTATGACGCTCGAGGATCAAATCTCATCAGCCGAAACAAATCTTATCGAGACGCTCAAGGACGATTTAGACAAAATAGGCGAGATCACATGTCCATATTGCCTTTATGCCCTTCCAGCTCGAGATGTGTTTGACGAGAGAATATGGCAGTGAGTGTCATTCTGGCTGTAGCTGAAGCTGAGCCTAGCCGCCAGCAGAAGTTTAGCTGCTCACCAGACACTAATTGAATCGCAGATCCCACGTTAAAAATGACCTGGACCCTTACGTTTGTCTTTTTGAGACGTGCAATCAACCAGATGAACTATATAGCCACAGCAAACAATGGTTGGCACACATGCAAAGCCATACCCAGCATTGGCGCTGCAAGTCTCATCGGGAAATTACCTTTGCTACTCGAGAAGAATATCTCAGTCATATGCGGGAAATTCACAATAGCACGCTTAGCAACACCCAGCTTCGAGTTATGGCTGAAAGAAACGCGAAAAAGGTTCGTCGGCTCTTCAAGTCATGCCCACTGTGCGGCACTGATAGGTTTGATGGTCCTCTAGAAGACCATATTGTCGGACATTTACGGTCGCTTGCTCTCAGGTCTTTGCCCAGCTATGAGGACGATATGCTAGACAGCTGTGGGAGTGACAGGGACAGCATGGATACGTCAAAGCCGAACAGCAGAAGTCAAATTAAGGATTTCATAGAAAGTTTCGATTTCTCCACGGATTATTGTCATGAAGAATCTGTATTTCGGGATGTGGCCATTGATGGCGAAGGGCAAGCAATATCCCAGAACATTGACTGGGGACTTTTGGTGGAAGATGATTTGATTCTCCAGTCAATGTTTGATTGGCATAAAGGAAAAAGGGACAGCGACCGACAAAGCGTTGATTCACACAAGGCGGCCATCAATGAAGAGGCAGAATCACCCAAGCCGGTTGTTGCCCCTGTAGACCCAGCTGTCGAGGTCCGGGACTTGGAGGCTAAGTTGCGCGAGCAAACCAACAAAATGGATGACCTCTTCGCCGCCGAGACACCCAACCAAAGCCTCATTATGGTACAACAGGGCATCGTCACCATGGTTCAAGACGCCCTTCTCAAGGCCAAGACAGCGCTGAGCGAGTACCATCAAAAGCACGACGGCAAGCCCAATTCCTCGGGCAGCTCTGCACCACGCAAGCCAGCCGGCAACGTGCCCCCCGGGAAATCTGGCCATAGAGGGTATTAAACGCCGCAAAGGGCATGACAAGCTCTGCAATAACCACTACCTCCGAGGGCCTTGCACCAAGATTGATACTTGTTCATTTGTGCATCACTACAAGCCAACAATAGAGGATCTCCGCGCGGTTGCAATGCTGTCTAAATTGAACCTATTCAAACAGGGGCAACACTCCAAAGTGAAGGATTGCATTTATGGCCACCACTGCCCCGGCTTCAGAGATGGTGTATGCGGTTACCCGTATTGCAGATTCCAAGCGGATGCTCATCCGCCGGGTATGAGATTTAAAAACACTAATATCTACGAGAATGAAAAGGCAGAACAGGATGACACACAATTCATTCGGTCAGAAGCCGATTCCACTTCGGAGATAACGATAAAGTCGAAACAGGAAGACTCCGGGATTCAGCTTCTGACTGAATACGAACTCAGGGACCCACCAGATGAGCCAGTACGACATTCACATACTTTCAAGAAGCCTAACATGGACGAACGAGATAGGGCGGACGGGGATCAACACTACCAGGGCCCTTTAATTGTTATGAAACGAGAGAACTTAACAGAGCCGTTTGCAGTTGCCCCATCTTCTGCTAATAAAGCTTTGTTTCCAAGCGAATCAAGTTCAGACAATAATCAGGGTGCTATCGACAAGATTAATTCTGATGTGTGGCTGCCTATAAGGACGGCGGAGAAATCACCGGTGAATAAACAGAACTCAGAGGAGTGTGACACCGTTGGCTTAGAAGTTCCTGTGTGGAAATCCGATACGGTTCCTTCAACCAACAATGAGGCTACACATCATGCCCAGGGCTGGCTCGATCACACCTCGTTCATGAAAGCACTCAGGAGGAAACAATCGGCTGGTTCTGCTATGCGCTACCCGCAGAAGGAACAGGGGCCATCTCTAGCCGCCGATGGGTTCGGCCCTGGCGATTATAAAGAGCCCGAGCCCAAGCCATGCCTAATCAGGCGCACCACACGCTTCAAGAAGCAGCCACAAGCGTTGAAGGATGACCTAAAGCGAATACTCCCTCCAGAGTACATCCCTCACCCCCAGTCAGCAGCACCGGCCCGGACTAGACGGGGCTCTCTTCTCTATGAGCAACAAGGACTTGATATCATCCCCGCTGGCTCTCGCACTCGTAGGGATCGTTCTTTTGATAGTAGGACCCTTGGTAACGGTATTAGCCTTGATGATGATGAGAAGTACCTTGCTTCTCTTGCATATCCAGATGACATTGGCGGGGGCCCTAGCCTTCCGCTCACAGCAGAGGCCCTACGAAAAGCTAGCGCTCGAGCCGCTGCGGGTAGCAGCAGCCGCTCCACCCGCAGCAGCGATGGCCGGGATGAGAGCGAGGACAGGCAGAGTAACACCAGTCGATCGTCTGCCAGCGACAATGACAATATCACTATCAAGGTTTCCGGCTCCACCATTGTTCGAGTCGAGGGCGCCGAGATTGAGTGCAGCGATGGAGGTGAAATTAGCTTTAGCATCCCAGGCAAGTCCCGAGCCGAACGTGTTGATGATGAAACGGAGGAGAGGGTAGGCCGTACCGAGCACAAGGAATTGCCCCGGAGTCGTTCCCACAGTCAGCCCGATTCGTATCGCGCATATAGTGAGGATGAAGATGGTCTCTGGATCTACTAACTTCCTGCCAACCAGTTCTGGATATGCTGACGGGCTGGGCAACGTGCGAGGAACACGTAGGTTTTGTGAGTGAGGTTTGTCTCACGTGGAAAGGGTTGCACTCATGTGCGGGTAAAACCTATTCCATGAATACTTGTCAGGCTAGCTAGTGCTTTGCTACACGCACTAGCTCAGTCAAAATGGGGACAATTTGTAAAGCAAAAATAATTATAAAAAGCAACGCTTTAACCGCTAGATATCGCCATTAGTACTTTTCTAATCCGTGATTACAGGGTATTAAGATATCAAGACTCACAGACTCTAGGTCTTTTCGTAATTAATAGACTTCTATGATATTTACTATTCGGCGGTTGCTGCATCAACTAAGATATCACGTCGTAATCATCCGTACACCCTGGCCATTATCGGGAGTTTGGACTTATATCTAGATCGAGTACTTGATTGATAATTCTTAATTAATTAACCTTTTCCTAGAACGAACAATTCTGCCAGGCTCTATTCACCATATGATTATTACTAACGCATAATACGTCATCCTCATCAACTAGTTAGACCCTGGTGTGGACCATAACGGTCTGTATGTGTCCACTACATCCAATGCATTGATCCAGGTGGTTCTGGATCATCAAGGAACTCAAAGTTCCTGGCATTGTTGCTTACATTAAACACGTCTTCCCCTGCGATGCAATCGACAGCGGCGATGGGGGTGAGGTTCGCGTTGGCTCCCGAACAAACTCTCAAACTTAGGAAGTGTGACGAAGAGGTACAATAGCCTGTTTCAGTGTTCCGTAAGGCACTAGCTTTTGGAGTCAGGTTTAGCTAACATGAAAGCATCCCTCAAATTGGGACGAGTGTCGTCCTGTGGGTACAGTCCAATCGTTGAATGAGTGGCATTCTAGAACTTTGCTGCACAGGCTGGCCTAGTCAAAATGACCGCAATGTCTACATCAAACATAATCCCAAAAACAACCAAAGGGGTTTTAGGGAGAATACATTCATTCAGGTATTGGTTTTATATATTTTAGCAAATGACTCTGCCATCTCTAGCTTTTTGTCAAGGGCTCTATGCAGCAGTTTATGAGACAATGTTGCTCCTGCCCTCGGTGAAGCAAACCACGTGAGCCGATAAGACCAGGCATCACCAACTCCGAGTCTCCCAACCTTTCTTTCTCTCGCCACGTCTCTTATTCCCACTTCATTAATCGTCGCCGTCTTGCTCGCTACTGCAGCCTTAGTCATTCATATCAACCACACCCGTCGCTTCGTCAAGCACCGCCGACATGCCGGCCCTCGTTGTATTTAGCCTCAACGGTGTGCTCGCCGACAACGGGCAACCCATCAGCGATGCAATGGCCGACTCCCTCACCATGCTGCTGGCATGGACTCGCGTCGCCATCCTCACGGGCGCCAGCCATGTCGATGTCCAAAACAACGTTGTCTCGAAGTTACCCGCCAACGCCAACCTGCCCAACCTCTTGCTTCTGCCCGAAAGCGGTACCAGGCGCCTGTAGTACGAGACCGATGCTTGGAAGGAGGAGCTCCCAGGGCATATTAGCCGAGACAGACGACAGGACATTAAGAGTCAATTGCGGTTGGTCTTGCGTAGAAGCGGACAGCTGCCCAGGAACTTCAACAGATGCACCGAATACCACGGAGGACAGATCACCTACTCCCCAATATCCCGTGATGCAGCTCCCGAGGTCAAGCGAAACTGGGATCGCGACTTTGAAAAGCGCGCCGACATTTGTGAAGAGTTGCAATGGCGCCTGCCAGGTGAAGCCGGCACCATAGGCGGCACCACGTCTATCAACATCACGCGCAAGGAATGTGGCAAGGCCCAGGCTATCACAACTCTTCGCGAATCAGAAAATATCTCTCAGGATCAGATTGAGTTCATCTGCAGCACCGCAACGGCTGGCTCAGGGGGCGATGTTCTTGATCAACTCGGCGCAGGCGGCTTGCGCGTTGATGGTCCAGAGGCCACTCTTACTGTCATTACTTCATTAGTGCTGAATTTTCAACTGAAGAAAGAGGGGGCCTGAAATGAGCTGCGATGAGGAGCAAGCAAGTGTGTCAACCAGATTGTCTTGGGAATCAAGGGACATGTTCTACGGGCAGGGTACCAGCGGGTCCATCATCGGCAACCCCCATCACAGACATCCAGGCGGCAAACTGCTGCTGTCTTGGTGTGCATCATAATTAGAGCTATTATCAGAGGCTAGAAGTAGAAAGGGGCAGTCGATCAACAGGTTCGGATGCGCCAATGAAACAAATCATTTCCTTTCCGTGCAGCAGCCAATAAGAGTCAATGTGTACCTACGCCAGACCGCTCCAGTGCCCTGCATGCGTGTGTGCATCATGCTCACGACGCCGCATCTTGCCCGCCTCGCGCAAGTCGGGTGTCATGTTGCATCGCGCGCGTAGATGGCTCATTTTATTTTATTTTGGTGTTTTCTTCAATCGGACAGCTGGCACCCCAATCAGGAGATACCACGGCCTTATCGGGCACTGATGATGGCATCAAAAAAAGCAAAAGCGTCTGTTTGGGCTTAGCGCGACGCCAGCACAGCAAGCCACAATGTCTACACCACTTGATGCCTGGCGTGCGGTGTTCAGGCACCGCTGACCGCCCTGCATCTCAAACTCTTTACCAGCCTCCCTCGCAGCATCCGGTCGACAAAATTCATTCCAGTCTGGCGAGCAAAATAGACGACATCGCCATCTCCTCGGCAATTGAGGACCCGTCGCGCCTCATGCTTCTTCCCACCTCGCCTCCGCGCAGCAGCCGCCCGGCTTCACGTGATACAAAGGTAACGGCAGACCGACGCGCAAGCGATATCCAGCCATGCATGCCTAGATTGTTGACAACCTCGTCCAGTATGAGTACAAGCGGGTCTCAATCGGCTCGACCCGCCTGAGTTACGGCGGAAACCAGCAGGCCGGCAGCATCAACACCTATCTGGCCCCAAATCTGGGGCTAGAGGAGACGGACAATGGTTAGGGCCTAGTAGTATCCGTCGAGGTGCGCGTTGACTGATAGAAATCGCAGAACGCAAGCAGCGCCACGCTCTCGAGTGGCTCTCTGCCCGCTCTCCAACCAGCCACTACAACAGAGTGCGCAAAACGTGCCAGGATGGCACCGGTGAATGGTTCTTGCAGTCGGATGAGTACCATTCCTGGATGAGGAGCGAACACAGCTTCATGTGGCTGCACGGGCCCATCGGCTGTGGCAAATCCGTCCTGAGGTATGACAAATCCAACCAAGAGTCAGAAGGGCAAAAATACCTAACTTTTCTAGCTCAACCATCATCAACGCCCTCCAAGGACGTTGCAGACACTCTCAGCGCGAGGCTTCGCTGAGCTACTTCTTTTTTGACTTCAGCGATGCAACCGAGCAGCAAGTCGGAAACTTGCTGAAAACCCTCATCAAGGATCTTTGCTCCACAGGAGGCGTCTTTCCTGAGCCAGTGCTCGCATTATGTGACCAGTATAAGCTGACACCCCCTCCTACGTCGGCCCTGCTCAAGACTTTCTTAACTTCATACAACCCATTGAAGGACAACTACATCGTCATAGATGCACTTGACGAGTGTGGTGTGAGGCACAGAAAGACCCGGTTCTTGCAGATGAGGGAAGAATTGCTAGATACCATCCGACAGATTACTAACGCAGGGAAAAATCTCCATATTTTGGTTACCAGTCGAGATGGCACACCACCTGCCCAACTTGATGATCCCCTCCGCCAAATCATGCAAACGCCTACTTTGAAGGCGTTCGACCTGCTTCTGGACAGCTCAAGGGTCGATGAAGACATTGAAAAGGTTATTGATGCTAGATTTTGTGTCGGATCCAGCATTTGGCAAGGCATGGACGCCTCATTTCTCACAGAGATTAGAAGAACCCTTTTGTCAAAGGGCAAAGGAAGGTATTTGCAATTCCCTATCCACCAGATTTAACAAACGCTAAGCGTCACAGGTTCCGACTAGTTGCTTGCCAGCTAGACCATCTGGAGTCTTTGGTCTCCCAGGATTTAACGGTGGCAGAGCTCCGAACTGCCGTGAATACTCTACCTCCAGACGTTGAGTGCATTTATAACGGAATACTCCAGAGAATGCCCCGAAAGGACAGAGACTTTCACATTCTGAAATACATGACTTGCTCCCTGAGGCCTCTTCGCCTTCAAGAGCTTGGCGAGCTTACCCTCTTGAGCAGAGATTGTACGGAATTCAGCCAGGATAACGTGCCAGCAGTCGGCTCCGGGAGATACATGGCCAGGGCATTTTCGAGTCTTCTCACAGTTAACGGCGAAATGGAGAAGGATGATCTGCCGGTGCATGTCGCTCACCGTACCGTCATGGACTGTTTGTCGAATCCTCTATCTCAGTTCCACGTGGAGGGCAGCGAAGCTAATGCTTCTATTGCGGCCTCTTGCCTTTCCTACCTGAAATTTTGCGTCGAATCCGCTCCCAACGACACTCAAGCCTGCACCATCTTCTTCGCGCAGCGCCGGCTTTTGGAGTACTCGATCAACAGCTGGTACACCCATGCATTAAAATCATACCGCGAAGCTCGGCAGGTCCAAAGACCAGACTGGCGCGCCTCCACATCAATCTGGTCGAAATTGCCTCTCACAACTTCAAGAATCCAAGAGAGCAAACCACAGAAACCTCCACCCAGGCAGCCCCGTGTCCGGAAACAGGATGCGCAAGAGCACCGCGCTGACATTGTTTTGGATTGGATTGATACTGCTATGGACGCGCTGGAACATAGAAGCACCGCCGCTTCGATCGCGTTGTACCAGAAGGAACTGGCCAAGGTCGCTTCCAGCGGCTACGAGTATATTCTGACTTGGATCTTGAGCCAGAGTCCCCTCCCTGACGTCAACTTTTCTCATTATTTCGCCATGGAATACGCCTTATCTGGCCGTGTTGATAACCTTCTCCAAATCCTGCTCGGAACCACACGACATTCTACTTTTGCAAGCAATTGGTTTGAAGGGCTTGTTGCACAGGCAAGCACCCAATCCATCGTGGCTGCGCTGGTGAACAACCACATTGATCCAAATTCCCGAAACATTCACAAGGAAACGCCGCTACACTGGGCGGCCGCAAGTGGACGTAAGACGGCCGTGAAAATGCTCTTGGATAACGCACGGGTTGAGGTGGATGCGAAGAACGACGCCGATGAAACGCCACTTGTTCTGGCGGCCAAGAATGGGCATGACAAAATTGTTTGGCTATTGCTTGTGGCCGGTGCTAGTCCCTTGTCATCATCTGAGTGGTCGGCTTTAGAGGAAGCCTCCAAATATGGCCACTACGGTTCCGCCAAGCTTCTGGTTGAAGCAGGCGCTGACGTTAACCATTCTGGGCTCAACGGCAACACTCCGCTCCAAAGCGCCTGTCTTAACGGACACGAGAGCCTGGTCACCTGGCTGATCGGCCAAGGCGCGGATGTCAACGCCCAAGCGGGATCCGCAGGGACCGCGCTGCAGGCAGCAGGTCGCGCGGCCAACAAGAATCTCATTGATCTGCTGATCAAGAACAACGCCCGCATAAGCACGCAACAAGGGCATGCCAGCAGCCCCCTGACGGAAGCTGCCAAATCGGGCCTTTTGCTACTTGCTCAGATCCTGCTCGACAACGGCGCCGACATCAATTATCAGGGCGGAGAGCACAACACTGCCCTGCAAGCTGCGTGCTACAAGGGAAACAAAGAAACAGTGGAGCTTCTGATGAAGCGAGGTGCCGACATCAACATTGAGGGAGGCTACTACGGCACTGCCCTGCAAGCAGCTTGCTACAGCGGCAGCCTGCCAGTGATTAAGATGTTGCTGAACAGCGGCGCCAAGGTCAACGCCCAGGGCGGAAAGTACGACACGGCGTTACAGGCCGCATGCTACCGGGGTAACCGAGAAGTAGTGATGCTTCTCCTTACCTGCGGTGCCAAAATCAATACCCAAGGAGGAATATACTGCACTCCATTGCAAGCCGCCTGCTACAGCGGAAACCAGTATATCGTCGAGGTGCTCCTCAAGAACGGCGCCAAGGTCAACGTGCAGGGCGGGCAGTTCGGCACGGCCCTCCAAGCGGCCCGCATTGCCGACCACCACGGCATCACCAAGATGCTGCTCGACAGCGGAGCCATGTTCAGCAGCGTCAGCACCAGCGCCGCCGTCGACAGGGGCTGCTACTTTGAGACGACGACAAAGACGCACCGCCTGGTCACCAGGACCAGCCTGCCCCGGCTGGTGTCTGGGTCCAGACCGATGAACAGGGAGCGGAAGGGGAGCTTGCTTTCAAACCGATAGATACACACTGGGCCAGATTCATGATTATGTTTCAGATGGACACACAACACAGGTCGAACCAGATACACGGGATGGGAATAGATGACTTGTCGATTCATGTGACGGGGGGTCGAAGAGCCTTGCCATGAGACTACGAGAATGCATTTCTAGCGGCTGTCTTGGGAGATACATACAGATTTGATACACTTTACGATATATTTTAGGATAAGGAACTTAGAAGAATGAATTTGTTATGAACTACGCGACTCGCGTCCTTTGTGATCTTCGTGTCGATCGCAGGTGTGCACGGACCATTTCGCCACGTCTCCTTGACTGTGCAGAGGGAGCAGCTAGGTAGCTACTCCACAAAAACACGTATCTTGAGGGGTGATTTGTAAAGACTGTGGTATCTCATTGGAAGGAGGCTAGCACGGTACCTCACTGCTCCCTTCGCGCATTCAAAGAAATCCGATCGTGCGTGGGGCGGTTTAATTGGCTCTCGCCCCTGTCCACAATGATACAGGGTAAGTCGCCCTGTGCTGGCATGTTGCTCATTGCACCACGAGCTGGACAAGTCATCACATGCAAATAAGTCATGAGGGAATAAATGGAAAGGAGAAACGAAAATATCTCTTTTTATTACAACGAAATCCAAAATTTAGTTACGGTGCTGTCGTTGGTCTGGACTCATCGTTGTTAGGTATCCTAAATTGCAACCCAACCGAAATTATCCATTTATTCTGGTGGACCTCTGCTACACGTAAGAGCCCTTATCAACCGGTCACGGACAAACGAATATTCGCCGACACACATCTTTTGGATCCACCTTTTCCTCCAAAAGGACTTTACCCAGTATGTAAGAGTAGCCTTGGACAAAAGCCTGACACCCCTCCCGTTCTGTTGGCGCATTCACCTGGCAGACCCAGTCAAGGTGTGGGAAAATTCCTTTCAAATCGCTCAACGAAACCCCGTCAATATTTTGCATGAATAGCTTGCACTGATCGCATGGGATGCCTTGTTCTTCTCGCGCTACCGCACTTCCTAGCACAAAAGCGTGTCAGTATCGTCTGCGCAGCTTCCGCGTCATGTAGGGTCTCGCACTCCTTGCCCCGAGAGCTAGGGCTCTAGTGGCGAATATGGCGGCGCTACAAAGTGCCAGGGACAGTCTCATGGTATCCTGGTACTGGGGTGTTTGTGAAGGAAACTACTAGGCAACAGCATGTTGTTGGAACACAAGGCGGACATATGTTTACCTGTGTTGCTCGAATGAGTCAAAGAGATTCCAAACAAGTTGAAAATTTCGAGGCATGTGAATGCAGTGACACATGTGGTTGGTCGCTATTGGTAATGTCTTGGGCGGCACATAGTGTGTGCCTCGTTTTGGTGCACGCATGTTTGCAGCCATAGAAATTGTAAACGTGACCTGTTGCCTTGACATGGCGCAGCCGGGTAGGCACTATCTATATGCACATGACCCAATAGTCTTGTTTCACTAGAAGAGGCTGTGCATAGACTCAGATTAGCTAGTTGCCTAAAGGCAGGCCGCTGCAATGGTTGGGCTTGAAGTGGGGTGACACGGCACGGCTGAACCAGTCACATTGAGATACACGTGGCGATGCATTGCATCAACTGTTCCTGTGGCGATATGACTGTTAAAGTACCGAGGAGACTATTCTGCGCGGGATAAGTTGTGCATAGCCATCATTCAAGTTTCTATTATGGGCCATGTGAGAACTGACTACGTGGAGTGTATAGTAATTTGAATGGTTTCACATCAGGCTACTGTAATGAGTATCACGGCGGACCTTGGACGATCATATCTTGCATACTGGCGTGATGTAAATTGCTATGATTGTGGATTATACATTAATGTGTTGCTAGTCACGCTTAGTAAAATTATTAGAAATGATAAAAGTATTCATATTATTTGGTATTATATTATTTTATATTGAGATCAAATTTTTAAAGTTCCTACTCTCGCAGGAAAAGCTCAACATGGTCAGCCATGGAATAAGTAGACTTTTCAATCTAACAACACAATTACCCTCGCACCAAACTAGTAACCAAGACCTAATACAAAATGAAAACTTTAAGCAAAACCTTTCTTTAATCTAGCTCTCATAAACAATAAAAAGATAGCTACTAGCCAATTCCGGTGCACAATGAATGCACTGTGCCTAGATCTATCTAAACGCCAGGATGATCGATACGGCATTCAGCGGAACCACCACGATAACGGCTGCCTTGCTAGAGGCGGCACGAGAGCTCTACAATACACACCAACTCCAAACAACCGGTATTACCTTTACCGCTGCCACAATTGAGAACTCCGATAATATCATGTCGAAGTCGAGCACGGCCCAAAGAAGATAACTACTTTATCAACTCAATAAAGAGAGTCATCTGCCCAAATGAATGAGCTAGAAGTGAAAAGCTCGATCATAACTATCGGGCCAACCGTATTGATTGTCCCGTAATCCTTCTCCCAGAAGACCCCGGGTCCTTTGCCCAAGGGCCCGGACAAACACCCCCAAAACACCCCCAAAACACCCCCCCCCCTTCTTGCGCTAAAGCCGGTCAACAACATAGGTCAGATCTAGCTCATTACCCGGCCTACGGGTAACCCATATTCGTGTATGCCTCCCACCTATTACCTAGGTCTCATTTGACCATAAGATATATCGCCAATAATCGATCATCCAGCTAATATACTCTCTTACCCATATAAGCCAGATCTGCTGTGTGCGTTTCGTCAATGGTGGTTTTTGTAGTGCAATATACCTCTGAAATTCTGCCATTCGACGATCAACCTGAGAGGTGGTGATAAATTCGATCAGCTCCTCCACCTACAGAGATGCAAGCAAGGGTGGCCAACCTGCCGAGCAGCAAGGGGTTGCTTGCGTTGTCACGGCATATTGGACCTGCCGCGGGCTAATGAAATAGTGGTCAGCAATTTGAAGGTAGGTCGATCCTGCCCTCTGCAAGGCCTGGATCTAAATCCGTTCATGGCGAGGAAGGTCAGACCTGGGGGTGCGTAATGTACGCTGCGGCGATGGTGTTCGCACCCGCCGTAGCTCTTGCAATAACTCTTGCAATAGCTCCTCGTGTTGCCGTCGGAAAGACTGCTGCAGAACGAGCTGTTCATCAAGGATTTGTTGGGTTAGCTCTAGCTGCTGTAGCTGCTGGGCTTGAAGAAATAGCTGAATTT
Organism: Calonectria hawksworthii; assembly: GCA_020975415.1. Taxonomy (NCBI): domain Eukaryota; kingdom Fungi; phylum Ascomycota; class Sordariomycetes; order Hypocreales; family Nectriaceae; genus Calonectria; species Calonectria hawksworthii. The sequence continues at coordinate 1,750,438 of JAHXZK010000010.1, read as the reverse complement.
GGTTGAGCTGCTACTGCAGCTGCTGTGAGGATTCCATCTTGAGGTTTGACGCGATGCAAAACGCGTTGTGTCGCGACCTTCCAAGCCGAAAAAGTGACCTGTTTGACCCCCTGTTGGTGCGGGTCGAAACTAACAATAATACAGGCGCCAACCTGGTTGGCCACAGGATAAAAAGCCTCTACAAACAGCTGGAAGTCTACTGAAGTCGAGAGATCCCCGTCCCTCGATGGAGTAAACGTGGTAATACGAGATTGGGGAGATTAGACTTTTAGCACCCCTACTGCCGAACTCAGGGGTTTAGGTGTACTGAAACGGGCGGGCCCGCAGCTCCTGGGGGCTAGGGAATTTTCAGGATTCAATTTTCGGGTCCGAGAAGGATGGTCATACAATTTGGAAGGTGAACATAACCCTCGTTGACCCCCCTGTCGGTGTGGTCGAAACTCACAATACTATAGGCGCCAACCTGGTTGGCCACAGGGTAAACAGCCTCTATAAGTAGCTAGAAGTGTACTGAAATCGAGAGATCCCTGTCCCTCGATGGAGTAAACACACTAATACCAGATTGGGGAGATTAGGATCTCAGCACCCCTACCAGGCAATGAACTGCCAAACTTAAGGTTTAAGATATACTAAAACGGGAGATGCATGGGCGGGACGGGGCACCCGACGGGCGGCCCCGCAGCTCTTGGGAGAGGTTACAGCTGGCTGGAGTCATCATGTCATGATTTGTCAAATTGACCCTGTTCTGAGTAAGATGTCCTTAACCGCCATGGCTTTTCGGAAAAGTGATTCAGTTGACCAGACTTTCCCATCTTAACTTTCAGCCCTTCCACCAAGTTAACAAAGATGGAGCCAGAGTTACATTCAATGGGCACAGCGGTGAGGAAACTAATTTCTGGCTATCGAATCATGCTCCTATTGCCGACGGGAAGTAGCAAATACGAACGGATTCCCCAAAGCAAACTGTAGCTACCGTTACATAAGAGCCACCAGCGTCAATAGCAGGGCATTATACATAAGCAACAGGAGAGAAAATGTCGGCGAACCAAATGACAACGATTGCGTGTCGAGTCTGCTGCAGAACACTACTTTGCGGGCACAGATAGTCATGAGGTCTCAGCCTCTAGCAGCAACTCGAATCAGCCAGGATATTCAACCTGCACAGAGAAATTATATTTTAGTAGAGAGATAACGAAAAGCAAAAAGTTGGGGCACGGGTGGGCTTACCAGCAGGATCGCGAAGGCGAAGGAAGTGATCCATGGTGCAAGGTTGAGTTGCCTGCCACTAAGCCTCTGGCAACTTTGAGAAGTGTGCTCCCAGTGTGACGCACTAGAAAGCGAGTGCTAACGGCTGGAGGTTTGCCTGTTACTGGCCCTATCCCTGGTATAATTCCCTAGGTTCTCGGCTGGCGGTCTGCGTCTTGATGAATACGAGCAGCGGCAGGGCATTATTTACGCACATCCTTCGCAGATCCTTCCAAATCTTAGCACCCAAGGCAGCTTAAATACCCCGGTTATCTACGATAGTACTAGACCTGCTTACTACACTGCTTTGTCAGTCGCGTGGGAGGGACTGTTCTCTACAGCTGAACGTATAATTACCAAGGGCTGTAATACGCTACATGCCAGTACAATTGGGATTTGTCAGACATTACGCAGCGTGCATGGCTATATGAATCGGAATTTGGTGGATATCGATATACGCAGGTCTGGTGGAGTACGAGACTGGGCTCATGTGAGATCTACCACCATGCGCTGCGTATAAAAACACCCTTAGAATCAAGCAGCCGTTCATACTTTATCCTCCTCATCATCATCATCCTCATCCTCATCATCATCATCATCATTATCATCTTCACCATCATCATCACCATCATCATCGACCCCACTGTCGAAAGTTGATTAAGATACATACGAACTGCCATCATGACACCCGTTTCGCTGAAGACCGCCATCATTTTCATCCAGGCCGCTGCGGCGCTAAAACATCTCAACATGTACAGCGACAAAAGCTGTGGTAATTGGATAGGTCAGATCGATGACGATACTGGTGCTAAAGGCACCTTCCTGCCTGGTACTCAGTCAGTTATGCTTGTCGACTGTGGCAACGGTCTCAACATGTACGGGGGTTACGAGCTAGAGTACGGGAGTAACAATAATGGTGGTTGGTCTGCCGTGTACTGTTCGGGGCCATGGTCTACTTGTGGGGGACAGAACAATCGCTGCATCACACTCGCCAGTGGTGTTGGCTCGTGGGCTGCGAAAGACTGTTCCGGGAACTAGTATTCACGTTCCTAGCATGAGCTTTGTATTCGAGATGAAGCAGACAAGGCTCAACAGCGCCTCCGACGTCTCCGGTGGCAACAGCCGCTACAATGACACTGGAAAAACTCGCAGCTTCACGGCCTATACTTTATTCAAGGATGGCAAACGGCGTGCATGGCCCGCCAGCTACCAACCGGTGCAGCTTGATCCTGGTCGCTCGTCTCGGCCGTTTGGCTCGCAGTGCTGCTGGTGAGAGAGGGGAGTGGTGATTGGAATATTGCCCTTGGGGTGCCCAAGTTGTTGTACCTGGGGATTCTGCTTGCATCAGATATTAGTTATAGTAGTTTGTGCAAGTCATGTCTCTGGAGGTGTTCGCTATGGTTAGCGCTTGTTATATGTCAACTCAATCAACTAATTGCCCCAACTGAATCAATCAAATTGTGGTATTCTTCCTTGTAATTAAATCAAATCCTACATTTCTCAAGTTTAAATAATTGATATATTACATGTATAGCATATGATCGACTAACCTAGAGGGAAAAGTCTAGGTTTTCCTAGGCTACTACCAACGATACCTTGCCCCATGCCTCCCTCTTCCGTCTTCTTTATGATTGATTTAGCCTAAAATGGTTGCCAAGTAGCTGGAAGAGGTAGCCGTTGAACCTTTACCTCCCAACCCAACTGTCGAGGATTTGCTAAAGATTACCGTCCGAGGCGGTGATCATATGAACGTAGGTCAAAGATTCACAAATGGCAGGACAGTTTATACTGAGGACGATTCTAGAACCCAGGATCCAACAATATCGAGGGCGGAGTGCTGCTTGCACTCGATCGTATGAACAGCATCCAGGTCACCTCAGACAACAAAACCGTCCATGTCGGTCCGGGGGCCAGGTGGGTCGATGTCTACACGGCTCTGCAGCCATGCGGATTGTACTGTATCGGTGGACGATTGAAGACCATTGGTGTCGCCGGTTTGGAATTAATTGGGGGACTCCACTATTTCAACAACAAGTACGGAATGTCTATGGACAATGTTGTGAGCTATGACGTCGTGCTTGGGAACGGCACGCAAGTCATTGCCAGCTCAACATCCCATCGTGATCTATTTTGGGCTCTAAAAGGTGGCGCGAATAACTTTGGCTTTGGTACGAACTTCAAGATCAAAACCTTCCCTATTTCGACCTTGAGTACAACGACACAGTTGTTCAACGAGTCAGCTGTCAAAAGCTTTATCGAGGCGACCGTGGACCTAGCTTCGAATGATGGGCCCGACCATGAATTGAGGAAGCATCAAAGCAGATGACCAGTGATAGAGGCGAAAAATTACCTCTTAGAAGGTGCATAACAAGGCTTAAGGTTTCCAAATAAAATATTTACAATTTCAATAAAATATTCCTCGTAAATCAGAGGAGCTGTATGACAATTCCTAGCTCCAAACCGCGGGGATAACATTCACAACACACACCCTCGACAAATTCGATCTAAAGTTCTTAAAACATGCAAGGGACGAAGTAGCACACAATACCATCCAATATACTACTAGGTGGAGGGTAGAATTTATTGTGTGGACTTGGATCTTGGAAATCAAGATTCAAAATAATACTATTAGGCAGCTAAGCTTGGCGTGGGGGGGTTTTGACCAGCACAGTCCGTATTAGCCATATCAGGCCCATTGTATTTCTTTTTATCCTCCTCCAAATATTCCTTCCAAGGCTGCTTCAGTTTCGCTTCGGCTTCAGCGTTGGTGTCATCTATCTTCTCTACCCAAGTCTTTTTTGAACCGGATTGATCCATATTAAAAAGAGACTATCAAATTTCAGTGTTAATTTTGCATTGACTTTCAAGTATGGACAAAAGCGTACCTAACAAGAATACTAGACCTGATATAACACTCTGTCGGTTGTTGTTGAAAGATTTTGAATTCAAATGGAGAAGCAAGAGAGGAATCAAAAAGATGGTGGGATCAGGGGGGTCATCGCCCCTTAACAAGGACAAATGGAACCCAAAGTTCCACAGACTCAGCCGCCAAGCTGAATCCCAACTGTAGCCCTCTCATGTCTTTTATTTCACGCCAACGCTGTGATGGATGTAGCCACACAACCTATCCCACCCTTGCCAAGCCAATGGGATCCCGTGGAGAAATGGCACCACACACATGCTTTGGGCACGTTACGTTACATCTGCTTTCTTGATAGGGGGAGGGGTCAGTACCGTATTGGCCTTTTCATCAAACCCTTCACATCACATGCAGCTTTCGACATTGTGCAATTTCAAGTCCTTGAAAGTGAGGCGGACCTCAAAACTACGGCCTATAGAACTTTGAATTTTCAATACAACCCGGGTTAGGCAGCATGCCACAAAATATTGCCGCATGGCATGCCTGCTACAACAATATCACATGCTAGAATTAGGGCTGTGCGACGTGTGGCCTGATGGCGTGTCACTTCTTAGCCTGATTTCTGCACCTACGAATTGGCGCGCCTGACAAGGGTCACATGCATAATGCAAAGACACCATTTCAATGTGCATTTGGCGCTTTGATGATTATTTATAAGCAAGAACAGACCCTAAATGCTGACATGGCCTCATGCTATTGGTAAGTGAAATCCCGCTCACGGAGTCGCTCTCAGAGGCGAGGCAATCACGAGAGAATGCGGGGGTGAGAGCGCCTTGCGTCGGCCTCGACAGCCATCCTTGTCCAATTCGAGCCCCGCTTCAGATTGGGCTTGGCATGAAGCCAGAAGTGCCAGATCCAAATACCACTTCGGTGTGAGAGACCCTTATGAATCTCTCACGTCCTACATCTATCCTAACTCGACTGTGGAGGCTCAGAATATGCGATTAGAATGTCTACATTCAATGAGAAAAAGCGCCTCCGATATGCTAAATGGGATAGGAAATTCGAAGAAGAGAAACCTTACACCATTGTTAGCTATATGCCATGGCTGGAAGAATCGAAAAGAACAAATATCTCTTTCCATGAAGGACCAGAAGAGTTGATAACCGATGTCAGGGGCCGTGAAGATCATTTCTCTCTTGATAGTCATGGCTTTGCCTATATTCAACATTTGTTTTCTGATTTTGACGTTCTGGACCAGACATCGGTAGAAAAGCTATTCTATCCCCAGGCGGAGGCATTCCTGAAAGCTCATGTGGAAGGGGTAGACTTTGTGCACTTCTTTGACAATAGAGTGAGTATCAAGTCATCCAGTACTATTGTGTGAGGGATTCTAAATTATTGAGGCTCGTCTTGATGACATTAACCTCCTGTCTACCCTGACGGAAATTCCCAACCGCAGCCAGCCTCTTCCACCAGCAAGAGGAGTGCACATTGGTGAGCAGTCCGGAGCTTTTTATTATAATTGTCTCTAGACTAATGAGTTCATAATTTAGACCAAAGCCCAGGTGGTGCTGTCAAAAGGGTCAGGGCATGGATGGGGGAAAAGACCGAATACTTACTGCAAGGGAGAGTCAGAATCATCAAGTACGTGATTTATACCTAAGGAATCAGCGTCTCTAACTCGGCGACAGTCTTTGGTTTCCTTATGACTACCCAATCACTGACACACCCTTGGCATTATGTGACGGTAGCACCGTTCGAGATGAGGACATGCTCGTAGCCGATCACATCACGAGGACGTACATTGGAGAAACTGTGTACCCAATGTATAACCCACATGCCAAATGGTATTATCTCAGCGAGCAGAGGCGTGATGAAATCTTGATGTTCAAAATATTCGATTCGGACCAAACCGTCTCGGCAAGAAGTCAGTGCCTGACCACGAATAATAATTCTGGCAAGTTACTAACCTAGAGCTATTAGCTGTCCCACATGTGGCCTTTGACGCTACCCGGAGGGGTATAGATGTGAGGCCAAGACGAAGTTTTGAGATTAGAGCTCTAGTATTCACCTTCCCCCCTCAATAAAATTTTCAGCAGTCGTGCCATCATCCTTTTGACTTGCAATAGTTCTCCCAAAGGACATGGACGCTCTTTCCAAAGATCTTCTCCCAAGCAGATTCAGAGTACATTTTGGAGCATGCCATGGTATTGATTTTGGCAACAGTTCCCACTCCATAGACTGTCTCAAGATGTTCCAAGAAATACGCCGTGGTATGATACCCAGAATCCCACCTAGAATTAAAATCTGGTTTCCAATGAGCCGGCTGTAGCCTGTGACGCAAACGAACCCAATCAGCGATTCCTTCGATCAACCCTGATGGACACTTCCGGTCATCCGCTGGCTGGAAGCAATGGACCATTTCATGCAGACAGACTCCAATTATTTCGTCTCGAAGTCTCTTTTCCTCGATGCCATCAACGTATGCCTCACTTATCTCAATCTTGTGATGTGTCTTGTCTAGATCAGAGACACTATGGAAGGCGGCCGCTTGAAGAGCTGCTAGAGCGCCATGGGCGGTAAGAGCAAGAGCGATAGAACGAACTTCCGGAGGAGGATTATTGTTGTCAAAGAGGTGCTTTAAAATGAATTTTGCCAAATCTTCACACAAAAATGGCTCTGATACAACTTGAAGAAAACGACGCCCTCCTGAAGAAGACAGGTTCCCGATATGTAGGGCAAATGACGGAAGAGTGTGCTTGGTGTGATCATTCATTTTGGCAATTGCATAAACTAGACAGGACGAAAAGCTCAATTTCACTGTACTTTGTGGACAGTGGTTCAAGGTGGGATATTTATCCAACGTTACGTAAAATAGCCCGCACAACATGTGTTCACATGACGTTGCGAATTAACCTGGACTCACCACCTTCAAAAATGCGAACATGCGAACCACGACATTATCCTGGGCGGGCAATTTAACCCCATCTAAGCCACGCATTAGAGCCCAAAGTTGCACATCAGGCTGAAAGGTTACCACGTCATGGTGCAGAAACCAATAGGATACGAAGCTCACAAATCTATGCATGCGCAAGCCTGGGATTAGCAAACTATAGGCTTAGTGCTGACGCTTTGTAGGCCTGTTGCCTTTTAGTGCTGATGCATTCGGTGATGATTTGCACAAATTGGTTCGGAACATATAATTATGCTGGAAAGCCAATTCGGCCAAGAATACCCGAGATAATCATGCATTTGGGAGATTCGTGAAACCACTGTTCAGGTGATTGCAACACATGACTCCATTTTAACTGTACCACAGTATGCAAACGACGAAAGAGAGTGCCTGGGACCGGGCCCTCCGCAAACACTTGGGTAATTCAAAAAGCAAGCGATACCTTGGTCTCGTGGAAGCACTACAATTCACAGAGTTCGAGGCATCTCTTGACCGAATTCGAAAGAATTACAACTCTCCAAAGGTAGAATCATATTTGAATCTTATTTCACCAGTAATCAGTTACATCCAGTCATTTCAGGATGCTGTCGCCACTAGACTGCACTCAAACACAGACGTTATAGGTTTAATTTGGGGCTCTCTGGGTTTCATATTCAATGTATGTCGATATTCGCCCTATAAAGACTCCTTAAAATCTCACTCCATACTTGACAGTGCGCCGTAAAATACATTGAGCATCTCGCCCACTCCTCTGTGATGGTGAAAGACATCACTACCACATTGGCACGATTTGACAGGTACATAAGACTGTTTCCGAATAGCGCGTTACTCGAATCCACTTTGGAGCTTCTTTGTGATGATTACGTGGGATTTTGCGTTGAGCTGGCAGTGTTCTTGAGGCGGCGACAAGCCTGTAAGTCTTTATTTTCGATGAGGGTCACCGATCTAATCGTTCTATTCAACATCAGGGAATATTATTTCCTCGCCCTGGCGTACAATGAATCGGAGGTTTCAAATTAGAAAGACATCGATCGATCAAAAGATCCACGATTTCGAATTAGAAGCCCAAATCTCAGCCCGAGAGACAACAGTAACCGGAGCAAGATTAATAAACGAAGTGTTGCCGAAAATGCAAATCAAGCCCAGGCTCCCTCTCCCGTGGCGCTCTCTGCTCTACCCTAAAAATCACAATTTCGTGGGAAGAGAGGATGAGCTATCACTGATGGAGGGTACACTTCTACCATTGGATAACGGGGGGATCCAGTCCTGTACGATCCACGGCATCGCCGGTATCGGGAAGACTCAAGTTGCCGTCGAATTTACTCATCGATATGCGTCCAAATTTGATTACATGGCGTGGCTTAATGCCGAAAATCCTTTGAATCTTGCCATTTCATTTGCTGCCCTCTACACCCAATTATCAATCGGACCAGATACTCCTGAACAGCATAGCAAGATCGAGTCCGTGAAGCAGTGGCTGGCACAACGTAAATACAATACTTCTTGACGTGTTTTATATTTGTTAATACTCGGCAGATTCCAATTGGCTACTTATTTTTGACAACGTCGAAGACTGGCCTTCTATTTCATCCTACTGGCCTGCTACGGGCTGTGGTTCGATATTGATAACATCTCAAAATCCAGCTGTGGCGCAGATAACAATGCGGCACATAGGGTTGCCCTCCTTGCGAAGCGAGGAGGGTCGCAGGCTCTTTTTCAAACACCTTGACCGCGATCTGGAAACCGCCTCGCGAAAGGACATTGCCATCACATCAAAATTGTCGGATGAATTGGGGGGGTTGCCAATGGCAATTGCGCATGTCGCAGGATACGTGAGCCAATCACAGTCATCTCTAGAGCAGTTCAACTGCGAGTTTCACCAACGATTTGATGGAGCTCGTATTTGGAACGCAGAAACAATGACGACCACCGCATTCCATTCTTTGAGGCTCGGGGCGTTATGGGACATCGCTCTTGATGGTCTCGAAGTTGACAGCCGAAGCCTGCTAGAAACGATAAGCTTTCTGAGCCCCGACCTAATACCTGAAGAGCTATTTGTCGGCAAGAGTCAGGAACATGCGAAGATTGCAAATTTCAATCGTGCAGTTGCTGATCTCAGAAAGCGATGCCTCATCAATCGGTACCCAAATAACGAGTTGCCGTATATCACTATACACAGAGCACTTCAAAAGAACTTGTCATACCAGCTGTATCAGAACATTTCCAGCTACTCTGAGACGTTCACACGTGCCATGGAGCTTGTCCGACAAGCCTTTCCTCGGAGACACGAGCATGAGGTACCAGATCACCAGAACTGGGACATATATGCTCGATACTTGCCGCAGATTCTGAGTCTCCAGAAGATGACAAATGATTTCATTCTTCCAGAAGATACTTCTTTAGCCTTTTCAAACATTTTATCTGATGCTGGTCACTATCTTTGGCATCGTGGCGACCTTCAAGGGGCGATGGAGGTGCTTCAGATTGCGAATAAGATGATCGAGCGCTTTCCGGGCGACCTTGCGGCTTATATAAGGGCAAGTGTGTTAATAGGGCTTCAGGCTGTCATGTTTGCAATGGGCTTCTCCAAGAGAGCCGAGGCCATCCAGTATTGCTTGGAGACAGTGAGGCTTCGAACTGAATATAAAGACAAGGACGTGACAAAGGCCAACATTCTTCTTTCAAACTCGTGGCATGATCTTGGGTGCGCATATCTTGAATCGGAAGAGTACACCAAAGTCGAAGATTGCCTCAACCTTTCCATGAGCATCAAGAAGAAGCTCGGCACTGAAACGTCTATGCCCTTCGAATTCGCAACAGAGTATGAAGACCTTGCTTACCTGAGACTCAGCCAAGGCAAAACTGAGGACGCCTTAGAACTCATTCAGCGGGCCATCCAAGTTGCCGAAAATGATGCGAAGGCGAATCGCTCTGTCCTCTTGCAGTTCATCTTTGATTGGTCCGTTATTCTGCTGAATTCCGGCCGTGCCGATGAGGCTCTGGAAAAGGCTCAGGAGGCTTTAAAAGGTCGAATCGAGCTGCTTGGAGAGTGCGCGGTCCAAACGCTGGCTTCAGAGTACTGGGTTGCCAACGTTCTTTACCACCTAGGTCGCTATGATGCAGCTGAGTTCGTACAACTACTCCCCCCAACACTCGGCAGTATTCTAAGCTATTCTTACAGGAAATTACTCCAGGAGACAATTCAAAAGTCAGAAAGCTCACAGTGGTCACTAGAAAACAAGGTCCGCGCAAACTATCGCCTAATGCAGATCGTACGTGAATTGGGGCGGGAGGAGGAGGCTTGCTCCATGGAACTAAATATCGAGGCAAAGCTCCAGTCCCTGACTAGCGACAACAGTAGCTTGTCTAGCCCGAGCGAATTGCCAATGGCAATCGAGACGTTTGACTCGATGGTCTCGATATACTCAGGTAGATCCTCAGGCTGCTTGTGGGCGGTGGGCAAATAATGCTCGCAAAATGAGGAAGAGAGGCGATTTGGAAAATAAAATATTCTGCTGTTACTCTCCTGCATTTTATTGCCTAAGGCAGCGAGGCTTCCATGCATAGATTACGTGTTCGGAATTTCCAGGCAGCAATGTCGCACCTGTTAGAGTGGTCAGGCTGTGAGACAGGCTGTGTCCCGTGACAGTGAAAGGCATATATTCAGACATGGCCCGCTTTTCCCGTCGGAAATTTCCACATTACTCACCACTCCTTGCGCCTAGCCAAATCCGGGACTCTAAATTTATCACAACCGCCCCATCTCCGTCTTGCTCTTCGTCATGAAAGATGTTCTAAAGAGCCTCGTGAAGGTCGCGCCTTTGTTTGACCAGATTGCGTCCATATCCGGCGTGCCCGGCGTGTCGCTCGGCGTTATCCACCAAGGAGAGGTCGTGTACCGCTACAACTACGGCTACCGGGACCTAGCGGCTCAGCTGCCTACGACCAGTGACACCATTTACCCGCTCGCGTCTCTCACCAAGGCATTCACTTCACTTGTTTATGGAAATTTGGTTTCTGAGGGATTCGCCGACTGGTCCACGCCAATCCGCCATGTTTTGCCCGAGTTCCAGAGCACCGCTGACGAGGTTCAGCGTCTGGCAAACGCAGCCGACTTGCTGTCACACCGAACCGGCATCTCGGGCGGCGAATCGTTGTATTTCCATGACCAACCTCTCTTGAACGACTCGGATATTATCCCTACCTTTGCATACCTCCCATCCAAAGGAGAGTTCCGAGGCCAAATGCTCTACAATAACCTTGGGTACGCTATAGTCGCCCTGGCCATGACGCGGCAGACGGGTCAAACATTTGAACAACTACTCGAGTCCCGCATTATTGAGCCTTTGGGCCTAACCCGCACTGGCTTAACCTTTGATTTGCAGAAAATTGCAGATGTGTCCAAAGCTTACATCTTGACCGAGGACAAAGAGGCAGTGGAAAACAGGCGATCGTTCTTCCTCCCAAATTCATCCATGGCTGCGGCAGGTGGCTTAAGAAGCTCAGTAAATGACCTCCTGACTGTGTATCGCGGGATGCTTCAAGGCATTTCTCACCTCACATCGTCGACTAAAACGCCGCCCCAATCCCCTTTCAAGCAATTGCGGACGATATTGTCAGGCTTAGCGCCAATGGGCGGTCATCGTGCGGGTATATTGGAGTCTACCTACGGCCTGGGGTGGATAAGATCGCAGCTTCCGAGCGAGCTCGGCAGTATGGGTCTCAACCCATGGCTCACAAAGTCTATGCCCGTAGTAGGTGAGGGCTCGGCTTCACGGCTTGCGATTTATCACCAAGGCAACCTACCTGGATCTACTTCAGCTGTCTACCTCTTTCCGGAGACTCAGAGCGGGATCATCGTCCTCGCCAATGCATATGGCCTAAGCGACGTCCCGGATTGGATTGCCCAAATCATCATTAACGAGCTGTTCGACATGCCTGCACAATCTAACTACCTCCAGTTGGCCCAGCAAGCTGTGCAAACCTTTAAAGAATATCGCCTCAAGACTCAAAGCGACTTACGGGACTTGGCAAACTCGGCTAAGAAGCCAGCTTCATTACATGGGCTGGCCGGAGACTATTACAATGCAGGAGCCAGTTACTTCATTCGCATAACTCAAAAAAATGGCCAACTGAGGGCTTCTTTTCAAGGCGTGCAGTATGAAGAGTTCGACCTAGTGCATCTTTCTGGCGATGTTTATAGTTGGTATCCTTCTTCGCGGGAGCTTGCTCAGCGGGGCAGGCACATATTCCCAGCGTACCACTATCTATTTTCTTTTCATGGAGAGCCCTGGGGGGCCGCAAAGGAGTTGACGTGGGCGCACAATGGTACGAATGGAACTGGGGAGTCTTTTATGAGATACGAACGGCCCAGTATGAAGATGAGAGACTTCAGTCTATCACGGGAGTTGCTCTTGACTATCGTCATCTCTGGACTGAGCACATACGGGCTTATTTACCACTGGAGGGACACGGTGGCACTATGTTTGCGGGTGGCGGCACTATTTAGGTGGCTGGCTTCGCAGACACTGCAGGCTTTTCCATTCCTGGGGTTTCCCAATCGTCAAGAATAACGGACCTTCTGCTATATTGGCGCGGCAGTATAATAGCACATCGATTGGTCTAATATCTAACAAGATTGGGTATTGTATTCTGGGGAGGCATTAACAAACACCGAAACAAGAGGAAAATTGAGTGTATGTCAGATATCGTTAGGACAAGCCCGCGAAACATGCGAGCTCAGGTGGCGCTTGGGATCTACTTGATGCGCCACAATCATCAGTCCCGATAGAGGGCATGATCAGGTCTCCCAGAAGATGCTAGTTATGTCGAATAATTCACTATGCGGTGAAGTTGATTTTGAGCCTCTCCCTCAAGACGTGCAATCTAATTCTATATGCTGAGTTGTTAATCCTTAGCCAAGATGGTAGGGAACATGAAATCACAGAGGGCCAACAAAGAGCTGAACCGCTGGCCGATTTCACGTCCCGGTCCAGCTAGTTATAAGCCATAGATTTCACGCGGGATCCGTTACCACAGATCTTACCGTTCTTTTCAATACAATTAGATCATTTTTGATCGTTTCAGATGGATCTGTTGGCCTGATTTGACCAATATTACAGTGATGTCATTGTTCGCGCTGATCAAAGGGTGCCACTTTCGTGCTTGGCGACAGTACCAATTGTCTACTGTACTTCTCTTACGGCGAACTCGGCGATCGAAGGTTGCGCAGTTCATTGTCTTGCAGTTGTATGGGGTGTTGTAGGGTAAAAGGTCGTTTGTGCATGCATATCGGGTGCGGTATCAGAGCATGAATAAATCAGGGTAATGTGTTGTATTCAAGGCAAGATGGAAAAGCACCTCCTTCATACCCATCCACATACCCTGACCACCACCCATTCCTCCCATCAGCTTCCCATGCCTGCCCACCAGAATGGCCATCCCCCCGTCACTTCACACCCCTCACCCCAAAGGCCAGCCCCCAGTTCCTCCCGAAAGCCCACACAGATGTATCGTATTCCTTACGCCGGTTACTTGCAAAGCGCTACCGGACAGCGGCATATAGCCAGTTGATATGGCAGGCTGGCGGGGTCTGCCCCCTCTGTATTTCGATGCGTGAGGGTCGCATTTTCAGTTAAACTCGGCATTCAAAAAAGGTAGCAGGAATTTCCACCTGGATTTTACACATAGTATTATAACACACATTAAATATTACACACGGCAGATGGACCGAAAACGGTCGCATCCACACAGATTGGTCATCACACATTAGGGTCGTGCACTTACAAGGCACTTTGCACCTGCAGGACCTCGCAAGCTAGCTCGCAGAGACTGTCGCAGCAGGCGCCATCACCGGCAGGTCGCGCTGGTTAGAGTATACCGCGCAAGGCACCAGGCCTGTACACGGAAATACACACGGCTCGCCGGTGGGGAGCGGGAGCATCTACACAGCAGATGTCCCGGGTTGAAAGAACTTGATACCGTTTCGGATGGGCTTGCGGCACATCGGGCAGGGCGTGTAGAGTTGGTATCTGCACGAGTGCCCCTAGGTCTCGATGCACTCGACGCAGAGCTGGTGTCCACACTGGACCATGTAGTTAGTTGGGCGCTCGTAACACAAGCTGCACTGCTGGAGCGAAACTTGTCGATCGAACTTGTCCTGGCAGACTTTGATCTCGCTCTTGGCCGCCTCAAGCTTGGCGGCCATGCTGCTGAGCTCCTGCTCTAGAGTGTGCGGCCCGTAGACGGGGAGTCGGGAGACAATGGACTTGGGAGTCAGGATGGCGCGGTGTGCGAGGTTGGCTGGTGCGCAAGGCTCGGATGGGTTGCGAGGGGGCGACGGAGGAGTCGTCCAGTGTTTCAGCGCCGCCGCGGGAGAAGCAGCCCCCATGAGGGACCCTCGCTGTCCGCAACCACTGGTTGTATTGGCCCCCGAAGTGGCGGCCGGGGAGCCCAGCGGCTCCGGCTGAGCTAAAGGGCTCCTCCACATCCTGTACCACATGGGCAATGCCACGCTGCATGACCAAGGCGCGTTCTCGCTGCCAGCGCCGCTCTCGGGTTGTCGGCGGCACCTCATGGTGCTCGAACTCGCCGAGATGACGGGACAGCGCGTGCGTGTTGTGGAACTTGTCCCCGCACGTAAGGCACCGCGCCACTTCCCCATTCTTTGTCACGAGGATGTAATGGTCCAAATCACCGTGGAGAGGCGCGGTTGCGACGTGATACTCTAGATCAAATCGCGAGTTGAACGATTCGCCGCACCCACGTCGGCAGTGGTATCGACCATCTCTAGCGGGGCGATGGTGAGGTAGTTGGCGGTTGTGAGCTTCCCGCGCCTGAAACGTGGGGAACTCATTGTGGCAATAGTTGCACTCGAACATGGTTGTAAAAATCAGAGCGTTTTTTTTTCTGTTTGTGTTTTTTTTTTTTGGTTTTTTTGTTAAAGATAATGCGATGAAGAACTTTTAAAAGGGAAAAACAAGAAAGAACACAAGACTGGGCAATTCAGTGAAGAGAGGGAAGAGGAGGGGGTGCTAACAGGACTTTTCTATTCTCTTCCATTCGGTTTTTGCTTTTTCTTGCTCGTGATGTCATGAGGGCCTGCGACAGTAGTCCCAAGCACTTACAACAAGGAACCCTTCACTTTGGCTGGCAGCGGTATACGCTTTGTGGTAAGCGGATATGTACGCTAGAGGTTGCTCCGCTTCCCAACGCAAACGTGATTGGCCAACAAGGCTTGGGCATCTACAAGTATCCTGTCGGCAATGTCGCCGGGAAATGCTTCAAACATTAATTCGCGTTTTATCTTGGAAGGCCTCTGAACAGAAAGCTTTCCCACAAGGAGGAAAATGCTTGGATAAGATGCCTTGACCCAGAATAAATTCATGCTTCAAGGCCTACACCATCAGCGTTGTCAAAGTGTCCAAGGTGGTTTCGATATTATTTCTACTATTGGCTATTTGCACGCAATTCGGAAGGTTCCTCCGAAAAAGAGAGCTGAAACCGGATTGCTGGTTTTAGATCGCCGCATCATTCTAGATGCTACCGTGGCCCACAAGAAGGCATATGTAGGATTCTATCCACCCACCATCTCCACGGCCCACTTCTATTTTGGAGGACTTTACTTTGGGCTAGATATCATATCTACTCGCACAGTGTTCCATAACCCTTCGGAAACCCGGTGGGCTCGGGGGAAAAAACCATGACTAATTCTCTTGATTCGGCCTGACCATTATCGCCCACGCTCTCACGCCTTCGCCCCCAAACAACATGTGTGACGTGATGACAAAGATGTCTATATACTATGGGCAATTGATCAGCTAAGACGACTTTAACCTGCAGATATTTGACATGTTCATTTTAGAGACGGGGACAGATATTCCGAACCATGAAAAGCAAATTCTGTGCTGCTATTCTAAACAGATAAATTTGTCGGATTAATTGTACATGGTAGGTGAATTATATGGATTGCAGTCTCTACAGCCACAACTCTACTCTATAGTTTGCTTTCCGACTTATCCTGCAGTGCGCGAATAAGTCCCTCTTGGAAACTTGTCGCCAGCAAGACCCCCTCAGCCGTCCAGATCCGCTGGGTGACAAGCCCTCGATCATCTCCAGACCACGGAGTATCCATCTCCAACAACATCCACTCGTCGGTCTTGACGTGTTCTTGGTTTTGAAAGTAAATTGTATGATCCAAGCTGACCATCATCTCCATGTTGATGCGGTCCGCCTCTGCTGTTGTCGTCGACTTTGCAATCTCTGATGCCTCTTCAGCGGCAAGACCTTCGAAGCTGCGTTTCAGCGATCCATCAGTGTCCTTTGACAAATCGAGGAGGCGGCCAATGGAGTTTTGATTGTTAAATCGATTAGCACCGTGAGCGCGGGCAATTGTGCCGATGAAATACGTGTCGCTCAGGTACGCAAGGGAAGCAAGGTGCATAAGGTGGCTGGATTCGCCATTGCTCGTGAGCGGGCTACGCATTCTCACCCAATGCAACAGACGCCGATTTTCTGGGCGCTCAATTTGCTCTGGGTGGGGGAATCTGACACACTCGAATAAACTGCCTCGGTCCGTTTGGCTCGTCTTTGCCAGCATTTCCACGTCCAAAGGTTTCCCAGGTTGTGTCGGTGGTCCGAAGCTGGCTGCCTCTGCGGGCATCGAAACCTCGTGGCGCAGCATTTTCTTGTTGATCGATGATGTTTGCGAGGTGAAGCTGATCATGGTGGTGAAAGTGGACTTGCCAGATTGCAGCGCCGTCACCCGGCGGGTAACAATTTGCCTGCCATCGGTGAGGCGATCAACAGTGTATTCGATAGGCTTGGTTGTCACGGACGGGCGCAGAAAATGGCAATGCATGCTATGGACTGCGAAGCGAGGAGGGATTGTCTCTTGGGCAATGACGAGTGATTGAGCAATCAGCGCGCCGCCAAAGATGCCGCGACCCCATATCGGCTGCCACAGCGGGTGCACGTTTGCGTACGTGTCTTCTTTTACGTGACGAAAAGACAGCGCCTCCTCGATGCAGGATGGCGCTGCATCATGTTTGGGGGACATGATGAGTTCGATAAGCCGTGATGGTTGGCGTAGTGTTGAGATCTCGAGATTAAACTGTGCACCTTGATATTATACCGTGTTGCTCTCAACGCGATGAGCCTCGGCAGCGAGAGTGCCGGGATCCATTGGCCGAGCCAACCAATGGGCAAGCCGCGCCCCATTTCCCCGCACTTGTTCGCAACAGCTTACCGCAGCCGAATCATCCTCAACGACAAAAGTCTTTTATGAACCAATATTAAAAAGAAAATTAAAAAATTAAAAAATTAAAAAAAAAAAGGAAACGAAATAAATCGGCGACAAAAACAAAACTGATAATATTCTTTGCGGTAATCATTCAGCCGCCAGGTGGTATTATCCCATGCATGATGTATTGAAATGCAGGAAGGTCAAGAAGAGAGTTGCGATGCATGCTGTCTATATTCAGAAAGGAATTTGTGATTGATAAGAGAAAGCTGGTTTTGAAGAAGACAAGAGGGCGCTGCTTTTCCAAATGTCAAGTGAGACTAGCGCAAACATGACAATGTTGTCGACAGGTAACCATAATTTCCACCATGGCAATCAGATAAGTTGGTGCATGAATTAATTGGCTAAGATAAGCAACAAAGATATTTTCCACAAAATCGGCCCACATGAAGTATTGCAAGCGATAGAATGGAAAGTGTGGCGAATGGTCTGGATCAGGCTACTAAGCAAGTGCCTGGCTAAGTCAATGGCTTCAGGGGCCTTCCACGCGATGGCGGCAACGCCTTACCATGACAGTGGGTAACGGGCCAAGCCCAACGCAATAGTTGAGACACTAAAACAAGGGAGAATACTCTTTCTACATCCAACACAATAGGCTTGTGGTGACTAAAATGTGCCAATTTTTAAGCACGTCAAGGGGTCTTTCACTGCGGCGCAGTTCCGCCACGTGCTAACTATTTATCTCCCTTTTTTCACACTCCCTTTTTTTCCCCACGCACCAGCCCGGCCTATATCTTACATACGACATAGCCACCGAGGGAGTCATGGCATTGGCTGCGCCTCCGCTCGATGCACCTTTCGCACAGGCATACATCAAGTGCCCTGTTTTCAATGAGTATGAGACCATAGTCTGCAATGTGCCTGGACATTGTGACAGCACTGCAGTATTCCATCTGCTTCGAGGTGCGATCACCGATAAGATACTGTACTTGGCAAACGCAAACCTGCCTAGTGAAGCAGGTTATGACTCTGTGAGCATAATCTTGGGAGTGTTCCAGTAGATGTGATGGTACCTAGTGTTTAGAAAAGGCAGGTTTCCTACCGGTTCCAATGTCTGGTATTTATTTCCATGAGCAATACAGGCTGCGAACTCGTGGTGGCTGAATTCATCTGCTTGACCAGAGGACGGCAGTAATCCTTGATGTTTCGTAATATTTGGACATGGCTTATAATCGCACAACAGTGTTCTGAAGTATCCTGTTTTCTCTGTCGTAAAGATGAATATCCAATTGTCAAGACCCATATTCCAATATCCATACATGATCAAAACGTCATTTGTTACTGCGTGGGCATAATTGGGACGGCTGCTCTGGTACACATTGCAAACACAAGCCTGCCTTGAGAATTACTTACTACAGCGATCCCAGCTTTCTCACCGACAAAGCGATGCAACGCCCATCCATTTGGTGGGGATAAATCCTAGCCTTTTGCAACCTGCGCCTCCATCCGCCGATCTTCATAAGGCGTACATCTGGCCGGCTAGATCGAATGGGAAATGACCGGTAAAGGCACTGGATTTACGAGGCTGAGCCTTGACCCACCTGTGCCTTCCAATTTCGCTTCCTAGCCATTTCTAAAGACTTGCAAACACCAAGCTATCATGTTGTTCTTCTGAAGCCCTAAGAACCTGCGAACCATCCAGATATAATAAAAATGTAGATTGATTGCATTTAAAGTTAGTACGGACTAAGGCTAACCAACACCAGTATACTAGTATTGGTTGCTCTAGAAGTTCACCGGATGTGCCCAGATAGTGGGGAGAAAATGGCCTCGAAGGCTCGCGTCTGGCCAATTAGAGAACGACAAAGATGGAACAAAGAGAAAAAGACAAGGGCCTGTTCCGATTTGGACAATTTCACGACATAGTGTTCCCAGGGTTAAGGCCGCTGAGGCCACCTCGGAAGCGTATCCGTAGATGATCGACAACAGAGTGGGTCATCCCCTCCCCGTTACCTTATGGGCTGAATCTGTCATTCAGGGTAGGATGAAGACCTTCCTACTGAACGTAAACAGAATTTTTATCAACCATGTCTGAGGTATGGCAAACAATTTTGCAAAATTCGGGTCTCGCAGATGGTGGGCTATGATGAACACATTGGCATCATTTGAGACGTAAAGTCATCAGCTTCATGCGTAAAGAGATTGAGAAAAACAAAGTGCATTTCTTTACAAACATGTCCAGGAGAGAACGCCAATAGGAGTACCCTGACAGAACATGAGAAGCCAAATTTAGGTTATTATGTTCCGAGAATGCTACGCCATCGTGCACGGGAATAAGCACTAAGTCTCTCAGCCAAGGGTCTATGTTTAACCTGGTCTGGAGAATCGGGCACTTCTGCATTGGGAAATTGGAGCACATACGAAGTGTTCCACAGCTTCCACTCTTCTCCACAAGGCCAGGCATATACAGGAAACATCGGCTTATTCGTGTCGAATATATAAACTTCAGGAACGAAACTAGAAACACATCGGTGACTCCTTAGAAACAATCAACTCAGTATTCATATCAACTGCAATACCCCCAACATGTCTGTCAAGAAATACACCGCCCTTCTTGCTGCCTTCATGGCTGCCAATGTTCAGGCCAACCCGTGCAGCGTCGTGGCCACGGCCACCGTTTCGGACGCGTCGACAACCACAACCACTCCAGCCGCTGAAGCTAACTGCAAATTCCAAGTACAGGACGCCGTTGATGACCTCCCGCCCGTTGGAAGCTACACCGGGGCTGAAGATGCACTTGAGTGCTGGGAGATTTGCAACGATGCGTACTACTCGCCCTACTGCACATCGTTTACTTACACCCCCGCCACAAAGACATGCGTCTTCAGAGATGTCCAAATCCGCTCTGGAATGGAACCTGCCAACAGCGGCACTTACTACTGGGACAAGGCGTGCTGGGCAGACTACCCCACCTGCGCGTCTGAAGCGCCTACCCCCGGTTGCCTCGCGAGCAATGCCACCTGTGGAGACTACGGGAGGTCCCCTGACTATGAAGAATTCGCTACCTTCAGAAAGGTGACGGACGGTGCTGCGCAGTGCTCTGAAATCTGCAATGGTGCGAGCTACGCATCCCGTTGCAAGTCATACATCTACCAGGCAGATGAAGTTGGTGCTTGCTACTTTTACGACCTCGCCGCTGCGGAAATCATGGTTGCGGCAGATGGAAGCCGTAGAACTGTGTGGGATAAGGCTTGCTTGGAAAATTCCGAAAACTGCGCCTCAGAATCTGCCTAATTTCGAGTAGTCGGGCCTAAAACGGGGTAGCTCGGCGATTGGGATGATCGACGAGCCACAATTAACACGTACGGTCTATTTTTATTCTATTTATTTCATAGCTGACGCGTTCAGCTGATGGTGGATCCTTTTTAAGGCCTTGATCAAATACACATTGTTGAGTTAGTTGAGATAGCAAGGGCCATACGTCTGGCATTTATTAATTCACTTCCCTGGCTCTCCGAGTTGAGCAGCCGGCCACAATTATTCTTCGAATCCTGTGCATACTATTTCACGGCAAGCGGGCTCTTTGTTGACTTAATACCGTGCCCCGCTACCTGTTGACCCCTTGATGCTTTCTTGCATAGAAATCGACCATAAAAATGCTCCATCTATCTTATAATCTAAAATCAATATAGTCCTACTTTCGTGAACAATTCTTGCAAAAGGCGGGTTATAAGGTCAATAGCAAACTTCTATCCCTCTATTAAACTCCAATTTTACCGTTGCAGAACGACATTCTAATTCTTATTATTGCTTTCAAGTAGAGCCGTTTGGTTCTTTAGAAAGAAAAGGACTGATGGCCTTGGCGGCAGATTCCTTTAGAGATACACAACGCATTCACACGTACACATTGAACCAGGGAGTCAAGGAGTGACTAATCTTTCTTCAAGATGTATCAAAGATAAAGAGGGTTAGTTATCAAATGGTGAACGAAATGAAGCAATAGGTGGAGAGAAAGGTAGCAGGAGCGTCGAAACACTCGAATTCGTTCGGATCCGTCTCCATCAGCGATCCGAATTTCACACAACATGGCTGGGTTGGTGGCTCAACATGCGGCATCCAATGTGGCAGCTCTCAGGGGAACCCTAGATCTCAGCTGCGACCGCCACCACGTGAGCATCCCCGCAACCCAGCCGGAGTTGCGGGCCCTTATGTCCTAGCAAACTATTCCAGGATCTCGGACTTCAGACAGGTCGACTTTGTAGTGCGGCTTCGGCATCTCTGGTTCACGAACCATGCAAAACATGCGGATACGTTCCGGGCTGCGCTCAAAGACGACATCCCGCTTGACTTGGAAGCCGAACTTGGCGTAGAATGGATTGTTGCCCTCGTGGCTGGACTCGAGGTAGATGACGCGGTTATCGGCATCGGCCTGTAGATACGACACGTTAGCAGTTGCAAGGAGTTGAACGCTTACTCAAGAAGACAACTGACCTTGGCCATCATGTCTCGGATGAGCTTCCCGGCATATCCCTTTCCGCGAGCGGCGGGCTTGGTGCCGATGTAGGCCAGGTAGTAGCACTGCGTGTCTCGGTCTCCCATGACTTCCTCCTTGGCCTTGTCAAGGTAAAGACCCATTTCGTCAAAGTAACGCCTGCGGCCCTCGGGTGAAAGCTGGAACCAGAGTTTCCACAGACCACTTCGGAACAGGGTCCACCAGTCTTCCACGTAGTTGCCGGGAGTGATCCTGCATCGAGAATTAAAATATTAACAACCTGGATTTGAGCTTGTGATGCAAGATTAGGCTGCATACCAGAGAGCGACGCAATCATAGTCAGGCCCGATGGTCGTGACCGCGCCCTTGTAGATGTGGAAAGCAACCATGTAGCTCATGATGTCCACATGGAGCTTCCACTTCTGCTCAGCGGAATAACCCGCCATGTCATCTCCGTCAAGCAAGTACCGACTCATGGCGTCGGTAGCGAAGGAATAGGCTAGGGATCGGCCAGCCTCCGCGCATTCGTCGATGGTGACGAGGCGAACAGTGTCGGCCCACGTGGGTGGGACCAGGGACGGAGACTCCCACTTGGAAAGGGGTAACTCGTCTTTGAGCTTGGCCATACTTGGCAAAATCGTTTACTCCGAATTTAAATTATTACCTATTAATGCGGGCGTTGTTAAGCTTTTGGCTCAATATCGACGCTCGCATCCAAGACTTACTGTAATTTAAATTTAAATTGGATATCTTGTAGTGGTGCGGGTAGTGAAAGGTATCTTGCAATTCAACCGACATCAATATGGAGGTAGAGCGTGCCAGGCTCCGGTGGTAAGGGCTAGGGTCTGCAAAATGTGGGATGGCTTCGTTGATGCAACAGAAGCCTAGAGATATGAATCTATGGTGAGAATCAGGAAGTAGAGACGCGGTGGGGTGGTCACTGATTTGAGAATGATGAGGACAACAAGATGATGGAGGGGTGGGTTAGTAGTCAGGCACGAGTCAATCACGATCAAGACACGAAGTTGGGCTATTCTCCCAAGCTTTCCCCGCTGAAAGGGTGCTTCAGAAAATTCCTTGACCAAGGGTCCTAATAATGAAGCAGGCGACGACTGGTATGTCGAGATAGGTAACAGGGAGAGATGTTAGCAACGGTCGCAGTTGGGCGGAGGGATTTATGTAGGGGATTCTCTAGTGTGGCGTAACTTTGTCCGCGTGGCCTCGCATTCGGGTTGCGGCGAGAGATCCGGAGATGAGTCAGCGAAGCGTGGGTGGTGAGGCGATCGTTTTGGCCTGTGTGGCAACTAGTCTGCCCACTTGTTATCCAAAAGTGCGGGATGCCGAGGTTAGATAACTAGGCGAGGCGTGGATGGATAGAAAATCAGCCCATGCTTTTTTTACGCCTTGGCCTTCGTGACTGGGCTTTGCTGGGTCTGGGAGCATCGAAAAACCGATACAATGTCGTAGCCAACCCACACTAATTGATGCCAGGCTAGATACAGTATGTTCCATAATTTAGTTAGTTATTTCTTGCTGTTCATTACGAATTGCTTTCTCAAGCCCTCTGTTTGTTTCTCTCGGTCAAGTTTCGCCCGTGCCGAATCTCCGGACATGGGCCCACCGTTATCACTCAGTCCTAACCCAAAATCGAAAAGGGAAGTTGACCGATCTATCCATATATTTCTAGCCAGGGTATGTCTTCTCACCAAAATAACTAGGATTGAATTTCATTATCCGAAGTGGTGACCTTCTGGAAATGAAACGGACCGACGACAATCCGACCATGACTACTCCATATAACATTCCTTCAGGCCAACCTATTATACTGTCGCAAGGAAAACAAACCCTAAAAGAAACTAAGAGATTGTTTTTAGGTAGATATATTTTTTAAGAATTCTATCGGTTTATTTCAGCTAGAAAGGCTGAGATGTGTGGTCTCTTCGCAAAGTTTCTTCTCTTTAAACCTTTATCCATTTTGCTCCATTTCTGTGCGGTTACTCGGTGAAATAAAGACTTTCCCATGCATCAATACTACACTTATTTAACATCATATTTTTTTCTTTTCCATTATTTTAATCCCTATCCGATATTGAAACACGTAGCCACAGTGTTGAAGAATTCCAGGCTTCAAGTGTCTCCAGTATAGGGTAGGCGTCATGGATGCCATGGAATTCTGCTCCACCAATCAACACAGTCTTGGCTCTTTGTCAGCACTTGTTTTCAGCGACCGAAAAATAGGCTGCAGCCTCATAATTGGGCTTACTCCAACGTCATCTTCAAGAAGCATGAGTTAAGGTCATTTGGAGCAGCGTTTTTCAGGGCCATCGGCTGCAGCGTTCGTCCCGAGACGATTTTTCGATGCATCCCCGTATGAATGGGCACCTGAATGATGGATGCCGCGATTTCAGTCGTTCCCCACCCACCGAAGAGGCACCAGGCCGATGATCAAAGTCCTCAATCCGAATCCGCGAAACGTCCGAGAAAGGAACATGACAACAAACCGCTGGCGTACTCGCATTCGAGCGAGAAACTCGGACACGATGATTATACTGTTGCTTGGGTCTCTGCGCTCCCAATAGAGTTGGCTGCGGCACGCGCGATGTTGGATGAAATCCATCCACCGCTGCCGTGCAATTCTAGTGACACCAATTCGTATGTTTTGGGGAATATTGGAGCTCACAATGTTGTCATCGCATGTCTTCCTTCAGGGGATTATGGGTTGACCAACGCAGCAGTAGTGGGGGCCCATATTCAGCAGAGCTTCCCGTCCATTGAGGTTCGGCTCATGGTTGGGATTGGAGGCGGAGTGCCGAGCAGCATGAATGATATTCGATTGGGCGACGTCGTTGTGAGTCGAAAGGTTATACAGTATGATTATGGAAAGACAGTGCAAGAAGGCCGATTTGTCAGGACGAGGGACCCCATAAAACCCCCACAAGTGCTCATGACGGCCGTGGCAATGCTGCAGGGGTATCACGAGTCACAGCCAACAAGGATTCCAGCTCTTGTGTCCGACATGGTGCGCCGCCACTCGCTGATGGCACGATATGCGTATCCATCATGCTTTCCAGACCGCCTATTTCGAAATAATTTTGAGCATGACCCATTCAATGACAGCTGCGAGTTTTGTGACCAATCTGAGCTTGAATTGCGGGACCAACGGGCCAATAATGACCCAAAGGTTCATTACGGAGTTATTGCTTCAGGTAATCAGGTTATACGACATGCACGAACGAGAGACTCTTGGTCAGAATCGGACAATGTGTTGTGTTTCGAGATGGAGGCTGCTGGCTTGATGGACCACTTCCCATGTCTCGTTATTCGTGGGATATGCGACTATGCCGACTCGCATAAAAGTAAGGAGTGGCAAAAGTACGCAGCAGCTACAGCCGCCGGATACACCAAAGAACTCCTTGGGATTCTAAACCCTAAACCTGCCAGAGACACATCAAAGAACACCCAGAAAGAAAACTGTAGGGGCCATCATTTCTTGCGTAGCGTTAATTGCTGATGTTCGTGAAGCATCGACGGGATCCTCGATGAAAGTAGGTTTTTCTGATGAGCAAAGGTATACCTTGCTGGAGTCACTCCGATTTGAGCATATAGATGCTCGACATATGAACATTAAGACAGCCCATGCAAAGACCTGCAACTGGCTGTTAACCGAGCAAAAGTTTATTGATTGGCTCGATGCTGATAAACTTAATCATCACCGTGGGCTTTTGTGGATCAAAGGAAAGCCTGGCGCTGGGAAGTCGACTTTGATGAAATTTATTCTCCAGAAGTTGCTAAGATCCAATCAAGGACATATTATCATTAGTTTCTTCTTCAACGCTCGTGGACAGGACTTGGAAAAGTCTACTTTGGGAATGTACCGATCCTTGGTTCTGCAACTCCTCGAACAGCTACCTCAGCTACAGACCGTGTTTGACTGTCTCAGACAGACAACTTGGAACGTGAACCAATTTTTGGGCATTGAAGTGCTCAAGGATTTATTCCAGCAAGCTATTCAAAACGTCAAGGGCTCGACTGTGATGTGCCTTGTCGATGCTCTGGACGAATGCCACCAAGACCAGGTCAGAGACATGGTATCGTTTTTTGAGAATTTAGGGGAATCAACCGCGACTTCGGCAATCAAATTTTACGTTTGCTTTTCAAATCGACATTACCCACACATCACAATCAAATCGGGGTTGAACTTAGTCTTGGAGGGACAGGAAGGTCATCAGCAAGATATCACAAATTACATCTATCACGAATTAAAAATTGGCCACAACAGGCTCGCAGAAACTATTCGAGATGAGCTTCGAGAGAAGGCATCTGGAGTTTTTATGTGGGTTGTGTTAGTTATCGAACTGCTCAACAAGGAGCATGATAGTGGTCGTATGCATGCCCTTCGTCGCAAACTTCGAGAGATCCCTGGGGATCTATATGCATTATTTCGGAACATCTTAACCCGTGACTCCCAAGACAGAGCTGAGCTTCTTCTATGCTTACAGTGGATTTTATTTTCTAAATCCCCTCTCCAACCCCAACAACTCTATTTTGCTATTTTATCAGGTGTTGACAGCAAGGCTCTGGGGAGGTGGGATTCTGAGGAAGTTTCTCTCGATGACATTGGGAGATTCATACTGAACTGCTCTAAGGGATTGGCTGAGCCAACGAAAAGCAAGATCTCTACGGTGCAGTTTATTCACGAATCAGTCCCGGACTTTCTTCTCAAAGAGGGCGGTTTAAACGCAATTTGGCCAGACCTTGCAAATGTTGAAGGACAGAGCCACGACCAATTGAAAAGCTGTTGTGCGATTTATAATAAGTTTTACAACGACTCAGAAGCACATATTGAAACAACCTCATCGATGGGACGAGTGAAAACCACACGGGCATTTCCATTCCTAGAATACGCTGTTCAAAACATGCTGAATCACGCGGACGTGGCCAGCAAGAATGGTGTGTCCCAGCAAGAATTTTTGCATAAACTTGACCTTGGTAATTGGATTAATATGAACAATATGCTGGAAAGATACGACATTCGGCGTTATAAACCGGAGACACGTATTCTCTATGTTCTAGCGGAAGCAAACACCCCACACCTTGTGGAATCTTGGCCATCAGCCCCGGAGTGCTTGGAGGTAGGGACTGAGAGATATGGATCACCCCTGTTAGCTGCAATGGTATCCGAGAGCCATGACGTGGTTCGAGTATTCCGGAACTCCTTACTGCGTGGATATCCTTTGTCTAGTTCCATGCAAAACATGCTGGATGAAAACAGCCCCAGCAACGATAGGGTGTCTAAGATCAGTCGTGATTTTAACTACTCCTCAAAAAAGACATTAGTTCGATATCTTCTAGAATACGGCGACGAAACGCTAGTTGCTGCGTGCCTTGAGACTGGCACTCTTGCCCTCGACTCAGATGGAGCCGCCGATCAGACCGCCCTGGCCTGGGCATGGACCTGCGATAATAACAAACGTATATTCAAGCTCATATTACAGGCTTACGAGAATGACATCAACTCGACTCGCTCTTGCGGCCCGGCTCTAATTTCGTGGGCGTCAAAAATGGGCATCGAAATCGTAATTGAGACTTTCCTGAGAAGGAAGGAGATTGAACTCGACTCCCAAGATGAGGAGAATTCCCAAACACCGTTGTCATATGCCTGTCAATATGGTCATCAAAACATAGTCAGCATGTTGCTGGGGACCGGCAAAGTCGACGTCAACTCAAGAGACAAATGGAATAGAACTCCTCTATGGCTGGCTTGTTGTTGCGGCCACAGCAATATTGTTAAGATTCTTATTGAAACTGGGAAAGCCCTGGTGAATATAAAACCTGACGTGAGGAGTGGCCGATCTCCACTATTTTTGGCTGCGGCCGTGGGCAGCGTGAGAATGGTTCGCATGCTTCTTGACACGAATCAGGTTGATGTTGACGCGAAGGATAACTGCGGCCAAACTGCGCTGGTGGCTGCTTCGATACGTGGTCGCGAGATCATCGTGAGGATGCTTCTTGAAACTAAACAAGCTAACCCTGCATCTCGGGATTTCAAAGGTCTAACCCCGCTATCATGGGCTCGGGCTCAAAGGCATGATAACATAGTACAGATCCTTGAGGGTTAGTTGCTTGGTTTGAACCGTTATGATAGTAGCTGAAGTTCTTGTTAGGGTACTTAAACGCACGCCAAAAGGAATGACCTTTTTATCTTTCTTGGCAACAGGCGCACGGTTCGACATACTCGTCTTCGCTGACCATGAGGATCACAAGTTTGGAATTGCTCCATAGTACGTTATCATAAACCTTTATGACATGCTTGTGTTGGGGTGAATAGATGGTAGTACTGTGGTCAATTCCAGATTTGTGCCACCTAATATGTCTATCCTACAAGATCCAGTCCAGTTTGGATTGGTGAATGTTGGAGTACTAGGATGTCATGATGAAATGGAAAAGAACGGGCTGCTTCTCTCATTAGGTGGGCGTTTTGCGCGAACGTTTCATCGGAAAGTCCATTGGATAATGTGAAAACCCGGAACCAAAACGAAAATGATCTACACTCCAAGTTGACGACTCTAGTCTGCTGTGCTCAACGGGTTCGGGATAGCGTCACGAGGCACAGAGAGCATGATGATCACTGTAAGACCTAGGGCACGCGGGAGCAACTGTGGCGTTGGCTAAATGCAGTCTACAGCGCTACCAAAATAACTCTACGAGGTTGGCGCGAGTCTAGTGCCTCAAATCCTAGCTAGTGTTGCCCCCCCACTTGCTTGTGGTGCAGCGGTTGGTTCTCTCGCCAAGCTAAGGCCATAGCCCTGTGCTATGGCACCAACTGCGCCCTGACGAGTCCTTGTGGCAAATGAAGTGGCTGATTCTAAGCTTTTGGGCAAAATGAGCGCCTATTTTTGTTACAGTGTTAAAGGGCCAGAACGCCACTTATAGCCCAGTCTGGGTACTTGACTCTTCATCCCCTCAAGAATCGAGGACGGAAAAAAAGTCCAATACTCTAGCAAGAGGTTTGCAATTCTGAGATGCGTTACTCGTCACTAAAGCTCCTTGCTCTCGCCGGCATCCTTGTGCCGGTGCATTGCGACACCCGATTCCTTTCACCCGCCGTAACGCAGGACCCAAACGATTACCCGGTTTATAATGATGGCGATGGAATTACTATCAAATGGGAGTCGGATATCGACGTGCTTACCCTCGTTTTGTGGCAAGACTATCCGTGGCATGATGATTCAACTTTGAGCTGGCTCATTGTGTCAGGTAAGCGAACATCTTCTGGCCTCAGGTAATCCGATGCTGACATGTACTCTAGGAAATGACACAGCCAAGGAGGTAAACTGGGCTGTCAGTATGAATGCATTTATTCAAGACGTCCCGGATGGCGAGGATCCCAGTTTCCATTTCGCCCTCTACACTGATTTCACTTCTGGCTCAGGCTCAGCTGTGGCCAATTCCGGAAGCTTCAACGTCTCTTGGGGAAACGCCCAAAGCACATCTACACAGTCTACATCACCGACCTCATCAATGACATCTGCAATTTCCGCCGCAACATCGCCCACCGATTCCACCGACACAGCCTCGACAACAAGCCACGAAGCGACTGCCCAACCGACCTCAAGCTCGGATTCGAAACTCTCTGTTGGTGCGGTAGCAGGTGTCGCTGTTGGGGCCACCATTGGAGGCATCCTAGTCCTGGGTGGTTTGGCCTTTTTCGCCTGGAAAAGGCTCCGCAAAGGCAACTCTCACGCGGCGAGTGGGACACAGGGTTCCGCTGGAGACAGCATCTCAAAGGCCGAACTGGACAGCACCCAAGTGACGCCCTCCACTCAGTGGAACTACCCGCAGCCTGTCGCTGAAATACAGGATAATCCGCAATTTGAGTTGCCAGGAAGTCAGGCCATGAACGGACAGCAAAGCTTCAATCAAACGGGTGGTTCGCACCAGCTTCATGAGGCTCCCTGATGACGGAATGCTGGAGTTAATACTTGACTTGAACCTTGCGCAGATACCCAATTTCATGAAAACATGTGGTTATGGAAAATTCTAGTAATGAAATCTAAGATCAATTTCCGATCGTATCAATTCCCAATTATGATCGCGAGGCCATGATTGAAAGTGCTTGTGCCATGTGGAACCGCAATCCATGCCACCCGCGCAATTTTACTCTTTCAATCTAATTCAGCTTGATACAGACTCCTTGAAGTGCACACTCATTGGATATATGTTAATCCAGCTTTTCTAACACCCATCTCTATTTAATTTTGTTTGAAAACTTCGGTTTAACTTTATTGGTCTACTTCGAAGTTCCTAAACGTGACCTTGCAATCCTGCTCACCTGTGGCGAAGATGCCTATGACTGGGCCTACAAAGTCGTGACCCGTCATGTCGAGTGAGTTGATTTCCCCGAGGCTTATCAGCGCCTCATTTTCTTCATCAATTCCAGAGTAACAAAAGGCAAGGCTCGATTCGGTGTGGCGGATGACGAGCCGCAATGATGAGGAGCTTTGGCCAGATTTGGACCTGTATTCCTTGACAATTCTGCGTTCAATATGCCTCGCCTTGTTCACAATCTCAAAGACGAGCCCATGCCGTTCGTTACTCCAGAAAATGCGAGAGAACCTAAATTCATCCTTGTAATAGCACAGTCCGGCTTCAAGTGAACCACCACTACAGAAGGGCACCGTGTTGAGGTCCAGTGTTGCATAAGCCATGCCGTGCAGCTTTCTCTGGCGCTTACCAACAAACGTGATGGCCTCGTTGGCTTGGTTCAGCCCGGCCTTGCTTGAAGAGAGAGTTATCTTCTCGTCTTTGTATTCGTAGCTCTCTTCAACCGGATCTCGAATGTGGAGGAAATCAACGGATGGAGTCAGAGAGCTACCTCGCTGAATAGCTTTGATGGGAGCCGAGTCGGGTTCGCTTTTCACCGGTAGCTTGGTGGGAGCAACGTCAATTGTTGGATACTCGTTTTCCGGCCACTGTGCTGTGGTGAGAACCGTTTCGCGCCCCATGATGAAACGGCCTTGCTGTGTTTTCCGCACACCAAGGCATACGAAAAACCAATTTCCTCCGGGGCTCTGGATAAGGTCACCGTGTCCTGTATATTGGATGTACCCTTTGGGGTCTGTCTTTCCAAGGACTGGATTTGCCGGGTTGACCTCATAAGGGCCCCAGATATCTCTCGATCGCGCCATGATGGTATGATGGTCTGCAAAACATCCACCTTCAGCAATCAGGAGATAGTACCACCCATCCTTTTTGTACATGTGAGGTCCCTCGGGAAACACCTTCGTTATTCCCTCCCAGAGAAGCTTTTCTTCCGAAAGCTTCCGGCCTGTCTCAAGATCAATCTCAAACTGCCGAATCTTGCATTCAGGGGCCGGGTTTGCGGAGCCGAGGAGATACGCCCTGTCATCATCATCCCAGAAGAGACTGGTATCAATCCCGAAGAAGTCATAGAAGACGGGATCACTCCACTCATTTGCCCAAATATCCTTGGTTGAGAGGATGAAGTTTTGAAACTCATTTTCATGAGGGGGTAGCTCTCTTTTGTGAAGGACATTGGTGCATACAATATAGAATGTGCCCTTGTGGTATCGTATGGAGGGCGCATATAGTCCACCCTGGCCAGCCATGAGCTCCTCTGCTGTTTCATCTCCATGAAGCTTTGTGAATGAGAGTCGAAGGCTTAACTGACTTTGGCGATTGAAAGCATTTCCTGGGATGGCGTTAGACACAGGCTCTACGTACGTGTGTTGCGATATCATACCGATATGGGTCCATGTTACTAAATCCCTCGAGGCATACAAGGGTAAGCCAGGGAACATGTGAAAACTAGAATTGGCGAGAAAATAGAATCC
The DNA here is from genome assembly GCA_020975415.1 of Calonectria hawksworthii. Classification (NCBI taxonomy): domain Eukaryota; kingdom Fungi; phylum Ascomycota; class Sordariomycetes; order Hypocreales; family Nectriaceae; genus Calonectria; species Calonectria hawksworthii. The sequence continues at coordinate 1,718,791 of JAHXZK010000010.1, read as the reverse complement.
ATCTACGTAGATGACAGAAGGGTCTGGGGCAAACCCTGCAATGATGGGATTTTGGTCAGGGCGATCCATCGTTAACACTGGGTTGGCCGTTGAGAGGAATTGAAATGAATACTGAGAAGAATATGGGCAGTGTGTAGTTTGAAGCCTGAGGATTTCGCGTCTAATATTGTTACTATGGATTGGAAACACCAGCCATTCGTTCTACTGCATGCGTCATTCACCATTCGAGGCATCCATGCCACTCCGTAGCAAGGACCCACTGGGGCCGGGTAAACGGGGAATGTTCGGCTCCTTCGTACTACAAGAGAAGAAACTGAATAGAAAGAAAAGCGATGCTGTAAGAGGAAAGATTAGGCTCTTTGAATCCCGCTGGCTGGTAATACACATGGATCCAATGTGGCGGGTGGATTGAGGAGTATAGAAGAGTGGGGTTTCCCTTGGTGGCTGATCATTCCGCAAGGCCGGATCAAAAACATGGAGGAAATTGAGCCCAACCGCAATTAGGCAATCCTTCGGATTTCTAAAACAGCCTCATAAAGCATTCCGCTGCCTGGGTGGATTCCCAGGGCTATTTGGGCGTGAGTCGGCACCACAAAATGATTACCCGTGGGCTATTGTTATTTACCCGCGGATAATCTATTTTGGTTCTAGTCGCACCCCACATAGTCAGGGTCTAGTGCAGGGATGATCTGTCTGGTCTTATGCGGAATGGACATGAAAGAAAAATTCATGTCGGTGTGTCGCCTTGCGCGCTCAATCTGTTGGTAAGATGGTCAACTGGTTTGCCAAAAACTACTGAAGTACTGTACCCACCCTTCGCTAAACTCGTGAGAACCGGCGAGTCGAGCCTAGCTAGAATGTCCAAGAGCGTGTCAAGCATCGTTTTGGCCCGATCCTGGATGGCGGTGAGTTGTTCGTTTTGAGCCATCTCTAAGAGTATCGACCCGACGGCTCGTATGAACTCGACCTATAATCCCGATGTTAGAAAGAGACAACACTAGAAAAAAAGGATAGATTTATACCCCAGATTCGCCATTTGCGACGAGATCGTGGAATGGTGCTTGCTGTAGGGTATGAACAAAGTCTCGAGCGATGTCTAGCTCTGCCATAGCCGTCATTAAGCGGTTGTTGCTTAAACCCACCGCATCTGCGAGGCCACTCTGGGTGCAGGAGTGGACAATCTTGAATTTTAGGGAATAGTGCACCTGAAGCAGACGAAATCTCTGCACCCTGAAGCATGCGTGCTGACTCTGACCGGCCGTAGCATTTGTGGGCAGAGGGCTGATTGCTGGATCGCAGTGGATAGGAAGTTCATCCAGTGATCTGGCGAAATTTACGTATATTTCACTGATCTTTTCCACTTGGAGCCTTGATAGATATGGATCCTGTGTTGCTCGATTTGATTGATGTGATCGAACCGCAAGAGTGAGTTGGCTAGCCAATGATAGATTGCGTCGTATCTGATGGAAGCCTTCCAACAGCCGTTTTTCATCGGGCGCCGGTTCATTTTGCCACCTGGAGGACAGCAGAGAGACATCTTTGGGCCCAGACTCTAGAATCGTCATGTCGGCATTGAATAATGACTCGTCTAGTGAGATGGCGCGATTACCCATAGCAATCCCCGCTTTCTCGGCCGTGTAAATTGCCCAAAACGAATGACGAAGAAGAGTTTGCTCTAAAGGGCTATGTTTAACGAGAGCCTCCTCGATGAAGAGCTTCATTGTTTGGGCCACGAGACCTGCTTGTCCCAGAACGTGCCATGCAAGCTTGCTCTGACCAGTGTGCTGCTGGAGTGACGCCGACTGAAAGTATCGGATGACCAATGAGCTGGAGTTTGGGTTTTCCACATCGTAGTCTTCATATTCCTTGAGCATCTTCCGCGATGCGAATAGGAAAGCCGAGCCAATTGCTTCAGCGGATGATTCAAAACATTCAGGGTGCAGGAATATCATCGTAGCACACATGGCCGTCACCAGTGTGAAGGATCGCACTAGATCAAACCGTTCCTCAGTTGTGCAACTAGATTGGCCTGGGCCTGGCTGGGTCGGTCCTGTCTCTCCTGCATGTCGCCAACCCCCAAAGAAAAAGGTTGCCGCAGTTCGAATGCTTGATTCATGGCAAACAGGCAACACAGAAAAGACGTTGGTGAAGAACAAGTCAACACACACGTTTACGATCGTGATGGGCATTTGAGATGGCGAACTCTTGGTGATGGTGGCAAGAAGCTTATCATTCAACAACCACATGGTCGCTTCGAACTCGGATATTGACACATCACACGAGAAGAAAGACAATTGGTCACCCGACGGCGCCGCGTTGGACGCCCCGAGTCTCTCGGGCTCCTCACCATTGCTGATAGACAGACTTTGCTTGCCATCATTCGACAATGGTGGTTCGTGAGGATCATCTGTCCGAGACCTTTTGGGGCCTCTTTTCCGGACGGGGGCATTGAATGTACATGCGAGCGTCGAAATGCCACAGTTCGCACACGGCTGGGCCCCGTCACACTGTTTGCCAATGTCAGGATCGGTTCGGGGGAATGGGTTTCCAGCTACAAGGATTTAGCGTAAGCTCATCTATTGGAATAATAACTGTGCGACAATGGGATCATTCAATTACCTTGCCTTGACTTTGCGACGCCTACACGGGTCGCAAGCTCGATTTGATCGTGAGCGTGCCATGTCTGCGGGCCGTTCTCCACACGGTTCGTGTTGAAGGAGTGGAATTTACCCGTGGTTAAATAGCGCCGACTCGTATTTTGCATGTGGGGCAACCATTCTTGGTTAGCATGCGTAACAAGTTGGAGCGGGACGGCGAAAAAAAACACCGGTCATGTAAAACTTCCGATTCCATGAGCTACGAGCTGGGCCAATTGGTCTTGAGATACGCGGGTGTCGCGTTCGGAAAAAAGTTGCAGTTCCGTTTCACAAGCTGTCGTGGCGCTAACATACCACGATGTACCCATGAGTGGTTTGCAATGGCAGGATATTAGCGGCCTGGTCAGCACAGAGTCAAGAGAAACATAAACAAAGTAATGGGTGGAATAAGCCTATGTGCCATTGCACCTGGGAAGCCATAGGACCGGATTCGTAAGACTATCGCTGTTCATTTCTATGCCAGTCATCGCGAAGGCAATTCTCATCTTTTGACTGAAACTTGAAGGAATTGAAGCAATGTGACTTCACGAACGTCAAAGCACCGGATGTAGCCCGCAGGTGGTGTCAGCTAATCTGTTTGGAAGAACACCCATGGAGCTTCCATGCTACCTGATTTGGCAGCTCTATGCGCTCTTGGGGTAAAGGGGGGTGAAGAGAGAAATCCAGCTTGAACCCTGGCGCATGAGGCTGGGTGCAATTGCTTGCGGGGAGGTCACTTGACAAGCCACGGTCGCAGCAAAGGGGATGATGGAGTTGGCCGCCTCCAATTTGCGGGCCCCCTTCTTTGGTTGCTTTTGAGTAATTTACCCCGGACCCATTCGCACGTTCCCACTGGCATGTTGTTTGTGCGGGGAACAAGCGCTAGCATGTCTGGTCGTTGGCGTCCCAGTCAGTCCTCTCGAGCACTTGACCGGCCACACCACTTCGTTCAACATATGAGATAAACGCTCGACCTCTGAGTATAAATGCTGAAGCATCCTCGAACCTCTGAGGGGTGAATCTGTTCAAAAGCTCAAGCAAACGCGTCTAGAAAGACGTCACCTGCAGTTACTTCTTGCATCTCTCGCTCGACCGGCTTTGAACAACATGGAGTCCAAAGCCAATACAGCTGAAAGTTACTCATCCCACAAAGAAACGGATGGTGTGGACAAGAATGAAAATGCCTCCATCGTCGTTGAAAGCCAAGATTCGCAAAATACTACATGGGCTGATTTATGGGAAAACAGAAGGGTCATGGCTTTTTGTGAGTTTTCCAATGGGTCATGAATCCCTCTACTCTCAATTTTACACTGAGAACTTGCCGATTCCAAGTGACTGATCCTCAAACTGCCCTTTACTAACTATGGAATTGCTAGGCCTCGTTATTTACCTTCTCCCAGTAAACTTTGGCTACGAAATGGGCGCACTTGGAGGTTTGTACGCAGCAACGCCTTTTGCTCAGCGCTTCGGCATCGAGGTCAATGGCGTGTGGAACATCAGCGCCCAAGACCAGCAAATCATTGGAGCTGCGGGCACAGTTGGAATTTTTGTGGCTGCCATTGTTACCGGCTTCATCAGCGACCTGATTGGGCGCAGGCTGTCAATTCTGCTCGGCACTATTGTGTGCCTGGGAGGTGTCATCTTTCAATATTACAGCACCACAATCATGATGCTGTTTGGAGGCAAGCTCATATCAGTGCTCGGATTTGGCCTCGGGCACACGTTGGCTCCTGTCTTTGTCGCTGAGGTGGCACCCATCAAGCTTCGCGGTATCTGTCTGTCCCTGGTGGTATGTTGCATTTCTCATCCTCCTTACAACCGAACAATTCAAAGCAAAGGGGGGGGGAGACCAAAAAAGAAATTACGCTAATCCAGCTTGATACATTGTAGAACACCATGGTAATGATCGGCTCATGGCTCAACTCCGTTACCATACTAGCTTGTGAGCGCTATGATAACGACAACGCTTGGCGAATTCCTCTCCTCAGCCAAATTGCCGCTCCTTGTCTTTGCTTTATTGGTATCTTCTTCCTGCCTGAGTCCCCGATCTGGCTGCTCATGCACGGCCGCCAAGAAAAGGCCGCCGAGGCATTTCGACGCTTCAACGGCCCATCGTTCGATGTTGATGCTGCGCTGAAGCTGGCCAAGGCCGCTATAGCCCAAGAGCAGCAGCTGAGGAAAGAGCAATCAAGGAGTAACTGGGTTGAATGTTTCAGAGGAACCAATTCGCGCAGAACCTGGCTGTGCATCGTCGTATATACGTCACAGCAGCTCGTCGGTGTGACGTTTTTGACGGGCTACCTCACATACTACTTTAGACTTGCTGGTGTTGGCTCGCCGCTCTCCATTGGACAAGCTGCATTTGCCATCCAGGTGGCTGGAAACATTGCATCCTGGTTCCTCGTCGATCGAGCCGGTCGTCGTCCCCTTGTTGTTTGGGGTGCTGTCGGAATGGCTGCCATGTGTCTCCTCATTGGTTGCCTCAACATCGTGGAAACGCAGTCGACACTGCTCGCCACCGTTGCTTTCATGTGTATATGGGGCTTTACGTACCACATCACTATTGGTTCAGTTCCGTACAGCGTGTGTGGTGAAACTCCCAGGTAAGCCGTGCAATCAAGCCAGAGTTCCTCACCCCACCCTGAATAACCAGCTAAATTCTAAAATTACCTAGTATGGAGCTCCGACAAAAGACGTACAGTATATCCATGATGGTGTCAGTCGCAGTCGGTGCCGCCATCACCCAAGCCACGCCGTACCTCATCAATAGCGACCAGGCTAATCTCGGCGGCAAAATTTGCTTCATATTCTTTGGCCTATCTGTACCCATGTGTGTGTGGCTATACTTTTACATGCCCGAGTTCAAGGGTCGAAATTACGTCGAAATTCAAGAGATGTTTGATCTCGGCTTACCAGCCAGAGAATTCAAGCATTATGTGAGCGTCAACGGCGGGCATACCAGCAAGAGCAGAGAGTTGAATGAGGTTTAAATTTGCAGGAGAATGATTGTGCGCACCTGGAATTCCTTAGCCGAGCCCGTGTTCATATTGAGCCTCAAACCAATCTGTTCAAACTAGCTATACAGAATTAGGAATTGCAGTTTAAAAGTCGTGCTGCCACTCTGTGGTTACTATATCCAACTCACAGCCTCAAAACGTAGAGTAGTAAACAACTTTCCCCTTTTCCATGTGATTGACAGCCAATAGGCGCCTTTTATCGATGATCCATTCTCATCACAAGATCAGCTGATTTGAGCTCATTGTACTACACAATGCCAGCCAATCTTCTCTGGTTCGGATTTTAAATCCATGCGCCCACTACTTGCAGCATCCTTCAGCTTATACGATGCAGGGTTAATTCCAACCCACAGTTTTTGCAGATCTAGGCTCTCAATATCGGCCGTCCACAGGGATGGTGATGGAACCGACAGTTTCCACCCATGTCTGTTAGCGGCAGCTAGGAGTAGGGCTATATTGAGTTCCACGCTTTGCGGACTCTTGGCACATACAACAAATGTGGTCAAGACGAAACGAGCAAATGGCAGCCTGTTGTTGAGTTCTTTGTGGACGTGGTACTGCCATAAGTGGGAAGACATGGGTATGTCAAAGGGAACAACGTTCCAGTTAAAGATGTGTCCTTCGGCGGTGCGAAAATTAGGAATGTTAAACCCATCCGATGACATGGGCCACGCGCAGTAATCAACATGCAGTCTACCTTTGGCAAATACGGCATCCGGGTTGGCTGCTTTGAAGGATCGTGCAAATTTCAGGAGGCTGTCGATGGAAGGAGTAGCGTCAGGTGACTCCAGGTATCTTTGTCGAAGCAAACTATTGTCCGAAGGGGCCGTTGAATAGTCAAAATAAATATCCTCGATGCCATCAGTGCCAGGGGATACGTAGGAACAGGCCTGTGTCGGCTGGAACTCTTTCAGCATCGTCACAAGCCCATGAGACTCCATGTTGGCCAGAATCCTAGCTGTAATCAGGATATCTGACCTCGACTGTTTAACCTTCCCCAGACCACTGATGAATCCAGGCGCTTCACCAAGGATATTCCATGCCCGCACACGGTTGCCCTGGTAATTAATGTTCGGCACATTCAGGGCTGCTGCGGGGGATAATTCAATGGACCTGTCTTCCAGCCACTCACTCTGCTGGTCTGCTGGAATGGAGAGTTGGGCGGCCCTGTCTAGCATCTGCTGTATGGGGGATTCTCCCGTCAACTGCATCAAGGCGACTGCGACATTATCCAATATGGCAAAGTCGCTCCCGGGATTTCGGTCAATAATTATGAACTCATAGTAGTTTCCAACCATGTTCTTGTCTCTGAAGTTCCGGATCAAATTGAGGTCGGACAGGATGTCTTTGAAGGAGGACTCAGTGTACCAAAATGCATCCTGCAAGTCCTGTGAAACAGGAGCTGATCGTTTGCGGTGAAGCCACAGACTCTCATTGATCTCGGGGCTTTTCGAAATGACGCGATTGGATTCGCGGTCATAGATGGCTGCAATATAACGGTCGATGCGGGTCATGAGCTCATGGATGAGCTTTTCAGCGTGAGGCTCGTTCTTGGTCATTCTCCCTACCAGATAGCAACGGGATTGTCTCTCGACCGATATCTCGTCATCTGTGGTAATCCTTGAGAATGAAGCGTTTGAATTGCCTTTTGAAACGCCAAAGAAGCCTTGGAGTGTCGCGAGGGAACACTCTTGGGAAACATCATTGTCCTTGTCCAGCCATCCCCCCTCACCACCTTTTGTGGGGCTATATCGGTCCAAGGCAATGAGCGTCTTGATGAGAGCCATGTCCTCGGATCTATAGCAGAATTGCTCAATATTCCACCAGTTCACGATGGATGAAAACCGTTCATAGAGGATGTCCCAACCCTCAACAGTCATGCAGCGCACCTCGTCGTCGGTGGCAATGCGCTCACCCAGGACAATGATTGACGCGTCGGTTGGAAACGAGACGTAATCGCATGTAGCATCGCGGAGAAAGTGCAAAGTATCTTCGCGACCAAACTTTTCGAAAAACTCAATGTACTCCCTGACGTCGGATGGGGAACAGCTCCTGAGAAAGCTGTCGATGGTGGTTTTTTCGGTCGCCAAGGCTAACATGTCGGCGTCATCCTTCCACACCAAGAATTCGCGAAACACAAATCGCAAGACTTGGTCCCCATCATTTGGATCTCTCAGCTTCTTGGTTTCGCGCTCGAAAATCTTTCTCGCCGAGTCGTTGAGCGATGGAGCGACGCTGTAAAGTCTTGTGACGAGGCCATCGACGGTGATGGCCATCTCCCGCTTCATCATTTTGACAGGGTGGTCTGTTGGTAGGTGATCAAGCGCCGACATGGGCATGTCGGGAGATATTAGTGACGTCAAGACGGAGAATTCCGATCTATCAACATCACTCGAGCCGGCTGCATCCGAGATTGGAAATGGTTCGTGGAAGTCACTCCCATGGGCGATGCTTCGTTCGAGCGCATTAATCTCGGCCTCAAGTTTGAGGGTGCGCTTGGCTTGTCCCTTGTTCTTTGCATATTCGCCAAGGAACCGACAGTTCAACTTATTTTTCAGAATCAGAGTCTGTCGGCCCCATCGAATCTTCTCTCTGCGTTGTTCGACATCGAACCCCCCATCGCTTGATCGAGAGGTCCTGCGGTATCTCCCTTCTGAGACCTTGTAGTGCTTGTAGAGGGACTTGTACTCCAGGTTGTGATGCGGGCAGAGCTTGTGGATGGGCTGCTGGGTTAGATTGCTGCACTCTTCGCCAGTTTCCGATAGGGCGCCACAGTAGCGGTGTGTCTTTTGCTTCTGGGTGGGCTCATTTTCGGTCATGGTTTATGTCGTGCTGTTTTATCCGACGCTGTATTCAGTACGTGTTGTTTTTTTCAGATCCGGAATGTTATGGTCGTAGTGGTAATCAGACTCTGCGTTGTTCGTTGGGCGATTGGGTTGCAGTGGGGGCTGAATTGGCGAGCCCTCCAATTGGTCTGTTGATCATGTTCACGACTCACGTAAGACACGTGGCACAAGCATGCGAGTTGAAATTTATTCAAAACTAATTAATATGAAATTGTGATGTATTCCTCGCCTGTTGCGCACCTAAACGCTACCCTTGCTTGGGCTTATTTTGAGGCGAAACGCGACAATTGTTTTAGGCTTAGTGGAGTCTGGATTAAAGTACCAAAAAAGGTTTTGGGTTGAGATACCGCTGGCTTGGGCCAATACCAAAAGTCTTGTTTATTCTCTAAAAAATACCATGTGAAATATGACAGTTTGCTGCTACACTATAAAGCTTTGTATGGCCCTGGAAGAATCGGTTTCTCCGCAAATGGAATGGACAGGCCAGTCGGACCACTCAATCAATGACCAAACCTTGCTAATAAATATTTAAAATCGAGAATATTCTACTGTAAACATCCAAACCTCAGATGACGAGCCTTTGGCATATTGCGCCATTCTCACTCACAAGTGAGTGTCATACCCTAGACCTTGCACGTTCTAAATAATCAGCAATGTGAGGGTGAGGACCCGCGTATCTTATCGCGCGGGAAAATTTGTTTTCAGCAACATGGCTTTCGGCCCCTGCATTCACTAGAAGCTTCACAATGTCAAGATACCCTGAACAGGCAGCCTCATCAATCGCGGTAATGTCCCTAATACCACCCCGGGCATTGACATCCGCACCAGATTCAATGAGGAGAAGGACGACACCAAAAAGTCCCCTAGAAGATGCGATCTGGAGCGCTGTACCCCTACGGCCCGGTGCGTTGATGTCGGCGCCGTGATCGATAAGAAACCTCACGATATCGACAGCCTCATGCCTAGCGCCCGTTTCACACGCGGATTGAATAGGTGTGATTCCGTCGCTGCCTGTGGGTCTCTTGGGATTCACCTGTGCCCCACTTTCGACAAGGTACTTAACCATGACCATATCCGCTCGAAAGCAGGCCTCAGATAATGCAGAGTAACGCCCTCGGCGATTCTGGAATGAGGTCAGCAAAGTGCCCGAACATCTGTGGTAACAAAGTGATCACAACCCGACTTTCCATTTCAGACCCGAATCATATTCCGATACTTAGGTTGGAAATTGCACAGAGATTTCAACTTACTTTTGGATCTGGTAAAGCAAGGTTTACATCGGCTCCGTGTGCAACAAGTCTTTTGACTAGGTCAAGCGAGTGCGGCTTCGCCGTTGCCAGATGAAGTGGGGTCGGTCCGGCTCCTTGTGACGAATTCACATCGGCTCCATTGGATAAAAACAAATCCAAAATTTCCATAATTTGGTCAACTCTAAAACCATTGGAAATTATTCTCTGCAGTGGTGTCCAGGCCCAGTGTTCATCATCGATATTGCAAGCCATGTTGAGGTTTACACCTCGACTCACCAGAAATTGGAGCTTATTGGTAATTGTTGTATCGTCATCTCCCCAAGAATTTCCAATCCGGAATTGTTTAGCACAGAACTCACCAATCTCCAGAACACCAAAATTTGATCCGCTATGAATAAATCGGTATCCGAGCCCCCAGAGAAAATTGACTGTAGAAATGGTGCCGAACAAGAGACCCAGCATCAATGCACTGATTGGAGGGCAGCCTTGGTAAAGAGGAATCGGGGTGTTGATGTCTATGGTTGAATGAGTTACTTCAGAAATGATGTCAAGCCTCTCCCCCAAAATTGCGAGACCCAGCAGGTGCCATTTCTGATAAAACTGAATCAGATTTGGTTTTGAAAGAAGTTTTTGAACCTTCGGAACAAACCCAAACTGATATCGCATGTTAAGGCGAAAATCGTACTTAACCCAGGTTCTTTGGGCTTTCCCCAAAAAGTGCACCATTTTGAAAAAGCTGTCCATTGTTTCCTTGTATGGACTTGCTCCGGTCACAAGCAATAGCTCCGCCATTTGCATGTCGCAAAATTCGAACGCCCATTGGAGCGGTATGGGTTTAGTCAGATTTAAGTTTTTTACTTGCAACTCAAGAGCACCATCCATTTTCTTCCAGGCTGAAGATGTTAGGAGTCGCTTAGATATAGCTTCAAAAATGGATCCCTTGGGCCCCTCAGGGGTATTCCCCAGTTGCTGGAGCATTTTACAGTCCGGATCTGTGCCAGATCGAAGAAAGTCTTTTGCCAATTCAAGATGGTTCAGTCTCACTGATATCAAGAGTCCAAGTTCGCAGAATTCCGGGTCAGCCAGTGTTCCCATCTGTTGACAAATCTCTCTACTCAGTGGATCAAGAACCCAAGGTAAAAGAGTGTAAGCCAGTTGTGGTGAGCAGAGTGAGTACAACTCTGCCAGAGTAAATGGAGCCGTTAGAGCGGTTATTTTGTCGAATGCCCCCTTGTCAATATCTCTAATGTGTAGCTGAGGGAGGAGCATTTTGAGGGTTTCAACGCCGCCTATAATATCTGATGGTTTTTGTATTGCTGGAAAGAGGAAGCCTTTTGGCTGTTCCGATAACTCATGCAAAGTACAACCGTGGTTTAAAAGTATGTGCATCATCGGTATGTTGTTGGATTTGAATGCACTAAGTAATCCTTCAACCTTGTGAGGGAATACGTTCAGTAGCTTTATAATGATGTCTGGAACGTCGAGCAGCGCGACCGTGTTGATAATTTCCGAGCTTCTCAACCTGAAACCGTGTCGGCTAATTAATTGCTCCAGCGATGGGAAGGCCAGGCGGGCTAAATAAGCCATCTTTGGTCGAGGCGCCTGATTCGTAAAAGTACCAGCATACACCAGCCACGAAATAAATTTCAGTGCAAATGGAACAATTTTCCCGCTTTTTAACCCAAACAAAGAATGGAGAAATTCGGTTTGGTTGTCATTGATGAACCAATTAATCAGTGCATCTGCTGAACCAACATATTTCGAGTTAAACTTGTAGGCTGTGCCGAATAATACGGCAAATGCCGTTTTGTTGACGATGACACTCATGGCCATGTTAAGAAGGTCTGCCTTGGAACAGAATCTAATGTTTTTAGTAACAGCGGCAAATCCAGGTACATCCTTTCTAATTTGATAAAGATCTCGAGATGCTAGTATTGATGCGAGAGCATCCCATGACCAACAATGGGACGGTGACATTGGAATGGTTTGAACTGGAAGGGCATTGGGCGATTGGTAGTAATTGGGGCTGGTTAGCCCATCGATGAAAAGGGAATCTTCAGCTTCTATCAATAGGTTAACATTCAAACCAAGGAATTATGTAAATAAAAGCGTACCAACAGCTGAAGTGAGGCAATGTCCAGTACGAGGGATGCCTCGGAGTAGGACCTCATGGAGTTCTCGAGTAATCACCTCGACTGATCCGTAATCAGGTTCACATGGCAATACCAATGTGCCTATATCTAGAGATTCCTCGATCTGACCAAAGGGTGGCGGAGGTATGGTTGTATATCTCAAAGCAGTCCGCGGAGACCGAATCTCAATGCGATTCGAATTAGCACCTTAGATAAACGTCAGACATGAACTGAGTCAGCTGATTATCATAACACACTGTGCGTATGCGATGGATTAATGCGCCCAGAAGATCGCTCAAGCTCACGTTTGAGTCTTGCCTTGTCGATAGCCTTGCCATCCCATAAAACTTCGCTCTCTTTATTATTGCATTGCCGATTACGTATTAATGATGAGATGTATTTCCAATCCTGAGAGGTCAGGTCTTTTGATCGCCCGGACTTTTTTGCAGCCAACAGATATTTGTACTGTCGCGGCCTAGATGTATTTCTAAGTTAGGTATTAATATTTCAAATAGGAAAATCAGTGCCAAGCATACGTTGCATCAAGATTATACCTGTGCTTCATGTACTTCCGAACATCCTCCAGCTTTCTATTTTCCTCGAAGTAGAGATTTTGGATCTCATCCTTGAATGGACCCCAATCTTCGAACTTTTTAATAAAAATATCCATACTGGAAATTCAGTGTGTTGAAAAGAATTAGGGATGTTCAAAGAAAAAAGCTGGGGTGATGGAAGTCGAGTGTGCTCAGGAAGTCGCCGCAAGTTTCATCAAGGTCATTGACCCTGTATCAGCCTCCATCTGCGAGGAACGTGGGTTATTTATCTTCATCGCTAAGCAATGCCTCGAAAACACAGGAATGTGTGGATCTCAGAGCCGTCGGACGCAGGTGAGACGAATGTGCAATAACTAAAACTCATCTTTGATTAAAAAGTGGATACAGTATTACTTTGATTGGTTTGGCAAAAGTACAAAAGAAGATTTTGCCAAGTCCAACGTCTGATTGGACACAGAAAGACACTCCATAGATCGCTGACGGCTTGGCCAGTGGCGAGACAGCTTTTTTCGATAGTGGTGGCCACCCCACGTCAAGGAGGGTGTGATTGTCTTACTCTAGGCTGGCTAGCGGACAGAAGGAAAGAGTTAGATGTCCAATGACTGCATATAGTCTGCTTGCACATCGTCAATCACTTCTGCTCGCTTTCAGCTGACTGTGGAGTTTCCCCTCATTAAACCAGCCCAACCTCGCAGCCCGAAGATTGCGCATGGTGTTGGTAGCTTGACAGCGCGGTTAAACTGAGGGAGAATCCGTTTAGTTCATCACATACCCCCTCCTCGGTTGGAGTAAAAAAAACACCCGTGGATATAGAGAGGGGAATATTATAAATATCAAGGTCTAGAAAACAATAGTTGCATTAAACAGAGACTTTACGCCTCTATAGAATTACAGGCTTACATAGTCTTTTACTATTGATTAAAGCCTACCAGATCCACCATGCCATAATTATTTATAGACCTTAGAGATTATTAGTACCTTGTATTTATAGAGTCTAGTCAAGACCTAAAGGCATATATGGACTTTAGGCTGCCGAGCCAGAGTTGCGAACTTTATGGTATCCTTAAGAAGATTTCAGAAGTCAATTGTATGTTTATATTTAGATTGCCTAACTTATATTTAATTACTATGTACCAAGGCACAACGGATTGTCTTTACTATTGCTCACATCGATGCATTGCATTGAAATCCATTGTCTACATTGATAGAAATAATCAACTCAGTACTTATCTGGTTGAATCGACTCGAGCGATATACTCGTCCGAATACTTCCCATCGCCCTCCTTGGTATCGTATTCTTGGACATCTGCATCCCGAACATCATCTAGATAATCATCAAATTGTTTCACCACAACTATGGCTCTTTTCACTTGGGAATAGCTCATCTTCACACCCATGTATTTTGCCAACTGTCGTCCTGTTGCAATCGAGTTTCGTATCTGCCTTCCGTTCAAGGAATACTCCGCGAGCTCGTCCATATGTGTCACGATATCGTCAAAATCAATGCTTTTCTGTTCGCCAAGACTTTTCAGTCTGTTCATGAAATTGCGCCACACTTCCTTACGTTGATGGACGTCCAATCTCTGATAGCGAAGAGCCAATTGTATACGCGATTTGAATGCTTCGTCGAAGGTACCAACCCGGTTTGTCGTTAGGATTAAAATACCCTCATAGTATTCCAGAGCACGCAGAAATACAGATACAAGAGCATTTCTCTTGAGGTCGCTAAGGGTTCGTTGCTCTAAGAATACCTCAGCTTCATCAAGAAGCACAACGCAATCCCAAATTTTGCCTAGATGAAAAACGGAATTAAGATACTTCTCAACAGACTCAGGCTCAGTGCCAATATCGCCACATGTGACTGAATAAAGTGGCTTTTTAGCCAACTCTGCCACGGATTCGGCTGTAAATGTCTTTCCAGTGCCAGGTGAGCCATGCAGTAGCATAATAAGTCCATTCCCTTTGTTCTCGATAAGATCAGTGCCCGTTTCACCAATCAGGTGGTGCGTAACTAGGGCAACTATAAGTTCTTTCATGTCAGGGTCTGCTACCAAATTTTTGAATGCATGCTCATTCCATTGAACATCTTCTATGTAGTCGACTTCAATATCATCTATAAGATATTTTAGCTTTTTTTGACACACCAGAGAATAGTTGCTACTAACGCCACTTTTTGTGTCTTAGATCAAATGCAGGAATACGATCGGGAAATAGGTAAATCTCTGGGATACCGGGCTCTGTACTATCGGAGCTAGAGGCGGGGCCGTTTCCGACAATGAGTGAGTGGGTATAAGAATTTGATGGATGAAGCTCGGCGTAGGTATTGAAGTCAATCATGTACCTTCCCCCCTATTTATCATTAGTTTCAAACAAAAATACTGAATAGATTTTCACAATCGAGATCTATCTGAGAATGGGCGTACCCTCTGCTTGCCGTCGTCTTTTTTGTACGATATGAGTTTTTGGCCACGACATTTCCAAAAGGTCTTGCCCCTGGCTAACAGGGTCTGCTCAACGCCAGTATCTGCGAACTCCATCGGGAAGATTCTGAGACTCGAAATTTTGACTTCCTCATTACCACTGAATTCGATTACGTGGACTCTTTCTGTTTCAAAGAATTGTCCTCTGTAGATATAAGATCGTGAATTAATTTGCCAGACGTGCTTGGAATTTTCGTTTGGGATGTGGGATATTAGTCTTGGGCGAAATTTTGCAACTGACCCTGCCGGTACATCCTGATTATAAGATATGAGGACATGCCCCGGACGGATAAGAAATTCGATGGAAGAATTAGAGACCATTCCACTCTTTAGCTGCGTTTTTATTTGATCGAAAAAGGTCAGATAATTTTCTTCAATCCATTTGAATAGCAGATTAATGAGCTCAGCATGTCGATTCGATGAAGCTTGCGCGGTATGGAACTTTCGGGTATGATACCACCACACAAAAGGCGCATGCAAACTGGATGCACCGGCAACTCCAGGGAACTCGCCTGTGAAATTGGGAATACGAGACAGGTATTCCTCCAGGGACTTGATCATTTCATTCGAAATCAGTAAGATCTCTTGGCTAGTAGGTTCTGGATTTGGGAGCGGCTTTTTAGATTTCAACGCTTCGATAACAGCAGGTCTTTGATGTTCTTGATCATAACGCTTGTAAATTATAAATATGGCGTCTTTGTTCTTAGCATATTCTTCGGGGTCGGTTACGGGGGATTGGGATCTAAGAATTGTTTCTGTATCATGTATCTCCCAGTGAGGCTCAAACAGGTATGCGATGTAATGAAATGGCTTTTGCATCTCTAATGAAGAATCCGAGTATCCTATGTCGGTTTTGATACAATGAAAAACAATGATTTTAGGTTTTGATGGGGCGTGTTGACGTTTTCGCAGTTTTTGCATCGTAGCTTTCAACTGTCGAATTTGTTTTAACATCTGATCCCTTTCAGACAACTCGAAAGAAGGCTCCAACATAGAAGTGTCCTCTTCAAAGTGTGTAGGGGCCGCGCCTCTAAGTTCGCAGTTCAGCCAGCTAGACACGTCCTCGAGCTCCTTGTCGGCATGATCGTATACAGAGCTTTTATCATCTTCAATCTGGTGTATCATTGACAGTGAAGTTCCAGAAAGATCTCGTTCCATCTGAGATTGGCCTTCCTGTGCTAATTCACTTTCCGAACTTTGATTCGACCTCTCTGATTCAATTTGTGTTGCATATTTGGTAGCTGGACTATCCCAATTCTTTGGCTCTAGCAACAGTTGCGGAGGCTGTGATGGAGAGAAAAACGGCTGGGACTTCCCAGGTTGCGATGCACGAGTATTGCTCTTGGTGTGAGATTGGTGCTTCCGTGCATCATATGGTGCTTTAGGCTTGAGTGCTGAAAGCTTGTCGCTCGTGTTGGCACCAATCATGTTTTGAGATACAGTATAGTGCGGTTTATCAACGTCGGATTCAATGCTTGATATACTACTCTCGCTATCGACGAGGTATCGCAGAGGGGCAGGTTGTCGCACGGCGGCGGGGAGGCTGGAGGGGCGGGAGCGGGTTACGGGCAAGGGCGGTTGACCCATAGGTACGGGTCGGCTCACGGGTACGGGTTGGCCCCCGGGTATTAAAGGAGGTCGTCTGGTGGGTAGAGTACGTGCGCTCGTTGATGGAGGCTGGCGATAGGGGCCACCCGAGAGGTCGTTGTGTCGCGAAGGGGATGTTGGAACGAAATTTTGAATTGTCGTCGGTTTGGAAGCAGTAATAGTGGCACGTCTGGGGGAGCCTGAAATCATGCGTGTCCCACTCTGCAGTTCATTGTTAGTGAATCATGAGGGAGAAGTTTCAAGTACGTGGCCACCATCGGCAGTCATTTACAGGTTATTCTGGGTCCTTTATTACCTACCTCCATGCTTTGCGGTATTTTTTGTCCAACCTGCTGTGCTCTTGGTATTTTGGATGGTGGTACAGGATGTATCTCTGACAGTGAAGTGTCAAATGACGCTTGCTGGTTCTTTTGCCCCGTGCCGCTGTTCAAAGGCTCCATTGTTAGAATCGTTGTTGAATGATAGTTTTTTTTAAAGGGCAATCCGGTTGATCAAGAGTAAATATTCGTTTCTCTGAGGGTGCATAGCCGCCCATGCATGATATAAGCCTTAGCAGGTCACGGGACAACACGCGCGTTGGACTGGAATGGGTAGCCAATAGAGATGAAAATCGGGACTCCGATGCATCCGTCAGCATTGACATCCACGCCAGCGCTTGAATCTGAATTTCCATAAACACCTGGCCCATACTCACTCGACATGTCCTCCGAGGCGATCTACTGTTCATGGTTCGAGGGAGATAGCGGTCAGTTTGTACGGATCGTGGAGATCGCACGTTAATATCCGATGTAGGAATCACCATCGCTAGCCAGCCTTTCGAGGCTGCGAAGAAGCATTTTGAGGAAAGTAACAGTCTCAGCGACCAAGAAAAGGCCCTTTTGGCCACTACATCACAAATGGAAGATGTCCAAAACGTGGTGGTCAACTTGCTCTCTAAATATGAAGCCAAGCACAAGTCACATAGAATAAAAAAGTGGCTTTCTCGGGTATCCGAGCTCATATGTCACTATCAAGCAGTCCTTGATGTTTTTGTTCAACACCATCCAGAATATGTGTCTCTTGTCTGGGGCACAATGAAGTTGCTATTTACAGTATGTCCAAGGTGTCATATTATCTTTCACGACAATCCGAACTAACCTCTCTATGCATAGGGGGTAGTAAATCACGAGGAGACCCTCCGACTCCTCTCAAAATCTGTCTCCAAAGTTGCATTATCTTTACCCCAAATTAATATTCTAGCCCGGCTTTATCCGACCCCAAAGATACAGCATGAGGTAGAGAACATCTACATATGTATATTGGAGTTTCTTTTGACGGCCTACAGATGGTGCAATGAGTCCATGTTCCGCCATCTCTATCACAGCCTGACTCGGCCACATGAACTTTCCTATCAAGATGTACTAGACAGAATATCGGATCATACTCGGAATATCAAAGAGCTCGCCCAGATTGGCTCTCAGGCTGAGCTCCGTCATATACACAACTATCAAACCACAAAACTAGAAGGCACAATTGCAGCATTGACAGCTGCAGACCAAGATCGAATGCACCAGTTAAATGCCCTAGCTCGGGCGGTAGCGAGATTGCAGTCATTACAAGAGCAATCACAAGAACACTGGGACAAGAAGTTGGGCTTACTAATCTCATTATTGGAGAGGTCAGGCTTGACTATCAATGAACTGATTACTAAAATCGAAGGTTGGGATCAGATATTCCATTTGGCCAGTTCTCAGTATTAACAACAACAGCCTACCACGCAATCCAGACAAGTGCTCAACTAGACACGAACCAGCGATTAAGTGACTTACAACTATCCCAAGCCTTATCTTCATTATCAATTGGTTTTGAAAGCCCTGGGAAGTGTTATCGACATAATGTCTTTCTCAGGAACCGCCGAGCAAAAGGCATCGGCCGCATTGCATCAACGAACAAGTTTTGGCTGTCTCCAAATCTTGCGAGCTTTTCTTTAGTTAAAGAGTCCTCACTTGCAATAATCAAGGGCGCGCCTAATCTACGCTCGGCAATTGTAGACTTTGGTGTGGATGTATTACGAACTCTAAGTCAAGCCCCTGTTCAAACAATCTGGGCTTTGAGGGGCCGCACATCACAGTTGCTTCCAACCTCAATGGATCTAATGAAATATCTCCATAACCAAGCGCTGCAGATTCGTGGAGTGGTTGATACGGAAAAAGACCTTTCATTTCGCTATGCGCAGGTTCATAGCTTCCGCACCCTTCAAGAATCACTCACACTGTTTCGCCAGGTTTTAACAAGCCTCAAAAGATCAGTTTACATCATCCTGGACATGTCCGTAATCCGGTTCTCATTCGAAGAGGAGACACAGCTCAAATTTATTGGAGAATTGAATAAAATGGTCACAAACTTGTGCAGGCGGGACTTTCAAATCAAGATTATCCTGCTTGTCTACGAAATGGGCTGGTTTAGGCTTCTTCGTGATATCAATAAACGGCTCATTATCCCGGTCAATGCGCAAGGGCCTTGGGGGCATAGGTCGGGTCGAACTGAAAGGAAATCAGTTGTTTTCGAGCATTCAACACCAAGGTCTAAAAAGGGGGGATAAATTAATATTCTGATCAACGTTGGCCTATCTGGATCCAGCTATTCATCCAAAGCTTACCGCCCGAGAACGAGTCGAGAAAGAAATCTGATGGGTTATGAAACTGGATCATGTAACTACAGGGTTGGCGAGTACATCGATTGGATAGGTGTCCCTTGGCGGGCTGTTCGGGTCTCCCAGAATTATCCTCATGTTATTCGTGCCAGACTGGACATAAAACTTGGACCTTGTAGTACCTTCAACTGTACACTGCAGTGCGACGCCCTGGCGTCCTGGTCCAGTGCATTTGACATATTTGATATCCTGATGCAACACATCGTGTAGAGATTTGATGTATTCAGGATCACCCGTAATAAGCGGCGAGTCAGCAGTCTTGGGGTTGTAAATGACGTAGTAGTCTCCGACTTGAAGTCGGTTTGTGTATGCTTCAATGGCGAAGAAGCCTGGTGGTTCAGCGCTGATAAGGTCGGCGACTGGCGCTACCATCAGATCGTTGCCGGGGCCTATGGTCATAGTCCGCAGGACTTGGCCATTAGCATTTGTATTGGCGCAATTGCCACCAACGAGAGAAAATGCGCCTAATGCGGCAGGCAGACTGCTCGCCGTGCTGGTGGTGGTACCTTTGGTGGTGGACTGACCGTAACCTGTCGTGTGCGCGGTAGTCGAATGTGCAGAGGTCGGTGCATTCGTACTAGTTGAATGTCCGGAGGTCGGTTCACTCTTGCTGGTCGAATGGCCCGCGCCTGATAAAATTTTACTGGTGGAGTAAACAGGAGCTGATAGAACGATGTATGGCAATGTACTGGAATGCGTGCAGCCAGTCGTCGTGGATGATGAGACTTTTTTTTGTTCCTTCTCTTTCACGTAGCCATGGCCATGGCGATGATGTCTGCGGCCAAACACCTCAGAGCCAGCTATAGCTATGATCACCAAGAAAAACGAAGACGGGTGCATGGCTCAGTGCGCCTGCGAATCTGGAGTTGTCGGTATGGACGCAACGAAGCGTATCGCAAACTAAGGCTGAAGAAGAATGAAGATCGCGAAGGCGACGTAGGAGAAGAGTTTCGGGCCTGGGATCAGTCTTAGAGCTCGGTCCCATCTTTGGCTGGGGAACACATCTTTTAATATTGGGCAGAATATAACAAGGTTTTCATGACTAAAACGCAAGGTTAGATCGTTGGTAGTGCTATGGAACTCAATTCTGAGGATGAGGGGCAGTGGTGGCGTCCTATCGAAACAAAATACGCTCTCCCCTATCTAGCAATCAAGCCCATATTGGTCCGCACTGAAGCAAAATAGCGTGCAAAAATAGCATCGTCTACAACATAGAGGTTTGAGATAAAACTGGACCAATGACTGACAAGACACCACGGGATGAATTGCTTCAATTCATATGTTTACCTCATATGATGGAAGCTTTGAACTAGTGGATCATGTGGTGGCTAATAGAACCATATTAGAGACACGGGCGTGCCGAAACTCAATCTCACTGCCGCAAAAAGGTCATGGATTTTACTTCTAGTTAGATGTAACTAACGCGCAAGCCACGTGGAATAGACAAAGGTTAGTCAGCCAAGTTTTTTCCAGCTCCCTTATCATCCCACGATATAGGAGACCAAACAGTTCATGTTTGACTATGGGAACACAAACTTCTCAGTTCCACTTGACATGACAAAGATACCACGTAGCAACTAGCAGGTCTGGTTTCAACTCCAAAATGCTACAGTATCAGAAGCAGGTATAGATAGTCTTTTTATTCACAGCCACTAACAGCAGATAAATAAATAAACTACAAAATTCCTCGGACCTTGTGGTTCTTGGCCATCATCCACTAGCACGGTGCTATCGTCGAACAGGATCCAGAAGCGATGCTATCGAGATGCTGCAAGGTCCCAAGTTTGATGCGGACACCAGCGCTTAGGCACTGGAAATCTGTTGAATCAGGAATCGGGGTGCGACCAACGACGCGTCATCCAAGTACAGGAAGTGAGCTGGCAAGATGAACAGTGTTCCGTAACAAACTGCATCTGCAAGCTCGCAGTAAATCCTGGTTCGGGACGTGGGATAGTTCGGGATGCGACCCAGGTTCTGGAGGTTCTTGGTATAGCCAAAGAGAACAGCTCCCTTGACCTGGTTCTGCACAGTTGATCCCAGCTCAGAAAGAGCATTTCCAACCACTGCTGTTCCTTGGCTATGCAGATTTGTTAGAAACAGGCAATAATGAAGACATGCGTTACATACCTGTACCCGCCAGTCACAACAGGTGTATTGGGGCACTTGGTGTTGGCCAAGTTAAAGAGTCTTTTGGCCTCATCAATCGACTCCCGGTTCGTGCCAAGCGGCAAGAAGTTAGGCGCCAAATCGGCTGTGTATGCTCCTCCCACACCCTGGATCCAAATTCCACTCCCGTACTGCGCCTCAAGGGCGGTGGCAAGGGCAGGACCCGCGGTAACTCCCTGGAAAAGATAATGAGCAAACGAACAAGGCAAAGTGAGTTGTGCAACAGGACTTACCATGTTCCCGGCTTCAGTGGATCCTCGAGCAAAAATCAAAATGGCTTTGGGGCAGCTGGAAGAGCTTCCACTTTCCAGATCATTCCGGGTACTGGTCTGGCGAGCTTCAATGGAAGTCATTCCATCGCGAACTTGCAAAGCATTGTTGTCTGCTCCCGAAGAAGTGGGCAATGCGTTCACACTTGCAACCGTGGCGAGAATGATGCTGAGGAACTTCATGTTGAAAGCTTCAAAAGAGAGCAAAGGCGTCAGGTGTTTGGTCTTGAAGAGGAGATTTACTCTGATGTCCGAGTCTGAGTGATGAAGAAGAAAATAAACTTGATTCATCGAGTTCGTCGTCTGGTTTATATAGAAATCGTGTGATAAACCCAGGACTCTACGAGACCACCACTCGGTCTCAATGCCTGAAGGCCAATCCGGGGTGCATTTACTTGCTCCTCAGTGGTTACAACCCTGCTTACCAGCCAAGCTTCTAAAGCTGAACGAAGGTGGGCTTAGTTGTCAGATGACTATCGCAAGTCGACATCAGAAAGGGAAATTCGGAAAAGCTCCGACGACCATTTCGTAGTAGTTGGTGTGCGGTGTGGCGGCATAGAATCGGAAGATTTGGCTTGGTTCCAAGAGTAACAGGTCGTAGAAATTGCACAAGTTTACTTTGATAGACACATACGCTCTTCATACTTCTTATTGATCTAAATTTACAAAGTCCAGCATCAACAGGCAGACTCAGCATCCGATGATCGTCTAGTTCACTTGAAGTCACACATAAACACTAATTATTGGCCCACAAGCATCTCGATTACATCCAAATATTCAAACTACAGCACAATCATTCAGGCACTGAAGAAGAGAAAATCACTAATAAGCTACCCCTCAGTCAGCTGCAAATTTGTTCAATTCCAGGGACCATCCGAGGTCAATTTGTGTGAAACAGCCAATTGCCGCTAAAGCAGAGCGGATGAACTTGAACTAATGCATGCCGCTGAGAACGTTCAAGACGAAAACCACCAATCCATATGCCGCTTTAGAGAAGAAAAAAACAAGCAAGTGAGTCTTTAGGAGTGCTTCAGGGTGGCTTGATGCATAGCAACGTGGAGTGGATTGTCGCGTGTTGGTGAAACCGCAGTTTGCCCCGCATTCCCAGCTTCCTGGGAGTAGACTGATTAGGAAGGTCCACTTCCTATTTGGGTTAACGGAGGAAGTCAAGACGTTTGCCAAGGTGCCAGGGGATGTTCTAGTGGCTTCAAGACCGCAACAAATGGCCTTGTTGAACGCGATGTTATACGCTGAGCCGAGGCTCGTTTGTGGCTGAGACGATCATGTTTATTGGGTAGTTTTTAGGCGCATTTGACGATCACCTGTTGCACTCCACTTTAAGGCGACAGCGCTTCAACTACACATCAAATAGCCATCGCTGAAGTCAATGGAAATAAAAAAAATAGTTGGCAAAATGCGGATTAAGTCCAGATCGGTGGTGAAGTTTGAATATTGAGCAAAGCAATGTATAAGCAATACAAATTAATTCCAGTCCAGGTCTTCGGCGTCCAACTGCGCCGGTAGAGAAGATGAAACACGTTGTTAGCACATTCTGCCGACCGCCTTATGCAACCTCACCTACCGGATCGGGTTCATGTCGCGATTCCAATCGATGCGGAACCTTGTGAGGAGGCTTACACCCATGTATTCTCCACATCCAGTCTTCTGTACATTAGCCTCATTCCTGACAGGATCCAACCTGACACCTTCATAAAAACGCAAATGCGAGCCTCGGCACGCTGCCAGAGCGCGAGGGGCAAAGGCCCAAGCCGAGGTTTCGCAATAAGCTTACTCTTTCAGGTCCACCTAATTCACTTTGCAGAGCAGCCTGTCCCTTGAAAGCCGGTGTAAGGGTGGTATTGTTTATATTAAATTTAAATTTATCAACAGTAAGTGGATACCCGGCGCTTTGTACCGAATATTCGGTGAGCCTTCCATCCTGAACCCTTCTCTCAGCCATACAGTCTTTTTGTTTCCCTTGGACAGAAGTATCCCGGAATCTTTTCTCCACATTACCACCACAACTAACCGTTTTCCGAGTAATATTAGTGGGCGATGAACATGTCGTCTCGTTCTTTTGTCGGAGAGGGAAGAACGTAAGAAAAAGCAATAACGCCCGAATGAGGTGATGAAACCCAATGTGATTGATGACGGAATGTCAAATATGACCAAAATTGGTCCCGATGCGGCCCGGGTGATTGGCATTTAGTGAAACGCTCGCGTACCCAAGAAAAGAACATTCAACATCTATTGTTTTAGAATTGAGCTGGCACATTACCGACCCATTGGTGCAAAATTGAACTTGGAACCACATTTAATATATTAATCAGGTCTTTTAGCATTGACGGGATACCGAGGTTGGTAGTTGATGATTGTAATCTGATGAAATAGAGAAGAGTCATCAGGATATAAAAACGATGGCTCAGAATGTCAAGTCCAACCTCAAATCATCACACATCAATTCCAATTCGCCTTCTCAGCATCACTAAAAGCCTCTTTCTCCAGCACTACAAACCTCTTACACACTCTCCCTCTTTCAACATGAAGTTCATCAGCATCCTTTCCTTGGCTTCAGCAGTCATCGCAACCCCACTAGGTGTTGCCCAGGAAAAGCGCCAGACTACTGGAATTACCGCCAACGACTTCAAGACTGGAGGCTGCAATGACATCATCTTTGTTTGGGCTCGTGGCTCAACAGAAGTTGGAAATATGGTATGATGATGGATTCATAACCAAGCGAGTAATCTTCTAACCTTTTCATAATTAGGGCACCGTCGTTGGCCCTGGCGTTGCCAACACTTTGAAGAAAGCATTCCCTAACAAGGTTGCTGTCCAAGGCATCGACTACTCCGCTGCGCTCTCGACCAACTTTCTCCCCGGCGGTGCCGACCCAACAGGTGTTTCTAACATGAAGCAAATCATCGGCGATATCGTCAGCAAGTGCGCCGATTCCATCATTGTCACTGGTGGATATTCGTAAGTTCACTTCACCAGCTTCTACCATCACTAGACGATGAGACATCGCTAACTGGTTTCAACAGGCAAGGCGCAGCCGTTAACCACCGCGCTATTGAGGACCTCTCCGAGGCGCAAAAGGACCGCATTGCCGGTGTCGTCACCTTTGGAGACACCCAGTGGCGCGCTGACAAGGGCCAAATTCCCAACTTCCCTCCCGAGAAGATCAAGATCATTTGTGCCGAGAATCCTCGTGACACTGTTTGCGACGGCGTCCTGAGTGCAGCGGTTCTAGCTCCTCATCTGTCTTACGGAGCCAACGCCGAGGAGGGCGGCGAGTTTCTCATCGGAAAGATCCAGGGTGTTCAGGGCGCATGAAACAATTCCAGTCCGCTGCGCGTGCGTGTATACCTTCGTATTTCTAGGCCTTCTAGATCTTCTGAGAACTGAGCTTAGCTGATGGAGCTGGATTCCTGATGCACATGGCTCTCGAGGTCTAGATGCTGTATTTGTTGAAGATATTCTTTTGTATTTTCTTTTTTCTTTTTTGACTATGAATAAAAAATGTTGGCCACATAAAATATTCTGCTGTGTTATTATTTCCACATTGTGATCACGACAAGGCTCAAATTCCTTCCTACAATATTCGCCAGGGTTAGCTCAATGACGCCCTGCAACTGCAAGCCATGGTTGCATCCACCTTGAATAACACATGACTATACTAAAACCGGAAGGTAAGGCACATCATTGCAGGGAATTATAGAAACGATATACAAAACAAGTATATTTTAATGATCTAAAGAATTAACATTTAAAAGGTCTTACATATTAGAAAGAAACACTGAAAGAATTGCCGTATAGGCAGCTGAGACCACCATCATTTCTAGATTCGATGCTCTCAGCATGACTGACACGAAGCAGGCAAACAAGACCACACACAATGACACCACAGCTAGTTGTGTGCTTTTCTGCGCTTCATATGCCAAGACACTCAGCGGCACTGTGAAGAATACACCTGTTGTCCCTGCAATAACAATGCGGCCGATGATATCTGAGATTAGTGTGTTGTTCTGAGAGGACCAGGTAGAGTAGCCCTGCTTTTGAGCCGCTATTTCAGTGTCTCTCTCGGCGGATTTTGATATTCGTTTATAGCGCAGCAGTCGCAAAATGTGATGGATGCATCGTTGTAATGGATCTTGGCGCGCACGAGTGCTCTGGTCCACCCTCACTAGCCTTGTTTTAAATTTTTCGTGCAAGGTGAGATCCGTTCTCATGCATGATAATTTCTCATCATCGAGCAGCGAAAACGTTTCCATTGACATAATGGTGTTGAGTGAAATTATTGCTTCGTCTGCGCTGCATTTAGAAAATCCCTCGGTAATGAACACTTATTGACATACCATATTCTTTTAATAGTTGACGGAGATGCGCTATCAATTCCTGCGAAATAACCTCACCAACCTGAGGTACAGATTTATCCTTTTTACAATGGCGAATGCCCAGCCTATCATACACGGTGGGCTCCAGATCTAAACCAAGGCCAAGCTGATAAATCTGGTGGTCAATTTCCGCAATTTCGGCTTCCAAATATCGCAAATTCAACAAATGTGTAGTTTTGAATCGTCGGAACCCATGCAAAGTCAAGTTACTGTCTGCCGTGCTCGCCAACCAGTGATCAGCAAATTGCTTTCTCAACTCTTGGGCATTTTGGCTGTGTTCGATCATATTGTCGAATCGCGGGTCAGTCGGTGGTTTGCTGCAAAGAGGTTTACGGACGCCGGAAATGAAATTCGATCTGATGCTGAATGACTGAGTTGCAGACTTTTGTAGAGCAGAGCAATAGGTTCAACTTTTTGGGGGGACATATAGTATAAATATGAAAGAGCTTTTCCAATATGCCAATAGTCAAAATTGCTTGCATTCATTTCCTCGCCCGCCTTGGTTGCCTCACCCGGGCCATGTTGTGGCAGGGCTGTGGCTTAGGCGTCCAGTTGTAGAACATCCATTTACCACAAGCCACCACCGGCAAGACAAGCCGTAGCAAGGCAAATCACTCTCATTGGTGGAATATTATGATAGCCAATCATCTGTCTCCGTTCTTCGTCATACAACCGGTACATTTACAATTCCGCCCTCTTTCTTGCCCGCCCATAGTCAATAACGAATTGGGGCCCAATTCTTACGCAGTTCAAACAAGCAGCTGCCTCCCAACCCGGATCATCCATCTGTATTTGGTTGTTGTGACCCACTTCTTTTTTCGTCCAACAACTTTTTGTAAGGGCCCACACTACATTTGGTTATGCATTCTGTACGAGTCCTGGCTATCTACTATTTTCTAGTTCACGAGCTCCTTCCCAAAGCATCAAACTGCGATTCTCACGACATTTCATTACTCTTCGCTGTTCTATGGCGCAATCCGACCGTAAAGGATGTATATTTTGGGGGTTGAACATGGCACGCATGGAATGCCTCGCTTACCCTATAGTATTCGCGCAGACTCGGGCAACCAAATAAATAAAAAAAGGACGGCAGGAAATGCACATTGCATTTCATTTACGACCAGTTTTTTCTTCTTATCAATCACATGTAGCTTCTAGCATTCATTTGTTTCCACCTATGGTGTTATCTCAGTCTATCTAATGCTCGGCGACCGTCTGACCACCATTTGTTGGTGGGGCTGAATCATATCTCATAATTTGGATTGTAATTGGATCCCAAAGGTGATATAATTGATGCATCGAATCAAAAAAGGTAGGTGTCCATAAGCGGCGAAACATGCAGCATTATTGATCACGCGCGTCAAGAGTATGCTTTGTAGAGTTTTCGCCCCCAAGCATTTCGATTACGTTTGGCGCGGATATACGTGGATCGAGTTCGCGTACAAAATCGTAACCGACATCATTTTCAATGCCACTTATGCCCTGTGGTAGATCAACTTGATCATCCCATGCATTCCCTGCTGTCATCCCCATCACCATGTAGTGTTTGTGCATGACTGGTGTTCTTCTCCAGGTGGAATCCACCTCGGCGCAGTGGGCGAGCAATGGCCTGGTCGCCTTGTTTAGTGCCAGGGTCCCACACTTCAGCGTCATGACGTGATTCGGCATTTCTTCATTTCCGTGTCACCGTATTCTTGAACTCTATATATTGGGCATATTGCAGAATGTTGGTTTTGGGGAAGGAGATTCAGCCAATAATTAGGGGAAGGCATCCCTCACGGGTGACTGGTCTTCTGTCTCGGTGGAACGTTCCGTCTCGGTGGAACGTTCTGTTTTGTCACTAAGGTGCGCTCATAAAAAACCCCGACACGTCTACGCGTCAATCAATATTGAGATCCGAAGTGGGGGACACGGGATGTTTTTATCTCGGGCTAAGCACTTAGCGAGAGACGGTCCATGCAGATCGGTGGCGTGGTTGGCCCGCTTGGTGCGATCGAACAAGACGGCCGGTCTACTAAAAAGCAAAAGTTACGGGACTAGCCCTCTAATGTCGCCGACAGTAGGGAAGTGACCTATGATGCTACTGATTTTACGGGAATAGCCGTGAAAATCCTTGCATTTAGCTCTCCCCTGGTGCTAAATCGGGATGCCGATTTTCCAGCTCCCCGACACGATACGCCGGAGCTAGACAAAAAATCCCTTCCTCGGCACAGCAGTTAGACCAGCCACCGGGACACCATGCGGTGAATGGTGCAGTTATTTATTACTTGCTTGAGTGGCTCCGTGGGGGCGATAGATAAATAAAACGTCATGGCCAGCTCGCTTGTCTCGCCGCTCTCCCAACTTGTGCACCCTGTGTTCAACCAACTTTAGGGAAGCAGAAAAAGCCCACCATGGAAAGACCGGAAAAAAGAGTGAAGCCAAGTCATGGCAATCGGCTCATCATCGACACGTTTGATGGCATTGCTGCTAGCGACCCTTCACGACCCTTTGTCTATGTCCCTCGAACGAATAATGCAGCTGACGGCTGGAAGGACATCTCATTCAGAGAGATGTCACGAGCTGTTGATCAGTTGGCATGGAAAATTACGAATGAATGCGGACCTGGATTCCAGGACACATTCCCGACACTAGCATACATTGGGCCAAACGATGTCCGCTATCTTATCGTCTGTTTGGCCTGCATCAAAGCTGGGTACAAGGCTCTCTTTCTGTCTCCGCGCAACAGCAAGGAGGCTCAGCAGTCTCTTCTCGCAGCCACGGATTGCCGCCTATTCTGGCACACAGAAAACTACGGGCTATTGGCTAAGCTATGGATTGATGACCGGGACATAGCGACAGGATTGGTTCCTGATCCTGAAAGCCTTTTCGAGTCTGATCCACCGGAATTCCCCTACCATCGCACCTTTGACCAAGGGAGATGGGATCCTGCAGCAGTGCTTCACACAAGCGGAACGACTGGCCTCCCGAAACCCGTTGTTGTACGGCAGGGAAGCCTGATTATTGCGGATGCCATGCGCGATCTTGGCAAGCATCACGGCGGCGAAATAATGGTACCGTACTGGTCGGAATTGGCGCAAAGGTTCTTTCTACCTATGCCGTTATTTCATGCTGCTGCTCTTTTTAATACATTCATCGCGACAATTTGGAACAATATGCCCGTTGCTTTAGGCTTTCCCGACAAGCCTCTCAATGCAGAATTGGCCGCCGAATGTTTGAAACATGCCGGGGTGCAAGCCGCTCTCCTACCACCTGTGATTGTGGAGGAGCTGTCGCAGCAAGCCGACGGTTTAGGCCTGTTGAAACAGTTAACGTGTTTGGTCTTTGGTGGAGGTGAGTAAAACATGTGTCAAATCCGTGACGTCGGCTCACCATCTATCCAGGTAATCTGAGTCAGCAGAGTGGTCAAATCCTGCGAGACAGCGGAGTTGTTATGTGCAATAGCATTTCTTCAACGGAGTAAGTGACAAATATTGAGTCCTGGCGTGAGTAGATGCTGACTTTGTGAAGGTGCGCTCCTTACCTTGTTCATTTCCAGCATGATTTCGATAATTGGCGGTATTTCATTTTCAACGATAAGGCGATGGGCTGCCATTGGCAGCTTTATTCAGAGGAAGACAACTTGTATGAGCTTGTCTTGCGTCGAAATGATCCAAAAGACCCTGGACTTCAACCCATATTCTACACCTTTCCTGACGTGGACGAATGGTCAACAAAGGATCTATACAGGCCTCACCCCACCCTCCCTGAGCACTGGATGTATTGTGGAAGAATTGATGACGTCATTGTGTTTTCAAACGGCGAGAAACTCAACCCCGTCACCATGGAGGAGATCATTGGGAGCCACCCATCCCTCAACGCTGCTCTGGTTGTAGGGCGCGATCGATTCCAACCAGCTCTCATTCTGGATCCTGTGTCCCCTTGCAATGATGACGCTTCTAGGAGTGCTCTTATTGAAGAGGTGTGGCCCCTGGTGGAAAAGGCCAATAAAGAAACCGTCGCACACGGCCACATAGTCAAATGGCTCATCGCAGTAGCGCCGGCTGGTAAATCATTCCTGCGAACTCCAAAAGGCACCATACTTAGAGCTCCCACAGTAAGACAGTTTACTGAGGAAATCGAGCTCTTGTATGGGCAGCAAGAAGTCAACGGGAACCACGAGTCTGTCGAGCTGGATATCACGAGCGAGATCGCATTGACGGGGTCTATCACAAATCTTATTACAAAGTTGACCGGAATTGAGCAGCTCGATTCAGAAGCAGATATCTTCAGCATTGGGTTTGATTCGTTGAAAGTGGTCAGCGGTCTGAAGATTCTCAGAAAAGCACTTGAAGATGCGAATATACAACTTAAAAGCCAGCTAACACCCAAGCTATTTTACGAAAACTCGACTACGGCCTTGCTGGCGAAGTGCCTATACTCGGCCATTCATCAGGATGGCTTGCTTTTAGAGTTGAACGCCGAGGATGAAAAGAGCGTCCTTGAAGGACTGCTATCAAAATACACAAAGGAAATACCATCCCCCAAGCAAGATAGACCAGAGCCCCTCAACGACAGCCAGACAGTGTTGGTTACGGGCACAACCGGCTCTCTCGGTGCATATCTCCTGGACCGTCTTTGTCAACTCGAGTCGGTCAGCAGGGTCATCGCTCTCAACAGAGACAGTGATGGCGGAGCCTCTCGCCAGCCTTCTATCAGTGCGGCCCGCGGTCTAAACAAAGACTTCACCAAGGTTGAGTTCCTACGGGCAGACTTGTCTTTTCCTGACCTGGCTCTTGGTCAAGAAAAATACACGGAATTGTCACAGTCGGTTGATAGAATCATCCACAATGCATGGCCTGTTAATTTCAACATTAATGTCACAACATTTGATCCCCACATCCGCGGAGTGCGGCACCTGGTAGACCTCTCAGCAGCCGCGACGAAGCTGGTACCGATTGTCTTCGTATCTACTGTGGGAACTGCAACAGGATGGGCCGGAAGCGAACCCGTTCCTGAGGAACGCCTAGATAACCTTGCGCTATCGCGAATGGGATATGGCCAATCAAAACTGATTGGCAGTCTCATTCTAGATGCAGCCGCGAGCAAGGGAATCCCAACGGCTTCTGTAAGAGTCGGACAGATTGCTGGCCCAAGGAGCAAGGAAGGATTCTGGAACCGGCAAGAGTTCATTCCCAGTCTTATTGCGAGCTCGCTGTACCTGGGTGCCTTGCCCGACCATCTGGGCCACCATCAAACCGTCGATTGGATGCCTATTGAGGATGTTGCAAACATACTGCTGGACATTGTTGGAGCGACAGGCCAAATCCAAACATCTCAAATCTCGGGCTACTTCCATGCCGTGAACCCTGTTACCATCGAGTGGCCAGAGTTGGCTGCGGCGGTCAAGACGTACTACGGTGATAGAATCCACAAAATGACATCTTTGGAAGACTGGGTTGGGATGCTTGAAAAGAGCTCGTCCGACACAGCGGACATTGACAAGAATCCCGGAATCAAGTTACTCGATACATACAAAGACATGCTTACATCAAAAAAGGCTGGCCGAGATTGTGTGGCATTCAGCATGCAGAGGACCGAAGCTCATAGCCCAAGTGCACGACGGCATCAAGGGATCACGCCCGACCTTGTGGAAAACTGGTGCAGGCAATGGGAATTTTAGAGGAGCCATAAAATGATGAAGCAAATACATTTATTTAGGCATTATAATTATAATTATTTCAGCCAGGAATTGGGTTCCCTTCCAGTGAAACAAGACAAAGTCATGTACACGTTTAAGCATCTCCAAGTCTTTTGGGTTCATTTACCTACCACCATATACTACAAGCTAATGACCTTCTCTTCTCAATGCTAGCCAGAAACGGCTAGATTTCGTGTTACTTTTGGGTGGGAATTTAGTTATACAGGGGCTGTAGGCCGCGAAGGTCTCGACTGCAAATGAGTTGGCGTTGTACCGAAGGTGATTTCAATGTTTAATGTCTGGTGTAGGGTAAGTTGCGTAGGGGAGTTTCTGTATTTGGGTTGCCGGAGGTGAACCTGTCACATTTGTTCATTATCGGCTTTGGCAATCGTGGAATTAGTGCTAATGTTTCAGCCCTGGGTCTTCTCGCAGCCACTGTCGTAGAGATCACTGGCGACTCAGCACACCCAATATCTATATTTTCTCCTCGTCCTGCCAGTGGAGCCACTGGATGCCCATTCTCCACTTTGATTCAGACCATGATGCATGTTTAAAGCAAATGGAGAAAGATTCTCGGGCGCCATTGGAGCGCGGACCGGGCCTGAATTTGCTACTTGATTCCTCAGACTGGGCTGTGTGGGTTCTCTCACGGTGAGAACTCGTGACAGAGGTCATCCTCATTGCTCTAGTACCTTGGCACTAACCAGGACGCCGTATCCAAAATGAACTAGGACTATCTTCTGACTTTGACTTCCCTGTATGTTCGCAGTAGACATCGAAGTCACAAGTTGTAGGGTGGTGAAAAACGAGATGTCAATATGTAACATTGATGATCATTGGTATCTGTCTTTTAGCATTGAATTTTATATCTATGATCGCTATAATCGGTTCCTCTCACTTCCAAGATTTCGGCCATGTCTTCAGTTCGTTGAATGAAGGTTCAATAAAATAACATTCCCGAACTTGGTTCCAATCAGAAGGCGGCTATTTCTTCCAAAAACCAGAGAATAACCCAGTTCGCCAAGGCAATGATGGTCATTCCCCACAGGGCGATTCCGACAAAATCGTTTGCCAGGCCCCAGCCTAGAACTGTTCCACCAATCGTCGGGCCAAATATTCGAGCTCCGCTTGAAATACTGGATGCAAATCCGTGAACACTTCCGAGCAGCATGGGGCTCGGAGCTGACTCGTTGACAAGAATCATGGACGCTGGCGTAATAAAGACACGAGCTAGGATGTTGATCGATAATAGAGAAGTCAGGCAGGTCCAGATGACAGCCGCATTGTCGGGCAAGAGGACGAGGTATGGGATCAGGAAGTAAGCAGCAATAGTGAGAGGCAGGAATGCACGGTAAGACGCGAGGATGCCCAGGCGGTGGCTGATGATAGGATACAAGAAGATCTGTAGCGGTATTCCAATTATGCCAATTGTGGTGTTGACCAGGCCCATACTTTTGGCAGACAGCCCGAGACCACCAGTGAACCTGAATGGGAGCTGTGCGTGAGAGTTGTCGGCTCGGGGGGTTGGAAGCAGACTGAAGAAGACGCTGTTGAAGGCTGAACCGTGCAGGGTACGGAGAAAATGCTGGAGCAAGGTGAGGCATACGTTTTTCGTAAACATATCCCTGAAGTTAATCTCCTTTTTGTCGACTGTGGCCTCTTCTTCGTCACTCTCTGTTGTTTCAGCAACGACTGTTGGGCAAGCGCTGGTGGCATCGTTTTGAGAAATTAGGCTGTAGTCATGGGGAGGCCCCGATTTCTTCTGTCTGAACACCTTGTGGGTGAGTAACTTTCCCAGTTCACGGCCATAATCGGGCTTGTCTCGTCGTAGAGGGTGCGTTTCATCCAATCCGAGAAAAACACCCAAAGCTGCACTTATGAGTACAGAAGCACAGACGAGGTTGGGAAGTGCGTAAGGGAAATGCTTCATCCACTGGACACCATCAGCGCCACCGAGAAAAGACCCTGGCCCAAAGATGTTGGGGAGCGAATCGACGGGATTGGCCAAGAAGCCGCTCATTAAAGGACCTATAATAACTCCAATATTGAAACACATGGGCAATATTAGAAATGCTCTGGATTTGTACCTTTGAATCCGCCTGTTAGCTCTGGCTCTCGGAGCTAGAGTGCAGAGACTGAACATACCTCTTATCGGGCACAATCTCAGATACCATGGTTCGAAGAACGCCAATATTTCCATTTAAGGCGCCTGCGCAAAACCGGAATAACATCGCAAGTGAGAATGAAGGCGAAAAGCCCATACCAATAGCACAGAGGGCTGAACCAACGAGACCGAACATCAAGACTCGCTTGCGACCGAATAGAGCACTGTCAGCAATGCGACCCCACCACATAGATGTTAGGCACTGGGCAGCGGCAAAAGTGGCTGTGAGATGGCCAGCTTGCTTCGCGATCTCAGAAGGTTCAAGAGAAGGATCGAACCAGTGCAGTTGGTAGAAGAGGTATGAAGTTAGCGATCTCTCGCTCAATGGTTCAGCGAGACGAGCAAAGACAATAACGGCTAATTGCGCCTTCTTGGGCATTCCTGCCCATGTCACGGGGGCATCCTTTTTCTGGCTCTCCAGAGACGGGTCAAAGGACTGGTAGGAGTTCTGCTCATCTTGAAGCAAACTGCTGTGTTCGTCGGTTGCAGGGTTTGAGTCGTCGTCTTCCCGGGGGGCTCGTGATTTGGCCATCTTGAACCAAGATTGCATCACCTGCATTGTACGCCGGCGACGGTGTATGAGGTTGAAGGAAGGAGATGGGAGAAGGATTGAGAAGTCTGACGACTCTGATCAGATAAGCCAAGAGCACTGTAGCCCAAGTGATTAATCTAAAACGGGTCCAGCCTTGTGCATGGCGAAAAAGCTAGCAGTCTGCCCCGAACACACCGCCGTAAAGCGTCCTAGACTTACGACAGATGGCCCTCTCCCAGGGGAGTGTGTGCTCCATTTCCGCGGTTGACCCAATGGAGAAGTGGGTTGCAGGTGGAGTCAGTCCCATGAATGTGCGCGGATTTTGGGATGTGGGCACTTTGAATGGCACTAAAGTCATGCTCATTACCGAAATGTGGGCTCTTAGGCCTGCCCGCGACAGGGCCGAATTTTACCTGATGAGGAAAAAGATAATTATCAGATTGATGATGTGAACTGGGCCAAAATACGTGCCGGGCCATATTGTGACGCCAGCAAAAGTGTCCTCCCAGTCTCCCCACCACTTATTTGGGCTTTTCCGCTTCTGCAGAGCAGAGTAACCGTTTCCAGTTCGGCTGATTACCGGAGCCGGGCCCTGCACGGATATTAGTTTAATCTACGCACATATGAGTCGCCTGTAAGCCTTACGATGACACTGCGCATGCAGCACAGCTGATGGCACGCCACACGAGGTCGGATCGTACAGCCAGTGACATATCATTGGCTGGATGTGGAAAACTAATGTATACTGCATATGTTCATCTATGTCTTGCTCTAGTAGCTTTTACCCTCCGCAAGCTCCCAGAAGAATCCGGCGCAAGAGCCAAGGATTAATAGGACTATGGCACCAAAGTTGACCATGTTTAACTTTCGGAGCCAGGCGCTATTGGCTGCTTCTTCCACTTTGGCCTTGATGACGTGGCCGCGCTCCGATCTCCTCTTTCGACCCCATTGCAGAATAGCCATGGACTGGCTCGTAAACGCAAAGACTTGCATGATCAATGAAACGAGAACTGCAAAAGCAGCAAGAGCCACGTAAAGCTTGGTGACGTTGACATAGCTGTTGTTGTCGCGATCCTGAATCACGCCCGCAACGAGCAGAACGATGATGGTCATGCAGTTGTTGATGGTGACCTTGACAGAGTAGCCCGTGGCAAAGACGCTGTGGTGGAACATACTCGTGCGAATGGAATCAATCATGGGACAAGGCCCAAACGAGTTCCCCACTGCAAAAAAGGCGAAGCTGGCGGCTGTTCCCGCTATGGTAGGGGCGAATGCTGAAAGACTCATCGACAGCAGCAATCCGAGACTACAAATGAGCATGAGAGTGACTCTATGGCCAAAGTAGTCCACGTAAAACCCAATAACAGGCACGAAGAAGAAGCCTAGGAACTGTGATAGGGATGAATACCAGCCAGCCTTGACTGCACTTATGTCGAAGCGCTGCTGCGCTAGTTCAGTGCCGTTTTGAGTGAAGATTGTAGAGGTAGTCGTTTGGAATGTGGTGAGCAGCATGATGAGCCAAAATGTCCAGGGGAGACGAAGCATCTTTTGGAAGTGGAATCTCTTGCTGGTGTCGTGCAGCACCTCTCCCGTGGCTGGGTCCCGTGCGGTAACATAGCGCTTCTCGCACCACTGAGTAAACCACCAATAGAAGAGGTTGGCTACGTTGGTGAAGACGTTCATAAAAACAGCCATCCAGTAGGCCCAGCTGAAATTGCCCAAGTTTTCGGCAATGACATTGGCTGTTGACTTTCCCACAAATGTGCCGATCTTGCCGAGACCCAGCTCGAAACCGAGAGTCGCTGCAAAGCCAAACGAGGGAGGAAACCAGGATGAGAATAGTTTGTACTGCGAAACTTGCGTGGCGGCATCGCCAATAGACTGAATGACGATACCAGCAATCATGAACTCGTAGCTGCGTACTTGTGTTGCTGCTGCAACCAGAATGGCGCCAATGGTAAAAACCAAATTTCCCCAAAACATGTTGGCTAATGGGTAAAATGAGAAGTTAGCCAACATTACTAAGACCACATAGGGAAACTTACTGGCCCCTCCAAAGCGATCATTTAACGGTCCGGTGAATGGGATTAATATTAATTTGATGAAGGCTTCAGCGGAACCGAACACGGCGTACTGCGTATTGTTGATGTCCATTTCCTATCAATCATTAGCCCGAGCTTGCTGATAGACCGCGACATTCACCATACCTTTTTAAGCGTGCTTTTCAGTGCTCCTGTGACTCCGCTGCTCCAATGACCTCCAAAGCCCACGATGCTGATTGCTATAATGGCAATCACTTTGGTGGACAGAGGGGCGGGCTTCTTGCCATCGTCGGAGAATGAGTTATCGTCACGATCTTCGACAGCATCCACTTCATTCGGTGCCGGAATTGTCTCGGCAGGAATCTCTTTGGAATCACCCATTTTTGTCGCGGGCATTGGCCAACTGAGGCGAGTGGAATAAGCTGATGAACGACGTCTTCATGTGCGTGCGTATGTTAAGAGTATTGTACTGATATTTATCAGATCAAAACAGTGGAGCCGTGAAATCTTCAAGGCAGGAACTAATAAGGTGTTCATGTCGGAGAGACAGCGTGACGACGGAATGGCAGGGGAAGTGGGTGGGGGACCAAGCCAAGCGGAAAGTCGGCTTCCTCACCAAGTCTAGGGCTTGGCATGCGAAGTCGGATAAGGACAAGACGAGCAGTCGGACAATTGTATGCACGCACGCGACCTCGCTTGAGAGCCGGATTGCACAACAAGAGGAAGAAGACAAGCTTGCCGGGCCTGCCAGGCAATCACTCCGCCTTTGTCTGCCCTTCACACTCGCGTAATTATGTACCCTGCCCAAATAATGCGACAAGCGTGGTTTTTATGGGAACAGTCAACGCTAACGTCGCACGGTGGGAGCGACCAGGACAACCTTGCCCCTGGTCCTGTCTCACAGTGAGAAAACCCACATGGCCCACAATTAACACGTAAAGGGTTGTGTCGCCAACTGCCATGATCTTATCCATCAATCTATCAACTAAGCTAAATCATGGACAGCTATGAGACTGACTTCATTTCCAGGTATATCCTTGTTCAACCCAAAGATCCCTCCTTGGGGAATGAACAGACGACAGCACTGTTTTCCGAAATCGCCCCGAACACGTAACGGCAACAACGCTCCGGGTTACTTTAGCACCAAGTACGGCTGCTTCTATGCTGGTTGCCATATCAAAATATCACGTGATGTAAATGCGTTCATAAACCACGCAGCCAAGTGGTCTTGCCCTCAATCGATGAACTTGACAGTCGTTCCTCACCCGACAACATACCCCACTTACCAGCATGACGAAGTGTCTTTGCAGCACCATTCACCAATGGACCGATGGGAACGCCGAGGACGATATCGGAAGTCTCGCCCTAGATCTTAACAAGCATCTGGCAGCTGTCCGTTCTGTTCTGGCCAAGTCAAGAGTCCTCTCCCGCGAGGTACGATATCAGGTCACGTTGAACAATCAGCGGTCTATGAAGATACTGTCTATTAAATCTCTAAATGCCGAAAATGTCGATCAACTTTATCACCGATTTAGGGACGATATAAGGGGCTTCTGGCAGACACCAGCAACTGGACCTGCACACGAAGACATACGCCGTAGGCTGGCGTGTGTGGTAGTTCATCTTCGGTTTCAGTTGAGTGCCAAGTTGCCAGTTCCGTCAAGCATCTCTAGTTTTGTTTCTGCATCAAGGATTTCCGAAATCCGGTATGCAGGAAACAAATATCTAAAAATAGGTCGCAAACTTGGCGACATTGGATGCATCTTGTGGCTTCCGACAGATGTACCATCCTCATCGCAAGTATTCTCCATAATTTGATTGAGTCCACTGCTCATAGCGCCCAGATACGAGAGATATTTAAACATGGATGATGAGGAATTATTTGATCATATCCAACAGCTGGGGCTCAATGTCCCTAACTACGAAGATTTTATTCGTCGCCTTATTGCGGACCAGCTTATGGGTGAGTGCCAGCAGCCATTGTTTTCAAATTCAAAGTTAATCAATGTCTAAGATGACCTCATTCCATTTTCACATCTCAACTTATTCACCGATTATCCTAAAATCCTGTTCGATTCAGATCACTTGCTGTTACTCTTGCATGCGCTGGGCGGTTCTCAGGTTCCCATTGCCTTCCTCAAGAGTATTAGTCGACCCCAAAGACGCTGGAATGATGATGGAGAAATTAGCTTCAGAGATGCTTCAGACTTTGGTCTGCCCAGTGAGATTGTACGTATATTGACGGATGATAATCGGATGTTTCAGGCTGCTGCCAATCAACACATTATAGAGTCAATATTGGACAATGGCATCTCAACCTTGTCGTTGTCTTCTGAAATTTCGTCAAACATGTCTGGTATTTTGTCTCGCCCAGTTGCCGAATCACTATCGATCACAGCTTTGAGGTTGTTGTGTTTCGCATGTCCGCCGTGTTATGAAGGTAACACGGACTGGTATGTAATCTTGACTCACTTTTTCAGTTGGTATAGAAGTCTTCTAAGTCGGCACCGCAGGTCTCCACAGCTCAAGGCTATCATCTGGAGAATATATGACAAGCTCTTCCACAGCTACCAGATACCGGGGCTTCTTAGGGACTCAGTACTCGAAGCTGTTTTGTATTTTTCAGAGAGGGACCTGTTGCAGATTCGTCGTGCCTCGATTATGGTTGCGAAATCTTTGATTCGGAATTCAACACCCGATAAACTTCGAGCTGCAGTTGTACTCTTCGAATGCACTATCAGCCGACAAGTGGGAGAACTTGAGAAGGCCAAGAGTATTATTGCTGAATATCTTAGGCAGAGCGTGAGGCCAACGACTCGACTCGAGAATGCACTCCGAGGAAGAATTCACATTGCTCAATTAGAGATCAAGATCCATTGCTATGATGATGATTCGGCCTCATTCATCTATAAGTGGGAAGGGTGGGAACCACCTTCAAATCTCGAAATTGAATCTACCCGCAGGCTTCAAGGCACAGCAGCGAGATACTTTCAGTCAATTGGTGACTTCCAGAATTGCCGGGCATCAATGGAGCAGCACTTGTCTCTTTGTCATACCACTCCTTTCAAACTGACAAGCCGTCTTCTTATGGTTAGCAAGCTAGGAGACACTTACTCTGAGCTCCAAGAATATGACAAGGCATTCCAAATTCTTCAAACTGAAATTACCGCTACCCCAGATTCTCTAAAATCACGTCGTCCATACCGACGCCTACTGTTAGCGATTCTAGAGGCACTCCTAGGTCAGGGAAGAATGAGTGCCATTCAGCCGGTACTGCTAGAGCTAGTCAAAATTGAGCCGCGTTCTGTAGAAGACATCAGCGAACAGATGCTGTACATGCGCAGAATACTGTTTGTGGCTCGGTTGTCACACTCGAGACATCAATACAGCGAAGCCATGCATGATTGGAGATTTTGTCTCGAGAGAATGCAGCACATGTCACCTTTTAGATGGCGACACAAAGTGACAGAGGCTATAATCCACTTGTCTATAGCGCATACTCAATTGCGCCTGGGAGACCAGACTGGTTGCAAGCAGTCGTGGGATTTTGGTACAGAAATATTGAGGAACGAGCAGTGTGAGTACTGGATTCCAATCCTCCTCACAACATGGCTTCGAACTATCGTCAAGGAAATTCACCATGCAAAAGGCTGGCGCTTTAGGATGATGCTTCCAGGCAAGAACCCGGATTTTACCTGGCCCTGAGATGACGAAAATGCATGAGCGTTAACTTACCTTAAATATAACTTCCCTCTAAAGTAGCTTTATATGTGGTTTTTCTTTTCGATGTTTCACAATTCCTACACATTGTATTTCATTTCAGAGTTATCACTCAACGCAGTTATCAAGATACTTGCACCTGCAACTCAATCCCATTCTCCCCAAGTACATGGTGACTGCATAAACAATTAGTCAGATGATTGTTGCCGCAATCTCTCTGCAAAGCACTTTAAGTTCTCAGATATCCTTTCCCCACCTAATATTGTCAGTACATGTATTCTGACCCGGAGAATAAGACGGCCTCACAGGTCCAAAATCCCGCAACAATAAGGCGAACATAGAATTGTAGACAGATTTGGTCTCTCGGAGCAATGCTGCAATCATAGCCCTGCTCTGACAGCATTATTATTAATAACCTTAAGGTCCAAGATGGCCCAAGCCAATACAATAAGCTCTACACAGTAACTCAAACAGCTAGGTAATAATACCCTATAGCCTTTTAAATACTAGATATCTCCAATAACCTCACACAATGCAATAGAGAAAACCTTCTAGAAAAACCTTAAATATGACCACCAATATAAAATACCTACCTTTCTTACTAAGACCAGCCTAGCCTTTTTTCCCCACCATCACCCTTAAATAAGCTGCCCAAACCAATCATTAGTAAAACAGCCATTCTATCTTATATTCCTATTCAAGCCTCC
Source organism: Calonectria hawksworthii (assembly GCA_020975415.1). Classification (NCBI taxonomy): domain Eukaryota; kingdom Fungi; phylum Ascomycota; class Sordariomycetes; order Hypocreales; family Nectriaceae; genus Calonectria; species Calonectria hawksworthii. The sequence goes on along the minus strand of JAHXZK010000010.1, from coordinate 1,677,902 downwards.
TAGTCTAACTTATACACCTACTACATACTATACCCCTCTAGCTATAACTCTAATACAATAGTTACTACTAGTCCTTTCCATTTTAAGCAGATAAGTATACAGGGGCTCAATACCCCCATAGCCCACAACTATACCACCGAATTCAAAGTGGTTAGCCACCTGATCTAACCCACAAGAGGGCTTTACAACTTTATCCAAAAAAGCCTAGGTCACTTGCCCCAGTACATAACACCAGGGTTATATAATCTCTAGGATAAGGATCTTATGGCCTTTACTATCCTTAGGTATAGGTCCTTACTCTAGATCAGGGATTAGCTTAGCCTACCCAACAATATAGAGCAGTTCATCCAAGTAGAGCAAGATGCTCTAATAAAGCTATAGGCCACTTTGCATGCCGGGCAACAGCCGATACTAGCATAAGCTACCTTCTTGCAGCGGGTAAAGTCCACAGATACGCACGACAACGTAACATTATGGGTACATTAGCTGCTCATTATAATAAGGTTCATCCTCGCCAACCCCTAACGGCAAGGTGGGCTCGCCTTATTGGAAGGTAACAGAAGGAGGATGCAGGAGGTCACATAAGGAGGGTGAAGGCGTGAGAAGGAATTAGGACGTTGGGGCTGTCTCCTTGGATGGGCTGGGTAGGTTTGGGTGGGCATTTGCATTAGAATTAGATTGGCATTAAGGTTTCCCAAAAGGTCAATACACCACTGGTTTTTTTGTTTCACACAATCGCATCACACAGTAGCTCTAACAGCATATGGAATATCTCACCAAAGACAGCTTGCAAGGTCTCATCTTGTTCAATGATATTCTCATTGGTGTGCGAGGCCTCTTGAATAAAGAGCCACCAAGATAAGAGCAACGCTTCAACGTGGTGATGACTCGTTAGCCATTGTCTGTGCCATGCAAAGGGGGGAACCCGAGATCTGTTGGTTTGGCTCACCACTTTCATATCCAGTTACCAGTGCCTGACTGCCAAAGGTAAAGGCGGCCGTCCGCTCCAAGTAGGCAACACCCATCTCGGCTCTAGTTAACCATGAGTTGGCGGCAAACCTTACTGCCTTGATTATATCCGCGGTAATGGGCATATCTTGAAATCGAAGATTTGATGTTGGGTCAGAAACTGCGTTTTTCAAGACAAATATCTCTTTACCTGCGTAAAGATGATAGCGAGAGGATACCAGCAGGGCCAAGCAATCCGACATCAAAGGGTCTCCATGAGCCCCAGTGGTCTGTTCAGCGTCGAGGTTTGCCTGCCACAGCTTTTCCCAAATATCCAAGCTACATTCCAGTCTTTTGGTAAAGCTGGAATGAAAATCATCACCTAATGGCGCCGATAGCTGCTCATGGCTACATATGTACGACAATATCGAGCCGATGAGAGCTAGGAGGCCAAACGGTGTCAGAGGGCTTGGGATAGTTTGGCCTTGAAGCAGCATGTTGTGAGCGGCGACAAGTCCGATGCTACCTGTTGGTATTTCGCTACGAAGGCGCTGCCATTTTTCGCTAGTTGGCGCGTTCCATAATCTGGATTCTTCTGGCAAGGGGAGATCGACGGCTTGAGGGTTGATTATACAGCCCATGGTAATATCATATGATAGAATTATGGCGAACAGAGTGATCAACCAGACCGAGAGGCTAGATTTAATTATTAGAACCACTCTTACCAGCCGGGGCTTAATCACGGTCAACGTACCGCGTGAAAGTCTCAAGAAAAGCCCAAGTCGACCAGTCCATGTTTTCGATCATTCTGAGCTTTTCTACCTCACCCAGCCTGTGACGGAGAAGCTGATAACTTTGTTAGATACATAACGTCGATTGGGAATCATGGTGGACGGCCTCGTCTCACTCGAACAAGGAGCTGGCTCAGGTGGTAAACATACTGCGCTGCACTTATATAGTTGGGTCTCGGCTCGCCTTAGGCGCGCTTGGTCTTCGCCAAAGGCACCGAATTGAGCGCACAGCAGGTTCGCCTGAATAGGCCAAAGATGAAAAGGCCTCTCTTGAAACAAAGATTGTTCAACCTCGGACTGAGTCTTGTCAGGTTTCTGAAGGAGATTCTAACTGGCAGGTGGACTTTCTCACCTCAGCTAGCAAACTGACAGCTGCATCATAAGCCCTGGCTGCAAAGGAATGCTCAGAGACATGCAAGGCCCCGATCGCTATTACAGCGAGAACGAGAGCAGCTATTCAAACTTAGCCACCCCAACACAAATCGCTTTACGGAGGAATACTCACGATGAGACTCGCTGATGGAGAATGAAGGGTGATGAATGATTGGGGTGTGGGGATCAAAATGTCTAAAGTAAGCATTGATCGCCCGCAAGGTGGAGGATCGGCTTGGCATCTTGAAATCACCAAGCCTTTTAGATGTGTCCGCTGCTCTAATATTCTCTTCTAGAGCACTCATCCGGGCAGGACTAATTCGAACGCTAGCGTCATTCTGGTGGTCCCTTGAGTGATGATCATCTTGGTCTCGAGGGAAGTCGCTCCGATCTATTCTGAATTCTTGTTCTCGAGATTGCAGCTGGCCATTTTCTGATGTCGTGCGGTGTTCTGTTCCACTGCTATTCCCATCTGATGTCTCCGACAGTTCCCGAACTGGCTCCATAATCACGTCTGGTACTGGGCCCCCAAGTGTTTTCGAATTACAAAAGGTGGCGTCAATAAGCATTGGAATGGGGGAGGGGAATACTAGGTCGAGATTCGGGTCAGACTCGATATTGAGTGTTGACAATAGATCATTCTCCGTGATGTAAATACTAGTAGGAAGATGGAAAATATCATGGTGTTGATGAAAAATCTCGTGGCTCAGCATACCTGTCCCGTCAAGCAAGTTGGTAGACAGATCACTGGGGACGATGGGTGCTATTGAATTTGAGCCCGGCTCACCATCCTGCGGTAAAGGAATTACCTACCTGAATCTGTGGGCTGATTTCCGCTGCCTGTCAAGGCTTGGATCGAGGGTAGGGTTGCAGCTGGTATCTCATGAGCCGTTTGATCATGATTATCCTAGCGTATCAGTCAGAAACACGATACCTAATGGTGACGAAAAATATATTTGGAAATGTGAAATCTCACTCTTTGGCTGGACAATAAAGTCTTACCCGTTGCAACAGTTTCAATAGAGCTTATCGGAGGTACTATTTCCGCATCTGCGACCGTAATAGAATCGCCCTCAGATGAGACTTCAGATGTCCCTCTTGGGGCACTTCTCACCATGTCAGCACTTTGCTGGAGAAAATAAAGCTCAGACAGAATTCTGAGCCAATATTTCTGCAATAGGAAGTGAAAATTACCTTGCGCGCCCTCTAGACCAGCGCCTTGGAGAAATTTGACTCTCACGAGTGTCGCGTCCGAGGCCGGCTCCTTTGGTTCCCGCACACTTTTTCGTATGACGCGTCAGAACATCCCCTCTACCGTAGCGAGAACCACAACCGCGACACTGAAATGGCTTCTTATTTTCATCTGCACAATATCATCAGTTACATACACGACGTCCGTCTAGTTTTCTCTTATGGTGTTTTGCGTACGAGATAGCACATGACGATGGACGTGTTCAGCCCGAGTGAATTCTTTCTTGCATATGTGGCAGACATGGCGTCGCGCTTTGGTTAGTGATTCGGCTGCTGGGTAGAGTCATGTCAGTTGTGAGAATGATGGATTCACATGTCGCGGGAAGAGGGCCAAGGAAAAGTAAACGCAGCCTTACCTTCTACAGCCATATTCAATCTTCGCAAGATAAGTTTGCAGCTTCTTGCGGTAGAGACCTAAAAGACGATATGGTGCAAGGAAGGTTCGGGCTCGGCATTCTTTTTCAGTCACCGCCCTCCCCTGAGCATCGGCCCCGGACAAGGGTAAGCCTCCGGGAGGCAAGGGTGCAAATCCAAATCTAATGCGGGGTACAATGACAGGGATATGGATAGATGTTCTGAACTTTGTTAGCAGCCAATAATAAGACCTGTGATCAACTTGTGAGCCTAGCTCGATTCTGTTGATTTGTCTTGGTTGAGTCATTGCCTTGTTCTGGTGTCACGCTCGTTTTCAGCTGGGGCTATCCTTGATGGGATAATGCTTGGAGGTGAATTCAGCACTGAGCATTACGGAAATTGCCTGACAGTTTAGCTATCAATGGCGAGATACGAGTATGTAGCGAATACTCCGAAAACATATAGATGGTGGGGACTCCGTAGCGCTTCTAATATTCGCTTTGAGCCTTGCAGGACATTAACGTGACACGCATCCTAATATTGGTCATCCCAGTGACAATATTTAGGCCATCGCCTGTACCTAGCATGAATGCCTCTTTCAAGCCAGGCATCTGTGATATCTCGCAAATTCCAGTTGAAATGGATCTAGGTTATCTTCATTTACCAAACTGCTCTACGACTGCTATTTTTACCATTTGTGGGGTGCAAAAGGCAGGTGTGGGGTAAGCGTCGATGTCATGACGGTTGTGAGGATTCGCGTCCCAAACAAAAGCAATCCAAGGGGCTACCGCAATTTATTATAAATTGATTACGTTCTAAGTCTCTGAGAGCCGACAATATTTGATGGTCTCTTTCTAACCCTGGCCACAATCTCGTTTCTGGGAAGAACTTCGCTCAATACCCCATCATCATGGCCTACCCCACACCATGCAAATGGAGTGGTGGGGATTGAGGCGCTTCAATGGGCGTGCAAGCACAGAAAATCTTTTTAGCGTTTGCAGCGCCACGGTAAAAGAATGCAATCGCGCTTTGCCCGGCACCCCTCAACAATTACGCCCTGACAGCTGGCTTCAATTTGATCATCAGAGGACTCTTTTCCCATAGGGCAAAGACTTTCTGGTTTGAAAGCCAACTCTTTTGACTTTCTGGAATTTCCAAGTCAAAATTCCACGCAATTCGGGCAATGATAAGCCGCATTTCGGCATAGGCCAGGTTCTTTCCAATGCAGTCACGGGGCCCTGCTGAGAAGGGGCGAAAGACTGCCTTGTTGTCCGAAGCGTAAGTCGGGTCATATCGGCTGTGCGATTCAGGCAACCATCGCTCCGGAGCAAACCTCTCGGGGTTCGCAAAGTGATTGCTGGAACGGTTGGTCGCCCATTGATAAATGGACAACATTGTCTAAATCGTGAACAAGGAATGTCAGCTTGATCATTGCGCGAATTGTGCCCGCAGGCTGTTCGGTTCATCACGGTTCCACTTACCCCCTTTGGGATGTAGTGGCCGCCCACCTCGGCTCCCGGCGAAATACGAGGAGGGTTCTCTGCGGCTGGCGGGAAAAGTCGCAGTGCTTCCTCGAGACATGAGTGGAGATATTTCATCTGCATTGTGGACTTCATGGTGATTTCATCCTCAGAGGAAAAGCTCGAGCGGATCTCATCCTTTAGGGCTTCATACACATGGGGGTTTTGTCCTAAATAGTAGGTAAGGCCCGATAACACAGTCGCGGTTGTTTCGCTTCCTCCTAAAATTAGAAGGTCTGCATTTAGGTAGATTTCCTGTTCTGACATGCCTTTGCCGTCTTTGTTATGCTGCAACACGTAGGTCATGATATCCTTGCGATTGGCTTCCCCCATTTCGATTCTCCGCTTTGTCTTCTCTTGAGACAACTTGATGTTGTCCAACCTTTTGCGGCGATCATCTGCTCCGATGATAAAAAAGAGAAGCGGGCGTAGAAGGAGATATTGGTTGACAAAGACTGCTTGACAATTCGATTTCAGGGTGGAAAATATGTTTGCCACCCAAGGATGATAATTGCTGTCACGTAGGGAGTAAAATGGATCCGCAAAGGCTAGCTCTCCGATAATGTCGAATGTCACGTAGTTATACCATTCGACAATGTCAAGCTCTTGGCCTTTGTCAGCACGCTCCTGCAGTCTTTTCATAAGAAGATCGACATAGGTTTTGAGATACTCCTCTTGCCCTTGCAAAGCAGCCTCGGAAAATGCATGGGTGAGCAGCCGGCGCTGCCGTCTGTGATCATCCTTGTGAGAAGCAATAATTCCAACATGGCCGGGCAAGCCGTAAAAATCGGGTGACTTTTCAAATTCGGCCTGGTTTCCCTTTCGCGCAAAGATGTCTGACCACCCTATTGAACCGTCTACGGCGAGTCGGTTTGGCATAATGCGAACGATGGGTCCATATTTCTGATGAAGTTCCAAAGTGCTCGTGACAAATGTACCTAGAATCTTATCATGGTATAGGTATGGGAGGTTGGAGACAGCATAAAGTTTCGGGCCAGGGAACTTTGACAAGGGATGGAAGTATAGGCGGTAAATGATGACGATAACCCGATATGTAACAACCTAGAAATTCCATTTAGTTGCAGGCTCTCAAAGATGAAGACGAATACATGAGCGTCATATTCTTACCAATATGGTCAAAGAAAAAAGCAGTGCAGAGAGCTTAGAGCGCGTATCCAATGGATAGCCGACTGCCCCATCGAAAAGCCCTATTATTTGGTTACGAAAAGCAAATTGAGACGAAGACATTGTACAAAATAGAGCAGACACTTCATATGATATGAAATAGATTGCATTGGCTGCATGAAAAGGAATAGTAAAAGAGTCGAGAGCTCTTTATATGTATCATGGCTAAAATTGCTTGCTTGCCTCCATTGAAGTATCGAGGCGATCGGATTCACGGATCGTAAATTTAACCGAAATGCAGGTTTTGCTCGAATCAGGCCGCCGCCACATCACTTTCACACGGCTAATGGACAGTAGAACGCGACGCTTCTGGGAAATGAACTTCAGTACGAGATTAGGGCCCAGTGCTCCTATCGCAACGTACAATTATTTTGCATTTTGACCCCTCAAAAAATCAACTTTGCTTAGGAAATCCACGGGTGGCGTCTTCCATTCCGCGTTGTAAAGCATTGCATAACCCCCACATTATCTCTGCAACCGCCACATGCCCCACCGGCTTTCAAATCAAAGCTTGTGGGGGAGCTTTGAATATCTAATAACTATGCACTTAAAATTTTATACAAATGCCTACCAGCACTATTTGGGTATTCCTTAGTTGCCTGTATATTGAAGTATCCAGAATCTCTGCGCATTTTTGCAGATTTTTAACCATGTCCGCCGTTACCGAGGAGCCCACCGTGGCGCTAACCACAACAAAGGTAGGAGTACTTCAAATTCGCTTGTTAGGGACTATATATTGACATCAACTAGCGCAGTGCAGAAGTAATCATTGTTGGCGCTGGAGCGGTCGGGCTATTAACAGCCTTGAAGCTTGGAAGAGCTGGCGTGGAGACAATTGTCTTGGAACTCCACAATGATATCCTGCAAGCCCCCCGAGCTATAGCGTGAGTCCCACTGCATCGATAAAAATAGCCTCAAAATGACAATCGATCAGTTATATGCCGGTTGTTTCCAAAGAACTTCGTAAATTGGGCATATTTGAAAAGCTCCAAGCATTGGGCATGATGAACACCACGGGCGTCACGTGGCGCCGACCCAGCGGAGAAGAACTAGCTTCCCTCCCTCCTGGGGAAGAAATACTCACACTAGGCCAGGATAAAGTCGCCAGGGTTATTCTAGATACTCTGAAAGACGAATGTCCCTCTGTCGAGATCCTCTTTGGCCAGCGCTGTGTCGGGATTTCGGAACATGACGGGTTTGTCAATATCATGACAAATGGTGATCAAGGTTGGTCTGACCCTTTCCTTAGACCGTAAAAGGAGGGTACTGATATGGAACACCTCCACCAGATGACCACCTCTTCCGTGCCAAATTTGTTGTTGGCTGTGACGGTGCCAATTCAGCTGTGCGGCGCATGAGTATGATCCCTTTTGAAGGGTTTACATGGAGGAATTTTCGGTTCACGGCAGCTGACATAGAATACGACTTTGTGAAACATTGCGGAATTCCTGTAGCCAACTTTGTTGTTGATAGTGAAACATGGGCAGTAATTGCAAAAACTGGAAAGGAGGATGTCTGGCGAATCTGCTACGGTATTTGGTGAAACTTGTTCTGTTCTTGACCCAGGCTAACGGAGTTATTGCAGGTGAGCTCGCAGATCTTCCAACAGACGAGAAGAGCCTCAACCAAAGGGCCAAGTCACGCATAACCCAATACATCAAACCAATCAACAAGGACGGTGACTTGGACTTCCGCATTCGACGATTGAAGCCTTATTGGGCACACCAAAGATGCGCCGAGGTCTATCGCAAGGGCAACATTCTGCTCGCAGGCGATGCGGCACACAGCAACAACCCGGTGGGTGGATTAGGTCTCACAAGTGGAATTTTGGATGGTGTTGCAGTTGGCAACGCGCTAGTTCGTCATCTTGTGCGCGGGGAGCCAGATGATTTGGTCACCAAAGCCATGACATCTCGACGAGAAACCTGGCTCAAACTCACGAACCCAGTTTCACAGGCAAACTTTCGCCGGCTCTTTTCAGACAGCGACGCAGTAAAGGCAGAACGCGACATGTTTTTCAAGGGGCTCAATGAACGGGACAGTAAGTTTTTGCAGGTCTTGGCTTCCGTTTTGGACCTTCTGCCCGAGTCGTTTGAGTGAAGAAAGGGAAGAGTAGGATTTTATTTAGTGTAGGGATTATTTACTTCTAGTTAAAAAAACAAAGCGATAGGCTCAACCGGGTGTTCCAGGAACCAGGCCACAGAGGTGGCATGCAAATAGCGTTCAACAATAAGTTTGGTCGTGAAAATCTTTTCGCCCTGACCAAAAGCACAATTAACTTAAATCGTGTAGGGATTATACTGTCATAAATTGCTAGAATTATGTTGGCCATCTTTCACTTAAAAATGACCATGACACAATATCATTATGAAAGGTCATACCACTCTTCGGTGAGCGTATTGTGATAGTTTAGGAGGCGACCAAGACCCGTGCGCTTTCGCTTGAAGGGCATACCAGGTCAACTGTGCCGCCCCCGATGTCCCGACAAACGAAGCCGCTGAATAAGAGAAACTGCACAGCCCCATTGAAATTCATCCCGCACTGCCCGAGACCTAATTTCACATACCCCATTATGTGGGGCAATTGCATATTATGGTGATTCGGGATCCGAGATCAGACAAAGCTTAGGTCCCTCGGGACCGATTGGTGAATCCCCAACATCCCCACAAACCCGCCATATGCAAAAAGAATAAATAGTGTTGGATTGACCCCGTCAGAGGGGGGTACAGCGTTGCAGTCCCCTCCCCTGCTCTGCTAGATAGATATTCTTAAATTACGTCTAAGGGCAGAGATAATTGCCTTATAGAGCCAGGGTCTATTTTTGCCTTTAATTAATAGAATTATTAGCTTTGTAATCTACCTTTAATTAAAAGGAAATCTTATAATTAAATTATCCTAATTATATCTAATAATTAAGAATCTTATATACTAAATAAGCTAATCTATTAATTAATTATTAAAAAATAAAAATAATATCTAAATAAAGTAAGGTTTTTCTTAATATATATAAAGATTAAAAAGTATAAAAAAAAGAACTATAATCTAGAATAATTAAGACATATTTATAGAAATATATAGATTTATTCTAAGATAAAGAATCTAAAAATAAATTAAGAAAATTAAAATTTACTAATTATTTATAAAGAATTCTCTAAAATCTTAAATAAAGTAAAAATAATTAATATATTAAGATATAATAAAAAAAAATAATTAATTTTACTTTAAGAATATATTTTAAAAAAAAGCTTTAAATAAATAATTAAAAAGACTATAATTTTAAATAAAAAAAATATTAAGATAAATTAAAAAAATATAATAATTAAAAGAAAAAAATTAATAAATTTTAGAAATAAATAAAGGATATTATTATTAAAAGCCTAAAGAAAAGCTTTTATAGGCCTACTTAATCTTTAAGGATATAGTATATAAAGCTTTAAGTTAATATAGGTATTATTATAATAGAATAAGAAACTTTAGCTTAAGAAGAATATAAGAAAGCTATAGTATATTTAATATAATTACCTATAGACTTTAGTATATAAATATTATAGTAAAAAAAAATAATTAAATATATATAATTTTTATAAATTAAAAAACTAAATAATTTAAATACTTAGTTTATTTATTTATTTAAAGTCCTTAAGGAAATATTATCTTTATAAATATATAAAAATTAATATTATTATTAGGCTAAGCTAGAAAATAAAGAACTTAAAATAGGAAAGATAGTAAAAGACCTTTAATATAAGTAAAAAAGGCTATTATAATAAATATAATAAGGAAAAAAGATTAAAATAAAAGGATTTATTTTTAGATTAATCTTTAGAAAAAAAAAAAAGGGTAAAAAATTATTTACTAAAGAATTTAAAGTATTTAATTAAAGCTAAAGAAAATAATATTAATCTAAAAAAGATTATTTTTAATTACTATAATAAAAAATTATATATTTAATATAATTATAAGAATATAAATACCTAGTCTATAGGCTATAATATAAATTATATAAATACTATTATATATTTCTAGAAAAGGTATTCCTAATATTTATACCTTAAGAAATTATATAGTTTAGAATAAAGTAAAAAATAAAAATAAACCTAAAACTTAAAATATAAATATTTAATATTAAAAAGTAAAATAAAAATTAAAATAAAAAAAATTAATTAATAAAAAAAATAGATAATTATAAGTATAAATTATAATTATTTATATAAGCTATATTTATAATAGTATTTTATCTTTTACTTTTTTTTATTATATTTAACTTAAGAGCTATAATATATATCTATAATAATAAATATTAATTCTTTTAATACTAAAAAATAAAAGAAAAAGATATTATCTTTACTAATAAATATTATATAAAGGTATAAGAATATAAAACTATTACCCTATATACTAAAGGCCTAAATAAAAAATAGCTTTTAAACCTTTATAATATAATATATTATAATAATTTCCTATATACCTTAATCTTACTATACTAACTATAAAAGCAAGAATATAGATAGAATATAGACTTATACCCTAATTATATTAAAAAGCAAAATAATTTAACTATTTATTTTATTTATAATTAATATAATTAATATATAATTAAATATATAATAATAAAACCCAATAAAATAGTATTCCCTATTCCTATATACTAAAATAAATATAATTCTTTTATTAGAGGAAGATTAAAGAAGAAATTTACTTATAAATAATATTTATATCTAAAATATTTAAGACCTAAGATCCTTAAGTAATTTATTTAAATTATAATAGATATATAAATTAAGAATATTCTAATTATTAAATATAATAATTATAGTATATTAAAAATTAAATACTAAATAAATAAATACCTATAAAATATAAGAATATACCTAGGAAAATAAATAGCTCTAGACTTTTATAATATTAATAAAAGTAAAAAGGTAATCTCTTTAATACTTATTATTAATTAATAATTTAGCTATATTTAGGACTTTTATTTATAATTATAGAAAAATACTAAGATTACTATATATTTAAGTAATTTCCTAAAATTCCTAATATACTAATATAATATTAAACCAAAAGTATTTAAATATAATAATAAGATTATTAGAAAATTAAAAAAAAGAACTTAAATTATAGCCTATTTTCTCTTAAAAATAAATATTATAATTAAAGTTAATATTTCCTAAATAATTATCTAAAATAATAGGGCAAAAGTTATAAAAGGTATTATTAAAATAAAGGCTAAAGTAATATAAACTAGTACTTAACTCCCTATTTACCTTTAGATAAAGATTTACAAATATACTATTTATTTATATAACTATATACCTAAGTATATCTATAATTAGAAAATACTATATAATTGCTTTTATACTACCTTAGTATAATAGGTTTATTTAAATATAGCTAAGAAATAACCCTATTTAGGATATTTATAAACTTATAAGTATAAAGCCTTTATAATAATAAAGAATATTCTAAAGAAGTTTAATTAGAAATAGTAACTAAATCTAAGAGAATAAATAAGATACCTAATTAATTATTAATCTATAAATCTCTATTAAATCTAAAATCTTATAACTAATAATATTAATATTATAAAAAATATAATATTTAATAAGCAAAAAATCTTTAATAAAAATATTAATTAATTAAAAAATAATCTTTTATATATAATATAAAAAAAACTAATAAAATTTTTAAAGAAAATAATTAAAGGAATATTAAATACTATAAATAAATCTTAAGCTATAAATACTAAAAATAATATTAATACTAAAAAAACCCTAAATTAATAGGAAAATCCTTATTTAAAAGACAAAAATATTAAAATAAATATAATTACTAATATCTTTATATATCTAAAGAATAAAGATAATATAAAGATTTATTATTTAAAGGCTATACCTAATTAACTAGCTAAGACTAATAAAAGTCTTATAGAAAATCCTAGAATTAAGAATACTAGTATAAATATACTAGAAAGTAAATATAAGGCTTTAGCCTAGGCTAATCTAAAATTACTTATAATAAATCCTATTAAATCTATAACTAAAATATATTTAATTCCTATATCTTTCCTACTAATAGCTCTAATAGTAATAGTAATATTTTATCTAAAAAAAATAATATTTAATAAAATCCCTTTAATATAGTTCTATATTTAGAAGATAGTCTTTATTATTAAAAGATATACAAATATAAAAGAAAAAATATAAGGGTAAATAATAAATAAAATAAAATTCTAAAGGTTATTAAAAAATCTATTAAAATTATATTAGTAAGAAATACCCCTTTTTCCTAAATATTATAGTAATTTAACTAAATATTTAATAAGGGAGTTATTTATTTAGGCTAAATAAACTTATTTATAGAGCTATAATAATATATAATTATAAATTAAAGTCTATTATCTAGATAAATAAATAAGAGAAAAATAAATCCTTAATTATATATAGGTTTATATATATAAGTTTAATAAATATAAATACTTTTTAAAATATAAAGTATAATTAATAGTAAAAGGCAATTAATAAATTAAAGATCTAAATAAGAAAATCTATATTATAATTTTTATAAAAAGATCCTTTAGAATCCTAATTATTATTATTATTAGATTTAATCTAAAGATAATATAATATAATACTATAAATATATTTATAAATATAAAGCTTAATATAACTATATTTATAAAAATACCTTTAGAATATTAAAAACTAAATATAATATTATTTATATAAAAAGCTCTTTATAAACTAAGAAAATTATTATTATTATAGCAATAAAAACTAACTAATATACTTATAATACTTAGATTCTCTATTATATTCTATAAGCTATATTATATAATTAAAAAAGATATTATTATCTTTTTTTATATTAATAATATTATAATAATATACTAAAAAAAAAAAGAAATTAAAGTATATTTTTTTATAAATAAATTATTAAAAAAATACTTATTAATAAAAAGAAAAATACTTTAGTAGTTTCTTAAAATTAAAATTATTTATAATAAAAAAAAAAGGCTAATTTAGCTCTATTAATTTAATTATATTAATAAAATTATTAATTTAATTTTATAAAATTATATAAAAATAAATATCTTTCTTTAATATAGGAAAATATAAATATATAATAATATTATAATATTAATCTTTATTTATCTTTATTAATAAAAAATTAGCTTTTTATTATATATAATAATTATTACTTAATTAAATATAGTTTATATTATATTTTACTTTATTAAATTTAATAATAATTTAAAATCTAAATACTATAATATAATTAATTATATACTTATATATCTTAAAAATATTTATTACTTAATATTATAATTTAAAAAAAATAATACCTTTATTATTACTAATAATACCTCTTTTACTAATAACCTAATTAATAAAAAAAGTTTTTAGATATATATAATAAAGCTTTTTAATAATATAATTAAATAAAAAATAAATAAATAAATAATAATTATAATATTAATTACTAAAGCTAAATTACTTACCCTATTATAAACTACTAAAAAAGCCCTTTTTATATTATAATTAATAAATAAACTAAATATTATACTAAATATAAAGTAAATTTACCTTAAATATAATAATTAATAAATTATTAAATTAATTTATTTTAATATTATTAAACTTTAAATTAAACTTTAATATATTAATATTTATAATTATTAATTATATTAAAAGGCATAATAAAATAAAATTTATATTAATTATATACCTTTAAAAAATATAATTATTAATAATTTTATTAAATTTTTTTTAAAAAACTAATTTAAGAAATTCTAATAATAATTAAAACTAATAAATATATTAGATTATATTAAGGCCTAAGAATTCTAAAAAATAATTAAAAAAAAACTTTAAAATAAAATAAATAAACTTAAGATTTAAAATTAAAAAATAATTTTAATTAAATTATCTTTAGCTAAAGGGGTATATTAAATTAATTTTATTAGAAGGAAATATAGTATTATAGTCCCCTCCCCCATTCCACTAAATAGATATTCTTAAATTGCGTCTAAGGGTAGAGATAATTGCCTTATAAAGCCAGGGTCCATTTTTGCCCTCAATCAATAGAATCATCAGCTTTATGATCCACCCTCAATTGAAAGAAAGCCTCGTGATCGAATTACCCCGGCCATGTCCGACAAATAGCAAAAAAGGTATGACTAAGAGGCACGCGCGCTCGAGGATTTGGTCACTGAACTTCCCCCGCCCTTATGGCCAACATTTTGGGAACCGTCTTGCACATCCCACACGCTTGCCAAGTACTGGTGAATCAGCACAAATATCCTGAATGCACATATTGCGATGATGCTTTGAATTTCAATGCCTGTTTTTCGAGCTTAATAAGCGACTAACCGTTCAACGGGCTCGCCAGCTTAGTTCGGCGCCATCCCCTTAGTTTGCCCATCGATGTGTGAAGTTAACATACCCCACATGCTGAAAGCAAGTCCTTAGTGTTCCATGACGACAGATAAATATGATGACAGCACGTATGAAAATAAAATAGCAATAGGTCATCCTCCCTCAGCATCAGACGCAACACCTTGACAAAAGAAGAATCCATGGAATTCCTCGGTTCCCTCCACGACTGCTACTTTAGCACGGACCCTCGAGTCAATAAAGACTTGGCTGAGCAGTTGACTGGTAAAAATGTCGTCATCGCTGGTGCCGGCCGGGGTATTGGTCGCGCGTGCGCAGAGCTTCTAAGCCACGCAACGATTCAGTCTTTGAGCATTGTGGCCTTGGAACAAGACGAGGTTGACGAGACCGCAGCCATTTGCGCCAAGATAAGCCCATCCATGAAGACCAAGGCGTGCGCGTTGGATGTAAAGAACCCAGACGCTGTACGGGACTTCCTTCAAGAAGTTGAGACTGAGTTCGGATCCATTGATGTACTTCACATGAATGCCGGTAGGCCACCACAGTGGCTCCCGACAGCGGAGGGTGATGCGGAAATCTGGTGGGAAACAGTGGGGGTATCACTGCGCGGCGCATACAACTTTAGCCGATTTGCGCTTCCAATTATGCAGAAGAAGCGCCAGGGAACCATTATCTTTACCTCAAGTGCCGGTGCTCACGCCAATCAAGCCGTCAGCAGCTACATTGTGGCCAAGTTGGCCATGATTCGACTTGCCGAGATTATTCACGCTGAAAACTTCCATCAGTACAACATCAAGGCTTTCGCCATCCACCCCGGCAACAGTCCAACGCGATTCTATCATGACTTCAAAGACAAGGTAGAAGGCCGTCAGAAGGCAGAATCTTATATCGTTGAGGGTGCAGAGGGCGAGGAGAAGTCGGCGCGGATTGCCATCAGCCTTTTGGAGCAAGGCACCTTTGACACCCCGTACCTGGCTGCTGGAATGGTAAGCATGCTTTCGAGCGGACAGCTCGACTTTATGTCGGGAAGATACGTGGATTGTTCTATGAAGGTAGAGGATTATCTCGGAAATAAGGCGTCGATAATACAGAATGATGAATATAGGGTACGCCTTCATGCGGCTGAGGGAAAGCTGATTCCTAAGCTTGACTTCTAGTTGCCAGTGTCTACTACTTGCTTTGTTAAAGAAGCTTGGAAAGACCTTAAATATTATGCATACCATGTTATATATCTGGCCATCTTTTATCGGCGATTTCCTGCATGTTGACACTGACCACTGGTCAACTTTGGGGCCTCTAGGTTGCGCCTTGTCTCTTTACGATATTTTACTTTCCATGAAAGATTTCACTCGCTTGAATCCAGATCTTTTCAACAACTGGACGAAAAAGGGAGAACCATGCTGTCATAATCAGCCTTCGCGCTTGTCTGTGGCTGTTGCCAAGCCACGCGAGTCAGAGGAGCCTCACGCTAATGAGGAGGCTATCTTTCAGGGCATGCCGGCGATTGGCCGATGGCTTTTTTCGTTTGCCAGTAGCAACCGATAGTTGCCAATAGAGCAGGATAGTGCCTGGGCTGTGGCTGCTTTTGTGCAAACCCATGAATGCGTCTCCCAGGCGTGCGCTAAGCCCAAATTTTGTGGCTGTCGATAGTCTGCCGATATTGTGTTAGCCTCTTGGCCATACCAGCAGTCGCTATTTAAGAAGAGAAACCTGTATTGAATGGGCTCTTTTCGTCATTCCATCTTTGCTTGCGCTTCTCCTTTCCTTATTCTCTTTTTTTTGAACACGTTATTTCTCACAGCTGAGGATGCATTCTCGACTTTTGCTCTCCTTGGCCGCCGGCCTTATTGGCCCCAACACTGTCAGCGCTCGAGTGGCGTGTCGGCTGAGTTCTTCTAGTATGTCGAGGCCATCGCAGGGTTGAATGCACACTAACCTGAATATTAGGCTCGTACGATGCTGTGGAGGTGACGGCAACCTCATCAATCGATCTCTCAGGTCCATCCACGATTACCACAGAATCATCGGCCGAGACCTCGTTAATTGAGTTATCGACTGAGCTCCCGGCCATCGAGACTTCAGTCGTCAACTTGTCTACCGTTGAAACCTCGACCTTGGAAGCATTTACCACGCAAACACCAACCGTTGAGATTTCGACCGCCGCGTCGTCCGCGACTGAAGTGTCCACGACTGAAGTGTCCGCGACTGAAGTGTCCACGATTGCAACCTCCATCATTGAGCCAACAGCCATAGATACAACAACTAAAATAGCGGCCATCGAAACGAGTACCACTGAGCTCACGACCACACCCCTTGACATTGAGACGAACACCCAACCTTTAGAAAGTGCCACAGCCACAACAACGGAACCCGTCGTTCCAACGCTGAGCCACTTTCGACTCGTCGACAATTCGGGTCTATACGTAACCCTAAGAGACACTCCGGAGTTCATTACAAAGCTCGAAGTAGGTGATGGCAGTGCCTTGACTATTCAAGACGGTACCCGCCACCTCATGACAGCCAGTGGCAGAAAGCTATGTATATTTGCTTCGGGTGAGTCATACGCCGTGGTCGTGACTTGCCCAGACTCCCTCGGTAACCCGAATGCCTACATCTCCTGCTTCAAGACAGCCGACAACGCATTTTCGTGCTCAATTCCCGGCAGGATGTGCAGCGGATCACTTTGCTATTCCTCAGGCACAGTTTTCGATACCTTCTATACTTTCGGGGGTTTGATGGGTACCCTGTATCTTGGCGACGCTGGTAACCCGGCGAACGCATTGGTAACCCATACTTTACGTGCAGCGGCCCCGTTGTCGACGGCGTAAATGCGGCTCGCGGACGACGACAATTGGGACACGAGTCGATCTTCATGGCCCAATGGCCCACCCGAGAAGATTCTCACATCAAATTTCGTTCTCACAATCTAGCTCAAGGTTCATAACTCGTAAGGCATAAAGGGGGTATTTGGGCCATAAAACTACTTTTTCCCCCGCTCGTTGCAGAGACTGGAGCTAGACGCACACAGTGGTACAAGGAATGACCTTCCCATAGATTCATAAGAACCCTAATAATATTAATCCATACCCAGACGCATGCCGATTTCAAAAGTCCAAGTGCTTTCCGTTGTGGTTAAGCTAGAATTGGGTGTTTGGTAGCATGCTTATGATTGGCTTGCATCAATATGGTAACAACACCAGGCATCTCAAAGTATCTAATATTATTGTCATCATGGATGAGGAATACTGCAAAAGGGACTAGTTGATTCGGTAACAGATTTCCAATAAATGATTTATGCTTTTGCAAGTCGGGTCTGGATCTCGATGATATGGAAGGCTCATGTATCTGGAGTCAAAGGGTCGGTTTCAATACCTAGCAAATTCACATTGGAGCATTCTTAGTAAGGTAGAAACCAGTTCTATTGCCTAATTCTAATCATAACGGCAAAAATCCCTTTTGCTGTCAACCCACCAAATCACTCCCTGTCCGTTTCAACGCCATGCATGCATCTTTCATATCTTAATAAAGCCCAACAGTGAGATCACCCTTGACTCGAGCAGTCAAGTGAACCTCAGCCTCAAGGTCGAGCTTGATACCGACCAGGAGGGCAGCGGCGGAAGGTCTGCCCTCGGCATCAGTGGCACCCTTGAGGAGCTGGCCTAATAGATGGAGTCAGACAGGACGGTTGTGCAGCATTCACAGCACGCGGAGACTTACCAGCAGGGGCGGAGAGGCCAGTAGAGGTAGGCAGGGGGACAACGAACTGCTGCTGCTCGGCGGTAGACATTTTGATTGTTGGTTGGTGATCGGAAGATCTAAAACTGGAAGTGTTTGTTGAGTGTGGGTGAGTTGAGAGTGTTGGATTGTTTTGTTGGTGATGTTGGCTCCATGGCTGGGGGAAACGGTCTCTTTTATACAGATTTGAGATGTCATGCTGAAATCAAGATTAACCCCAGGATGCAAGGGCATCGGACAAGCTACCCGCCGGACAACTAACGTGTCCCTCCTGCTGGCACGGTGGCATGGCAGCCCATCTCCACATCAGCTGGGTCTACACAGCGGCTAAGACAATAATTTCTACGCCCAGTGCGATACGTGGCCAGCGATTTTCGTAGATTTCGGGAAACCTCGGCGCTTAGGCCAAGAAGCAAGTGTTGTCCATAGTCAAATAAAAGCTGAACTGTGGGGCCATCAATGCGCATCATCCCGAGACGCCCACATGCGATGGGCCAGTTGCCATCCCACTGCCTTCCCACTTATTGGACAGATTGGCGGCGCTCAGCTGAGCTGACGAATCTGGATCATGGCCTTGGAGCCGGCATTCAGATCTGCGACAGGGATTTGGCTCTGGGGCTTCGGGAAGAAGAGCATGCAGCGCCTACTCAGATGCATCTCGACGTCGAAAAGTCGTGGCATCGCCCCACACCTTCGGAAGAACAGGAGAGCTTTGGCCACTTCACTGGGCCTTTTTGCCAACGCAGTACTGGAGAGAAGAAAAAAAGCAAATATTTGGGCATTGCCAGGTACCACATCTAACCCAAGCAGTAATATCTTTTGTCCCAGTTTAGAAATCAAATATGAGAGGATATTCCCCTAAAATGTAAAATGCCAATAAAATGATTTTTCTTGGCCGAGTAGGCTGTTGAGGATTTTTGCATGTCGATGTAAGATGGGTGGGTTATTTTGGCAAGACAGATATATGTGGGCTAGACGTCGAGCCTTGGCCAGCTACAACATCAAACTCAGTCAGTATAAAACTGCAATGTTCTTAACGCCACGATTTAGATAGTAGTTTAGTCTTTATTTCATGATTTATTTCTTTTTTGACTGTTTTTGATTCATGTGACTGCATCCTACCATCTTCCATCTTGTTGGCCGGTAACGATTCCGGAAGCTCCACTGTCCAGCATATTGAGGGACAGTATAGACTAACCTTCCTCGACTCTCTCGAAATATTACTCAAGTCTGTCGTATCTTTTCTGGCTGGGCTTTGTTAAAACATATGTTCATTGGCAAAAGTTGTGGTGACTCTCCTTGGATCTCTTTGTTAAGAGGTCATGTGAATTGATGCACATATCTCGTAGGTAGGGGCAGCCTGCGGTGAAATCTGGGTAAGTCTATCTAATTGCACGCATGAATTATGCCATGTCGCACAACAAGGTTCATAATAATAGTTGCGCAGCTGAGCTTAGATTTACGTCGGCTTAAGGTAGCCTTAACTTGATGGACATTGAGCAACCGTAGGCATTCAATCCATTCCTCGGTAGATCGCAAAATAGGCTAGTTGCAATGCGGAGCATGAATTGGACTTTTGAAGTTGAATTTTGGAAGTGTGGCTGGCTTCCAGGCAGGGCTGTCATGTCTGACAAAGAAAGGATTGTCAGAAGATAGGCAAACAAAACAAGAAATCAACGGCTTGCAGAAGCTGTTTATGAAGTTATATCATAAGAACGAAATGAGGGAGACCCATAAAGTGCCAAAAGTTTAGAACCATCTATGCCTTGAAACAAATATAAACAGTCAAACCTACATCGATTGAGCCATGTGATACAAAAAGGCTTCCTTGATTGTCTCTTTGCCGGGTTAAATTTTAGGCATTTCAATCCCCTGTCACAAACAAATAATTCTCATCTATTTGATAAGCCTGGCATTCTCTTTTGATAAACATCCGCTCATCAGTGTTTACAAGTGACCCTGAGTTGGGTGGGATCTAGTGCCTGTCGCGCCCTTGAATAATGCGCCTGATCTAGTAACCGAAGCCGATGTAAGAATGCCATTATTTAGTGAAGAACAAGAGTGATTGATTGACTTGGAATAAAATTCCACTTTACAGATTCTCTCCTCCGTCTTGTAGGTTGAATGTGATATTTTGCGAATCTGAACCACGTCATAGGTCATCCTGTGGAAAAAGTTTTAAAGGTAAGGATTGATTACCTCCTACCAAAAGAAGAACGTCGCATTTCGTTAGATGGGTTCCATAAATAATCGCTATCTCTGACTGGTGTGTTGGTTCATGATTATTCGAAGTCTCCACTACCATTCAAGGGTAAAGTCCTACCTAGCCCATTTCTATCATACCCCTTTTTACCTTTGGGGTCAATGTGCCCCGCTATCCTTCTAGGTGGTGGATTATCTGCGTAAAAAAGAATGCGTATTCGGTAGCACAATTGCTACTTCTAATTCTTCCAACGAGCATGCAATGGTAGTGGTACAATGGTAGTGGTACAGTCTGCCGTGAGTGTATCCATGCTCTTCTGGCGGATCCAATACTCGTTGTAAGTAGATTTACTATGCTGCCAGGTTTGCTATGCTTTGTGGGGCGAGGAGCCACTCACAATGTTACCTGAAAACAACAGACAAGGATGTTGTGACCAACATGCAGAAGACTTGTTGTACACATAAGGGGACTGGAAGACGCGTTGGCTGAGCTGATTTCCTCCAACACTGCACCCCCTTTTCTGCTTCAGGAGTGATATTCTTTCAGCTTTTTGGCTACGTCTCTGGTCATTCGACTGTGATAAACTACAAGCGTTTGGGAAAAGTTACAAGAACCTCATCTGGCCAACATGGCGAGCCCACAGGAAGCAGAGCAAATTGTGCGGCGGCTCACAGGGAGATATGGATTCCTAAACGAAACGATGATGGACGATATTGAGAAAAATTTCAATGCTGAATATCGTCGGGAAATTGATGAGAATTGGCTGGCAATGGAAAGTACATTGTCGCACTCACTCACAGTGTGAGTATCCGAGCTAAGCCGTTGATGGCATACGTACTGAACAGTTATCAGATTGGCGAAGGAGGTATATGGTAGCAAAGCTCGATTTATTTTTGAGCTTCTTCAAAACGCCGAAGACAACAAGTTCGACATCGCTACCGAGTCAAAAGCATTGCGTTTCATCTCTTTCAACGTACATCCAAATCGGATCATTGTCGATTGCAACGAAGATGGATTCACCGATAGGGATTTAGAAGCTATTTGCGCCGTTGGAGAAAGCACTAAGACGGTTTCCCATGGATATATCGGCAACAAGGGCATTGGGTTCAAGTCTGTATTCATGGCCGCGTCTAGGGTTCATATTCAGTCGGGGAATTTCTCGTTTGAATTTCGCCACAAGATAACAGATCCAGGTTTGGGGATGATTAGGCCGATCTGGGTCAACCCTTCTGAGACTCTGCCTAGCCCGCTAACTCGCACGACACTCTACCTTGATGTTGAAAGGGACCCAAGCGAACTTGAACATCTGAGGAAGATTATCAAGACGGGATTTCTACACCTGAGGGGTACTTGCTTATTGTTTCTTGAAAAGCTTCAGCAAGTCTCCATCAATTTTTACGATGAAAATGGCATCCTTGAAGAAGCGAAAAGATTCAGTAAACATGACATTGAAGGTAACGTTCATTGTGTTTCATTGGAAACCATGTCCGTCAAGAAGGGAAAGGAAATCAAAGACAATCAAATCTATCACATTACAAAATTGACAGCTACCGGGTTGCACAGCGACAAACGTGACCTTCCGGATACCGACGAAGCCGGAAGAAGTTCTTCAACGGCCCAAGTTGTTCTGGGCTTCCCCCTCACAAATACATTCCAACCTCTCATTACTTCTGGAAACCAAGAGCTTTTTGCATTTTTACCTCTCAAAGTATCTGATTACAAGGTTTGTAATCCGGCGTTGCCGTCTACTGCAAATACTGTATTTGCTAAGCATCCGATATAGTTTCTTATTCACTCGGATTTTGATACAAATTCCAGTAGAGAGGATATTGTCACTACATCGCAAAGAAATCTCGATCTGCGTGGTTGGGTTGCAGCCACATTCTTTCAAGCGATTTTAGAATTCTCTGAGCATGACTCCCTTTGCTACAGTTGGCCAATGTTTCTACCGCCCGCAAAGGATACTCCTGGCCCATATTGGTCTGGCCTAAATGCAGAAATCAGGGGAATGATGAGCGAGAGGCCGGTCCTGAAGTCACGAAATAGGAATTACTTGCGGCTAATTGGTGACATCTTTTCCCTATCTAACGTCAAGAAGGATGAAGAGGGACAACCTGTATTTGATGATCCGACCAAGGATCTGTATATTTCACCCAATTACCCTCAGACTGCGGTGCATATTCTCGAAGGCTATGGTCTCAAGCGTGTGACCGATACCGATTTGTTCGATTTGCTGCAGATTGATATTCACAGTGCAAATTCAAAAATGCATTCAGATCGAACCACAAATGAGTGGCACTCAGCTGTTGCACAGATGATTTGCGGATGGTTTGAAAAGAGGTCTTTACTTTGCCAAAAGCTACAGTTGCTTCCTCTGCTCCCATTGAGAGTCGGGGGATGGACATCAACCATATCAGGTCCAATTTACTTTCCGGTCACGGGGAAACTTGATATTCCCCATAACTTAGACCTTCAGGTCATTAGTGCCTCTGCATCTAAAAATCCTGATCGAAACAGGTTGTTTCGTTACTTGGAAGTCTGCGAAGCTACGAAGTACCAAGTGAGAGCCGCAATCTTTAGGCGTTTCGAGTCAAATACCAGTCGAACGTTCGCAGACCTCAACAGCCATTTGCATTTTCTTTGGTTCACACATCAGCTTGACCTACGCAGAGAAGAGCAAAGAGAAAAGTTGGAAGTTTTTACTGAGGCCTTGCAGCGGTGCAGGCCAGAAAAGTTCGACATTTACTTTCCAGGGAATACCCACGCTTACAGCCCCGCAACACTCTTGGCTTCCCAAGGGTCTGCCCCAGGCCTGTCTGTGAGCTTCTTACATAAGGATCATATGAACAATGTACCAGACAGACCATCCATATTCCACCCATCTTGGGAGAAGTGGCTGTCTGATTTCGTTGGCGTCCGAGACCGACTGAGACTTTTGTCACGGAATGGAAGCGCCTTGTCGAATACTTTCCTATACGTGCTTGAACATCGTCCAGATAAAGCCCTAGGGCTATTCGAGCATCTGTGGTCAGGCGAGGAGACTAATGTGGTTAAAAACATAGCTGTTCGATCGCAAATTATGAATCTTTCCGCCAAGCGGCTTTGCGGGGTGGACTTTTCAATCACACTGAAAGATGCTTGGCTCCCCGTCAAAGACCTGAAAGATGTTGTTCTGCGCTTTATGGACCATCCTGAAACATTTCCTTTCCTAAAGCTAGAAGAATCAGTCGCCACTCAACAAATTGTACCAAAATGGGATTTTTTAAGTCAGCATTTTTCTGTGGGGAAACAGAGGAACTTGGACTTCTTTCTTGAAATCTTACGATCAATTGAGAGATCATGCCCTAAATTGCCATCGCTTAGCCAATGCCACAAGGTCTTTGATCTATACGCCGCTATTTACGCTACCCTTGCTATGGCTGACGATGAACAAACAATACGGCGTAAGATCAAGTGAGTATGCAGCAGGTTTGCTTGAAATCGGCCCAATTACTAATTCGAAAATAGGCGTTTCTTCGATGAAAGGGGCATCATAGATCCAGATGAGGAAAAGCCCACGTGGACGTCATCCTCCTTTTGTTTATGGATCGCACCCCCTGATATGATAATGAAGCATTCTCTTAGGGCTCTTTATGCAAGAACAGTAGATGACGAGCGACTGGTCAATATCGAGAATTTGTTCCAAAAAACGCTCAACATAAAGAACGCTACATTCGAAGACTTGCTCGGAGAGTTGCAAGCACTGCGCCGGGCGGGTTGCAAAGATGAACCTCGCATACGAGCGATATATAAGTACATGGATGAGCTCGGTGAAGTTCCATGGGGAATAAGGTACGTCACATACGTCTTTGCGGTATTGGGGCCGCCCAATACACCATGCTGACCAAAGCAATAGCGTTCAATTTGAGGAACATCCCCTCATATACAACGTGACGGCAAATGGCCAGTCGGGTTGGTACAAGACGTCTGATTGCCTGTGGTCTAGTAAAACAGACATTCGCGGCAAGATAACTCTGGATAGGTGTTGGGGCAGTCTCAAGCGCCTCTTTGTCAATAAATTGCGGGTAAAGTTGTTGAGCCTTCAAATGGTCTACGATGAGTTACGACAGTCTCCCCAAAGTAGCATGGACGACATCAAATTAGCCATCTTAACTTTAAACAGCCTATTGCAACCGGAAACAGTCCGCCTAGATCCAGGGCCGATTAGAAAAGCCAGGATCTTTCCTGTGAGGTATCCAAACAAGACTGTTCTGATGAGCTCTGCGGATGTTGGTTTTGCGATCGCGGATCGTGAAAAGCTGAAAGCTAAATTTGAAGATGAAATAAGTATGCTGGATTTTAATCTCGAACAGGTTCGGTGTCTGAAGCCATTCTTCCATTGGCTGGGCCTTCAAGATCGGTACTTGTCGCGCTCGGTCAGCGAAAGTACTTCGATCTCCAGTGATTCAGCACGTCGGATCTCATCACGCAACCGTGACCTGAAGCTAAAAGCGTATTATATTGCCAGGTTAGTCTCGAGAGGTTGGAGATGACTTTCATCAGGCTAACTCTATCTTATGCATCAGAGTTGCGGCTACATTTAACAGTCCTCGTTTCAAATACAGCCCGGCCAAGTTTTATGAGCAGCTACGAACAATGACAGTTATGGAGACTGATGGCATCTCTTCCATCTTAGAAGTGTCCCAAAACGGCCGGAAGTTTCCAGTGAGAGTTGCAAGCGCAAATGAGCATATACACGACACTGGAAACAGGCTCACCATTTATGTACCCAAGGAACGCAAGGCTCAGGAATTCTCGTTTGCCTCAGTCCTGCCCAGAAAGATTGCTACATGGTTAATGCGACACCCGACAACGAACTTTCAAGAACCAGTCGAAGCTGACGCTGTCAATATCCTTACTTCGATATTTGCTTGTGATCGATCGGTCCTTGACGATGTCCTCGATGACCAGGGGATTCTCACCCTATCATTCGATAATAATGACGAGGACGGCGATAACGAGCACAAAGAAAACGCAAATGGCGGCGAAGAGCAGCAGGAGCAGGAGCAGCAAGCTAACAATGCCTTGGAGACAGCTGACACCTCTTCAATTCAGCAAATGCCCCCAACTCACCCCTCCTCCGTTGGCAACAGTCTCACGCCATACGTCGAGTCGTCCAATTCTGATCTTGAAGGAGGCATCCCAGAAACAACGGTTCAGATGAATTCCCAGCAAAGCAATACGCCACATCAATCCAGCTACAAGGACGACGTTTCGTCCTCTCAATCAGCTTTGTTACATGACTCATCGCAGTCACCAACTCGTGGGCTCAATCGTACTGGATATATCTCACCAAGGTTGGCCGCGCACCTTGCAAGTTTATCTTCAACAGCAGAATCGCATTATCGCGCCATTCTAAACAATGTTATTGAAAAGGCCCGAAGGGCTACATTGCCGTTCCAGGGGGCACTTGATATGAGTGATGTGGTGGATAGTTTACCTGGAGACGTGGAACGTATCGATGGAAATCAAACGTTCAACGGATTTAACGTCAGAAGTAGTTTTCAGTCTAGTATCCAGGCGGAGCGTGACAAGAAGGTCGGGGCTGCGGGAGAGTTATATGTCAGTAATTCTTGTGTACAAAACGACGATTGCCGAACTAAATCAGGTCTTCACCTAGGTCTTCGAGCTCTTATCTCAACTGAAGTTGCCACTCTGGGATCGTGGCAACTGGCAAAGTTCGATCAAAAAGTATGTCACGATTCATCCAACTTATGCACACATGCGGCCATGGCCAAACAAAGAGACCGCAGATTTGGTCTATGTGGATGCGACCGGACATTTCACACGAACACTTATTGGCTGCGGCTATCTCGATAATCGATGGGATGGCGCACGACCAAAATACTACATAGAGGTCAAGACCACTACAGGACCGTGCAGTACTGCCTTCTACACGAGCAACAATCAATATGACCTTGTAAGCACCTCGGAGAACGGTAACAACTACTACTCTTGGCAGCCGTTGACTTTATGCAGATGGAACGTATTCACAGGACTAAAGATCGTTCGGAAGTTTACATGATCTTCCGCGTGTTCTGGTTGGATAGCGACAGGCTTGGCTTGCGTATTTATTTGGACCCAATGGATCTCCAAAATAAAGGGAAGCTTGTGTTTACTGGACAGGGATGGTCAGTCAAACCAGGCAAGGACTAACCTGGAGGGAGATGATTAACCGCGTCCCTTCGCAACGAAATCACCATCGTGCCACATGCGCTAACGATACTACCGCGCTCTCCGATACGGTCTAACAGAGAACATTCATACTCCACTATGGCAATAGTGTCATTCTTAAATAGCTGAAGCACCTAGGTAGCTGTCAATTTATACCAGGCAAGATAGATTATAAATTACAAAGCTTCTAAAAAAAAAATAGGATTATGTTATTGTTGGATTGACCCCGTCAGAGGGGGGTACAGCGTTGCAGTCCCCTCCCCCGCTCCGCTAGATAGATATTCTTAAATCACGTCTAAGGGCGGAGATAATTGCCTTATAGAGCCGGAGTCTATTTTTGCTTTTAATTAATAAAATTATTAGCTTTATAATCTATCCTTAATTAAAAGAAAGCCTTATAATTAAATTATTTTAGCTATATTTAATAATTAAGAGTTTTATATACTAAATAAGCTAATCTATTAGTTAATTATTAAAAAATAAAAATAATATTTAAATAAAATAAGATTTTTCTTAATATATATAAAGATTAAAAAGTATAGGAAAAAAAACTATAATCTAGGGTAATTAGGGTATATTTATAGGAATATATAGATTTATCCTAAAATAAAAAATTTAAAAATAGGCTAAAAAAGCTAAAATTTATTAATTATTTATAGAGAATTCTTTAAAATCTTAGATAAAATAAAAATAATTAATATACTAAAATATAATAAAAAAAAATAATTAATTTTATTTTAAGGATATATTTTAAAAAAAAACTTTAAGTAAATAATTAAAAAAATTATAATTTTAAATAAAGAAAATATTAAAATAAATTAAAGGAATATAATAATTAAAAAAAAAAAATTAATAAACTTTAAAAATAAATAAAGAGTATTATTATTAAAAGCTTAAAGAAAAGCTTTTATAGGCCTATTTAATCTCTAAGAATATAATATATAAAGCTTTAAGCTAATATAAATATTATTATAATAAAATAAAAAACTCTAGCTTAAGAAAAATATAAGAAAACTATAATATATTTAGTATAATTACCTATAAACTTTAATATATAGATATTATAATAAAAAAAAATAACTAAATATATATAATTTTTATAAATTAAAGGACTAAATAATCTAAATACTTAGTTTATTTATTTATTTAAAGTCCTTAAGGGAATATTATTTTTATAGGTATATAAAAATTAATATTATTATTAAATTAAGCTAGAAAATAAAGAACTTAAAATAAGAAAGATAATAAAAGATCTTTAATATAAATAAAAAAAGCTATTATAATAAATATAATAAAAAAAAAAGATTAAAGTATAAGAATTTATTTTTAGATTAATTTTTAAAAAAAAAAAAAAAAATAAAAAATTATTTACTAAGAAATCTAAAGTATTTAATTAAAGCCAAAGAAAATAATATTAATTTAAAAAAAATTATTTTTAATTACTATAATAAAAAATTATATATTTAATATAATTATAAAAATATAAATACCTAGCCTATAAATTATAATATAAATTATATAAATACTATTATATATTCTTAAAAAAAATATTTTTAATATTTATATCTTAAGAAATTATATAGCTTAAAGTAAAGTAAAAAATAAAGATAAATCTAAAGCTTAAAGTATAAATATTTAATATTAAAAAGTAAAGTAAAAACTAAGGTAAAAAAAGTTAATTAATAAAAAAGATAAATAATTATAGGTATAAACTATAATTACTTATATAAATTATATTTATAATAATATTTTATTCTTTATTTTTTTTTACTATATTTAATTTAAGAATTATAATATATATTTATAATAATAAATATTAGTTTTTTTAATACTAAAAAATAAAGGAAAAAAATATTATTTTTACTAGTAAATACTATATAAAGGTATAAAAATATAGAATTATTATCTTATATACCAAAGGCCTAAATAAAAAATAGCTCTTAGACCTTTATAATATAATATACTATAATAATTTTCTATATACCTTAGTCTTATTATACTAATTATAAAAATAAAAATATAAATAAAATATAGATTTATATTTTAATTATATTAAAAAATAAGATAATTTAATTATTTACTTTATTTATAATTAATATAACTAATATATAATTAAATATATAGTAATAAAACCTAATAAAATAATATTTCCTATTCCTATATACTAAAATAAATATAATTTCTTTACTAAAAAAAAACTAGGTAAAAAATCTATTTATAAATAATATTTATATCTAAGATATCTAAGACCTAAGATCCTTAAGTAATTTATTTAAACTATAATAAGTATATAAATTAAGGATATTCTAATTACTAAATATAATAATTATAGTATATTAAAGATTAAATACTAAGTAAGTAAATACCTATAAAATATAGAAATATACCTAGGAAAGTAAATAACTCTAGACTTTTATAATATTAATAAAAGTAAAAAGGTAGTCTTTTTAATACTTATTATTAATTAATAGTTTAATTATACTTAGGATTTTTATTTATAATTATAGAAAAATACTAAAATTATTATATATTTAAGTAATTTCCTAAAATTCCTAATATACTAATATAATATTAAACTAAAGATATTTAAATATAATAATAAAATTACTAAAAAGTTAAAAAAAAAAACTTAAATTATAGTCTATTTTTTTTTAGAAATAAATATTATAATTAAAATTAATATTTCCCAAATAATTATCTAAAATAATAGAATAAAAGTTATAGGAAATATTATTAAAATAAAGACTAAAGTAATATAAATTAATACTTAATTCCCTACTTATCTTTAGATAAAAATTTACAAATATACTATTTACTTATATAACTATATACCTAAGTATATCTATAGTTAAAAAATACTATATAATTACTTCTATATTACCTTAGTATAATAAATTTATTTAAATATAACTAAAAAATAATTCTATTTAAGATATTTATAAACTTATAGGTATAAAGCCTTTATAATAATAAAGAATATCCTAAAAAAGTTTAATTAAAAATAATAACTAAATCTAAAAGAATAAATAGAATACCTAATTAATTATTAATCTATAAATCTCTATTAAATCTAAAATCCTATAACTAATAATATTAATATTATAAGAAATATAATATTTAATAAGTAAAAAACCTTTAATAAAAATATTAATTAATTAAAAGATAATCTTCTATATATAATACAAAAGAAACTAATAGAGTTTTTAAAGAAAATAATTAAAAAAATATTAAATACTATAAATAAATCTTAAGCCATAAATACCAAAGATAATACTAGTACTAAAGAAACCCTAAATTAATAGAAAGATCTTTATTTAAAAAATAAAAATATTAAAATAAATATAATTATTAATATCTTTATATATCTAAAGAATAAAGATAATATAGGGATTTATTATTTAAAGACTATACCTAATTAACTAATTAAAATTAATAAAAGTCTTATAAAAGATCCTAAAGTTAAGAATACTAGTATAAATATACTAAAAAGTAAATATAAGGCTTTAGCCTAGGCTAATTTAAAATTACTTATAATAAATCCTATTAAATCTATAACTAGGATATATCTAACTTTTATATTTCTCTTATTAGTAGTTCTAATAGTAATAGTAATATTTTATTTAAAAAAAATAATATTTAATAAAACCCTTTTAATATAATTCTATATTTAAAAAATAGCCTTTATTACCAAAAAATATATAAATATAAAAAAAAAATATAAAGGTAAGTAATAAATAAGATAAAATTTTAAAAGTTATTAAAAAATCTATTAAAACTATATTAGCAAAAAATACCCCTTTTTCTCAAATATTATAATAATTTAACTAAATATCTAATAAGGGAGCTATTTATTTAGACTAAATAAACTTATTTATAGAGCTATAATAATATATAATTATAAATTAAAGTTTATTACCTAAATAAATAAATAAAAAAGAAATAAATTCTTAATTATATATAGGTTTATATATATAAGTTTAATAAATATAAATACTTTCTAAAATATAAAATATAATTAGTAATAAAAGGTAATTAATAAATTAAAAGTCTAAATAAGAAAATCTATATTATAATTTTTATAAGAAAATCCTTTAAAATTTTAATTATTATTACTATTAGATTTAATCTAAAGATAATATAATATAATATTATAAATATATTTATAAATATAAAGCTTAATATAGCTATATTTATAAAAATATCTTTAGAATATTAAAAACTAAATATAATATTATTTATATAAAAGGCTCTTTATAAATTAAAAGAATTATTATTATTATAATAATAAAAACTAACTAATATATTTATAATACTTAAGTTTTTTATTATATTCTATAAGCTATATTATATAATTAAAAAAAATATTATTATTTTTTTTTATATTAATAATATTATAATAATATACTAAAAAAAAAAGAAAATTAAAGTATATTTTTTTATAAATAAATTATTAAAAAAATACTTATTAATAAAAAAAAAAATACTTTAATAATTCCTTAAAATTAAAATTATTTATAATAAGGAAAAAAGACTAATTTAGCTCTACTAATCTAATTATATTAATAAAATTATTAATTTAATTCTATAAAATTATATAAAAATAAATACCCCTTTCCAATATAGGAAAATATAAATATATAATAATATTATAATATTAATTTTTATTTACCTTTACTAATAAAAAATTAGCTTCCTATTATATATAATAATTATTATTTAGCTAAATATAGCTTATACTATATTTTACCTTACTAAATTTAATAATAATTTAAGATTTAAATACTATAATATAATTAATTATATACTTATATATTTTAAAAATACTTATTACCTAATACTATAATTTAAAGAAAATAATACCTTTACTATTACTAATAATACTTTCTTTATTAATAATTTAATTAATAAAAAAAGTTCTTAAATATATATAATAAAGCTTTTTAATAATATAATTAAATAAAAAGTAAATAAATAAATAATAATTATAATATTAATTATTAAAATTAAATTATTTACTTTATTATAAACTACTAAAAAAACCCTTTTTATATTATAATTAATAAATAAACTAAATATTATACTAAATATAAAATAAATTTACCTTAAATATAATAACTAATAAATTATTAAATTAATTTACTCTAATATTACTAAATTTTAAATTAAATTTTAGTATATTAATATTTATAATTATTAATTATATTAAAAAATATAATAAAATAAGATTTATATTAATTATATACCTTTAGAAAATATAATTACTAATAATCTTATTAAATTCCTTTTAAAAAATTAATTTAAAAAATTCTAATAATAATTAAAACTAATAAATATATTAAATTATATTAAAATCTAAAAACTCTAAAAAATAATTAAAAAAAAACTTTAAAATAAAATAAATAAACTTAAAATCTAAAATTAAAAAATAATTTTAGCTAAATTATTTTTAGCTAAGGGAGTATATTAAATTAACCCTATCAAAGGAAAATATAGTATTATAGTCCCCTCCCCTACTCCACTAGATAGATATTCTTAAATTGCATTTAAGGGCAGAGATAATTACCTTATAGAGCTAGGGTCCATTTTTGCCCTTAATTAATAGAATTATCAGCTTTATAATCCACCCTCAATTAAAAGAAAGCCTTGTGATCGAATTACCCCGGCCGTGTCCGATAGTTATTAATAATAAATTTATTTATATAAATTTATATTTTATTCTACTAGTAATATTTTCTCGTCAGATGATTGAGAGGAGGTACTTAGGTGGAGGCTTGTGGCACTCCCCTCTGCAAGGGCCTATTTGCAGCAAATGGAGAATTGTATTCTAAGCAAAGTGGCCAGGGTCTTAAAGTGGGGGCAGGCTAGTGGAGTGGAGGTTTGGTAAAATTGCATGCTGCTGGAAATGCAGAATTTTTCTCCAGTCAGAGGCTACCTACCCTACATATACTCCTCCAAGCTTGTTTATTTTCAAATGTCAAGATCTATATCATAATTATATTTTACATATGGTGTAGAAGAAATATTCCAAGGCCTCGGGATATTGTCTTTCGGTGATTTGATGGTTCAAAATTTCCCCGGCCATCAAGGATTGATTGTCAATGTTTTGAGGCGACGAATTTAGGCGTGCGATTCAAAAGAGAAGAATTTCTTGGATATGCCTAAAACTCTCAACACCACCCACATATTCATTAATAATTGTATTTCATGTATGCGTTTAAAATAAATTAAATCATCCTCCTCACGCAAATATTTCAACAATTTTACCCCCGGTCACACAAGCGACGTGCAAAGCGTTTCACCGCTGGCCATGAGCTAGCGGTGCATTGTTCTTGCAAGAGAATAACGATTAAAATTAAGTGAATAAGGTTTCTGCATATATATACCTTGTAGGATATCTATAACATGTTCAATAAATAGAGTGGCAATGATGATGCCATCTGCGTCAAGCAATGTGGTTGAACCCTCACGCAACACACCAAAATCCGCTCCGCGCTGACTGTCAAGGCAGGTCAAGCAGGCGAGAACCACGCGTGATTACTTTTGGCCTATTAAAATTGGGAGTTTCTCTGGTGCAGGTTGTTCGAGGGCCTTTTTATTATGCCTGGCTCGCCGATGTGGGTGCGGCTGCTCGTCAGGCGATACGCGACCTGAGCTCGCGCATGGCTGGGGCTTATTGTATTAACGTTGGCACAGTCTCCGGCGAAATATTCTTATGCACATAGAAATTGGACTACAGAGAGAACAGACTAGTGTCGGATCCTATTTTCAAAATCCATTCCGCTCACAGCCCTCCACTTGGACCCGACCCGCCTGACGTCACGTTCTCCTAATTCCTTAGCGGCAGTGAAGCTTTGTATCTGGCATTCCCATTATTGGTCCAGCCAGACACGGGAAGTAGTGTGGTGGAGACGCTCCACAGACTGAGCCGTGTTGCGTCGCCAATCCCTCTTCAAAACTGTCCGCCTTTCTTCAGCTATGTATCTCTCAACAAATGGTGGGATCCGAGCTTTCTGCTCTATGACGTATCTATGCACCTGGCCAGCTTCGAGTCTAACGCAGTGATGTGCTAAGCACTAACAAAGGAAAAGCAGGTAAGCGGAATGAGTCTGTGCTAAAAGTGGGTGGGGTATTTAATGGCGGGAATCTCCAAATCAATTGCTGAACTGAACTGTATCAACATCTGAATCACAGTCAAAATCCTTGAAAAGATCTTTATTGTCACACGTATCTGAAGAATACCACATCGAGCAACATGGCAACTCAGACGGCAACGGTGCAGGCCATAAGCGCGCCTATTAATCTCAAGCAGCGAGTCATGGAGTCTTATGAAATCATTGCGGAAAGATACAATGACTGGACCACACAACACAACCAAACCAGACTTGCAAAGTTGGCCGAACTTCGCGACGTTGTCCCTAAGCTCAGACCCAACGGCGGCCCAGCAAGAGTTTTGGAGCTTGGGTGTGGAGGTGGGCGCCCTGTGCTAGAAACGCTCCTGTCAGAAAACCCAGACCTCACTGCCATTGCAAACGACCTGTCTCCGAAGCAGATGGACATCTCCAGCCAGAATCTCACTCTATACGCACCGCGGGTGGAGTTTGCTGTAGGTGATATGGCGTCGCTTGAGTATCCTCCAAACTCCTTCGATGCCGTGATTGGAATGTACACCATCATACACTTGACGCTGGAAGAGCAAAAGGCCATGATGGTCAAGATTCGGAGCTGGCTTCGTCCCGGGGGGTGCCTGATGGCAAACTTCCATCGCGATGCACGGCCGGGAACTCTGTGGGACATGTGGAGTAACGAAGGGACTTGGCTGTGGGAGACGAGCGCTGGTGTGGACGAAACAGTAAAGATGATTGGTGAAGGGGGGCTGGAAATGACCAACGCTAACGTAGAAAGCGATGATTTTGAGACTTGGTTTTGGGTCCTAGCGAGAAAGAACTAGACACTAAACTAAATGTTCAATCTAACATGTGAAGGTCAAATTTCTTTTCCCTGGTTTCATATACACTGTCGACTAGCAGAGCTTGAAGTGTGACACGGTGAAGCATTGATTATGGCCGAGCTCGGCATGGATGTAGCATGGGCTCCAGTATTGCATCTAAAAAGGCGCCAGTGTTACAGGTTCGGGCTTTGCCCGTGCCTAAGAAGTGTGGACGAACCCTGAACTAGACGGGAGAACAATAAGGCAAAGGAACGTAGACTCCTTTCCTTCTCCTTAAGAATATCAATCTTACAGATTTGGCACCTATCTACAATCTTCAGAAGGCTCGCCTCTTTACAGCCAGCATGTACTCAAATGACATTAAAATCATGTGTGTTGGATTTCTATTATCACTATTAGTAAGCTTGAGGTCCACAATGGCCCAATGACTAGCGACCGTTCAAAGTAAATTCTTTAATTTGGCCGGAGCGTCATGTTCATTTGAAACGTTGCTCATATGCTCTTTTGTTGGAATGGACCATGGACCTCGGATAATGGCAGAAGTTAAACGTAGTATAGACCTAGTCAATCGAGAACAGCAGATTTAATTAGCATTATTGCACGTGATAAGGCTGAAGGAGCTTTCACAACGGTTTCTTATACAATAACGGAAACGAGCACGCCCACAAACACGTCTGCATCTATATATGCAGTTCAATTTTGGCTAGCCACTGGGTAGTTATGGGTGATCAAACGGTTGCGGCTCTGGAGAGTCACGGTCGCATCAATAATAAGACAAGATGTCGTATTGACGACTACGGCAAAAATGAAGTGACACTCTGCTAATGCGTAGTGCAATTGTGCCTTATATCCCGTTTGACATAGGAAAACGGGGTTATAGTTATGATACAATTAGTCCAAATTACCCTGAGAGTGTCAATTGCGTTCGCGTGATGTTGAGCTTGTGACAACGATGTTTGGTGGCCTATCCACGCATAAGACAATTACTACCGTCTCAAACATGGCCATTGTGGCCAAGGCCGGCCAAATAAAACAGAAAGTGACTCCACTACGTAGTGGAGAATTGAGTGCATGGGTCGTTTAGTAATCCGCGGATAATAACCTGCATATCCGACTCGCTGCTCTGCGAATCAGAATTGAGTCAACAAAAACGGGGAGGCTGTGCTTACGCCCGCCATCTCCTGGATGATATCAGGCAATAGCAACACTTTCTAGTTTGCACCGCGAATATTTCGACTTAAGCAAGCGGCTTCCCTGCCTCAGGCCCCACCATGTCATCTGGATATTGCGTTGGCGATGTCATCAATGTCTTAGGGCTTTTTGAGCGCATAGCTGTGGAACTACGAAGCTTCAAAAACGCGCCCCCGCACTTCCAGCAGCTTGGTGCCGAGCTCAATCTGCTCCAAAACGCCATAAAACATGTCCTTAATCTCATACCACAAGATGAGGCTGACCATCATGTCCTCGAATCCACTAGGGCCATTGTCATGCATTGCATGTTGCCTCTACAGTCTCTCATTGACAAAATGAGAACGAAAGACTCAAGTTTGGGCCATTTTCGCACTTCGATGAGCTTGAGCGCTATCGGCACTCGGCTTCATTGGTCCATGATAGCTCAAAAAGATATTGACGAATTTCGTACAATTATCACATCACAGATAACCGCGATCAACATGCTTCTTGTCACCAAGTCACTGTACAGGCCGCCCCACCACGTGTTGAGAATTAAACTAATTTTAAGCAAGTATTCAAATGAGGCAGCTGACGGGCCAAATCCAAGGTCTCGGTGATGCTCAATCGGCATTAATAAAAACGCATGCTGATGCACTCATGAAACAAACATCCACAATAATGGGCATCGTATCAAACACGCCAGATATGATCGCTGATCTCAAAGCTACGACAGCTTTGCAAGCAAAGAAGCAATCCGACCAAGTGCAAACATTAAATAAAAGACTATCAGTTGTTGCAGGTCACGTTGCCGCTCTGTCAGAAATAAACATAAATATCTCCGATACAATTCGTCGGCACACAGCCTCCATGAGACGATGCATGAAAAGATTGTTTTGTTTAATACGAGATATAAGAACATTATTCCTTTTGTGAGATGTGATAGTAAGGTCTAATCTACGATAATTGCTAATTCCTTTGCTAGGTTGACAAATTGCTCGAGGGAGATGCTCCGTGCAATCGGTCAGAATACGTAAATATCACATTCTTTTGATCCAATGATACGCTTTAACTGATCAGTAATATATAGCCGCATCTTGCTAGACGTTTCCGGCCAAATGAAGCGAATTATCCGCGCTATCGAAGCCATTCCATTGCATCTCACCCTTGACATTGTTCGTCTAGATGATGCATTGGGTGAGAGCTGGGCACTTCCTCTGCAAGCATGTGGAACGTGGGATGTTAGTAGCCTAGCCTTATTGAATGACAGTTGAAGGAGCGCTGACATCAAAAGTCTTTTTGCGACATACTCCAAAATGTCGTTTATGGAAATAACCGGGCGGGTGCTGGGCAAATCGCAAGGAGACAATTCGCTCTCACGATGGCGAACACGGGAGTTGATCTACACCAGCTTGCATGGCAAAGAATTATTAAACCAGGGCTCCATATTGAACAGGCCATGATCGTCTTGAAGACCGCCCCTTCTACTAGGTTAGTTTGATCCCCAAACTTGATTGGTCTGAAGAAACCGCGATTTACAATGCAAGTTCATCACCCGGGTCACGGCCGATTATTCGCGAAACAAGATCTACACCCCTAGTGCGAGCTATTGATGGACCTCCAGAACACGGGGTTTCTACGCCTGGTCCCTTATTCCTGGATGAGAGACTGCCACCGATCCAGCTAGCCAAAGACCTGCCTCAATTCCAACGTATTCAGCTATATGAGACTCCGGCAGCCCCCGACGACAAGTATGCCGCTAGAAGGGCACTGAAGAAGGATCCCTTTGATTCGGCTGCCAATACTTTCATCGGCCTTCGGCTTTTGCAGGATGCACAACGAACTGGGAGTTTGACATTATTTGGCAATTCTGTGCGATGTCTAGGAATTTCCATCTCATCGGGTACGTGAGCAAGCTAAAAGCAAAAACAATTATGAAGGATTTCCAAGTTAATGTCACATGATTATAGATCCTTTTGCGGTCGATCCATGGTATCTGATTGCCATCGCCTATTTGGAGTTGGAAGATTATTCGGAGGCCAACCGTTTATTTCGACAAGCAGTTTTTAGAAATCCGAAATCCCCACAAGTTTGGGCGGCCATCGGTGTGATGCATTATCGACGCCGTGAATTCCAGGACTCGTATACTGCCATCAGTTCCGCAATACGCTTTAACCCAAAATATTATGTATCATGGTTATGTTTGGGGGTTTTAGTAGGCGATGCTGTGTGATGTAGCGCCTTGCGAAACCTGCTGACCGAGACCACAGTACGATGCATGCGATAATCCAATCGCTGACGCCAGAGATGCATTTTCCAAGTGCCTGGATCTAAATCCGAACCTGCGAAAGGTTCGGGCGCGGTATAATACGCTCATCCAGTTTCCTCAAGAAGAGAGGAACGTGCCGGGCGATCACATAATTAGTGATATGCCACTTACTGAATTGACAACGATGCTAGATGTGTTGGAGAGCCGGGGTGATCATTTTATTCTCATCAATCCGATCATCGAGCCACAGTGCGAATAAGGATTCAAAACAAAAGGTTTATAGCCAGAACTGAACTAATAAGCGGTAAATGGTGAATAAAGGATTTAATTCGCACTTTTCTTTACTGGAGTACCTCTAAATACTTGGCATGGGTGAAGATGCCAACATCTGTTATTGATATGGCCAAGGCTCCTTATTTGGCCGGTTTCTATTCTTTAGGTAATCCATGCTCAAGTGTTGCTCTCTGGCATGGTATCGAAAGGCTAACCCAAGACACACTATGCTCAGCGAAAGAAACGTGTTTGAACTTGTAATAGTTGTGCACATCTTAGAGAGAAATTTGATGCCCTCTTAGGCGGGTATTGAGAGTTCCGGAGCGTCGAGTGATTTGGACTCAAAACTGCCCGCAACAGGATCTACCGTGTTACCCCATCGGTTGACGGTTGATGACGTATCCAACAAACCACATTAGTGTCTAGCCATCTCTGCCATGATCTGCATGCGGGCAGAGAATCTAAAATATGCCACAGAATCACACACTCATTCCGCATCCCGAATGGGGCGCCCAACGAAGGGACCTTTTGAGTTTACAGCAATGAGCAGCTCGATGACATTGACCAGCAACGTAAAAACGAGTGTACCTGTAGAATAAATGAAGTATTGCCCTGTCTCCTTTGTGGGTGTCATAATTTGTGAAATTGGATCGTAGAGTTCCCCTACAGTTATGGAGTACAAGTTTCTCCCGCAAACCAGGGTGACAATGAGATTTGTACTTTAGCTCGCTCTACCAGAGCCTTTTCAACTAGCTCTTTGATAACACCTGGCCCACTCGGAGGCTTGTGGATCCAATGTATTCATCGGCGGGGGTGGGCGGATAGGGCCGTACCCTGCCATATCCGGGCGTGGTATCCCCACGCTTGCATCAAAGTACGACCCAGCGGCCTGTTCACCGTACAGATGCTCTTGTGACAAGGTATATGGATCTCGGGGCGCATTCGTGTAATTTGAACCCATGCTCCCCACGCCTGCGGACGGCTGCATATCCCAAGACGATATGCTAGGTACCGGAGGAGAGGCTGTTGTCGGGGTGTTGTCCCTACCGGTGGCTAGGAGACTTGTGAGAGGAGGGAGAGTTACTTGCGGAGGTGGGGGAGCTTGCGGGCTCTGCCACGTCCGTCCGTCAAATGTTGGCTCCCATCTCTGAATCTCTACCAAGGGGGAGAGCGTCAGCTCGTCGACGGTGTCGGGAGGCCAGCCGCCGGGCTGATCGTTCTCGTAGTGGGCATGGTGGTCACAGGCATCGTCGCGGGGCTCGTCGTCAGGGATTTCTTCGTCTTCTGCCAAGCCCTTATCTTTACCGCGACGCTCGTCTTCTCGGCGGCGCTTGAGCTTCTTGCCTGTGCTTGGGACACACTGGTTATTCCCGCTGCCTGTCTGGGGGACAGACTTGGTGGGGCTACATACGGTAGTTGCGCTGGGCAATGCGGTTCTGGACCCTCCGGCGCTCCTCGAGGTTGGAGATCTTGGTCCAGTCCTCGTTGGGGTTGGCGCAGCTGCCGTGGGCGCTACAATTGTTATACAGGTCGGTGCAGTGGCTGGCAGGGTGGTAGACAGGCCGCCGGGGTGGAAGCGAAGCGGGATGGCTAGTTGGTGGTGTCGTGGTGAAGCTTGACATGATGGCACTGTAGCGTTCGAGTGGGGTTGGGAATAGCGCATGCACCGGGGAGGCACCGCTGCTACTAACGAAGCTAGAGCAAAACTCTGACCCCAGCCGATCAAACGCTGGCGGGAGGGGTGTTGGAAGTCAGCCTTGTGCGGCTCTGCAGATCTGTTGTGCCACGCCGGAAAGGAATAACGCGAACCCCGGTGTCAGCCGCGACGCAACCAATGACCATCCTCCACCCATTTAGCTGTGTCTGCGTATTACACTAACCAGGTGCAGACCATCTTGACATGCGATGACCGGGACCTTTGATCCACTCAGAGTTGAAAAACGAGGCCACCAGAGCAAGATGATGGTGGCGCCGATGGCAGTTCAGAATACAGCGGCGCAGCACAAGGATAAGGCTCACCCGACAGCTGCAAACGACCCAACGACCAAGTAATTATCTAGGGAACTGGTGAGATATTAATTGCACTGTTGCATGCCGCATGATTAGCGCTTAGCCACCCATAAGCCACTACCCAGAGCCTTCTCTACCACGTCGCAGCATGTGTTTGAAGGGATAGTGCTCAAATGTGCAATAATCTGACGGCCGCCGCAGTGGTGGTTTTCCGCTATTCGTTACGCCATATGTATGACCCGCTTGGTCTTACTGTATTTCCATTTTGTAAATTGGGCGACTGCTGAAATTATGACGAACGTGATCACCAGCTTGGTTAGCTTTGGGTATCTTGTGGTTGCCCTGGCCACATACACCTTCTACAGCCGCTACCTTATTCTCCTAAACTGGGGCCCCCGGTTCTAGTAAACAATCATTTCTGTTCCAAGGAGGCAAGGGAAGGCTAACCATATTTGCATATAAATATATGAGGGCTCACTATTGGCGATTCCAATTACGCCGGGCTTGACAAGATGAGTGGTTGAGTCGACCGCTCTGGGACCGATGGCAACCAGACAAGAGTCACAATACGAGGATTTAACTTTTTTCAGCCCCGAATTAGAGGTTTCATTTCCAGGTGCATCATGTTAGATCATTTTCCACAAAGGCATCTGTGACTCATACAGAGAGAAGTTGCCAGCTGCAAAAGCTTTAACTCTGTGGCACCAAACCTTTGGTTGGAAAATCCATATAGCCATCAAAAGAGGGAATATATCAGATTCATCACAATATAGAAGATGCACGCAGTTTCAAGGCTTGCATTAGTGCAGGAACTGCACGTGCTATGATCTACCAGACAACAGTCCCACAGCACTAACGATGCGTCCTGGAAACAAGCACAGGTGTGCTCGGGCTGCCGACAGCAAGCCGCATAGACCAGCTTTGATTATTCTGGAGGATGACCAAGCGAGGCTTGATTGACACAGGTGTTGCGAGCCGTTTATTCAAGACTAGCTCTATCATTCCTGCCCACATCAATCCGTTCACTCTCAACTGCAGAACGTATTGCGCCACCTTGGCCAGTTTTTCTCCACCACATGTCATGCATCCGCACATTGGCGCCAGCCATGTCTCCCGCAACCAACATATTCAATGCTCAAACAGCAACACCGCAGTATCATGGCTGGGCACGTGAATCTCTACCTCGT
This sequence comes from Calonectria hawksworthii, assembly GCA_020975415.1. Taxonomy (NCBI): domain Eukaryota; kingdom Fungi; phylum Ascomycota; class Sordariomycetes; order Hypocreales; family Nectriaceae; genus Calonectria; species Calonectria hawksworthii. The sequence continues at coordinate 1,636,077 of JAHXZK010000010.1, read as the reverse complement.
TCCTAAAACTGCCCAAAACTTGTCCAGTCCACGCATCAGTCACCCTGTACCTTGCCCCCTCGTCCAATTCTGGAATGTCCGCAAATACAGCCGTCATATTGCGACTCGAGGCCAACGAGTTCATGAGGAACACCATGGTGCCCATCCGGCTACGCCCGGACCAAAACTCGGCAGGGTTCGTCGCATTGAACGTCCAGTCTGGGTTTGTGCCCCACTTGTAGGGCTTTGCAGGTGCACCAAAGCGAGGATCCTGGTTGAATTTGAGTAGGTAAGAGTTCTGTAAAATTTCGATATAGTCTTGTTCCATGTCAGCGAGCGGAGCACCCATCAGGAGCGGGCTCTTCATGGCCGCCCACATGGCAAAATGTGTGCGAGATTCAGCTAGTGTGAGGCCGCCGTTACCAACTTCGAGCATGTCGGCATCATTGTGGCCCCAAAAGTCGACATCGTTGAGAATAAAAGAATTCATGTTCATAATAGCCATTACGTGGCCCCATCGGTCTTCAAAACATCAATAATCAGCAAGTCAAGCAGTGGCCCGGATCCACTTTACCTCTGATGTCGGTGCTCATTCTCCACGAGTTACCCGTTTCGGCACCCCATTGCTGCACACCAGCGGCGCCCCAGACGCAGATTGAAAATTCAATTGTGCGGTTTTGGGCCAGCAGTGCGTCGCGCATAGCCCGGTATCGCTGAGCTGTCTTGGACTGGGTATAGTTATAGCCCTCTGGGCAGTACCCCGTGCTGTCGATGCATGTGCCATTAACGAATAGGTTGGGTGAGGCGATTCTATAGGTGCAGTCGTCGCACTCGTCTTCCCATGACTTGGGGACACCACAATTATCATATTTGAGGTCTATGATTGGCACAGTTAGTTTCACGCCTAGTTGGATATACATATCTGATGTGCAACTTACAATCAATGCCCCAGGCAGCCCAGGTGGCAGCGTCCAGCTCCTCATAGCCGAGACTAGCCGGATGTTCCTCACAAGTCACATCGCCAGCGCTGCTATAGATTCCTAGCTTCAGTCCAAGATCGTGGATTTTGTCGGCAAGACCGTCAATGCCATCAGGGAACTTGGTTGGGTCCGGGATGAGTTGATTGGTGACATTGTTTCGACCTTCTTTCACAGACCAACAATCATCGATGTTCACGTATTCATATCCCGAGTCCTATGGGTGTTTTAGTGTTTAGTTGGGCCTGGCCGTTTTGACAAAACACGCGAAACTCACCTTAAACCCAAGCTCTACCATTGACTCGGCAGCAAGGAGGATTTTGGATTCATCAATGTCGCATCCATATGCATTCCACGTGCTCCAGCCCAGAGCTGGCAGTCGACCAACGCCGTTTTTTTGCACTAAACCAAGCACCACGAGGCTGAGGAAAGCTACAGGTAGTGCGCGGGCTCTCATTCCGATGTGTCAATGTCAGTCTCTCTGGACTCTTGGTATGAGGAGGTTGTGTTTTTCTTTGGTGAGTATGAGCCATTGCTGTGAAATAAATCGCCAATTTATTTGGTTGCACCATGGTCGCGCGAGAAAATTCAGACACCATTATTTCGCTCGTAATTTTTCCGATCAAGTCTCGTCAAATCGCTTCGGCAATGGAAACGATGCAAGAGGGGCTACTACATCGAGACCCAATTCGTCCCATCAAAACACCGATACAGACGATCAAATTTGCCCGGATTTGACTGGCGCAAGTAAAGAATATCCGTGGCCCCACAATCTCGTCGACAGCTATGCCGCATCTACCGAATGCCGGATCAATTGAGACGGAACTGCGGAGCATGGCGGGGGGCGGGATAATTTAGGCGGATGTGGAAGAAGCTCACACCGCGGGTGATCTGGCGTGGGGAGTATTTAATGTTCTTGCTTTGGACGACCAACTAAAAATGTAAAAAATAAAAAATAAAAATAAAAACAGTCCCGTTTGTTGTGATAGATTTGGAGGATGAATCGGTTTTGGTCTACAACTCGCATGGTGTGGACAATACCTCTGCTGGTCGGTCGAGTAACCTATTTTGGCGTGTAGCTTGCAATGCACATGCTAGGAAAGCATACAAGCTCTCGCATTAGCTCGCATTGGTTATGCTATTTCTCTACCGACTATACATCATAATATTTATAAAAACTTGGGCTAAATTTACCAAGAAGAAACAAACGCGTCGTCAACCATTGTCCGATAAGATTTCCTTGTTTCGCACGTTCTATCGAGCGAGGTGCTCCATCTAATAACAAACGGGATCAGCAGGGGGAACCAATTCGTACATGTCTGGCTACAGCACGCGCCTGGATTGCCCAGATCACACTGGCCACCGGAAGGAACACAAGGTTCCGTACACACGCTGTCGTCGCACAGGCCCGAGCAACACTCGTCGGAATTTTGACAGGATGCTACATGATTGGGCCAATCTAAAATGTCGCTGATACAACCCGCGATACCGAACACGGCCGTTACATACCCGACGGTGACTTGCAGCTGGCTGCATCTATCGACGGCTCTGTCGATGATGATGTTGTGGTTGATGTAGTTATTGCGTCGGCGGTCGTGCTGCTCATCGATGTCGCTAGACTTGATGATGTGTAACATGTCCGTGCGCTCACGCCAGCGCTTAACAGCCACAAGGCGAAGTTGATATACTTGACAGAGTGCATCCTTATGGTAAGAGGTGCAAGGCATATGACGTGGCGATTACGTCATTTCGTCTAAGGCAATCATGACAAGGTTGAGCTTTAAATAACTACCCTTCTCCTCCTCACCGAAATGAAATGTCAACGCCCACAGTAATTTGTCTCGCTTCAATCGCGTAGGGTCTAAATGTGGCGGCAATATCTTGTCTTATTCGAGACATCCAATCTCAACGGCGTTCCAGTGCTTGGGGTAGCTTGGGGTAGTCTATAGAAATGCCGTAATTGAACATGCATGCAATTATTTCTATTCTTAATCTCATAAAGTTTCATGCTACTTATACCAAACACCCCAACATAGCGACAAACTTTTGTTCGGCGGTGTTCGCAAGTAAGGCCAGCCCGGGCTTGTCTCACTTCCTAGACACCAATAGAAATAGAATCATACCAGCACGTCTGGATTCATCGCCGGCCATGACTACATCACACAGCACTTCCCTCCCTCTTCTTTCCACAGGTCGTCATCCTTGAGATCTTTTGTTGTGGGAGACAGTTCCTCACCCGCAGCGACAAGAATATCCACGCAGCTCTGTCCACCTCGAGTAACGCGCGCAAGATCAGCAGCTGTGAAGCCGCAAATGTCAATCTCCTCCCCGTCTACGAGCTTTGGCTGAGGTCCTCCCTCCACCTTCTTCCCAATCTCGGCTCCGCTCTCAAGGAGCACGCGGAGCGTTTCGTCGTGGTGATAGCGAGCGGCAAAGTGCAGAGGCGTCCACCCAGAGTCGTCGGTGGCTTCCTTGTCGGCGCCCAGGGCAATTAGTTCTTTGGCGCAGGCGGGTTGGCCCTTGAAAGCCGCAAAATGCAGAGGTCTGCGCCCGTCGTAGATGGGTGATTCGATGTCGGCGCCCAGATCCGAGACGAGGATCTTGATGGCCTCTCCCGAGCCGCCGTAACCAGCTGCATGGGTCAAAGCAGTGTACCCGGAGTTGTCTTTCTTGTCTACCTCAAGTCCGGCCTCCTCGACAAGCCAGCGGCACAGCTCCCCAGCCCCAGCTGTGCCAGCAACGTGAAGTGCGTTGACATCATCGAATTTGCCGACTGCAGCCTTCACATCGACTCCGTGCTTTACAAGGATTTTGGCTGCCTCGACGCTGCCTTCGAGCACGGAAAGCAGCAGAGCAGTTTGACCTTGATCCGCGACCTTAGTTGCATCTGCGCCGTGTTCCAGGAGGTACTCAATGATTTCTTGCATTCCGTCGCGAGTGGCATCCTTGCATGCGAGGAGCAGTGGTGTCAAGCCCTTCTCGTTATCCCGGGCTTTGCCACCCTCGATAGCAGCATCCACCAGGGCTCCCGCTTCAACAAGCATCACCACGAGCGCCTTGTTTCTCTTCTCGACAGCGTAATGAATCGGGAACCGACCATCCTTGTCACGTATCCCCAAGCAGGCTGTCCCGCCAGGTTTGGTTAGCAACAGCGCACATATCTCTTCCTGCCTGTTGTCGACGGCGACTCGAACCGGCGTTCCCGCCACATAATCAACCACGTCAATCTTAGCCCCGTTCTCAATTAGTAGCTTCGCGATAGGGAAATTGTCGCCGTAACCGCACGCGTGGTGAAGAGGCGTCACATCAAGTTCATCTGTTTGCTCCGTGACGTCAAGCTCTTGGCCAGTGACTTCTTTGTGCACGGCGTTAAGCACATCTCCAATGTGTTGACCACATTCGCACGCATCTTCGTGGCCCTCATGCTGGTGGGCGTCGCCAGTACGGTTCTTGGTTTCGGGCTTCGGAGGGGGCCTCTGGTCTGCATTTGGATCGGCACCGAGCTCAAGAAGTACTTTGGCAATTGCCACGGACAACTCATGGTTCCATCTCGCGCAGCGATGTAAGCCAGTCCATCCATTCGGTTTCTTGGCTTTGACATCGGCGCCCTGCGAGATGAGGAACCGAATGCATTCGGGCGCTTCTGTTGCGTCATCATCGTCCATTGCTGACCAAATGAGGTCCAGTAATAGTGTAGAGTCTTCATCGGGATCCCTCTTGTTCAGATCGAGCCCAGGGTTTTCCTTTACGATCTTATAAATCTCATCAACTTTGGTTTGTCTGCACGCCTCTCTGAGCTGCGGGTAGGGCTCCGGTTCGGGAGGCGGTTCTGTCGTGTCGCGGACCGCAGTTTGACTGCCATCCTTCAAATCTTCTTCGACAGCGTTGGTGTCGGTGTTCTCGGTCATGCTGGGTGATGAATTGCAACGAAATAGGAAAGGAAAAAAAAAACGTAGGCAATTCGGCTCTCACTCCTATAAATAAAACGGAACAATTATTAGCACATGTTCAGCTGCCTGGAGCTGAGGGCTAGTGCTTGGAGACTAGGGTGTGCGCTAAATGTGTTGGTTGGTCAGCTGGTTCGTAAACGAGACGCCATGTGGTAACCCGGCGTTTTATTAGCCAGTCGTTCTCTCTGGTTGCAACTAAGCTGAAAATTGGGATATTTCGCATCAATTGTGGCTGTCTAAAAGTCGTCGCAGCCTGCGCTAGCCCCAAGAATATGCCGTTGCACCTGTGGCGTCGCTTTTGTGCTCTTTTTGTTGGGGTGAGTGATTGTGGTAGTGCGGATCACGGGCCACAAGTACGGTCTGGCAATAAGGAACCCGCAGCCAGGCCAACAAGGGGGCACAACCTGTAATCAGCCGGCATGAATGTCACTAGAGTCCGAGTATTAAGTACACGAAATGATTCGAAATAATAACAGTGGTTTTGGGTCTTGAGACGGATTGGTGGGTGATTAAAAGAGTCCAGATGACTCAGAATACTACTTGCAATGTACAGCGGCTAATCAGTCCAAATAACTACTTTACAAAGAAAACACATAGTCTTAAGACCTATGTTTAAATCTCTCATTAGTTATTATCGCAAGTACTAAATGTTTCATTTCAATTATCGCAAAGGTTTTTTTTTTCTTAATCAAACGGGATTGAATTAATTTAGGTCATTAAGGTTTTACTACATTTCTTCATTTCTATCGATATCTTAGTGTTATCTCATGTCACCTACCCTACAACCAACGTGCTCAGAGGCTGACAAGTGTTGGCTTGAATGAGAAATCCCCGTTTTTTAATTAAATTGAGTAGGAACTGGGTCCCCGAATACTAACATTCGTTCTTCTACTGTGCCATTTAAGCCGTCAGTTTTATACTTATTTTTACAGCTCAATCCGTTTGAAGCGATCGATGCTCTCTGACCTTTTGGCATCCCTGGTCACTCTTGGGAGATTAGATGAATCCCGAAATAGTGCTTTGTACAGGGTTACAATATGCTATGTGCTAGTAAATCCACATTTGCGGCATGGCCAGTCACGTCGGAATTGCAATACATAGATTCGCATTCTTTCTAAATTGCCTTCATTCTGCTCATCTTATATATTATCCTTTTCCATATGATCCTAATATCTCTCGTTTTAATTACTTTCCTCTTGGTACTTTGGTAGTATGATTCCCGCAAAGATCTGCTCTTCCTCTTTACTCCAAGATCGGTGTAGTTCCAGCATTTCCGCAGCTACATGGTGACCTTCGTCTTTTGCATATTTAATTGCTCTTAAAAACTGCAATTGCCCACCCCCAACAATATTAACACCCTGAGTTAGTAGATAGTCGATCATGTCAATGTGTCCATGTTCTGCGGCACCTTCGAGTGCAGTCCTTCCATGTTTCCAGTGCGAACCGGGCGCATTGCAATCAGCCCCTGCTTCGATCAGGAGCTTGGCAGCTACTATGAAGCCGTTCATCGCAGCGTACTGGAGTGCAGTTGCTCCACGGGGCGTTGCACCCGGCTCATTAGGGTCCAATCCTAATTTCAGCAATTTCTGAATCAATGATGTGTTTCTCACGCTTGACGCTACCTGTAGTATTGTTGATTCGTTGTCCTTGCGCTGTCTCATGATGTCATGTGTAAAAGCATTCATACCATTTAAAAGAATATTAGTCAGGGATGGCATCCGATTTGAAATAGCGCGTTTCAGGAATGAGTAGAGACCGTCGAGCGTTTGATGGGTATAATAACTAGGAGATTGCACAACCTTCATGGCCATTGTTTCATTGCCATAGTATAATGCAGAATCCAGATCGATAGCAGATGGTCTATGGCCATAGTCTACAAGCCAATCAAAGATTTCTTCTTGGCCTGTTCCTATTGCTACCCCAAGTAGAGAATCAATATGTCGCATGATTGTTTTAAGCCTCCTATTGGCTTCGTCGAGATAGACACAACTTTCTGTTATGTAAAATTTGTGGAGATAGCGATAAGATCCTTTCTGAGGTCTTTTAAAGTAGGAACCATCCAAAGCAAGATCATGCCTCATTAAAAGAGAGGCCAGAGCCTTATGTCCAAATGACACGGACAAGGCTAGTGCAAGGGTTTCTGGAATATTATTATCTTTCAAATCGGCCTTGAATAACTTTCTACGATTGAGTATTTGAGCCACTGAGGATATATCCGTGCTCTTTGTCGCAAGATACACAACCGCTAAAAGTTCTGAGGGATCATAAGAATGCGAAGGTGTGCTCGACAGTCGATGCATCAATGAATCCCTCTGGTAAATCACAGCGAAAGCTTGTAAACTTTCTCCAAATGTTGTCCGCTGTTTTAGATCCACCGTAGCTGGAAAGATTAGATTTTCCAATTCGTCATCTTGTCTTCGGATGATTTCGCTCATATAATCTGTGCCTGCTATAATGCCATGCTGCATTATCCGTTGATTGATCTGCAGGTTTCCATATTTAGCGGCATTCTTAAGGGTTTCCTGATCAAATAAAGCTCCCTTCTTTAATAGAAACTCAACGGCTTGGTGTTGATTTGATCCAACAGCATATCTCAATGCCTCGCTACTAACCTGGGCACCATGCTGTAAAAGAAGACTCATTATATCAAGGCGCCCCTTGCGCGCAGAAATGCTCACAGCGTCAGATAGGTGACCAGGCTGCTGCTTGTGATGTAATATTTCATTCAAGATAAGCTCGCACAAACCAATGTTTCCTTGCTCCGTTGTCTCAATGAGAAGCTGTGAGAATTCAGGCGACGAAGACGAAGCTGTGGTGTACGACCCATTCAACACCTTTTTTCCCCTCCAGATGGAGAGTATGAAATCGACAAATTTTCGACAATCGTATCGAATAGCGTGAATCATCGCTCGGGTGGGGTCCCTCAGTCCTTCAGTATCTTTGAGCAACCAAAAATAGCCAAATATAATTTTCGCGATCTCATTCCTATCAGGAACCATATTTAGACCTTCCAGAGCATGAAGAAGCTGGGTCTCGGTAATCTTGACACCGATTTGCTGCAGAACGAATTTGACCGGTTCAAGCTTTTGTATCTGACCATGACAGGCAGCTGCTGCGCGAATCGAGGAGCATTCGTATAAAGGCCCAGCCTTCGTTACTCGGTTCAAATCACCTCCTTGCTTAAAAAGAAGCTTTACCATCTGCATATCTGATTGTTGTAATGATAGATGAATTGGGAGAATGCTCGGCAAAAAGAATCCACCCAATCCCTTATTGAAACCAAATAAGGCACCAAGGTAGGAGCATGGAATCTGTCGATTTACCATAGACGCTATTTTAAATCCCATGCGAATTAACGTACTTAGGATATCAGCCCGTGATAAGCGAACGGTGGCGGCGAAAATCCGAAAGGCAAGAGCCTGAGCAGTGGGTTCTGAAGATGAGAGCCAATAATGAAATGGTGCTTTAGCCCTGATGAGGATATCGAGAATGGCAAGAAGAGTCTCGTCGATCCCACGCGGATCGTACCTAGGAGATATATTATTGGAAGCAAGGTAGAACAGCAATTCCAATAGAACAATCATAGGCCCAGAAGTTTCAATCAGGCCATGCATACACTTAGCACGTATATAGTTGTCGGTTTCATCGATCTCAGGCATCAATGAATTAAGAACTCGGTATGTGGTTAAGTAGTCCGGAGCATCTCTCAAATGTGGCTTTCTTGAGCTGTTCGGGGCGATGTACTCTTGTAGTTCTTGAAGCTTCCTTGAGCTCTCGAAACGGAGCCGAGGCATCTGCGCATTGATGACACGAATTACTACACGTGTTATTGCTATAATTCCATCACACGATTGAAGTAATTCTACTCACCAGGACGATAGCGATCACGACAAAACTTCAACCAAGGCAGTGAAGGATGCCACGGAATATATGGCGCCTGATAATCATCAAGCCCAAGCACCAAATTCGCACTCGGCCCTTCTGGTTGATAAATGGCCACAGGGCTCTCTCGCTGCGTCTTCTCATTAGAAACAGAGGCCACCAGCTGATGGTCAATCTGCCCAGGACGCCTTCTTTTGTTTTTCCGAAAATTCCACTCTCTCAACTTGCTGCAAAGTGCGCGCCGACTGTTTAGACCGTTAGTAGTTGATATAGAAAACAACTGAGAAATAAATACCATGTCTCGAATCCAAATTGTGTTTCGAGAATAGTCCGAACCTCTTCTTCATTCTTTTTCTGTTTGATGTAAAGCTCCTCTATCTTTGGCTTGAACCTAGCCCATTCTGTATCGGAGTGGCGATTGCGACGATGTATTTGAGCGCGGAGTGGTGGTTCCAAAGGCAATTCTGCGGAAGGTCGCAAGATACGCGGTCGAAGAGGAATCATGATGGCCTCGACTGTGTTGTCACCGCTTGTGTCTCATGCGTAGTTTCTGTGGCAAAGCGAAGGAAAAACTGGCGGCAATCTTGGGGATAAATAGGCGACGGCCCAATTTTCGAGTGCACCAGCGATGACTGACAGAATACGTCCCTTGAACGCCTCGCCGTCCACAATCGCACCAAAAGAAAAATGCGTTACGGGTTTCTAGCCAATGGAAGAACCGATGGTGGCTTGAATGGCGCCCAGACATTTTTCTAGCCCAAGGGATTTGGGCCTCAAAAAAAGTGCGTTATCTCGATACAGCCTATGAGAGCGCTGGGCCCTGTGCAGATTGCATCATTCGGAGGTGTGTGCTGACGCTCAGCTCCATGAAAAAAAAAAGTGCGTTATCCTGAGACAGCCTATCAGAGGGCCCATTGCAAGGATGTAAGCTTGGTTGCCTTAACTGGCAAAAGATGCAGGTAAGACTCCAAGCGCCACCGAACACCAGCTAGCAAATTCTGCCTTTGGTCGAATAAGAGCGAGTGAAAAATGTGCATTGATGCTCTAACAAGGTCACCGCACAAACCATGGGCCCATCACATGAATCCGCCTTCTTCGAAAGGTTTCAACCAATCATATCTTCTTGAAGTAGTTAACGCACTCTTGCTGTATTCTCGTCATTCGAGGCGACCATAATATTGTGCATTCCAGCGCCTGGTCAATAGAATTATCAATTCAATTAATCTTCAATCGCTCTCCGTTAGCTTAAATAGTCATCCTCCGCTCGTCATGGCTGCTATACTTGATCAACGCCGCCACAGATCTATTCATGCACGCTCAGACTCGTCCATTACTATTTTCTCTATCAAAGTTGATGTCTTTGCCCGAACCTTCCGCACGCTCTAGCTTCAATAAACGATTCAGGATCCTTTGTCGAAGTACATCATGAATCCTCAGCAAGAAACGTAAGATTCATTTTTGCTCAAAAATAAATTAAAGAAACTAATGAAATCTTTTTAGAAATAAACCTACCCAGGCTCTTACCCTTCTTGGTGCTGGAAGCTGGAACGATAGTCAGGTCTCAGGAACCAACGTCCACCAAAGCCATCACGTGGGAGTAGAGCCCAGCTCCAGTCACTGTACATCATCTTCTCCCAAGAAAATAGCACACAAGGGAAATACCATGGACCAATGGCTTGGAGAAAGGAAGAAGGATGCCCCATGGAATCACTTGGGATAGGGCAATCAAAAGTTCAATGTTATATTAACTTCATTGCACGTCACTCATACAAACATGGAATCGGAATGCACTATTGTAAAAGACCATTGTCGGAATCGAGTCGTGCAGCTCACTTCGTTCTCGAGAAAAATAGAATGGCCAATGCCTCCCTTCTAAAATCTTGCCAGTCAATCTGTACAATTCTGTAGCATGCGCATACCTCGACCGTTTCGTTGTGAAGGCCCATTTACAGGCAATGCACAGCTTCCATCGTTGGACTATTTATGAACACGCCGCGATCATTATGTACAAGTACTGACACTCACCTCAGGAGACCTTAAACATACCCGCCTCAGTATCCAAGTATACAACACCACATACATGTCCTCTTTGGCCGTCTGCCAGGAGATGGTCATTCCGCGCCGGATTTCTGATAGTTGAGGCGACTGTAGGTAGGAAACATCCATCAGATTCGCACTGGAAGCGCCTAGTTTTGTTGAGGAATAATGTGCATTTCTATAATATTGTCTCTATAACTACTACGATCCGTTTATCCCTAATTTATTAGCAGCTGTACATTAACGCCCCTTATGATAATTGATTCATCTTCTGTTCACTCTATCCCAACTAAATTTCAACGTTGCAAAACATATCGCCTCCCAGATGACAAATGGAATCACAAAACAGCCAATATTCTAGAATAATATCTTAAACCATCGTATTCAAAGCATGGTCGCTCGTGTCATCTGACGTTCGTTTATGGTATGCGGCTTCGGGCGCAAGGTCATCCACGTACCAAACCAGAAAAACACCCATTACTATAGCCATGAGAACCGCATCGAAGAGGTACAAGAAGATTTCATGAGAAATCAAATACCCCTTGTTTCCTTGTAGATACTCAATGACTCGGAAAATGCTTCGGATCAGAATGAGTAAACTGGCGCCGTATTGAACATAGAGGTATCGCTGCCACGGGATCCCAGCACTTCTCACAGTCCTCGGGGGGTTTCGACGGAGCCGGACATGAAAGACGATTGAGATGATCATGAAAATGCTGAACATGACGATTTGGACCCAGAGACCGGCAATGATGACTTTTTCTCCAAGGTTGAACAGATCCTGAGTACCAATCGCCTGCATGCCGCCACCGCCACCTTGCATGACCAGGGAGATGATGTCGCCAACAACAAAGATCTTGCTTAACCAATTGACGGGTATAAGCGAGAGCTCCTCGGCCCGCAACCGTCGAATCAGTCGACCGAGGATCATGTAAATGGAGGCGGCATACAATGTGGGTGCGATAAGGATCAGAATTGCCTGCATCACATAGCCCCCGATGCCTTCGAGATCATAGTGGGAGGCGATGCGCCCACAGTAGCCGATGACTTGGAACAGGCCACCGATTGTAAAAGGAATAAAATACCAGGTCTTCGCTCGCCATATGCGCCATGCGTGGAGCACTGTCAGAATGGCGAAGATGATGACGGACGTGATTGCGGCCTCGAGAGATGGCGTGTAGCGATATAAGCGGAAGTCGGCGAACTGCTCGGTAGATCGAGCCAGGAGTGTGGCTGAAATAGTGTTCATTGCGAAAAGCGTTGGAAATCAACGACTGGTGGGTATCAAGAGTGGGAGTTGGAGTGTTTGTAGTGTTTACTAAGTAGTCGTGAGGATGTAGAATTGAATTATTACCGTAGAGAAATGTTCCATTATATATTGCATCCTGAACGAGAATTATTAATAGTTGCTTCTTTCCTTGGGTGCATTCGCGCCAAAGCCGAGATGTTTCGTACACTTCGGGAGGATTAAAGCTCGGACCTTGTGCATGGCGGGTGTCGTGGCGCAGTAACCGTCTCCACAAAATGGGTTCAAGAACTCGGCTTTGTACGAACTGTACGAGAAGTCCGAGAGGTTACACTCATGCTGAGCCTGTCACCTACTCAGCCCTGGCAAATCTTGACTGAATCAAGATTATTGTAGGGAGCCTAGATAGAAGATTACGCCGATGCTCAGCAGAAAATTCATGGTATGCTTCTTTTCTCACAAACGAAAAAACAGGGACGCGTCGGGAAATTGGACGCGTTGATGAGCAAGCCAGCCAAACTATCTCTGCTCAAAATTTTCAATAGATCTTCGGTTCATAATTCTCTTGATATGAGTTTAATTGAAATGTGAGAAAATTACGATAGCGTTTAGACTATTGCAGACTGTGGTTTCATATCTCAATATCAAAATGTGCTTCGAATGAAAATATCATCCGATGCTCGCAGCAACGACAAGAGTCATAAAATTTGCACCTCAAGAAATCACTTCTGATCCTAAATTGAGCATAATAAAAATGAAATTTAAACCAAAATTAAATAGAAATTCAATTGTAGGGGCTTCATGCTGCATCGTAAATACTTTCGCTCGTTCTCTACTAGATTTAGGGTAGCACAGCCAAAATCATCACCTTCAACATTACTGCCACTATACCTAAAGAGGAAAGGACCGGTCGTTATCGATTAAGGTGGAACCCAGCCAATCTCTTCGATTGGCCACTGAATCCACAACCTGTGTTCGGTATCCAAAATCTCCCAGGCCCTCGAGATGAGAAACGTGTCCCAGCCCTGGATCCACCAGTTGCGTTGCGCTCTGCTGAGAATGATGCAGAAATGAGCGAATATAGTTACAGCCTCTTGTGTGGGCGTTTTGAGAAGTCCGATAAAGTCATCATCCAGAGTGTAGTGCCACACAAACACATCCGTCATGTCCAGCGTCTGATTCTTGTTTGATAGGGCATAGCTGAGGTGAGGCCGTAGCTCGCCGATAGCGTCGCAATAGGCTTGAACAAGACTCGGATCCGAGACTGCCAACTTGATGTTTGATTCAAGATTGTCAAGTATGCTTGATTTTGCATATTGAGGCTGATGCGAATCTTGCCATCTTTTTCTACCCCGATCTAGTATTGGCGTCAACTCGCCTCTGTAGGCCGTGGACTCGAATGTTTCTAGTAAATGTCAGACTCCGTCTTGAAGAAATAGCCAATTCGGGAACAAAGTGTCACCCGACATGAGCGAATGGTTTTCTTCTCTAGGGCTCCCCAGGGCTAGAGTCACAAGGAGAAATCAGCCTCCAGCTTGGGTTTGGCAGCGGGATGCAAATGGAATCTTACCGTAGTATATTGTCAGCACGCTAAAGACCCAAAGGGTTTCGCAATTTTCGGGGTTTACATCAGACATTAACTCCACAGCTGTTCGACTCGCGATTTGGTGTTGCTCGACTGCATATGAGATATAAACATCTTTCTGCTCTGGGCGATTGCGGGCCATATGAAGAGCAGATACGGAAAGAATGCCCCGCATGAGATACTTGTTCTTGACTGCCATGCGGATGATGCCAAACTTCCAAAGGTTCCGAATGGATGCATCTTCGACCAAGGTGTTGCAGGTTGATGTTGTAAAGTTGTGAAGGAGCTCGAGATCTGTCAGATTGATGTCTGGATCCGCGCCTGGGCCAAGCCGAATTGACAGTGGACGGGTTTGTGCAAAGTCGCACTCGGCTCCGTGTTTTATGCAGTTTCGACACGAAGGACGTTGTTCGTCGCACTGTATGTGGGTAAGTAATCTTTGCAGAGTAGAGCCGACGGAATTCTCGAGCATTATTGGCTAGGGAAGCAAGTCATGAAAGGGCGATCGGACCTTGATTTTTCGCCGTTTGCAGACGTTGCAACCGGTCCGCGTCTTGGGATGTGCTCTCCGAGACGGCTTGGTGGGACGTGATGTGGGGGCTTCTCTACTGCTTTGGCTGTCCAATGGACTGTTGCCGTGGGAATCATATGCATTGTGATCCATGGCCACTTGCCGGGCGGTTATATGCGCCTTGCTGGTTCGACGGCTGGTTTCTGTTTGCATGACGCAACAACAGACAAACAGATTGAGAGATATGAGCACGGATCTTTAATGTTCCGAGTAAATTCTCATTCTAATTTCTAAAGAGGAAATCGCCGGACACGGACGTAATCCATTCACTCCACTTCTCAATACGAGCGTGCTGACATTTTGAGGTGCTAGCATTATCGTCTGTTGATGTTGTGGCCACACGTAAGACACGGACCGATTGGATTGATGTATATTCCACAACGTGCATTCTTTTTTGTACTGAGAAAAAAAACTAGTCAATGATTATTATTGAGGATATTGGAATTGTTTAAACAATATTGTCCCCCCTTGGGTGGGGGACGTGCTCGTCTTTCAATAGCTTCACATTGAGGGATGAGTTGAACGTTATAAATTGCCAAAATTGTATTATTTATACCTGCTGAAACTTAATAAGCCAGCCAATCCAACCCAACCAACCCAATCCAACCCAATCCAACCCAACCAACCCAACCAACCCAATCCAATCCAATCCAATCCAATCCAATCCAATCCAATCCAATCCAATCCAATCCAATCCAATCCAATCCAATCCAATCCAATCCAATCCAATCCAATCCAATCCAATCCAATCCAATCCAATCCAACCAATCCAACCAATCCAACCAATCCAACCCAACCTTTCCACATAGTGCTTTGTGTAGCACCTTTCTGCGCTATTTAAGCAGCCGCTTAGGCGCTCATTTAGACGATTTCCAGGGCACAAAGCAGCTCTTAGAACTATAGCTTATATATATTTTTATATATATTTACCAAAAAGCAAATTTAGCTTTTAATTAATTATTTTTTATTTTATAAATAATTAAAAATTTTTAAATTTAAATTTTTTAAATAATAATAAAAATTTAATAATTTTAAATTAAATAAATATTTAAAAAAAATTATAATTAAATATAATTAATTATAATTATATAATAATACAAAAAATTTTTTATTAATAAAAATTCTAATAAATTAAATAATTTTTAAATTTTTAATTATTAAATATATAATTATAATTTAATATTATTAAAATTATATTATAATTTATAAATATATATATAAATAAATAAATAATTTTAATTAAAATTATTTTTATTATATTTACTAAAAAATATATAATAAAAGAAATTTATAATTATTTTTATATAAATTTTATTTATTTATTTAATTATTTTTAATAAAATAAAATAAAATAAAATAAAATAAATTAAATTAAATTAAATAAAATAATAAATTTTTTATTAAATCTTTATAAAATTTTAAAAAAAGCTATTTAAATATTTAAGATTTTTACTTTAAAGTTTTTTTTTACTAAAATTTAATTATTATAATTTATATAGGCATAAAGGATATTTAGGCTATAAAACTATTTTTTTTTATCTGCTTGCTATAATGGCTGGAGCTGGATGTATATAGAAATTAAACAATATTGTGGTCCTTGACTGGCTGACTACGGGTTTTGGAAACATCATCGTCCGAGTCGGCATCGTTATCTTGTCCTTCAAGAATACACATAATCTTATCTCCGTCTCTCCTCTCGAAGAATACCACACTGCCCACGCTGAAAATCATGCACACACCGGTGACGATCATGGCGATGCTGCCTTCGCGCCACATTGGGGCTTGGGTAGTATTATAAAACAGCAATGACCAAAATATGTAAAATGCGATGGCTACAGGTATTAAAGGTTAGCAATACAGACTAGATAAAGTTGAACTGCCTTGAAGAAATACGTACTCATTGCATTCATCATGCCGATGACGATGCCTCGCTTTGCATCATCCTTCCGCATCAGATCATTAGCCCAGGAGAACAGGACGCCTCGATACCCCAGCTCCATGCCGTTGATGAACAAGGCAAACATCTTGCCTCCGAGACTTGGAGGTTTGAGCATAATGGCACCCGAGATGATGGCCAGCACAGCAAGAAAGACACCGACGTGCCATCGGCCGCCTGACTTTTGGAAATAGTCCGCGTACCAAGCGCAAACTAGAATGGAAACCATTCCGATCGCGTATGTGGCGGTCGGGATGTAGTTGATCAGCTCCACGCTGTAGGTGCCGAGATACTTGAGATACAGATTGAGAATCCCATTGTCCGCCCACATTTCAGCATCACCAGCAAGTGCAGCTAGAAGAGACAAAGCATAAATCTCCCAGCTACCAAGGATTCGGCGGAAAATACTCCAGCCGAGTTTACCGCGCTTGATCTCCGGCTCTGGAAGACGCTCGATGGCCAATTTCTTTTCTTCGCTGCTTAGTAGTCTTGACTTGGTGGTTTCCGGGTGGCCAGGGAAGACAAAATATCTGAGAAAGACGTTAGTTACCCGTGCAAAAAGAGTGTGATTCTTCAAGTTTCGGCTGACCCCAAGGCTGCGACCGGTATGGTGATTAGGAAGTCGATGATGAAAAGCCAACGCCAACCCTCTAGACCATGCAATCCGTCTGGAACATGTTAGCTCATCTGAGATAGACGTGTCATTATTACTATGCGACTTGGATGATCATACTTAGGTTCTTGTAGATGGCGCCTTGAAGAAAGCCGGAAAACATGTTCCCCGCTACACCAGACGCAGCAAAAACAGCAGTCCGCTTGCCGATTTCAAACATGTTGTACCAGCTTCCCATGATGTAATGGGAACCCACAAAGGTGGCTGACTCAAAGATGCCTAGACAGAAACGAATGGCCATGATTTGGTGCCAATCATTGACGAAAGCAAGACCCAAGGTGAAGAAACCCCAGCAAAACATGGCAATGGTGAGATATAGCTGTGGCGGAACCTTTTGCAGGATGACGTTATTCGGGATCTGCCCAAGGGTGTAGCCGACGTAAAAGACAGAGTTGATTTGGTTCAGCTCTGTTCCGTGCATGTTGAGATCTTCTTTGAGGCCTGAAACGTAGGCGTTCGTCAGGTTGGATCGATCGAGATAGTTGACCCAGTACATCAAGCAGATGAATGTCATGATGATCAAATCCAGTTTGACGACCAGTTTCCTTTCCGCTTTGGTTGGGGCTGGCTTTCCCCATACCACTTCGCGGAGCTTGCTCCAGAAGAACATTTTGTCGGTGTCAATACCCAAGGCAGATTCACTTCAAAGTAGGCCGTAAAAATAGTAAATATCGGCTGTGGGCAGAGAGGGAAGCTTGATTAATCCATTTATCAATGTGGCCACTATTTGAAGCCGATGATTTGAAAAGGTTGTCTGGATTGTGATCAAGTGCGTCGGGAGAGAGGTTGGTTTGGGATTCGGTCCAAGCGGCCGCGATACGTCGCTTAGGATAGCAGGGAAGCAAAACCTCGATTGATAAGGTGCTTCGCAATCGAAGAGGCCTAGCTGTCCGCTAGCGAACGTCTCCCCCTACATGTTTTACTCCTCGCGATAATTATCATGACGGGCAACTGGCCGCTGAGCAGGGGTGGATCCTTTGGTCTTATCTGCGGGGGAAGGTGGTTGGCAGATAAGATGATGTTGAGGATTTGGTGGTAATCATGTTCCCTGTATGGCCAAGCGCATCGCAACCTGGTGTTGTGTGCTGATACACGTCTGGCCATTGAATGCGGCGGATGCGGGTTTCGCTGCAACGTAGGCCGTGCGAACACTACGAAGAGTGCTTATCAATGCGAAAATGGAATCGGGCTATGATTGCTTTGATATAATTGCAAAAACCTTGCGTCTGCGGTTTTATGAATTACCTGGCAGACTAAACTAGGAATCCACGCGATAAGGACTCCATCGAAATTGGCCGCCATCACAGCGAGAAAGGTTGGACGGGATATTGCTGAGAAAATGAAGAAATTATGAAAAGCCCAATCAAATAGCATAGTTGTGCGTTTTCTTCTCTCACATGCTTCCCTGTGGAAGTCCATTTGCAGGGTGAACAATCAGGGACTTAAATGAATTTAGGTAATTAACTAAACTCAGTTGTTTAAGTAACAAATTTTATAAAGTCTAGTTAGTTCATTTTCCCTCAAAAATGAACTAGCCAACTACTTTAGCAATCCTGTGAACACATAGGTGTTCATACGGCTGGAGCTGGACGGATTCCCTCCAACTGGTGACATTGGGTTCGACATATCGTTGAACCATTCCAACACTTCGGCTCGATTTTTCCGTCTATAGAACTCGACCCGGTCTGGGATCTGCAAAGTGTCTGCTGTATCATCCGCGTTCTCCACATCTTCGTTGTCATTGTTTTCCTTGCCGTCATCTGCCTCCTCTTTGTCATTCTGTATTTTCCAATACCTGTCTCTGTCGAGAAACTGGCCATCGTGTATCTTTGTCATCTCGTCGCTGTTGAGATTGAAATATTCCAGAACCATTTCAAAATCCTCCGCCTTTGACTCCACCTCGTTCAACTCGATTGCTTTCTTCCTCTCTAATATCTCATCCATCTTTAGTTCTTGTTTGACCTCTTCTGTAAGCCGTTTGGACTTTATCTAAGAGTAGAATGCCTGACCCGAGAAATATCTGCTCTCTTCTTTGATTTGCTCCTCGTCTATGACTTTTCCAATAGGAATCCCACCTATCTCCAGTCGATTGCGCTCTTTCTTTGGTATTATGAGACGAAACACAAGCGACACGTGACCGGGCACAGGTTGCGGCTTTTGTGACATCTTTGCTCACTGGCTTAACTTCGGCTTAGCTATTCATCAGTCCTTCATCAGCCCGCATCAGCCCGCATCAGCCCTAGAATTCCTCTAACAGACTCAATGATGACGAGAATAAAGGCAAAACATTGGGGAAATATATTAAAAAGCCATTATTACCTTGAGTCGCATAGCTTTAAACATCTCACTAAAAAACAACCTCGAAATTTACAAAATCTTTTGCTGGCAGCTCATAATACCCAAACACTGCACGGATCCAGGGTTGTGAAAACGTTAAAGTTATCCCCCTGCGCCTCGCCCCGGACCAGACATGGCCGGATCATGAACCTTACAATAGACAATGTCTGGGAGTTCGATGTCTGGGAGTTCGACGGCTTCATTGATTCTCGATCAAGCCTGACATTGTAGCGACCTTTACCCGGCCAAATGACCGCGTACAACGTCTGCTGCCCAGATAGCTTTAAATCTAGCTCAATGGCCTTGGTCAAAACAGAGTGTAAGTCGCCATGGTAGGCGCTAGCCGAACTGCTCGACCGACATGGTGCAAGAATTTCCTCAAGCTCTGTCGCTATGCAGTCGACTTCATCACTGCGGTCCTGGGGCCGCTGGATGGTTGAGATTATGCTGGCTGTCAATGCCTTCCACTGGTGGCACATGACATTGAGTGGCCTTAAATTTGCCTGGGCCCAATCCGTCTCCAGCTTTGAGTCTATGTGAGGGTCAGAAGCCGAAGTTGAAGCACTGATGGGGGACGGAAGAACTTACTCAGTCTGCGCAGCCTCGGTCCATAAGTCCCTGCCCAGCACATGGACCCGTTGGCACCGACTCCCCCCATGGCCAAATTCATAATCAAGGTCCAGATGGCAGCTTCTACCAGCGCAGGGCCCGCCTTTTTGTTGGACGCTATCTCAATGGGATCGAGGGCGAGGTCATGGAGCCACTGCCTCCTCGCTTTTGCCCAGGAAGAGACCCGACTAGTACTGAAGTGATTGGTGACGAGATTGCGGATGTCAAAAGCCAAATTATCCCAGTCATTCAGGAGCTCGCTCTCCGGCCTGCTGAGGGGGCATTGGCCTGGCATGTTGGCGCTCTTGCTCGCGGCGTCGCTGGCACGAGCTTTCCACTTGTTAATCTGCTGGTGTAGTTCTTGGTTTTGCCTACGCTCATTCTCGAGCGCGTGGCGGAGGGCGTCGATTTCGGAGCTGGGGTCACCGGTGGCATGGTCTTGGCTTTGTTTGAGATTTTGCTCTTCGGCGACATTACAGCGATTGAGAGTGTTGGAGGTCGGGCTCTCTTCCGAGGAGGGAGTAGGTGGCAGGTCCTTGAAACTTGGCTGCATGGGCACCTCGCTTACGCAGATCGCCTGTTCATAGGTTTCGATGACTGCTTTCTGCCCGGCGACTTCTTGTACGTAATCGTTATCCACGACAGTGATTTTGGTTGAGGTGACAGGAGAAACGCAAGGTTTGTCATAGCCACTAAGCGGCCTTCGAACACCGTTTTTCCGGACCAGCTGTGTTGAAGTAGGACTGGCTGGGCTTTTGGTGCTAAACGTATCCTTGCTGACGTTGTCCATGTGGTGCTGGTATTTGTTGGCTGATTTGGGTGAGAGGCTCTTGACGGCGCGAATGAAGTGCTTTTGGGCCTTTGCTATCTTACTCTCCTCTTTCTTTGATCCAGTCGACATGTTGTCGCGGTCACGGCTCCGGCTACTTCTGGGGTGGTAGCTCTGTTGCGAGTGCCTCGAGCCGCCGTGGTGGTTCCTCTCGGAATGCGCGCTGCGAGGACGCTGGACGAACTGTGGCGGACGCCCCTTTTGAGAGAGGGGCGGTCGTTGGTCACCGGTATGTGCTCTCTGTAGTTCGTGGAATTCCATACTCCATGGGCTGAGAAGCGATTGTACGCGCAGAATCAATTTCTTCTGCTTCGCCGTTTTTGTCCTTACTTCCCCCCCTTCATTTGCTTCCTTATCTTTCGTGCTCGAGCGCTAAGGGATCGAAGTAATTGGTGAGCAGCTGCGGAAGAAACCAACGTGTCATAAAGAAGGCTGGGCGCTGGCAGGATGCACTGCCTCAGTCAGCCCGACCAAGTTCTAGACTGAGGAAAGCCGCCTTGCACCATGCTGCAAGGCTAGAGAGGCCACTGAACGGCGGCAATTTGGGTTTCTCGAGAGCAATTGAGACATGCCTATACGAGGTATCATTTTAGGATTAGCAGAAGACTAGGCCAATGGTAGCCTGGTTTTGTGTTGGGGGCGTTGCTGCATTTCCATGATTTGCCGATTGCTAATTGGAGCATCTTGTGGCTGAGAACGCCTCATGGTTTGCACGCGAACTCCTTTCAGTAGGCTGCATACAGCCTCAGCCTGATATTGACTTGCCACGGGGATCCGTGCCAGCTCTGCTCCGCCGCCACCAAAATATTCGCGCAACGGTACATCGAGTGGCAAATTGAGAATGTGGTTCGCGGGACTTCTCGGCTCTTTGTTGCTGACTGGATATTGGCGGCTGGGGAAGTAACAGTGGAACGAAACTGGAGAAAAGTACGAACTTTGAATCAATAGCTGTCTAAGTGGGTGTCTTGGTGCCGCTAATTTATACGCGGGCGCACATTTCCTACATCCCCAGACCCAGTTGTACAGCGAAATATGTCAGGTTCAAGACCACGCCGATCACTGTAACTGCCGTCCTCCCAGACCCACTCATGGCCTTCTTTATGCGCTCTCGCATCGGAGAGCCGGGGTGCACCTTCATCCGGTCCACAGATTGGGACATGAGATGCAGTAGCTTCTGCACCTGTTGCTTCTCCTCTTTTAGCCGCCGAATGCGCTCCTTGTCACGCTGTTGCGCCTGCTGCTCCCCTGCTAGCTTGCTTTCGATCTCAATCATCTTCATCTGGTAAGTTTCGTAGTCCTTCTCCAGCTGCTTCATCAGGGTTGTACCTGCGCTTGTCTCGAGAATGGACCGGTCTTGATCGACGATTTCTTTCTGGATGTCGAGCACCACGCTCTGTTTACCCGCGAGTTGGAATACGAGGGCATAGGCCGAGTCCGACGTGCCGTCAAACTGTGCGACGTAAGATCCCTTATCTACCATGGGATTCCAGAAGACGTCGAGCAGATCTTGCTCGCGCTGCATTGCGATTCTGCGATCCTGAGGCCGAAGCACGTTCCACATGGTTGTGACGAGAATGACATTTTTGAGGGCTTCATCTCCCACCAAGTCTTCAAGAAGGTGGAGGTAAGTCTTGGACGTCCCCGTCATCCGGTTATCTGTAATCTTGTGCAAGTACAGAATCCCCCGGAGCGGTAGGCGGGCAATGTGCTGGGCAGCAAGGTAATCTGTAATCTCGGCTAGAACCTCTTCTTGGGGACGCTCCGTGTCATCAAATCCAGGAGTGTCAACAACGGTGATGCTACGTCTTTCATCATCATTCAGGAAGATTTGGACTGCCTGGCATCCTTGGGTTTCTAAATGCCGGATTAGTCTTTATGCTTTTTCATCGTCTAATATTTGGGCCGGGGTACCTGAAAACAAAGAATGTCCTTCCTTGACACATTGGCTCTTGAGCTGGTTCATAAAGTAGCTTTTCCCAGCCCCAGTGACTCCCATCACGAGAATAACACCTTCGCTTGAATCATCCATGGCATGAACTGGATTCATTTTGGGTTTAGTAATTGAGAAGCAACTGAAATACTTCCCAGAGACAGTACAGAAGGTGATTTAAAAAGGATGCGTCTGTTCCAAGGCACAATCATGAACCCCAAGCTTAGCCCAGTTGTGGCGCCTGCATTTGTGAGGGGCAACGGCCAACCCCTTGATCAGGCTAAAGCAGGCTGTCTTACAGCGCCGTCGCCATCGCCACCACCTGTCGAGATGCGGGCTGAGACAGAGACTGAGCTGAAAAAATATCTCAAGCCATGCAGACGCCTTGCTGCCTTTCCCCGCTTCATCGGCTCATGTGATTGATACGCGGAACAACCCGAGCGAAGGAGAGAGAGCCCATCCTGCACTGCGGCAAGGCAGTATGGCCGGCGTGTTCTCAGCCTGATTTTGGGCCAAGAACTCGCTCGGACAAGCGGTAGGGCGATGGCGGGCTTTAGAATACGAGAAAACGCTCTACCTCTCCAAACTTTTCCTTGACAACCTAGCCTTTCCTTCGTGTGCACATTCCAATACCATATTTTCCAGGAATAACTCCTGACATCCGTCGTGCATTGCTTTTCGTCAATCGCAATGTACGCATATGATACGCTACCGATTAGGTCCCCTGCCCCAGCCGATGCAGAAGAATACGTTGAGACATTCGTTGCAATCGGCATCGACTTTGGCACAACGTGAGCTTGCTCTGTTCTTCCACCTCCATTCCCTCTCATGCCAGCCATCTGACAATTACTTCGCTGCAGATACTCGGGAGTTTCTTGGGCCCGGTCAACACGACCTAATGATCTCAACGAGATCACTGGCTGGCCATCCGATGATCCTCGCAACAAACACGAGACCCAGGTCCCTACCTTGTACGATATCGACACCGGAAAATGGGGCTACGAGATTACTCCGGACATGAAGCCTATGCATTGGTTCAAATTGCTCCTGCTGAAGGATGAGGACATTAAAAAAGAAGAGATCCGCAACTCGCACCAGCTCCAGCAGGCCCGCAGCCAGCTCGCCCAGTCCACTCATGACTACACCGCGGTGCAAATCGTAGGTTTCTACCTCAAAAATGTATGGGATCACGCCTATGCCAATCTGGGCAAAATGATGGACATTGAAAACTTGCCTCTCAGGGTGGCAATCACCATTCCGGCTATTTGGCCTCCTTATGCTCAGAGCGCTATGAAGAAGGCAGCACAACTCGCTGGTATCACAGGGCACCGCGACATTGGAGAGACAACCTTGATTCTAGTTCAGGAACCTGAAGCCGCGGCTTTGGCCAGTCTGTTCCAACGCAACTCCTTTCCTGAGATTCAGGTATACCCCCCCTGCTGTTCTCTTTCTTGAAGGGGCCCAATAGTCTAACTTGTCGGATAGGAGAATGAATCCTTTGTCGTATGCGATGCTGGGGGTGGCACTGTCGTAGGTCCCTAGCCTTCGTTTGTCTGGCTCGGCGTTAACCCAAGGCCAAGGATGTTATCAGCTATAAAGTTACATCTGAACGGCCATTTCGGCTTGAGGAATGTGTACCCGGCGATGGTAAGCTCGCTAAATAATAAACGGCTGTTTATCGTTGCCATTTCAAACTTCTCACAGCCTCCCAGGAAAACTCGCTGGCGCTTTTCAAATCGATCAGGCATTTGAAGCCCATCTTAGGGGCAAAGCCAAGCTTAGAATGAGCTCTCTCAGCGCCTCTGACTACAACCAATTTATCCGAAAGGAGTGGGAGATGGGAGCCAAAAGAACTTTTAATGCAAGCGCTGAACCAAAGTGTTTTAACCTGCAGCCGCCAAGCAAGGCGTACGGGACCCTAGCCCGGTTTCGGAATAAGGAAATCCTATCAATCAACAAGTAAGTTTCGAGTTTTAGGCCACCTCAAGGCTCTCTAGCGCTGACTCGACTTTTTCAGGAGCGAAATGGAGGGATTCTTTAGCAAATCTCTCACTGGCATTCGCAGTCTTGTTAGTGACCAACACAGGAAGGTGGAAGCAGCGACAGGGAAAAGGCCAAGGGTGAGCTTGAAGCCCCAGCCCAAACACCCAGGCAAACCATTTGTTAACCAAGTGTTCCAAATACAGAAAACCCTGCTTGTTGGGGGCTTGGGTAGTTCTGAGTACGTTTACGATGTACTACACGAGATGTTCAACAATGTTCTCAGACCAAGTGATGGGTAGGCCTTCCTGAAACTCGCCCATTTCTATCCCAGAGATCTCCTTGTACTCAGTCGCTAACCTAAGTTCTCAAGTTGGTCAGCTGTGGCACGCGGAGCCGTTCTGCGTCTCTTGCAGGAGAACATTTCACTACAACATACACTCTCACCAAGACAACGACGCGTCCTGCCCACGCTCCCAGACGTCGTGTCTCGCAAATCAAGATATAATTACGGCATCCAAGTGAATATGGTGACATCCACACTCGATTTAGACCCTGAGGATAGAGTCTACAGGGACATAGAGGGCATTGAAAGGACGGCGAGGATGGAATGGTACTTAAAAAAGGTAAGCATTCCGTTGGCCAATTCTGCATACTGTGGTTCCTAACAATGTTGCAGGGTGAGAAGATAGATAAGACATCGCGTCTTCCCATCAAATACTCTCGGTTTTACAGCGACCGTGAGCCTCTGCCACCCAAATGCACGTTTGAAATTATGTACAATTCTGAGGACGATGCCCCCAAAAGACCCGGCTCGAACGTGCTCAACCTATGCCGCATCGAGTGCGACTGGGACAAGCCTATTAACGAGTGGAAGATGGTGGGCGCGCAGGGTATGGGTTGGAGGAAGCACGATGATCTTGCGCTGGCGATGGGCCTCGAGGGAGAACCCAAGTGGGAGGTACGGGTCGGGCCAAAAAAGGCGGAACACAGTTTCAACGTTGAGTATATGCGTTGATGACAGACTATGGGTGTTGTGGGTTCTTGCAGCGAAAACTTTGAACCACTTGTTAACTAGTGATTCTGGCGTTGGGATGATAATTTCTTACGATCTTATAAAATACATATCGGATGGCCATCCTACCTACCGTCTCAATATTCTCGTCAAGAGCTATGATGTCCAGTCTCATCTACGGAGTGAAATCTCGGCAAAGAACCAGCTTGCTTCCCGGATGTGGATAGAGTAACACCACTCAATGGGACCCTTGTGATTAAGCTTGGTACTTTCAGCGATGCCTAAAATTGCCATCAATTCATGGGGGTTGCAATGATGACGAGGCTTGTAGTTGGTATCTGACTATGCCTAGTGCTTAAGTGGGGGGCTTGCGGCAGCTAAGGCGTGGAAACCCCACCCTAGGTATTGTGGAATCACCTTTGGGTTTCTGATTGACTAGTTAATGAATACATTCAGATTTTGTCCCCCATCAAGTGTTCCATGTCACAAATTCAGTGATCGTAATCCTTGTCGGCGCACGTGATCTATGGCCGCTTTCGTGCCGGACCATTCATGGACCCTCAAGAGTGTATGTATGGATCCCGAGACAGGGATAGCCTCAGGGTTGCCGCCGTCGGGCTGAGCCCCGATCTTCTACACGTCGACATCGGCATCCCGAAGAAAGGAGGGAAGGATGCCATCCATTAGTGGCGTGAAATCGGTGGGTTTATTACCGAAACGCAATAATTGACAAATAAAATGACGCGTCAACAGTCCAGCTGCACCTCGCGATGGGCTGCAGAGGAAATGGTGCCATTTAAACGAAATAAATAGGATGTTCCCAGAGAATACGGGATTAGAGGGGCCTTTGACATGTTGGCTGCGCCGCTGGAGTGGGTAAATCGACTTGCCCAGACTGGGAAATCAGGGCTCGGCGTGGCCCCACGTCGGTCTAGAAGACAATCATCCGCCAAGTACCGGAAGCTAATTCAGGAACGGGCTTTCAGCACTCGTGAACTACCTAGTACAACTTGATCAGCCACGTTCATCCGTAGTCATAGTATTATTTGAGCCACCAAGCATTACCCCTTGTCGTCAGGGTTGAACACCGTGCGTAAATCGAGAAGTGATCCTCCCAAGCGTAGAACGCAGGGCTGAAGGAATGACAACGCGCTTGAGTTTTAATCAAGACTTGTGTCAACAAATCATTTCAAACCGCGTAATGATAAATTGGTCATTTTTCATTTTCACAATTATTGAATCAAATATAGAAATTTTTATCCTCTTTTTTTATTTGCCACATCGAAGAAATACGGACATGACACCTGGTTTGTGAGACTTGGCGCCTGATTTTGGCTTCAGGGTAGTTTGTTTGTATGTAGTTTGCTCATTGGGAGATTGTTCGGAACCGGACCTACAAAGCATTCCGTAGCGGGTCGCCAGAGCCTCAATGCGCTTTAGTTCAAGGAGTAGTAATGCAGCCACGTCTATGCGGTGGGTAGCGTTGACGGGTCTGAGCGGGTACCGGACATTTGGACTTGCATCCCTGTATCGCATCCTGCCGAGATCCCATAATAGAGCACTCTAAAAAAAAGCAGGGGTTGTTTGTGGAAGCGTTATTTCATCTTTAGGGTTCAATTTAGACATGAACGATTTTCACGGTCCGACGGAGATCGTTGGATACTCTGTCATGCCTTGGACTGAGTACAAAGTTGAAAAATCTGGTTCAAGAAGGAAGAGGTCACGATTTCGAAAGAGGAAAAAAAGATAAGAGAGGAAGTCTAATTGAAAATATAGATGATGCAATGATTGGCTTGGCCTCTTCGTCCCTTCTTGCAGGCGCCAAGCCAAAGAACCGGGAATCGGGTTCATCCAGTAAACTACAACAGGGCGGGCTCGACCTATTTTTGCTCATATACACAATGGAGGTTTGGAGTTTACGGACAATACAGACTTTATTGAACTCTAATGCTCTTGCGGTGGCGGAAATTTCTAACGATTCCGGATGCAAGGGCCACTTTCTCAAGTGAATTGGTGGCGCGCATCGACAGTTTGGACAATGGGCCCGCGCTCCACCAAGGAATACGGAAGCGCTAAGATGATAGGTGGCGGTCCTTGGCTTTGTCCGTGGCAATGTTGTCAGAAGAGAGAAGAGATGAGATGAAAAAGAATAAATAGCTTTGGAATTCCATTGACATTGCTGTTTGGCAAACAAGAGCTCAGAGCAATTTGCTACGACACTCACTCCTACCACAGGTCCTTCGTTTAATTCATACTCATATTCATCATGCTTTTGCGCACTCTTGCTCTTTTGTCTGCCTCTGGGCTTGGAGCTCATGCTGCACCTTCCTTTTCTCGACAGGAGCTTGAAAGCTGCTTGACTACAGCTGTCAGCGGAGATGCTTCGCGAGCACAGTTCAGGCACGAGGACAACTACGTCGCCACGGATGTCAATTATTACAACCTCAACTACAAGTACAGCCCCATGGCTGTAGTCTACCCGAACAGCACCCAGGAGATTTCCAGTGTCCTCAGTTGTGCAACAAAGCAGGGCCGAAAGGTTCAGGCGCGCAGCGGTGGCCGAGATCTTATCAACAAATGTAAGTGTATCGTGTGTTGCATCTTGGTTCTAATCACTCATCATATCTTTCAGGTCTGGGTGGTACTGATGATGCCATCGTCGTTGATTTGAAGCACTTCAGCAAGATTGAATATGATTCATCTTCGCAGATTGCTACCGTGGGGCCCGCAAACCGCCTCAAGGGAATGTATGAGGCCTTGGAAAAGCAAGATCGCTGTCTGCCTCATGGCTCCTATGCAACAGTAGGCATCGGCGGCCACGTCATGGTTGGAGGAATCGGATATCTCTCTCGCCAGCACGGTCTTCTTATTGATAACCTTTTGGAGGTTGAAGTAGTTTTGGCCAATGGAACCGTGACCCGAGCCACCAAGGATCAGAACCAAGACTTGTTCTGGGCCACGAGAGGCGCTGGTGCTGGCTTCGGTATTGCCACTGAGTTCAAATTCCAGACAAAGCCCAAGCCCCAGGAACTCGTCATGTTCACATACACCTACACATCTACCAACCAGACCGTCATCTCCGAGGCCCTCAAGGCATATGTAAAGGTTTTGGCCAGTTCTACAATGTCTCGCAAGCTGGGAGCTTCTGGTCTTCTTACCAACGGGACTTTCTCTGTAGCTGGAGCGTTCTTTGGTACACAGAGCGAGTTTGAGGCCGTGAACTTGGACAGCCACCTTCCAACACCGTCAACCAAGGTTACAGAACCCGGCAAATCATACAATGATTTCCTGGGCAACACTCTCACTTTGACCAGCGCGGCCCGCTCGCAGGACCACTTCTACTCGAAAGACGCGGCTTTGGCTCACGACACCATTCCTACAGATGAGACCATTGACAAATTCGTCAACTACACGTTCACGAGCGCGACCATGCCGAGCTGGTCCTTCCGATTCGACCTGTACGGCGGCGCCATCAATGACGTTGCTAGAGATGCCACGGCGTTCCCCCACCGCAACATTGCCAGTTTCGTTACAGGCAAGAGCAGCACTGTAGATGATGTTACCTCTGACGTGGTTGCCGACTTTGTCGACAAGGGAATCGAAACCCTCCAGGGAAACCAGCCCGACAAGTACCTCCACTACCTCGGTACTCCTTCAAAGCGCATCACTTCGCCACAGCAGAAGTACTGGGGTGCTAACCTCCCCAGACTTGAGGAGATTAAGAGCCGTCTTGATCCCAACGATCTGTTTTCTACCCCTCAGAACATTAAGCCAAAGGCTAATTAAACGTTCTTGTTGACCCGCCTTTATCGGGCAGTCCGGTATCATGATTATCAGGGCTCATGCCTGGACCATAGATTGTATTCTCATGTTGATATTTAGGGCCGAAAGCCCGTGTATAATTGGGTACCACGCCTGCTTTCTTCTGTTGCTTATAGAATTAGAATTAGAATTACATGTATCATAGTTGTGCAAGACCTTTTGCCTAGACTTTCTTTTTACAGATCTGCCATAGCAACCAATCTCATTCATTACCTAACTGACGCCGAGAACTGATTATCAACATTCTATTCTTTTGACGGTGATTCATAGTTTGAATAACTTTACCTCGCCGCCTTAGTAATTATGCTTCTCCGGGTCACGTCCCAGTCTTAGCTTTGCATGTTAAAGTTAGGCAAGCCAAGCATATTTGGTCAGCAGAAGCCAGCGGCTATATGATGACATTATGGAACTCCATTTCAATTCAAGGGTGATAGCGTGGGCCGTTGCTCCAGTCAGTGGGGGCAGACTGGTTGACAAGGGTACCCGCTTCGAATACGAACAACTAGCGGAGTGGACTGCTAATCCACTTGACATGTCGGACTTTGCCAAGCCTAGCGCTAGAAAAAAAACCTCCCTTTACACGCGCAGGATGGAGAGCTGCCGCCAAGCCCGCGCATCGGAGCGAGACATTAGCTGCTAATTGAACAACTGTGCGTTCTATGTTTTGCGACACAGACATGCACGGAATGCGGAGCCGATTATCTATACACCTATGCAAAGTTAATCATGGGGGCACAAGAAAGCTGGCATTGCGGAGCCATGATTAGTATGGGTGGAAATATTTGAGTGAGCACGCCTCTTCTGGCAATGCACATATTCCAGTCGTTGAATGGAGCTTTAGGAGCCGAAGTTTACGTGGGACAGATGTCTCTTTTTCCATTCTCATTCAATTTTATAATCATATTATTGCAGCATAGCTTTGGAAATAATTTATAAACACATCATGCGTAGGTCCAGTTCATTTTGGCTGGCTGTGCCTTGACGCCCGATCTCTTCTGCAGCTCAGCAATAGTCCTCCGTGCGTCCGACTTGACTTGCTCCTCGTCAATTTCCACGAGGACGCCGTCTCGAACAACCTCTCGACCATCCACGACCACCAACTGGACAACCTGTCCTGTGCAAGAATGTACTAAAACGGTGGCAGGGTGAATGCCGCCTTCTCCCACCATCTGTCCATTGAAAGGCGCAGCATGCAACCCGCTGGCATCCACAACAACGAAGTCTGCCTTTTTGCCAACTTCTAGACTTCCCAGGTCCTTTTCTAAGCCCAGAGCCTTGGCCCCATTAATGGTTGCCATTTCTATGACTTGCTCGGACGACATGACGTTTGCATCCTGCATTCTCCCCTTGTGGATCACACCGGCCAAGTGCATGTCGCGAAAGAGGTCATGGGTATTGTTGCAAGGCCCACCATCCGTTCCAAGACACACATTTATTCCGTGTGACAGAAGTTCAGGAATCGGGGCAATTCCGTCGGCGAGCTTCGCATTGCTGGTTGGGTTGTGCGCAATGTGAGTGCCGTCGGCTTTGAGGATTTCTGGGTCAACCTCAGCGTCAATGTGGACCATGTGACCTAAAACGACGTGGGGACCAGCCGAGTGCACCTTGCGTGTGAATTCTCCCGGCGTTGCCTTGTAGCTTTGGCGTATCATTGTCAGATCCTCAGCTGCTTCCGCAAGATGCATGGTCAGGCGGATGTTGTGTTCTTGAGCAGCTTTCCCGATGGCCGCGAATCCGGCTTCGTCGGCTCCTCGAGGGGTCTCAGTTGCAAACCAGATATGGAGCCGATCGTTGAATGATCCATGGTGGCTTTTATGGGCGGCAAGGACGCTATCAATGGACATGAGACTGGCTTGGGCATCGCGAGCGTCTGCAATCCCGGCAGAAGGGTCAGATCTAGGGCCCTTGACGAGTTTACCCTGCCATGCCCTTTAGTATCCAGATAGTTTGAGCACATGACAATTTTGAGGTAAACTAACCAAGCATGCGCGGATACCAGTCTCCCCAACAGCACGACAAACTCCTTCAAGGCCGGCTGAAGCAGGCAGCATTGGCTCAAGGAAACAGGTAGTTCCCGTTTTGATCATTTCGGCCATGGCAAGTTTTGCAGCGACATAGCCATCATCGCCTTGTAAGTTGACTTCCAACGGCCAGATGGCACAAGAAGCCCAGTCATGCAATTGTAGGTCCTCACAGAGGCCACTCATGATGGATTGGATCAGGTGAACATGGCCATTGATTAAACCAGGAATTACAATGCGGCGTTGCAGATCAACCTGTCTCGTATTCGGGGGTAGTGTTAGCTCGTCTAGTTTGGTTGTGGTGTCTATGGCGGCGACGCGATTCCCCTTGACCAGGATGAAGCCGTTGCGGATGACGCGCCGCTGGCCATCCACGGTAATGATGATTCCGTCGGTGTATAGCGTTGTCATCGCGGCTCTAGGTTCACAGGTTCCTTACACAAAAGTTGTACAATTTTAATAATATTCCTATGTTTCATTCAGGATACAATTGGCTCATGTTTTGTAGAGTGCTAGCATTGAGGCGGAGATGTCCAAGATCTGGGTAGCGCAGGGTCATGGCTAATCTCTCTATCGGTCGCTAAAAATACAGAATCACGACATGCACGATTAGATGCCGTTGACCACGTTGGACGACGGGCAGGACACCTCAATTGATCAGATTGATCGATCCTTCAGAAAACAAATGAAAACAAATGATAGATAACTGATATGCAACATTTATTATTATTCTGCATCTACAGCCAATCCTGGCCCCGGCGTTGTCGCGCATCAGCAGACGGCCGAAAAACGCCGGCCTTGGCCGTTGACAGACCCACGCGCACCAGACTGGCCAGGAACTGGACGCCCGCAGCGACGCCGTCGACGACCATGACTTGGCCGTCGTGCATGCCCACGGCTTCCCCGCAGGCCTCGTACATGCCCGTCATGCCCGCGCAGCCCAGGCACACGCAGTCGGCGCCCCGGGCCACTAGCTTCTTGGCCGCGTCCGTGAGCCCGGCGTAGACGACGTCGCGCGGCTTGGACTCGAGCTCCAGCACAGAGACGTGGCCCGTCTCGCAGCCCGCGAAGAAGTTGCCCAGGCCCATCTCCACCGTCGACCGCGCGTGCCGCATGCTGGAGCGCTCGCTGGTGGTGAGGATGCCCACACGGTCGCCGCACATGCGGCTGGCGTACAGCGCCGCCTCCATGATGCCAATCGTCGGCTGCGTGTACTCCTCGCGCAGCATGGCAGTGAGGGGATGCGCCGAGAAGCAGGCCACTAGGAAGGCGTCAATCTTGGGCGTGTCGGGCTCCTGGAGAAACTTGGCTAGCGCCCGGAAGCTCTCGGCCGCGGAGATTACACCGTCCACATTATTCTCAATAGCGCTCGGCCCCGGCTTGGGGCAGGTAAAGCCGTACACAGTGGTGTCTGGTGTCAATGTAGACTCGATGCTGCGCAGGCAATTTTCCGTCATGTACTCGGTTGCATTTGGGTTGATAAGCAGGATATTGACCTGCTTTGGGGCCGGGCCTGTGACTGATAGAAGACCCATGGTGTATTCTGTAGCAGCGTGTGCGCTGTGATTTCTTTGTGGTCGGGTGAAGGATCAAGGCGGTGCAGCGATTGCCATGCAGTGTTAGTGTGCCGTCTGCTTATCACTATTTGTGTGTGGTGCTGCGGGAGCGAGAAGCATCATCATCCACTAATGATAACCCCTGTAGACAACTTACAGAGCATTGCAGCGGCAAACCATGGCGTGCCAACTGTCAAAAATGATAAGCATGACGGCGCAAGCAAGATGGCTCGGCGAAGGATGGTCCCACAGGGCCAAGATTGGCCTCGACCCACTGATAAGCCACCATCACCAATCTAACGAGCATGATTCCCCGCATCATGAGATGCGACCTAAGTGATCACGCACCGGGTACCAAGCATCTTGTCGCGTGTGACGGGATTTAACTTGACGTTATCCATTCAGGATTATCATGGTCGATCGGGCAAATCCTTCATCTGCCATCATAGCTGAATTGACATAAACCGAATCGCGTATCACACGCGCCTAGACAGAGATCAAAATACAACCCAAAACTTGACATCCAGTCCCAAATTTCTGAAATTGCATTTTTTACACTTCATTTTGAGACCAATATGACGGCTTCTGTTACAACTCATAGCATTGAACCCACCATGGAGGGCGTCGCAGGTGTCATTGACGGCAAGCTTGTGCTCTCCCAAGGCCTCGAACGTACCCTGGACCCGAATGGCGTGAGCGGCAACTTTGATCGAATCCCTGTCGTTGATCTCTCTCCATTGACTACCGAGAACCCTAATCCTGAGGATATTGACAAGTTAATTGAAGACTTGCGAGATGCATGTACTCGTGTCGGCTTCTTTGTCATCAAGAACCACGGAATCGACTGGGCCATTGTGGAGCGTGCGTTTGCTGGGCTGAAGGAGTTCTTTGCGCTCCCCATGGAAACCAAGAAAAAGGTCCACCAGTCCTTGTCAAAAAGCTATATGGGATATGAAGAGCCTTACTACACCAACGTCGACAGGTTGAAAAAGGGCGGTTAGTTGCCTGTCGATTCAGGCCCTGGGACATTCGTTGCTGATGAACTTTGTAGATCTTAAAGAGTCTATGACGACTGCCTATGAACCTCAAATCGACTCTGAGGGAGCGGGATACCAACCTGATATCCTGCTTCGCGGAAACCTATGGCCCGAGGATACCGACTCGCCTTTGTTTAAGCCTGCCATGAGAGAGTACCGTGCCGCGTGTCTTTCGCTGATGCGCAAGCTCACACGGACCATGGCCAAGGTTATGGGAATTGATGAGCAGTACTTTGACAAGAAGTTTACTTACCCCGTTGCCGGTATTAGAGGCCTCTACTATCCCCCACAAGATCTTGATGACAATGAGTCTACTGGCCTTGGCGCACACACCGATGTGCAATGTGGGTACCCAAAACTCAAACCCCTGTCTGATGTAAACATTGACATGGAGAAATAGTCATGACCATGATTGCGCAAGACCCATATGATGTGGAGTCTCTCGAGGTGCTGAATGCTGCTGGCCATTGGATCAAGCCCAAGCTCGAGCCGCAGACCTTTGTCGTCAACCTCGGCGACATGATGTCTCGGCTAACAAACGACGCCTACCTCAGCACCGTGCACCGAGTTCGTAACCAGACCGGGAAGCAGCGCTATTCCCTGCCATTCTTCTTTGGCTTGAACAACGACGAGCTCATCTCGCCTCTGCCTCAGTTCATCACACCCGAGAGGCCACTTCAGGATGGCTATTCTCGTGGCATGACGGCCTACGAACACTACAACCGTCGAATGCAGCGAGCGCATCATAAGCACTTTACTGCTACGGAGAAGCAAGACCCCGGGATGCCGAAAGGCATGACGAAGATTGATGGAGTTCTTGTTGAGGGTTTGTAAACGTGGTCAATCAAATTAGGCCTCGTCTTTGTGTACTTGCTGCGTGGGATATGAATGTGGATTGCTCAAGATTGAATATTTTATTTACTTTTTCTTTCTTTCTTTTTTTTTTTTTTTTTGCAAAATATTATTTAATTGGATCATCTCGACAATAATAGCTTTGAACTCTACTCTTGTCCAAGATTGACCATTTATTACATCCAGTAATTCCACTCGCCCTTCTTCATACCAGAAGCCGTTCTCCCCATCTGACCAGTCAGAATTTTGGAAGTCTCTCGCTTCAAAAACTGTCCATCTCCTAATTTGCCCACAACTCCGGCGTTGTCGCGATCCCACGCTAGCTTTCCGCGCAAGAAGACCCACCGAGGCCAGTTTCGAACCTGAATGCCCTCGAATGGAGTATAATCGATGCGATGGTGGAGCTTTTCGTTGGTGATGGTGAATCCCTTGGTCTTGCTGACTTGTCCGTTACCGTTGACACCATTGGTGCTAGCAGCTGAAGGGATCTCCTCCGGGTGCCAGATGACGATATCGGCATCATAGCCGGGAAGCAGGCTGCCCTTGCGGTCCCCTAGACCGTAGAGCTGTGCGGGATTTGTAGATGTAAGTTGAACGAATCGAGGAAGCGAAATGCGAATGCTACCATCATCTTCGCCGTGCTCAGTCACAGTCTTGTTAAAAAGCAAAGGCAATCTTGTTTCCATCCCTGGCACGCCGTTGGGAACATTTCTGAAGTCTCTATGGGGCTTGCCGTCTCCGCCTTCTGAACAGAATCCACGCATCTTTCCACATGGGTGGTCAAATGTGGCCGGAGCGTGGTCTGAGGAGACAACTGTGAATGTGCCATTGGCCAATCCCTTCCACAGATATTCCAAGTCCTTGGGTTCATGGCGCAGAGGTGGTGCACAAATGTTCTTGGAACCTTCAAAGTCTTCTGGGCCAGAAATTAATCTGTCGCTGGTAAGGTATAAGTAATGAGGGCAGGTCTCAGCGTGGATTGGAAGGAGTCGTCTCTGGGCCTCGTTCACATGACGAATGGCCTCTGGAGATGACATGTGCACAATTAAAATTGGTGTGTCGGTGACCTCAGCAAGGCTAATGGCACGATAAGTTGCCTCGCTCTCCGCAATTTGTGGACGAGCGACCGAGTGGAAATATGTGTCTGTGTTCCCATGCTCAGCAAGACGCCTATGATACCATCTGTTAGTTTTCTGGGTTGGAAAAGTCGAAGTTAGGATTAACTGACTTGGCAATTTGCTCAATTATGTCATTATTTTCAGCATGAATCATGGTCGTGATGCCAAGCTCGCGAGCCCTCATCATAATGTTGAACAAGTCGCCATCTCCGAGCTTCAGCGGCTGGTATGTCATGTACAGCTTCACGCTGCTAATTCCCTTCTCCACAAGAGATGGCAGCTCCGTCTTAAGCACGTTATCATTAGGGTTGGTAATGATAAGATGGAAGCCATAGTCGCAGTAAGCATTGTCGGTAGCCTTCTTGTGGTACGCCTCAAGGGCTGGCCATAGGCTTTCCTCGTCACGTTTTTGTGTCGCAAAAGCGATAACTGTGGTATTACCTCCGGCTATGGCAGACCGGGTACCAGTCTCCCAGGTGTCTCCTGTTGGTGAATTGTCCTGTTGGATATGCACATGCGAATCAACACCGCTGTGGCCTGCATTAGTCGATTTTCACCCGGAAAGAATAGATAACTAGACACTTACCCCGGCGTGATGTATGCACCCTCGGCATCAACAATCTGTGTTTCGCTACCCGCATCAAGGTTGCGACCGATGACGGCAATCTTTCCATCCCGGACACCAATTTCGGTGCCTAGTGGCAGAATTTCTGCGGCCGTGACCTGCGCATTGTTAGCCAAAGCTCATGATACGTCGATAGGTCCAAGACTTACAACACGGCCATTCTTGATGATCAAATCTAACATGATAACTGGGTGCTAGGGTGTGCCGCGATTGAGTATTGATACCTGCGTTTGGCAATTGACGGCGAGGTTAATGTTGGCAACTGTCCAGCGACACTATTTTGCCCGCAATTAATGGTCGTTGCAACTAGATGCTTATTCAAACCCTGGTCACCATTTGACTACCTGCTCTTAAAAAGCACATGGGGAGCGATATTCTCCGTGCGACAACTTTGATAACTGGCCTTGTACGTAACCATCTTCATAATTCAAAATGGTGGCTTCGTTGGCCGTCGGCCAAGTCGCGGCCAAAGTGATAAGCGAGTGGGGACGTTGTGGCCGATTTGGATAATTGAAAGTGGACACTGCCCGCAACCTGCTGAGATGCGCGAGAATCCGGCCCGTCAGTGTAAATGTTCATTCAGAATTTGGCCGTCGTCGCTTCTAAAGTGATTTTTGCGTGTCGCATGTAGAATTATATTAGATAATAAATGTAGTTGAATGAATATGTCAATCTCAATTCACCATATGTGAGTGCCAGTACGCAAAGACTCTCGCAATCAATCACCAGTTTGACCCCGCTCGAGCCACCATGGCGCCCTCACGAACTATTACAGTTGCTGCAGCACAGCTCGGTGCTATCCAGCTTGAAACGCCTCGCTCAGAAGTTGTCGATCGCATGCTTGTACTCCTTGATGAAGCTGCCAAAGCCCAGGTGCGATTGCTCGCGTTCCCGGAGCTCGCCTTGACCACATTCTTCCCGCGGCACATCATTCTAGACCAAGCCGAGGTAGCCAAATATTATGAACCAGAATCCGAAGACAACCCAAACGCACTCCTCACAAACCCTAATACTAAACTGTTGTTTGAGCGCGCTAAGAGTCATGGCATTGACTTTTCTCTGGGCTACGCAGAGCGCTATGAGAGCAACGGCGTGACGTCGGACTACAACACCATGATTTACTACTCTGCAAAAAGGAACAAGATCCTAGCAAAGTATCGCAAGGTGCATCTACCTGGTAGCAAGGAGCCCCTGCGAAAACCCAACACGGCAGAGCAGTTGGAAAAGATGTACTTTAATCCTGGCAATCTCGGGTTTCAAGCATTCCGTGCTCCAGATCTTCTCGAAGGTACTCTGAAGGCAAAAGACGTTCAGGATGCAACAGCGTCTGCTGAAGGAAAGGGAGACCCTATCCTCGGTATGTTGCTTTGCAACGATCGCCGCTGGCCGGAAGGTTGGAGATGCCACGGCTTGCAAGGAGCAGAACTGGTTCTGCAAGGCTACAACACACGTGGCTATGCTCCTCAGAATCCTGGAACAGAAAAAGAGCAGGAAGAGCTGGCAGTTTTCCATCATCGACTCTCTTGCCAGGCGGGAAGCTATCACAATGCCTGCTTCAGCATCAACTGTGCCAAGGCCGGGGTTGAGGACAGGGGCCTCCTGATTGCCAACTCTAGCATTGTCGCACCAAGTGGCAAGATCATCGCTGAGTCCAAGACTTCGGGAGATGAGTTGGTTGTTGCCACGATTGATCTCGCCGAGTGCCGGTTTAACAAGGAAGGGGTTTTCAACTTTGCCAAACACCGCCGTGTCGAGCACTATGGCTTGATAACGGAACAGACGGGAGTCAAAGAGGTGCCATTCATGGAAGATTGATTGAGGAACGAAGAAAAAGAAATATCATGATTTTCAGGCGCTTCAGACTTTTGTGCATGGCTGTCTTTTGTACATATTGTCATAATTCATGAGACCATTGGTAGAAACACTAGGGTACGTCAGATATGCAATCTTTCAGCCTCAAAATTACTTCCCCATCTTCGCAGTCTGAGAATCAGTCTTTCCAATCTGCCATTCTCTGAATAAAGCCTCCACTCGGCGAAGGCTAGCGCTCATGAGCCCTTTCCGGCCGCCGGCTCCCCGCTCAGCAAGACGCAGAGCCCATCTCCATCGCTTGGTCAGGTTTTGAAGCTCCGAGTACTCATTTACAAACATTTGATGTCCATTTTGTGGCAAAGTTCCAGTGTTCGAATTTCTCGGAGCGGGAGCCGTTGGAACTCCCGGAGACTCTTGCTGCGGTGATGTACCACTGAGTGACCCGCTCTGAGATGGCTGTGTCAGGATCAGGATATGCATCAAAAAGGTAGACGCAATAGCAAAGTTGTGTTTGGACCCTATGAAACATGTCAGTTGCTACTCGATAAAGGTTTCTCCCATGCGAATGCGAGACAAATCTTACAGCTATGCCAAAAGCTATCCCAATCAGCAGCTGTAAGGCTTTCTATGAGGCGAACCAGCTCTTTGGCAGATTGGATTGCTCCCACAATGACTGCTGTTGCCCCATCGCTTTCCCAACATGATAGGTTCTCAGAAGTGTTCCTTTCCATGATGGCGGTCATGGCGAGAGGACGCACCAAGGCTCGAAACAGCGAAACTTGAGCAACGATGTATGCAAGTTTCAGAGAAGCGCTGCTTTGAAGGCGGTTTGGCAGCCAATCTCCAGATGACGCTGATGGCGTCACAGCGTTATTCTGCGTGAGACGTAGGTACTCTGGGAGGCTTTGTTGCCACTGCATGAGACGCGCCCGGAGCGGTTTTGCGAGGTTCAGCGCCAGTTGCAAATCCCCGCTGCTTTGCTTCATTCCTCGGACGGAAAAAAATGTGGTGAAGATTTCGCGCAGTATTAGGGTGAGAGAAATGAGATGGTAGAAATTGTTGGAAGCCTTGCCAGTATTTTCGTCACCCTCACTGTCGACAGGTTCGGTAAACTCATCCTGCTCCGGCATCGGAACATCACAGTCGTCAGGATTGATGTGGCTTGGCATGCCTTGACCAAATGCCGTCCACGTTTCAGTAACAAAGATTGCCCACCAGAGCTGTTTTCTCAATCTTCGCTCCCAAGGCTCTATCGCAACCCACTCGGTTGGATCCCTGTTCAATCCTAGAGTCTGGCTGCTTGATACCATCATTGCACAAAGTTTCCAGTTAAAGGAAGCTTCGCCAAAAAGATCTTCTCGAGCTTGGCGTTGTAGAATCAACAGATATGTTTGAATCGTGCTTAACTTTATATCTGGAGATTCCAGCTGCAGAGCAGTCCAGGAGATGGAGTACAGGTCTGCGCCTGAGGGGGCTTCGCTTTCTTCCAGAGACAAGGCATCATCGTAAATGATGAAGGGTAAGCTGGACGCGCATATTGCAGCAAGCAACGAAAGAGACATTTCATGGACTTCTTGGTCTGTTGATGGGACTTGTTCGACGCTCAGTATTGGGAAAGACGGTTGGATAAACTCAAAGAATATTCGAATTAGTTCCCGTGCAAATGAAGCACTCACTAGCTCATTAAACTTTGCTCGCAGATCATCGAATGACCCGAGGCTAAGTTTAGGCTGAGATTTCTCTAGTCGACTGCTATCACCAACTGTAAAGACAGAGGGGGGTTGAAAATCAAGATCTGGTTTTTCAACCGGGCGTGTGTGCTGATAATGAATTGCGGTATAAGGTGATATTGACTGGAAATCTTCATTGAACCTCCTCCTTGCAATGAGATGGGCATCTAGTTCTCCAGATGGTCCCACAAATCGGTACGACTTTCCTGATTGCTGATCCAATGATAGCGTCCGTGACGGACCGATCGGCTCCTGATTTGGTGAAGAAGCTAGTAGCGGTTCAATTTGGACTGGGGATGTAAATTGTTGTGGTGGGACATCAGTAGCCACATTCTCAGGCGATGATTGGCTAGCATTCCCGTCTGAGAATTGTATAAGCGATTCAAGAGACTGACCGAAGTCGAACATGATCGAATCATCTTCGATCAACGGGTCAGACGGTTGATGTTGCTCAGGTTCATAGGATTGCGGAGGGAGACCATATTCGGGCAAAGGAAGGGCAACGATGGTATCCGATATTTGCACATCCTGTACATCTTGGAACTCTTCACCTTGGTGAAGCGGCTCGTTCTGAGCTGCAGAGTGGGACACCTGCTTAGACCGTCTTCGAAACCCAGGTCCTTTAACAAATGTGCATGGCCGGTTTTTGACACGACATAATTGGCATGGTGGCTGAGTCTCAATAGTGCAAGCAACCTTTCGGGTTCTGCAAAAGTCGCATGGTCTGTTTCTGCGAGATTTGTATTCTCGGCTTCGTATGGGCTGCGGGGAAGCGGAATCCATTGCGATGAGCGGGTGTCTTAGCCGAGGGCCATGGAAAGGCCAGCGAACGGACCTGGCAATGCGGTAGCGATGAGGTAAGGGCCAAAACTAACGGGTGGCTTGAGGTCAACCAATCTCTAAACGAGACAGGCCAAATCCAAATAGCGGCTGGTTATGTAACAATTCTTAGGCTTAAGCAGAGGTGGAGCAGGTGAGGTGAGTGAGATAACGGACGGGGAGCCAATAAGCATTGAGTATGGAAAGTCACGTGGCCACTACAGCAATATTGGAAAAATAATGTGAGTTGGCAACGAGCAGGTGAACGATATTTAAATAACAAGTGAAGCTAATGATGACAAGAAATTACAATCAAGAGTTGATTCAGTCGCTTGAGAGTCGCTCTTAAATAATTTGGTCGAGATGGCCCAAGAACTCAAACACAACAACAGTCAAGGAAACAACCCAACCTTGCTTAGAGCAGCCATATCCTAGAAATTATTCATTGTCAATCTTGGAGAGACTAAGCGGAGGTTCATGGGTGGTTCGCTTAGCATACAGACCTGATACAGGCTGAGTTTCCATTTGCGATCACTGTCGCTCTTGACCAGGATGGCCCTCACCGCGTAATCCCCTTCAGAATTCTGCCCATTAGGGAAAACAGGGCTCAATCTTCCATACAGCATGACATTAGTGGAGCCTGGCTTTAGCGAAAATGTCTTGTGAGGAATATGCTTGCAGGATTTCATGTATTATATCACATGTTCACGCCAGCTTTTGATTTCTAGAAGGTGGTTCGTGAGCAATCGTCGAAACGTACTTGCAAAAACTGTACTTGCCCTCGGCAACTCAGCTGATTTGAGAACCTCCCCGAATGAAGATTGCATTGGGAACAAACTGGTCAACGTAGTTGTCGATTTCTGCAAAGTCGTCTGTGAGTACGTAAAAGACTTCGAAAAAGGCAACAACTCCCCAGTCTATATCCGGAGAAGCAGGTCGAACAGTATACTGGGATGACATTTTTAGTGAAAAGAATTGGGGCACATTGTCCAATACCGTGTATGCTCTATAATAATGACAATGTGCTGTGTGCAGACTCAGCGATGGAAGGATCGGAGTGCTTTGGATGGCCGGACCAATTGCATATGATGAGGGATTTAGAATCTCAGAAAAGGAGAAATACAATGGAAAACATGCTTGCTTTTTATTTATATGCAAAAGCTGCGTAGTTGTTTTCTTGACCATTTGCACAACCCGCGAATTCGGAGCGGCGTAGGCTCCACAGACTGGTCGAATTTGCACGATTATCAAATTCCGACGCGGACATTTCAAGTCTGTGGTTGGATATGACGTTGTGTATGGTGATCAGCGGAATTCAATTTTGACAAGTCCGATGTGAACCATGGCGGAGGTGCGTGACCGTGTCATGTTGGCACTCACGGTGGTTGCTCTACAAGACAGCGAATGGGAAGCCCTGGAACAAGATGGATGATGTGGTTGTGTGTCAAACCAAGGGACTCCCTGCATTGCGGCCAAGACATGCGTGTTCGTGGGATCCAACTGGTCGAGCCCGTCGGCATCTCGGAAGTGAGGTCGGAGCCAGCTCCGGTTGGACGGTTGGACAGAAGCAACTAATGTGGTCTGCTCAAGACGGACCCGCTCGGTTAAAGTTCACATGGCCATCCATGCTGGCTCGATGACAGCGTGAGATGCATATGCGGGTTCTTGGCCTCTGAAAAACGATCTGATGGGCCCACAGGGCGTGATAAATATAGGGATCGGGTGCCGGTGCCGCGTCAGAAAGGGCGTCCTGTACTGTGCTGCTGACAAGCTGAGGCTGGGGATCGACAAAAGTTGATTCACCGTTTTGTTACGAGTCATGTTATGCCGCCTCGAGCAGGAGCCGTGATTGGACCAGCTCAATGCCGTTTAGTGTCTGCATGCTTGATGCTCATTCAATGGGGTTGGCGTCCTCGGTTAGTTATTGCTAGCTTGTGCCCAAGCGATACTGTACATACCCCTGGCCAATTTTCTTAATTTTTTTTTTTGTTGGCGTGGGAGATTTCGCACTCAAGACGCACCCACCCACACATACAACTCGGCCCGCTCAATAGCT
Organism: Calonectria hawksworthii; assembly: GCA_020975415.1. Taxonomy (NCBI): domain Eukaryota; kingdom Fungi; phylum Ascomycota; class Sordariomycetes; order Hypocreales; family Nectriaceae; genus Calonectria; species Calonectria hawksworthii. Next base: position 1,593,093 of record JAHXZK010000010.1, on the reverse strand, counting down.
TGACAGTACGAGCTGGCAACGCCTCCTCGCGAAAGCACTGTCACCGGATGGGCATGAGTGGTGCACCATCTCGTGAACGCACACTGACGTCATAAGAGTCGACTCAGCAGAGAAAGCCGTTAGTAAGGGTGTGGGGCACACGCGGGCTCGAGTTTTTCTTTCGCAACGAGGGAGAGCGAGCAAGGTCATCACATCATCGCGTCAGATCGGCGTCACATTCCCAGCCTGTCCGAGCGCTCGCATTCCCAAACTCTTAATAAAGCAAAAGCCGTGCCTCGGCCACATTCAATCCCTCAAGCAATGCCTCCATCGAGGGAGCTGCGGCCCCTGCTTCCCGGCCCGGCCCCCGGAGACGTGACCAATGCGTCGGCGGCCGCGACTCCGCTTAAACCTCGAGCTCCTCGCGCCGAAGCAGCCTGCGAGTCGTGTCGCAAGCGCAAGGTAAAAGTACGCGCCGTGCCGAACAGGACTCCACGTTTCTTTGTTAGTTGCGCACTCGGATCTAACTCGCGAGCCTCGCCGCCGTCATATAGTGCACTGGAGGACGACCACAATGCCGCGCCTGTGTACACCACAACCTGGAGTGCCGGTATAGGTCCGGAAACGCTCACCTCTCGGTCCTGTCCAAGAGAAAATATGATGAAATGTGTGAGATGAATGACGTCTACCAGCGCCTCTTCCACCTTCTCCGCACAAAGTCAGAAGCCGAGAGCACCCAGCTGTTGCAGAGGGTGAGAAACGGTGCCGACCCAGCAGCCATCGTGCGCCAGATGCAAGACGGCCACCTTGTCACCCAATTGGCCCTGGTTCCAGAGACGCGCCTCCGATACGAGTTCCCTTACAAGCCTGCCATGCCCGCAGCTCTGTTGCAGCCAGACAACCCGTATCTCCAGTCAACGATATATGAAGTCGCCTTTAGAACTAACCAACCGCCCGAGCAGACCCTGTCGTCCTCGTCGAGTAAATTTCCCGCCATCTGCACCATGCCCTATCATGTGGCCGAGATTATTGACCCCAGGCTGCCGGGTCTCGTAATATCCGATTGGACCTCGGTGTCTGCAGACGAGGACCTCTTGCGCATGCTGTTGCACTCTTACCTACTCCATAACTATACCGTATATCCCATTTTCCAAAAAGACATCTTTCTCCAAGCATTGAGAGACGGCGACAAACGCTTCTGCTCCTCTTTGCTCGTCAACGCCGTTTTAGCTGTTGGTTGCGTAAGCTCGAATCTCGCCACTGGACGACTGAGCCCCTTTTTTTCTTTTTGCGCTGACCTCCGCTCCAGAATGCCAATCGAAGAGATTCTAACCGTGCGAAATTTTGGATGCCCGAGAGCCTGGTCTACAAGTTCATCGCCGAGGCAAAGCGGCTGTGGGAAATGGAGGTGGAGAAGAACAGCCTAACAACGCTGCAGGCTGCCATTGTTCTGCAGCTGCTCTACAGCAACAACTGCATGGACCAGATCAGCATGTCCTATTTGATACAGGCCGTTGCCATGGCACACAAGATGAAGCTGTTTGAACCCGAGGAAAAGAGAGGACGAACTATGGTTGCACGATCTTTTACTGCATGGTGCCTGTTTCGCTGGCAGGCGTACTGAAGCCCACCGCCAACCCTTGTCAAAAGTGTGCCAACTGACCAATCTCTAGAATTTACGCACTGCACTTTTTCAAAGCACCCCTGATTACAAAGCCACCGGCCACGCCCATGCCTGATCCTGACGAAGACCCCAGCTGGTACGGAGAGCTATGGATGAAATATCCCTCCACCAGTGTGCTATTCCCAGTGCACCATGCATATATATTCAAGGCCATGGCCGAGCTGCGGCACATAGAGGTTGATCTGGCAGAGTTGATGTTTGGGAACACCAAAGGGAAGCCGCTCTTGTCACCCAGAGCCATCCAGTCATACCAATCAAGGCTGGACTCGTGGTTCGACAATCTCCCAGAGCCTATTTCAGCGAAAAAGGCCGTCCTCCCCTGGCAGCTCCACGTCCAGTAAGGCATGATTCTTTTTTGGCACTTGATTGCTATGCAACTGTGAATAGGACGTGGCTAAAACCTTGGATAGCCTGGAGTATGCCGTCGTTCAGTACAGAGTGTCCGAAATGCGACCGGATCCGAATTACAACTCGCCCATGTCGCTAGGCTTCATCATGGCACACGATGCAACACCCGCGCCGACCAAGGACGCACTAGCATACTTGGAAACAACATTACGCCTTTACTACATCCAGCATAGTTTTGAGTTTACTGACTGCATGATGTTGCTTTACCTATCGATTCTGGCAAACGCCGTCATCGAGAAAATGAGTCTAAAACAAGGGGCACCGGAAGATTTGCGCTCAACGCTGATACTTTGCATGAAGGGCATCTACGAGCAGAGCCAGCACATCCACGTCGCTTCCATCATTGGCTTCCTGCAGCGCAAGCAAATGGCCCCCGAGGACCTCAGGGAGCTGAGGTCGTGCTCGACGTGGAACGGGGATGAGAACATTGAAAACTTTGAGCCTCAGCATACCGGTTCTGACTATCCAATCACGGTTGTCAAGCTTGACGACGAAGACGTCGAGATGACGAGGTTGGAAAACTTGGCTAAACAGTACCAGAACATGGAAATATCCGATGAAACAGACGACAGCCGGAGCCCGACACCATTTGGTTAGTCCGGGCTGGCAATTTAATACTGAACACGAAAGCGCATGGGCAATGGATTAATGGGGTTTGCAAACACTAGTACTTCTTAATCGAAGGGTTGGTGACACTTCAAAAGCAATATAGATGTGTTTTGACATATGAATATCAATTTTTAATACTCTTTGATTGTCAATTCTAAGATTCCCGTTGCTTACTTTGCGGCCCCAGGTGCTCACAGAATAAGGTAATCTGCGATTTCGGTGGATATTGGACAGTTTGCACCCGCGCGTGGTGCAGCATGACCCCATTCCCTCCGCAACAGGGCTCCATTTGCTGGTGCTGGTGAGACCAATCGAAATTGCCCGTTACGTCTCGAGTGCCCAAATCCCTGTTAGCTCGGCCTCTATTTCACCGGCGTCATCATGTTTTTTTGGGTGCGTGCGGAGTACCGTCGGACATGTAACCGATGCAAGTCAAGGTCGGAAAACCCAGGCCAAGCAACCCCGCATTTGGGCTTCTCATGCACACAGCATCTGGTGAGGAGAAGCTCATCCTGGCCTCGCCCTTTTCCGATGTCGCTGCCGACGGATAAGATGGGGACTCGGTCATTTTTGGCTTGCTTCGGGCTTGCTACTCCCTTTCTCACATCACCACACCACCTACAAAAGGGGAATTACAGCGACCGGGCTACCATAACACAGCACCTCTGGTTTCCCCACACTGCCTAAATCCCAATTACCCGACCAGTCATTCGCACAATATGAAGGTTCTCATTACAGGCGCTGCTGGCTTTGTCGGCCAGCTCCTCGCCAAGGAGCTCCTCAACGATGATGAGGGAAAATATGACATCATCCTCACTGATGTGATCAAGCCAGGCATCCCAGCCAAGGTGAAGTGGCCGCAAAAGGCCGAGTCAATCAAGGCGGATCTTCTTTCACAGAGCGAGCTGCAGTCTGTTGTGCGTAAGGATCTCGATGCTGTCTTTGTGTTCCATGGCATCATGTCATCTGGAGCTGAGGCCGACTTCGAGCTAGGTATGCCCGCTCCCCCGCTGATGAAGCTCCTCCATTGGAGCCTCATGCCGCCACCACCCATGCATGCATGCTAAACGATTGGGTACAGGTATGAAGGTTAATTTTGACGCCACTCGCTCTCTTCTGGATGCTCTTCGCACCGTGAAGCCCGGTGTCAAGGTCATTTATACTTCCAGCCAGGCCGTTTACGGTGGGGTAGTCCAGGAGCCTGTCAATGAGTCGATGCGGGCCACCCCACAAAGCTCGTACGGCTGCGAGAAGCTCATGTGCGAGTGCCTTATCAACGATTACAACCGCCGTGGATTCCTAAACGCCATTATTTTCCGTCTCCCCACGGTATCCGTGCGCCCTGGAAAGCCCACCGCTGCCGCATCATCATTCCTTTCCGGCATGATTCGAGAGCCCATGCAAGGACTGCCTTGCGTCCTGCCGCTCCGAGACAGAGAGTTCAGACACTGGATCACATCACCAAGAATCCTCGTCAAGAACCTCATTTATTCGCTGTCGCTTTCCCGAGATGCGCTACCAGACTTTGACCGAGTCGTGAACCTGCCCGGTCTGGGTGTCTCTGTGCAAGATATGATGGATTCGCTGGCCAGGGTAGGCGGCGAGGACAAGCTCAAGCACTTGTCGGAGGAGGATGATGAAGCCATGAAGGCCATCTTGTATTCGTGGCCGGCCACGTTTGACAATAAGAAGGCTCTGGATTTGGGATTCCACAGAGATACGTCCTTTGATAACATTGTTGAGGATTTCAAAGTGTGGCTAGAAGAGTCCGCATAATTTTAGGCTTTAATATATTGATTCAATATGATTGTTTCTTTGAACGGTCCATCAGATTTACCAAGTCCTTCAATACATAGTCAAGGGACTTTTGCATCCTCTCTTAATTATTGCTGGCTTGACACCTTTCTGCACATTGCCTCGATAACTGGCGCCAGCTCCTGCATGGTTTGCGTGTCCCGTGGCATGAGATGGCCTTTACCATGTTCAAACAAGACTGCCATGTCCTCGTCACACATATTATACAATGATAGGGCAAGGTGCAAGAATGGATCCTTGTGACCTAAAATGTGACAAGTGGGAATGCGAATGATGTCGTCGCACTCATCAGCCAGCAGCCAATTGACCAGACCTTCCTTAACTTGAATTGGAGGCCACCCTCCCATAAAGAAAGCACACTATCAGAGTGTTATAAAACCGACTTTTAACCCAAAGTGAAACGCACCTTTAACTGTCGAGGCCTATTTTCCACTGTTTCTCGCCGACGTTCTTCCAGAATGAGGGCGGAAGCCATGACGGACCCTTCAGAGAAACCCAATATGCCCTATTTAATTGATTAATATTTCCTGCCTTGCATGTTGAACGGCATGTCTTACTGTAATTTCTGGGTCCTGGTCAAGGATGCTCATGAGTCTAGCCACCTCAGCATCGACGCTAGCCCCACGAAACTCGGCTTTAATGTCGATAAACCCGCGGACTGTGTCTTCGGGCTTCTTTTCCAGCGGAATTTCTTTGATTTTGTGCACGAGGCCTTCTGCATCTCTCGGCTCGAAAAATCGATAATGCGGAGGTGGGCCAAAATAATCCTCCAAGCCTAGGGGTGGTTTCGCAGCATAGCTACCATCAACGAATTCAAGCTGGATGGATTCAGGGTCCTCAAAGGTTTCGATCAAAGGGAACAGCAAATTTCTGGTACTCTTTGAAGATGAGCTATAGCCTCAGAGGTAGTCATACTTCAACCTACATCGGAATTGCCATAGGCACCATGGAGGCATAAGAGTTTCATCTTGCTTGGTAAATGGTGCGCCAGCCTTCGCTGGTCGGGGACAAACAATTCTCTCGGCATCTAAGGCATTTCAGCGGCTTCAGGGTACCATGGCATTATAGCGACAGCTGAAAGGGGTTCTCCACCTCGTCTATTGCCTCACCCGAAATTGATCTTAGCGTGCTTGGCTTGAAAGCACCTCAGTGCGCCACCCTAGACTAACTATTTCGATGCAAAATTTTCTCGAGATACCTAAATCATGAGTATGGTAAATTTTCTTCTCGGATTATTCTAGATTATGACAAGACAGTTTTATTTTTCCTCTTCTATTTATAGATTTGCAAATCTGACACTTTGTGAGGCAATGCTCTCTGTATTTCTCTTCACACCAAGTCATGGCTCCGCTAGGAGCTTAGCAAAGAGTGCACCATGTCCCTAAACTTCGCACCCTTGTTGTCCTCGGCTACGAGAAAAGTTCGGTGTGATGCTAAATTTCTTGGCTACTATGAACCGCAGGGGTATTCTATACGCTAGCTGCATAATGAATCTATCACTAGAGAAGGAGTGCCGGCGGCACATACAAATGTCCCCACCCATATCTCCTAGGTCGAACACTTTGTTGCCCTTCGGCAGCTAACCTGTAAATCTTTCCATTAATTGGCCAAACCAGCCGAGCTGATGCACCCGTGTTTGATGAATAGAAGGATGATAGCTGGGGGCTATGCTGCCAACGTCAGAATACGAGGTGGATCCCAAGCGACATGCGCCACCAACGTGCGGCCCGAAGCGGTCAATTTGGCCCACTTGGATGCTACCTCATGCTCCAAGTTTTGGCATTTTTTTCTTTACATAGTTGAGCCACGTTGGTTGTAAAAATAGTGCTGCGTCTTATTTCCAAAGAGATTGTGTGTTTCAACTCACCGAGATGAGAGCCAGGGGGCTTGTCTCAGTGCACAAAATTCTAGCTGAGGTTCCGGGGCAGCAGGGGCCTTTCAATTTCTAATCTCTACAACGTTGTGGAGACAACGGGATCGACCCAAGCGAGCATGGCGCCAAAGTTTGCTTGATGGGGCCGTGTGGTGGCTCTTGCGTGATTGAATACATGTTCATCAAGGCCTTGCTACCTGTTTCTTGGATTTGATTCCCTCGTGAATCAAAATCTCGCTCTGACCGAACATTGTCATTCTCATCGGCCATGACGAATACTTCATTCTTGAAGGGGGCCAATGGCCTGGAGCCTATAGCAGTTGTTGGAATGTCATGCCGCCTCTCGGGCGATGTGACCAACCTCGCCGACTTTTGGACTCATCTTTCTCGATCGCGAGACGGGTGGTGTCTGATTCCCAAGGACAGATACTCGAGCGAGGCCTTCTACCACCCCAATCCACAGAAAAGGGGTTGCTCCAACAGCCAGGGAGGGTACTTTCTCAAGCAGGATCTTCAAAATTTTGATGCGCCCTTCTTCCAAATCACTGCTCAAGAAGCAGTCGCTATGGGTGAATCGCCTTGACCTTGGAACTAAGGTGTTGATGTTGACAATCGCCAGACCCGCAACAAAGAATATTGCTCGAGTGCACATACGAGGCCCTTGAAAATGCAGGAATTCCCAAAGGATCTATCGCGGGACGAAAAATCGGTGTCTTTGTCGGAGGATCCAAGCCAGAGTACGAGAGCGGATCAGATATACACGATATGCCCATATTTGGTATTACTGGCTCCCATCAATCCATCCAAGCCGGTCGCATTTCTTATTACTTCGACTTGCACGGCCCATGCGTCTCGCTAGATACTGCATGTTCCTCCTCTCTTCACGCTGTCCATATGGCTGTCCAATCCCTTCGTTCTGGAGAAGCCGAAGCAGCTATTGTAGCCGGATGCACACTACACCCGTATCCTGACAATACGATCTCCATGTCTATGCTGGGGTAGGTTCTTGCTGAAATTACTCGCATGGAGATTTCTAACTGTTTTAGTCTCTTAAACGACCAGGGAAAGACGTTTGCTTTTGATCACCGTGCTAAGTCAGGTTTTGCGCGTGGCGAAGGTGGCGGTGCTCTGGTACTAAAACCTCTCTCACAAGCAATGAGCGACAATGACCATATTTACTCCGTAATTGTTGGCAGCGGTATAAACAATGATGGGAAAACAGCAGGTGTGTGTGCTGGCTACAGTGATTTAGTAATCAAACTAACCTGTCAGGCATCACGTCACCAAGCATTGAAGCACAGGAACAACTTATTCGAGATGTATACAGCGCTGCTAACATTTCCCCTGACGATACGGGGTTTGTTGAAGCACATGGCACGGGCACTAAAGTCGGTGATCCCATTGAGGCTGAAGCCATCTTTCGTGTTTTTGGCGGCAGCCGCACAAAACGGTCTCCCTTGTATGTTGGCTCGGCCAAGACAAATTTCGGACATTTGGAAAATGCTAGCGGCATAGTCTCCATCATCAAGTCTTCATTGATGCTTGACAATGGATTTATCTTGCCAAACACAAACTTTGAGAAGGTCAACGGATCCATTCCGTTGGAAGAGTGGAATTTGAAGGTTCCAACCGCGATTCGCCCTTGGCCATCTAGCAAACGCTTTGTCAGCATCAACAACTTTGGATTTGGTGGGTCCAATGCTCATATCGTTCTAGAAGCCCATTCCGAACGTAGGGTTCTACTTGCTGGTGATTCTATTGAGCCTTGCCCGAAGCTGCTGGTTCTATCTGGAAACGATGAGGCCTCTGCGAAACACACGATATCTAATATGCAAGTGTATCTGGGAAATACCTATGATGCTTTCCAGAGCCGTCTCATCAGCAACCTAGCTTATACCCTGGGTGAACGACGGACTCACCTGCCATGGCGAGTTGCCACTGTGGCATCTAATTTCGAGGGCCTTTCACTTTCTCTCAACCAGTCCGGCGTCTTTCCCACAAGAGCCCCCTCAGACGTGCCCAAAATCGCGTTTGTCTATACGGGTCAGGGGGCACAATGGGCTAAGATGGGCGAGGAGCTCATGGTGAGCCATCCAATCTTCTGTGATGCTATTAAAGCGGCCTCAAGCTATTTAAAGCGTTTAGGAGCAGAATTTTCCCTGGATGACGAGTTACGCAAACCTAAAGAGGAGTCAAATTTGGCTAAAGCAGAAATTTCTCAACCAGCTTGTACGGCGGTACAGCTGGGATTGACTGATCTCATGGCTTCGTGGGGCATTGCTCCTTCGAGTGTAACCGGCCACTCAAGTGGCGAAATTGCAGCTGCCTACGCAGTGGGAGCCATAGATTTCGAAGAAGCTATGGCCATAGCTTATCATCGTGGTCGCGTCGCAGCAACTATCAATATGAGCAGCGAAAGCCCTCGCGGTGCTATGTTAGCTATCGGAGCGTCGGCATCCGAGGTCGCTGAAACTATCCAACATCTTGGCTTAAAACATGTTTCCGTAGCATGTGAGAATTCTCCAAATTCCGTGACGGCGTCAGGCAATGTCGACGATGTCGATTCGCTCGTTAGGGAACTCGGAAGGAGAGAAGTGTTTAATCGCAAGCTTCACGTGGACATTGCATATCATTCATCCCATATGCAAAGCGTTGCCGACGATTATCTGCAATCCATAAGAGCTATAAAGGGGAAGAATAGGCATGGAGCTAGAATATATTCCTCGCTGATCGGACACAGAGTGGACGACATGACTTTCTTTGACTGTTCATACTGGGTCAACAACCTGACCAAGCCAGTTCTTTTCCATGATGCACTGAAGGAACTTTACAGGAATGAGAGCCCGGATATAATAGTGGAAATAGGTCCCCATGCTGCACTTAAAGGGCCCATTAGAGAGATTCTACAGAGTGTTGGTGACGCCGCGGCTTCCAATGTCACATATGTGCCTGCACTTGTGCGGAATCAGCCCGCCACTACCACGGCTCTTAATCTTGCCGCCAAGTTATTTCTCAAAGGCCAAACCATTAACTTCATGGAAGTAAACCAGACTAGGTCAGGGTCGAAGAAGCCGGATCTCATTACCGACTTGGCGCCTTATCCGTGGAGTTGGAAAAAGTACTGGTCGGAATCACGATCTAGCAAACAGCGACGACTGAAACCGTTTGCTCGACATGATCTTCTTGGCCTTCTGGATGATGCATACAATAACATTGCACCGTCTTGGAGAAACATTATTACGCTCGACGATGTTCCCTGGCTCCGAGGCCACCGAATGCAATCATCAACCACATTCCCATTGGCCGGGTACCTATGCATGGCCGTTGAGGCAGCGTCTCAAAGAGCTCAGCTTAGGGGCATACATGGAGATCAAATACACGGCTTCCGCATTCGGGAGGTACAAGTTTCCAAAGCGATGATCCTAGAGGACGATGGCCAGTATGAGACGCTCGTAAGCTTTAAGCCGTATGCGGAGGGAACCCGATCATACTCTGATCAGTGGGATGAATTCACAATCTGTTCATGGGCCTCGGGGAGGGGTTGGACTGAGCATTGTCGCGGATTGATTGGAGTTCAGAATGGGCTCATTGTTGATCCCATCAATGGGTCAAACTCACAAACTGCGTCTTCTCACCGCACCAACGCCAACATGATGACCGATTGTGAGATTCGAACTGACAACTTCTACTCAGAGCTTCGAGAAAACGGTCTCCAATACGCTTCCCCTTTTCTGCTGCATCCAGAATGCAATCTTCGAGGAAGAGGATTCGACGCGATTGCTACAGCTATCGTCCCAGATACATCAACCATGATGCCGCTACAACATGAAGCGCCTTCAATATTGTCTCCTGCATTCATAGACCTTTTTCTCCATCTCATATTTGTAGTCCTTGGGGCTGGAAGTGGAAGACTGTCCGCACTGTACATGCCTACCTCCATAAAAGAAGGGTTCATCAGTTGCAAGTTGCCCAATAAGCCCGGGAGCCATGCACAGGTGCTTGCACACGGATGTCCAGACTTGGATAACCCCGGCCCAACCGGCATGTTCATCGATGCTTGGAACCCTGCTGATGGCGAAACCTTTCTCACATTCGAAGAGGTTTTACTAACTCCTGTCCGTGAAAGTGGACCGGAAACTCATACCACGCCGAGACCACTTTGCTACAAGGTAGATTGGGAACCTTTGAGGAGAGACACCGAGTCAGAAGCACACCAATCTCCTAGCAACAAGATCTTCGGAATTTCCGATTATGCGAAGGAACATACTGGTAGCGCGACTCGTGCTATTTGCGATACTGAAGTTGTCATTATCTCTGAGCAGTCATCTGGACCTGTTGTATCGGAGCTTTCTCATCTTCTGGAGTTACTTGTTGGCCGGACATGTGCCATTCAACCACTGGTCGCACTAAAACCCTCTTCTTCCACCAAATATATTTGCCTGCTCGAGATGGACGCACCGGCTGTGGATGGTATGACGGCGGAGATGTTTGAAAAACTCCAGTCTCTCATATCTGCCTCCGATTCTATTCTATGGGTTATGTCTGGGGCATATCTGGTAGCGGAGCAACCACATAACAATATTTTACAGGGACTTTTCCGTTCAGTTCGATCCGAAACGGGGAAGATGGTAACAACCTTAGACCTCGATCCCAGGTCACATCTTTCAGCTGCAGGTCGCGCTCAACTCATCAAAGAAGCTTTTGTTTCGTCTTTAGAAAAGCCAACTAAGGATAATCCGCCAGTTGACTCGGAATATGCGGAAAAGGGAGGCGAGCTGGTGGTCCAGCGCATCACCGCAAGCAAGAGCATGGACTCTTCGATTTTCCATCGTTTACGGCCCTCTGTTCCATATAAACAGGAATTTTCTCAACCTGGTCGAAGGCTCCAACTTGCCATGGGTACAGTTGGAGCACTCGACACACTGTACTGGCGGGATGAGACAGAGTCGGATTTGGAACCAGATGCGATTGAGATCCAAGTTTTTGCAACAGGTATGAACTTCAAGGATGTTGTGATCGCAATGGGACAAGTTGCGAGCCCTTATATAGGCGTTGAGTGCAGCGGTGTGGTCTCTCGAATTGGAACAGGTGTAACATCGCTGCAAGTTGGTGATCGCGTCTGCGCTATGACAACGGGTGCGTACAGCACCTATGCGCGCTGTTCGGCGACGAGTGCCACGCGAATACCCGATAGCCTCACTTTCGAGTCTGCTGCCTCCATACCAGTAGTATTTTGTACTGCCTACTATGCCCTGTTCACACTTGCCCGAATCGAACCGGGCGAAAAAATATTAATCCACGCTGCGGCTGGGGGTGTTGGTCAAGCCGCTATCCAACTTGCTCAAATGGTTGGCGCGGAAATTTTTGCGACCGTCGGTAGCATCGAGAAGAAGGAATTCCTACAAGCAACCTACGGGATACCCGATGACCGGATATTTTACAGTCGAAACACAAGCTTTGGCCCTCTTGTGCAACAGGCTTCGGGTGGCACTGGAGTTGATGTAGTCATTAACTCGCTTGCCGGTGACCTGTTGCGTGAATCTTGGAATTGCCTAGCCCCTTTTGGGCGATTCATCGAGATTGGCAAAAGAGATATAGTATCAAATACTAGACTAGAGATGTCCAAGTTCGAAGAGAACTGCTCTTTTCATTCGGTCGACCTCACCAAAGTTGCGGCCCAAAAACCAAAGATTATGGGAAAGGTCATGAGGAGCGTTTTCGAGCTACTAGCCAAGAACGTGATTCGACTGATCACCCCAATTACGGTGGTGAGTTTATCGGGGCTGGAAGACGCATTTAGAAAACTTCAGAGTGGTAAAACAAGCGGCAAGGTTATCGTCAGTCACGGTGGGAGAAATGAAGTCATGGTGAGAGCACACCCTATACAAGATGGAATTAAACTAACATCAATACAGGTCACACATCCACCCTACCTTGATAGACAAAGCGTCAACGAAAATTCTTCATACTTGGTCATAGGTGGAACGGGTGGGCTTGGTATTTCCATCGCCAAAAGACTAATCCAGCGAGGAGCCCGATCCATTGTGCTCATCTCCCGCACTGGAAAAGTCTCCCGAGCACTGAGCGAATTAATCAAAACCTGCGAATTAACAGGGGCCTTGATTCATATTGAGAAATGTGATGTTGCAGAAAGGTCCATGGTAGAAACACTTGCGGCATCTATGAAAAAGAGATTGCCGCCTATTGCAGGCATAATTCACGCCGCCATGGTTCTTGATGTGGGTACTTTGGTTGTTCACTCTAGACCAATTCGCTGACTCAGTTGGCTATAGGATGTGTTGTTTGAGAATATGACTTTTGAACAGTATCAGCGTGTGGTAAACAGCAAGATATCCGGTGCGTGGAACTTCCACAACACCTTCTCAGACACGCCATTGGATTTCTTCATTATGCTGTCATCAGTATCATCCATCATCGGGAATCGAGGACAGGCGGCGTACGCTGCTGCAAACTCGTTCCTCGATGCGCTTGCCCACCATCGTCGTCAAAAAGGCATGGTAGCTACATCTCTCAATCTTACTGCAGTAATGGGCGTTGGCTATCTGAATGACAACACGGATCGTCAATCGCAGGTTCTCAATACCCTATCAGCAAACATGATGAATGAGTCTGAAGTACTGGCGTTAGTAGACGCCGCCATCGATGGCCAAGTGGATGACCTTTGCGACGGCCAGTGCATCGTTGGGCTGAACATGGAGAGCCCCTCTGAGTTTCCGTTCTACGCATCTGATGCAAGGTTTACGCGACTCCGTGATGCCGCCTTAGCCAACGACTCAATGAATGGTCCCTCACATGCCACCATGAAGCTGAGCGTGGGACAAGAGCTACAACGTGCTACTAGTATGGATACGGCTCGAGAGGTCGTAACAGCGGCCTTACGCGAGAAAATAGCCGCTATTTTAATAGTACCGGCTGAAATTCTATCATCAGAGCGGAGGAACGCTACCATTACTGAGTTGGGATTTGACTCTCTGAATGCTATTGAACTTCGCAACTGGATTAGCAGGGAGCTTCAGTGTTATTTACAAATCCTAGGACTGCTAGCAAGCTCAGGAGTAGAAGACCTGGTATGTACGATTGTTGCTCAGACAAAGATTCGAGGGAGCTGGGTAAATGAGCATGAGGGAAAGGCATGAACATGCGATGATAGCGTAATGTAATATGGAAATTCTTCTAGGTCACCATATTTTAATATGTCTTAAGATTCATAGTGGTTTATTTGTCCTGGAAAATAACGATCAAGTAGATTCATAGCATATGTCACTTTACTTTTGGAATCTTCATGTCTGAGGGAGATAGTCTTGGCCTTGTCAGACTGATGTCATCCACCTTCCCGTTAAGTCGAGGATTTGAAAGGGCTGACGAATAGGTTGCATCATCTTGAGAGTCTCAGTGCAATGCTTCCCCGCATTTGAAGCACTGCATCTGGAATTGCTCACTTTACATATCGGGAAGTCCAGCGAATCTTTGGGTACTACACTCACGTCGTACTCGGGTAGTGATTGATGCGATTTGTATGAGCTTGGCGGGCACGTGATGGAACATGCCGCTGCATTAAAAATACATTCAGAGCTTTGTTGGGCGCTAATCTTACAAGAAAAAGGTGTTATCCGAACCTGATATCTGCGAGGAACGGGCCGAGCTGACCTCCTTCTTCTTTCTACCAAGAAAACGAAACGAAAGCCATCACGACATCGCGAGGTGTGTTGGCCTACTTGGAAGGAGGACATCATGCAGTTACAGTCGGGTTTTCTCAACAAGGAAAACGCCGAGGTTTACTGGCTTACCTTCCTATTTAAGAACATAAAGCCCCAGTTTTCTTAGAGACATGAACATGATTTTCCGGTTAATGTGTTGTCTAGAGGGGAAGAATTGGTTTAATAATCCTAATATTTGGAATTACTAGGACGGACAGGAGCCACGGAAAACAAAAGTGTTATCACATCATTAAAGCAATCAAGTGAAGTACATGCGTTGTAAATTTGACTATTGAATCAAAAATGGAGAAGTTCGATCGACTTCTGGTAGAGCGAAATCTGCGTTGGCGTTTGTATTTTGGATGGATCTTGGCAAACATAGAGCATGACGGTCTTTTCACGTGAAACTGTTTATCTGCATTTCTTTATCATCAGATTTAAATGATCAAAAGTAGAAATCACCGATCGTCAGAAATTCTATTGTAACCTCGACAGTAGGATATAATACAGCCTAAAAATAACATGGTGCAAGCCATTCAGTTCACATTTCATTCTCCCATTCGATGAATGAGAAAGGCCCATGTGAGTTATGATTCAAATGGATATCCGATAATTGTACGATAATGCTAAAACAACTGCCATAGTAAACCATTCAAACAGGAAAACATCAACAGCTCTCTAATTGAAGATGACCATCAATCAAGAGCCCAAGTCCACCATCCAAGAGCATGCAAATGGCCCCCAAAGGGATATACTGGGGATTAGCAAAGATGAGCAAGAGTTTGCTCAACATGAAAATGAACAGCCGAATGCTCCGATTGAGATCATTACGACTGAAGATCTCGACCGCATTTGGTCGTGGAATAGCACGGCTCCAGCAGGGCTGAACCGATACATTGACGAGATGATTGAAGAAACGGCGTTAGCCAACCCCGGCGCACAGGCTATCTGTGCCTGGGACGGCGATCTCACATACGAGGAATTGAACGATTTCTCAGCGCGGCTTGCAGGGAAACTGATTAGTTTAGGGGTAACAGATGGAAAGATTGTGCCACTATGTTTCGAAAAGTCGAAATGGGCAATCGTCGCGGTCCTTGGAGTGCTCAAAGCTGGTGGAGCATTTTTGCTGCTTGATCCCTCTGTTCCGGAACAGAGGAATCGCTCGTCGGTGGCGAAAGTTGAAGCTGATTTGATGCTAGCCGGGCGCTCAACCACCGCTCTAAATGCTCGGCTATCCAAGACGGTTATCCACATCGATCAAGGACTTATGAACAGCATTGGCCATGTTTCAAAGTTGCCAATGGTGGTTCGTTCGGACCCTTCCAGAGCAATGATGTACGCTGTTAGCACATCTGGTAGCACTGGCATACCCAAGTGCGCAATCATTTCCCACGGCAGCTTCTGCTCTGCCTTTGAGTACCAGGCCAAGATTCTAGGCTTTGATGAAAACTCCAGAGTCTTCAACTTTGCATCGTACGCATTTGACATATCCATCCACGACATTATTACTACTCTTCTGTCGGGCGGGTGCCTTTGTGTGCCATCAGAGAAGGATCGAAAAGACAACGTTGCCCAGACTATGGCCTCAATGCGAGCTACTATGACTAATGTGACACCGACAGTATCACGGCTTTTGGATCCGAAGCTTCTTCCTGACTTGAAGACACTCATACTTGTCGGTGAGGCTGTTTCTGCCGAAGATGCGGCACGATGGTTGGGCAAAACCGTGTTCATAAACGGCTATGGACCGTGCGAATGCACGCCAGTTGCCACTGTCAATCGCCACGCAACCGATGCTGAAGAGGCCACTTCCATTGGAAAGGGAGTAGGTGTCATCACTTGGATTGCTGATCCAAAAGACCACAATCGCTTAGTCCCTCCAGGAAACATTGGCGAACTGCTTCTAGAAGGACCCATCGTGGGGATGGGATATCTCAATGACCCACAGCGGACAGCAGAAGCATTTCTTGACAGTCCCTTGTGGTTGCTCCAAGGCTCTCAGAATTGGCCGGGACGACAGGGAGGAGTCTACAAGACCGGGGATTTGGTTCAGTATAGAGCCGATGGTAGCCTCAGGTTTGTTGGTCGCAAGGATGCTCAAGTAAAGATTCGCGGTCAGCGAGTCGAGCTGGAAGAGATTGAGAGCAAAGTCCTGCAGTGTCTCGGCAACGCCACCCAGGTTGTAGCAGAGATAATTATACCAAAGGGCCAAGATCCACGACCAACACTCGTCGCATTCATGTTGGAGGGATCTAAGACTGAAAAGGTCCAAGGGCCTGGTGAGCCCATGATTTTTCGGATTCATGAAGAGGCCGAAAATGAGTTGGCCGAACAGCTTCCCAGTTACATGGTGCCGGCCGTCTTTTTTGCGGTTGAGCATTTCCCGCTGACACCCACTGGAAAGATAGATCGCAAAGCTCTGCGAGACATGGGATCAGCATTCTCAGCCCAGCAACTCGCTGAGGCATACACCACTACACGAGGAACTAAGAGACAGCCGGCAACAGACATTGAGATTCAAATGCAGCAAATTTGGTCACAGATACTGAGGGTTGATCGGTCCATAATTGGACTCGATGATAGCTTCTTGAAACTTGGAGGGGACTCATTCTCGGCCATGGAGCTTGTTGTAGTTGCTCGTCAAGCTCACTTGAGTCTCTCTGTGGCCGATATCCTTCGAAACCCAACGCTGCAAAACGTCGCAAGCCGATGCAACTATCTGAAGGGTAATATTACAGAAGATATTCCGCCGTTCAGCCTCGTTGGCGAGGGAGCCAATGCAGTTTCAGTCTTGGAGGCCATCTCTTCCGAGTACGATTTCGACAACAGCAGCATTCAAGATGCCTATCCTTGTACGCCCCTCCAAGAAGGAATTGTCTCCCTTTCAGTAAAACATCCAGGAGATTATGTTCTTCAAGCTATTCTAGAATTGTCCCCCAATATCAACATTCAAACCTTCCGTGCAGCTTGGGAAGAAGTGGTGCGATCAACTCCAATACTACGCACAACCTTTTTGTTGGTGCCCCACTTCAACCTTCTGCAGGTAGTCCTGGATGCTCAAATCAGTTGGATGGAATCCACATCGTTAGATGAGTATCTGCAAGAAGACAAAACTCAGCCGATGGATGTCAACAAACCATTCGCTCGCTACGGTCTGATCAAAGGCGCAACAGGAAAGTATACACAATTTGTGTGGACAGTCCATCACGCGCTCTATGACGGATGGTCGTTGCCCCTGATTACGAGAGCAGTGAAGGAAGCATATACCGGCCATATGCAAAAGGCACAGCCTCCGTTCCAAGCCTTTATAAGTTATGTGCGTGGGCAAGATGAATCCAAGGCGGAGGATTATTGGAAAAGGACCTTGGAAAAGTGCGAGAGCGTGCCTTTTCCTAACCCCCCTGTCTCATCAGAGGAGAAGCTAGTAGCACACAGTGTTGTGGAGCATCGTATGCCGATCCCTTCTTCAACCTCAACCAATGTTACGAGCTCGACACTTATTCAAGCCGCGTGGGGAATAGTTTCTGGCAACATCACAAATTGTAATGATGTAGTATACGGTGTCACGGTCACTGGACGCAATGCTCCAGTAGCAGGCATTGATGAAATCACAGGTCCCACTATAGCCACACTACCATTCCGTGTCAATTTGGCAAAAGGGCAACTCATTTCTGACTACATCATGATGGTTCAGCGGCAGGTCGTCGATTCTATTCCCTTCGAACAGACAGGCTTGCAAAGAATATCCAAATTCTCCCCTGACTGTGGTCGAGCCTGCATGTTCCAAACCTTGCTCTCCATTCAACCGCGCAGACAGCCTGATCAGAATGTACTTGGCATTTGGCACGAGGAAGATTTGGGTCAATGGTTCAAGACCTACGGGCTTGTCATTGAAGTCCAGTTGAGTGCCTCAACCATGTTGGTGAGGGCAAGTTACAATCCTGAGGTGTTGGAGCGGCAACTTGTTGACCAGCTTCTGATCCGTCTTGAGAGCGTACTTCATCAGCTCAGCCACCCCGGCACAAAGAAACATTTGACGGATATTCAAATGCTCACCAGTCACGATCTAAAACAGATCTGGGATTGGAACCATGTGGTACCAGAATGTATTGAACAGTGCGTTCATGACATGATCGAAAAGAAGGTAATATCCCAGCCAGATGCACCAGCTATTTGTGCATGGGACGGCAACCTCACATATCATGAGCTTGGTGAGTTGTCAACCAAACTGGCCAGCAGGCTACTACGAATGAGTGTTAAAAGTGGTGATATTGTCCCGCTTTGTTTCCCAAAGTCAATGTGGTCCATCGTGTCGATGCTAGGAGTGATGAAGGCGGGCGGTGCCTTTGTCCTCTTTGACCCAGCTCTTCCTGAAGGTCGTCTTCGGAATATGTTCATGCAAGTCAAGGCCAACTTAATACTATCGTCAACCTCAAGTGTGGACATGAGTCGCCGCATATCTCCCACATGTGTTTGTGTTGATTGGGAATTATTCGCCTCCTTGAGCGATGAGCCAATCCTCGAAGTACCCCGAGTCAGCCCTCAATCCCTCGCTTGTATCGTATTCACATCCGGCACTACGGGTACCCCAAAGGGATCCCTTTTAACTCATCAGAGCCACGCTTCTGCTCTCCACCACCAACGTGGGAACTTTACATCAGAGTCTAGGGTGTGGGATTTTGCGGCGCAAAGCTTTGATGTCTCCATATACGGCGCGTTCAACGCGCTTGAATCTGGCGGTTGCCTCTGCATACCGAACGAAGAGGATCGAAGAAACAACCCTGCCAAGAGCATTAGAGAGTTGAGAGCGAACCACTCATTTTTCACTCCGACTGTCGCACAATTAATATCCCCGCAGGATGTTCCCGGGCTAAAGGTGATCATGTTTTGTGGTGAGATTTTGCAGATCCATCATCTCGCGCCTTGGTGGAAGAAAATCCAGATCATAAACATCTACGGGCCGAGCGAGTGCACGCCTGTGAGCGCTTTGAGCCGCGATGCACCGACATTGAGCGAGGCCACCAGACTCGGCAAAGGTGCTGGGCAAGTCACATGGATTGTAGATCCCGAAAATCCAGAATCGCTTGTTCCGCCCGGGTGTGTCGGTGAGCTGCTCCTGGAGGGTCCTCAGGTAGGCCAGGGCTATATCGGCAATCCAGAAGCTACTGCTGCAGCATATGTTGAGGACCCTTCGTGGCTGCTTCAGGGTACTCCCGAACATCCAGGTCGTCGAGGAAGACTCTACAAAACGGGCGACTTGGTGCGATATAACAGCGATGGGAGCCTGACTATGCTTGGGCGAAAGGATTCCCAAGTCAAGATCCGAGGTCAACGCGTGGAGCTCGCCGAAGTTGAACATCAACTCCAGCAGTGTTTGCCAGATGTTACCCAGCTTGCTGCCGAGGTTATTGCGCCAGATGGCGATGAGACGGCCCGGACTTTGGTTGCGTTTTTGCAAACTGACACAAGCCAGAATATGCTAGTCAACTCCAATCCTGATGCCGTTGAACTAGTGCCGGTGCCTGCTGATGTGGTAGACCGGCTAGCAAAACAACTACCAAGCTATATGATACCCACCGCCTTCTTCAACATCTCTGAAATTCCTCTAGCATCTACGGCAAAGACAAATCGCAAAAGGCTACGCGAAATTGGCGCATCGTTCTCAAAGCAGCGGCTAGCAGAAATGCAAACAGGCATACTCGTTCACAAGCGGGCGCCTGTAACACAGGTTCAACACCAGATGCAAAGTATTTGGGCGAAGGTTCTCAAAATTGATGCCAAAACTGTTGGCCTCGATGACAGTTTCTTTCAGTTGGGAGGCGACTCCATCTCAGCCATGAGAGTCGTGGCCGAGGCTCAAAAAATGGGCATGAATCTCAAGGTTGCAGAGATTTTCCGTCACAGGAGATTGCATGCTGTGGCTAGTCAAGTAGAAAAACATGTCAATGAGTTGGAGGAAACCATTGCTCCGTTTTCTCTTCTTCACAAGAAAGATGTATCAACTCTCCGAAAATCCATCTCTGCCTCGTATCAACTCGATCCATCGACCATAGTGGATGCATATCCATGCTTGCCTATTCAGGAAGGTTTGGTTTCACTATCACTCAGGCGACAGGGCGATTATGTTATGCAGACTATTCTCGACTTGTCCCCCGATGTCAACATCCAGAAATTTAAGAAAGCCTGGGAAGAAACCTTTCAAGCAATTCCAGTGTTGCGAACACGATTCTGCCAGATTGGAGACGCAGAGCTAGTCCAATTCATTGTTGAGGACCAAATCGAATGGCGAGAGGCAACGTCTTTGAGCCAGTATCTACTCGAAGATCAACGACAATTCATGGACCTTGGTATGGCGCTTACCCGATTTGCACTCATTCGAGACAGCACAGGTAGGTATACGCAGTTTGTCTGGACAATTCACCATGGTATATACGACGAGTGGTCTATATTACACGTTACTCAGGCAGCGAATGATCTATACAAGGATAGGCCTCTCCAGCCGAAGCCACAGTTCCAGAAATTCATCAATTATGTCAACGGGCAGAACCAAACAACGGTGGCAGACTACTGGGAGAGCCACCTAGCTCATTGTGAGAGTGTGCCGTTCCCGGTCCAGCCTAATTCCATGGAATTGCCAGCAGCAGACACCGTTCTTCAGCAGCCGCTGTCCACCTCAAATGTTGTTTCAAAAGATATTACAACACCAACAATTTTAAAAGCCGCCTTAGCCTTGATAATCGGAGACATTACGGGAACCCAAGATGTCGTTTTCGGAGTCACAGTTGCGGGGCGGAATGCTCCACTGACGGGGATTGATCAAATTGCAGGACCAACCATCGCAACGGTCCCATTCCGTGTACAAATCAACAAACAAAACAGCATATCCACATATTTGAATAATGTTCAACAGCTTACTACAGGCATGATACCTTATGAGCAAACCGGTCTCCAGCGGATTGCCAAAGTGTCTCCAAATTGTCAGCAGGCATGTGAGTTCCAGACGCTTCTTGTCATTCAGCCTGAGAGGGAGCAAAGCAATGTTGATGGAGGGCCCGGATCTTGGCGTCCAATGACGGCTGATCTGCATCGCTTTAATTCCTATGGGCTCTTGATCGAAGTGCGACTCGGTGCAGGAGGTAACTTCGCCAAAGCCAGCTTTGATTCGCGGGCTATTGATGTGTGGGCTGTTCAGAAGCTGCTTGACCGCCTGGCATTTACTTTTCAACAACTCAGTTCATCCTCTGCAGAGCGCCCCCTTAGGGAGATTGGCTTGGTCACTCCTCGGGACTTGGATGAAATCTGGACTTGGAACAAGAAGTTACCTCAGCCAGCAGATACTTGCGTGCTCGAGATAATACAAGAGAGGGCTGCAGCTCAACCAAACGCAGTAGCAGTATGCGCTTGGGACGGCGAGCTGACATATAGCGAGCTCGACAAGGCATCAGCACAGATAGCCAGTCACTTGGTTGATATTGGGGTTCGACCTGGTTGGTTTATTCCGTTGTGCTTCGAAAAGTCCAAGTGGACAACAGTCGCAATGCTGGCTGTCATGAAATCCCACGGGGCTTTTGTGCTGCTAGACCCATATTTACCGATAAAGCGCTTGCAACATATTGTTGACAGGGTGGATGCCAGGCTCATTATTTCTTCCCGTTCAAACTATTCAATGGGTTCTGAGCTGAGCCAGGAGGTGCTCGTGGTCGACGGTACCCTGCTCTCTAGTCTCCAAAGCAAACCACCTGCGACACTCCCCTTCCCAAGTCTCGATTCTATCCATTGTGCCGTGTTCACATCCGGCACCACAGGAACAGCGAAGGGCACTGCCATTACCCATAGAAGCTCAGCATCTGCCGTGCAGCACCAGGCTCAGGTCTTCGGCTTCACTCCGCAGACAAGGGTCTACGACTTCTCGTCCTACAGTTTCGACGGAACAACATTCTATACGCTTCATATCCTGGCAGCAGGTGGCTGCTTGTGTGTTCCTTCTGACGAGGGACGCAAGAATGACCTGGCAGGAAGCATAGAGTCCCTGCAACCAAATACTGTGATTCTTACACCATCAGTTGTCAGGCTTCTATCTCCAGGGCAAGTGCCCAGCTTGAAGCATATCATTCTAACAGGAGAGGCAATCACTGTCAAAGACATCCAGCCATGGTGGGGACGTGTTTCAACATCATACGGCCCAAGCGAATGCACCATGGCAACTTTATTCACGCCGCATCCATCGAGCCCCGAGGATGCAGTTCGTCTAGGCAAAGGTTATGGTGTCAGCGCATGGGTTGTCGACCCAGAAGATCATCATATACTCATGGCCCCTGGGTGCACCGGAGAGCTCCTGCTTGAGGGGCCTCTTGTTGGTCTTGGATACATTGGCGAGCCAGAAAAGACAGCGGCTGTCTTCATTGAAGATCCCAAGTGGCTCTTGCAAGGCTCAACCAACACCAAAGGTCGCCATGGTCGACTGTACAAGACGGGTGACCTGGTTCGTTACTCTGAGGATGGATCCTTGTCATTTGTCGGCCGCAAAGACACGCAGGTCAAGATTCATGGCCAAAGAGTAGAACTCGCAGAGGTTGAATATCACATCCTTGACAATATGCCCGAGCTCGCTCAAGTGGCAGCTGATATTATCATGCCCAGAGGAGACGACTCGAACCCGGCTCTTGCTGCCTTCTTTCAATTTGACGCAGATTCTACAAAATCCGAAGTTTCTGAAAGCGCTGTTGCGGAGATTGCCGAGATAGCCTCCATACCTCCCAGCGTCTTAAACAAGCTTTCCCAGAGCCTGCCCCGCTACATGATACCCACAGCATTTTTCACTCTCCCCAAACTCCCATTGACTATCACCGGGAAAATGGATCGGAAACGACTCCGCCAAATTGGAGCATCCTTCTCTATGCAGAAGATTGCCGAAATGCAAACTGCTACATTAGAACCGAAGAGAACGCCGACAACGAAGGTGCAAAGTCAGATCCAGAGCATCTGGGCCCATGTTCTAAAGATTGAGCTCACAAGCATTGGCCTTGATGATGGCTTTTTTGAGCTTGGTGGCGACTCGATTGGTGCCATGAAAGCCGTCGGGAAAGCTCGCCAGGAAGGCCTCAATATTTCCGTCGGAGACATTTTCAACTGTCGCACATTGTGTGATTTGGCAAATACAGCTCTACCTTCTAGTGCTTCTGGGCTTGAGTATGTCGATGCATTCTCCCTACTCGGGGAAGACATCGACATTTCTGAACTCAGAGAAGAGTTATCTCTACAGTGCCAAACGTCTTCAGCCAGTATCCAGGATGCATATCCTTGTACTCCCCTCCAAGAGGGCCTGCTATCGCTCACGCTGAAGCGGCCTGGAGCCTATGTCATGCAAGCTACCCTGGAGCTATCGTCCGATGCTCATGAGCGTGCATTCCGTGAGGCCTGGGAGGAGGTCACTCAGCAAATGCCTATCTTACGCACGAGAATTGTTCCGCATAAAAACTTAGGATTACTCCAGGTCGTTGTGAAGGAGAACATTCGCTGGGTTGATGCTACATCGTTGGATGCATATCTTGAACCAGATCGTCTCCGGACTATGGGAATTGGTGGACCCCTCTCCCGCTACGGCATGGTCAGCAATAATACAGACACAAGAAGATATTTTGTATGGACACTGCACCATGCGTTGTATGATGGTTGGTCCCTGGCTCTTATTCTTGATGCCGTAAGATGTGTGTATCAAAACCAGGCCATCAAGCAGGGACCGCAGTTCCAAACATTTATCAAATACACACAGGCCCAACGCGAGGACTCGAGCGCTGAATTTTGGAAGAAATATCTGAACGGGTACGATTCTACCTTATTCCCGGAACTCCCAGCTTCCATTACGGAGCCCAGGGCCGATTCGTCTTTGGAACATATTTTCTCGCAACCCCAGAGCAGGCGCCTGGGAGCCACTACTTCAACTCTCATTCGGGCGGCGTGGGCCTTGGTCGTCGGCCGAATGACAAGCTCCCATGATGTTATTTTCGGTGTCACATCTTTCGGACGAAATGTACCTATTGCTAATATACAAGACATGGCGGCCCCAGCCATCGCCACTATGCCGGTCCGAGTCCGTTTACCTATGGACCAAACAGTGGTCGAGTACGCCAAGTCGCTTCAGCGTGAGGCTGTTGAGATGATACCGTTTGAGAATACTGGTTTAACTCGTATTATTAAAGCCTCTCCAGACTGCCAGCAAGCGTGCATGTTCCAGTCGCTGTTGGTAATTCAACCCCAAACCCAGAATACCAACGGCGAGGACGTGTTTGGGAAATGGGACTTCGGCGACCAGACCCAGTGGTTCAATACATATGCATTGATGCTTGAGATTGCGATGGGCACTGAGCAGATTACTGTTACAGCTAGCTTTGATTCGCGCGTCATCGAGGCATGGGTGGTCAGAAAACTGCTCGGTTGTCTCGAAAGTGTGATGGAGCAACTCGACTGCGCCACGCCCCAACAAGTTCTCAGCGACATAGACACCTTGACCCCGCAGAACTTGGATCAAATATGGGAATGGAATGCAACTGCCCCGGAGCCCGTTAACCGACTCGTTCATGATCTTGTGAGAGAGCGCGTCGAGGAGCGGCCCGACGCGCTGGCTATTGATGCATGGGATGGCCAGATGACTTACGGCGAGTTGGATCAGCTGGCCACAAGATTTTCCCACCAGCTAGTCGAGCTAGGGGTCAAGCCCGAAGTATTAATTCCGTTGTGTTTCGAGAAGTCCATGTGGACATCCGTAGCAATGTACGCGATTTTAAAGGCAGGCGGAGCTTTTGTCCTGCTGGACACATCGCTCCCAGAGCAGCGACTTCGATCAGTTGTCGAACAAGCCGGACCTCCTTTTATTATTTCCTCAGTCGCAAAATGGGAATTGGGTTGCAGTCTCTCCCAAGAGGTGTTGCAATTGGGCCCAGAAATCAAGACGCGGCCTGACCCTATGAACCCATTAGCTGCACAAGTCCCGTCGCCTTTGTCGGCAATGTTTGCTGTATTCACTTCCGGCAGCACCGGAGTACCAAAGGGAATCATATTGACTCACAGCAGCTTCGCCTCTGGTGTGACCTACCAATCAAAAGCGTTGGGGCTTACCAAGGATTCACGTATATATGATTTCCCCGCCTATGCATTTGATATCGCTGTCCACGATGTTTTCGCGACACTTGCGAATGGGGCCTGTCTATGTGTCCCGTCGGATCAAGATCGCCAAGAAAATATTAGCAAGGCAATGAAGGCTATGCGAGCCACCTGGGTTGACACCACGCCTACTGTGGCACGCCTAATGGACCCGACATCACTACCTGATCTCAAGATTCTGATAATTGGCGGAGAGCCTGTTACGGAAGATGATGCGACCCGTTGGGGATCAAGGACACAGGTGGTAAATGCCTACGGGCCTGCTGAATGTCTAATTAGCACTTTTAACTTCTGTACTCCTGGGGATGCTGAGAACATAGGAAAGGGAGTTGGTCTCGTTACTTGGGTCGTTGACCCGAACGACCACGAAATTCTCCTGCCACCTGGCTGTGTTGGCGAGCTACTTCTTGAAGGCCCTCTTGTTGGTCGCGGCTATCTGAATAACCCTGAGAAAACTGCGGCTAGCTTCATCGAGGAACCCAAGTGGTTGATGAAGGGCGCACCTGGGCGACCCGGACGTCACGGAAGGTTTTACAAAACTGGCGATCTCGTGAAGTACAACGAAGACGGTAGCCTCGTGTTCGTCGGCCGAAAAGATATACAAGTCAAGATCCGTGGTCAGCGAGTCGAACTTGGCGAGATTGAACGCAGGATGCAAGATGCTATGCCAGATGCCTTAGAAGTTGTCGCCGAGACTATTATGCCCCACAGTGAGAGTCCGGTGGCTTCTCTTGCGATGTTTGTGGTCGCGCCTGGTATGGCTATCCATGAATCAAGCGCTGAACCTCAAGTTCTTCCGGTCCCTTCAGATATCCAGGCTAAATTGGCAGAGCATCTTCCACTCTATATGATACCTCCTGTTATGTTCATGATGGCGAAAATTCCCCTCACGCCAACAGGAAAAATCAACCGCAAGAGATTGCGAGAAATCGGTGCCTCGTTCTCGGCGCAGGAACTCTCCAATCTCGAATCATCTGAGTACGGGCCAAAGCGCCAGCCCACATCAGAGATGGAACGCAGATTACAGAGCATTTGGGCTCAGATTCTACACGTTGATGCCTCAAAAATTGGTCTGGACGACAATTTCTTTCACCTTGGTGGTGATTCTGTTGCGGCTATGAAGGTTGTTGGCGAAGCACGTAACCTTGGACTCGAGATATCTGTTGCCAACATGTTCCGACGCCCAAGACTGGAGGATATGACTCAGACCATATCTATCGATCGAAGCCGTTCCGGCAACATACCTGCTCTGGGAAAATGCGGGCCGATCCAACAATCATTCGCACAGAGAAGATTGTGGTTCTTGGAACAGTTACACCCTGGTCTAAGTTGGTACCATGTTTCTTGGGCTGTGCGCATCCGTGGGCCCCTGGATTTAGCAGCGCTCAAAACGGCGCTCCTAGCATTGGAGAGTCGCCACGACTCCTTGAGAACTACATTCACCTGTCAAAATGACATTGATATTCAGGTTATCCAGCCGTTTGAACCTAAGTCCTTGAGGGTGGTTCCACTCTTAGAATCAAGCGACCAGCAAATCAGACAGGTGGTCGAAAAGGAGCAGACAACTCCGTTCAGACTCGAAACTGAACCTGGTTGGAGAGTTGCTCTGTTCCAGTTGGCAGGGTCTAAGCATATTCTATCCATCGTTATGCATCATATTATCTCAGACGGCTGGTCAATCGACATAGTCCAAAAGGACCTGGCAATTTTCTATTCCGCTGCTCTACGCCATCAAGATCCTCTATCAGTTGTAGATCCACTACCTATCCAGTATTCCGATTACTCCGAGTGGCAGAGGCAAAAGGTTCAAGTTGAAGAGCAAGAACGCCAACTTGCGTATTGGGTGAAGCAGTTGGAGAGCAGCCAACCTGCAGAAATCATTTGCGATAAGCCTCGTCCTGCCACCCTCTCTGGGAGGGCTGATGTGCAGATGATTAAGATCGAAGGGCCTTTATATGAGAGCCTTGTACAATTTTGCAAATCACAAGGCGCCACGGTCTTCGCGGTGCTGTTGTCCGCATTCAGAGCAACTCACTTTCGCCTAACAGGCAAGACGGATGCTACAATCGGAACCGCAAACGCCAACCGGGACCGATGGCAGTTGAAAGATATTATAGGGTTTTTCGTCAATGTGCAATGTCTTCGCATCAAAATTGAGCAAGAGTCTTTCGAGCAGCTGGTCAAACAGGTCCACCAAACCACAATCGAATCATTTGAGAACCAAGATGTTCCATTTGACGAAGTTGTCTCAAAGCTTCGCAGAGACAGAGATTTATCTCGTCACACGCTCTTCCAAATAGCCTTCGCCGTTCACTCCCAAATGGGTCTCGGCCAGCTCAAACTTGAAGGTCTAGAGACAGAGTCATTGGACTATTCAGTGAATACCCGGTTTGATCTCGAATTCCACTTTTTCCAAGAGGCCAACAGCCTCAACGGCGAAGTTCTCTTCTCAACGGACCTATATGAACCAGTTACCATTACCAATATGATCACACTCTTCAAAAGAGTGCTGGAGCAGGTCCTTTCGCACCCAAAAATGAATATCGCATCATTGCCATTGTTATCAGACGAATCTTATTGTGAAATGCAGAACAAAGGGCTTCTGCACATACATGCAACCGAGTATGCTCGAGAATCAAGTATCATTGATGTCTTCAGACAGCAGGTGCACTCTTATCCGGAAAGAGTCGCTGTCAAGGATACATCATCTCAGCTGACGTACACTGAGCTCGATTTACAGTCTGATTTGATTGCATATTGGCTGAGAAGGCAGTCACTCAATAACGAAGCCCTCGTCGCTGTTCTAGCACCACGGTCTTGCGAAACAACCATTGCCTTCCTTGGTATTCTCAAGGCTCATCTAGCCTATCTCCCACTAGACATGAAGACGCCGGCCGCTCGAATGCAAACTATTCTATCATCTCTTCCCGGGCAGAAGCTCGTATTCGTGGGCAAAGCCGTAAAAGCTCCGTCTCTATTGTCGAATGACGTCAAATTCTTTTCTATCGACAACATCCTGGACGAACAGAAGCGAGAATCATTCTCTCCTCGTTCATTCCAAACTTTACCGAGTCCTTCCGCTAAGAGCCTTGCTTATGTCATGTTTACTTCGGGCTCGACCGGCCAACCAAAGGGCGTGATGATAGAACATCGCGGCGTAGTCCGTCTAGCCACCAAGAATAACCTACTAGAGGATCCAAGGTCTATTGCTACATGGGCCCATATGGCGAACATCGCGTTTGATCTCTCTACGCTGGAAATTTACGCTCCACTACTGAATGGTGGAACTTTGGTTTGCATCGACCATCTGGACATGCTAGACTACGACGCTTTAGCACGGGTATTCGCCGACAGGAGAATACGATCGGCCATTTTCACCCCCGCGCTACTCAAACAATATCTTCTAGAATCGCCAACAGCTATCGGCGAATTGGATACCCTCTATATCGGCGGCGATCGTGCTGATCCTCAGGATATTTCTGCGGCCCGGAAGCTGGTAAATGGAGGCATTTTCAACTGCTACGGACCCACCGAGAATACTGGCGCTAGCACCATCTATCGTATTGAAGACGGAGAGGCTTGCATAAGCGGTGTGCCCATCGGACGAGCAATCCATAACTCGGGCGCTTATGTCATGGACTCAAATTTTCAACTTGTGCCGTTGGGTGTGGTTGGAGAGCTCGTCGTCACTGGAGATGGGCTGGCTAGAGGATATACAAACCCACAGCAGGATATCGATCGTTTCGTCACGATATCTGTTGGCGGCAAAAAGGTTCGAGCATATCGGACAGGAGACTATGCGCGATACCGACCCAGTAATAACCAGCTTGATTTCTTCGGTCGTATCGATGGGCAAGTCAAAATCCGGGGCTATCGCATCGAAACTGCAGAGATTGAGCATGTCCTCCGCAGCGATTCTCTGGTATCTGGCGCAGTTGTTTTGCCACACTCTATCAACGAAAATCAGCAACTTGCCGGTTTCGTCACAGCCCTGTGGGATGACACGTCGATCATTACAAATGGCGACCACGCAACCAATGTTAAACAAGAGGCAGCGCAGGTTGAGGTATGGAGAGGTTTGGCCGATAGTGACACGTATGATGTTCTTCAAAACATGGACCCAGAAACTATTGGTCGAGATTTTGTAGGGTGGACATCTATTTACGATGGGAGGGCTATCGCCAAGAAAGACATGAACGAGTGGTTAGACGATACTATCATGACTATTCTAAGCAGCGGTCAGCCCAACAATATCCTGGAAGTGGGAACTGGCTCAGGAATGGTTCTGTTCAACCTCGGGGACAGATTCCAAAGCTACATTGGCTTGGAACCATCCACCAAAGCAGTCGCATTTGTTTCCAAGGTCGTCAAGACAATGCCTGCAATAGCAGACAAGGTTCAGCTCTACAACGCAACGGCAACAGACATTTCCCATCTTCGGCTGAGCCAACCACCCGATCTCGTCATTATGAATTCTGTCGCTCAGTATTTCCCAAGCCTGAGATATCTTTCAAGGGTGATAGAGGACATTCTGAAACTTGGAAGTGTCAAGACAATCTTCTTTGGCGACATTCGATCGCATGCCCTATATCGCCAATTCCTGGTTGCAAGAGCATTGCACAGGGTTGGCGAAAATCCCAGTAGGGATGAGATCCGACAAAAGATGGCAGAAATGGAGCCTACCGAATCCGAGTTACTAGTTGATCCAGGCTTTTTTACCGCCTTGCCATCTCGTTTCCCTCAGCTGATTGAGCATGTTGAGATCTTGCCAAAGAGAATGCGGGCCACCAACGATATCAGTGCTTATAGATATGCTGCTGTCGTTCATATCAAGACGATACCGTCAAAGAGACATATTTTTAACTTGGAGCAAGACGAATGGGTTGACTTCATGCAACATGGTCTGGATCGCGAATCTTTAGTGTCTCTCTTGCAGAGTCACTCATCTTCCCCTGTGGTTGCTGTGAGCAACATTCCTCATCAACAGTCTATTTTCGAGAGAACTATCCTGAAGTCGTTGGATAGTGAATCCAAGCAGTTGGATGCAGCCGAGTGGCTACCGCGCCTCCGCCAAGAATCCCAATTGCGTCCTGCATTCTCTGCAATTGACCTAGAAGAGCTGGCTGAATCCACGGGTTTCCAGTTGGAACTGAGCTGGGCTCGGCAACACAGTCAACATGGTGGCCTTGACGCCATCTTCCACCGCCACAAATCAATAGAGCCGAGTGGAAGAGTTCTGTTCAAGTTTCCTACCGACCACCAAAACCGCCCCATGCACTCTCTTAGCAGCCATCCTTTACGACATCAACAAAAGCAGAGCCTACAGAGTCAGCTCCAAAAGAAGTTAGAGGCTCAGCTGCCTCCATACATGATTCCTCAGAACCTTCTCGTCTTGGATACTATCCCACTCAATGACAACGGCAAAGTGGACCGGAAAGCACTCATAGAGAGTATCCAAATCAATAAAGGTAACGAGAAGGTTACTCGAAAGCCAACCTCGAAAATACAAAAGCAAATGCAGACAATTTGGGCTCGGGTGTTAAACCTGGAATCCGAAACGATTGGCTTGGATGATAACTTCTTCGAACTTGGTGGTAACTCTATCACAGCCATGAAGGTTGTAGGAGAAGGACGCAAACTAGGCACAAAGCTTGTCGTGGCGGACATCTTCAACTCTAATACTCTCGAGGAGCTCGGAGATTCTCTCCAAGCTTCAGACTACGTCGAGATTGAGGCTATGCTCGACCAGGTTATCCTCATTGACCCTACAAAGATGTCAGATCTCCTCAAGGAAATTGATTCACTGGGTATCGACATTTCTTCGAGAGATGTCTTGAATATTCTTCCCGTTACTAGCCACCAGCACAAGAGTGTTGTCGACGGCATTTCCAGACGCCAGCTTTGCAACTACTTCCATCTCAAACTCGGGCGTAGCGTCGACATTTCACGCTTCAAAGAGGCTTGGATCTCGATTCTGGAAAGATACCCACTTCTCCGCGCTCGTTTCCTACTCCTTGATGGAAGGTATTGGCAAGTGATTCCTCAACAAATTGACCTGGCTCTCGAAATCCGAGACGTAAGTGGAGACTTGGCTGAACTTGAAGATGGCTTGTGTATGGAGCACGCAAAGAAGCTTTTGCCAACTCAACCACCTTTCGGGATTATTCTCCTGAGACATCCCACGGAAGGGTTTCAAATGATGCTTCATATTTCACATGCGCAGTACGACGGCATCAGTTTTCCCATTATGATGCAATGTTTCACTGATGCGTATGAGGGGAGAGCTTTGGTTTCTACTACGGATTATTCACGTTTTCTCTCGTACGCATCTTACCGCCGCGCGAAGTCGATGGAGTACTGGACAAAACTGCTGCGAGGATCACATCCTACAACATTCCCTTCAGAGCTGCTCTCTGATGGCGCCCCAAAGCCCACCAAACCGGAGCCTATTGTAGCATATGGAATTGTGAAGCTCCCGCCATTACCTAGCCACATCACTACCGCGACACTTTTTAGTGCCGCCTGGGGTGTTCTCCTATCTCTTCTGACTGGAAAAAAGGATGTTGTCTACGGGCACATTGTCAACGGTCGCAACTCAACTCTCAAGGGGATTGAAGAAATCGTCGGATCATGTCTCAACATCATTCCTATCCGAACCACCGTCTCGTCTCACCAAACCAAAGATGAGCTCCTGAAATCCGTTCAGAAACAATCCCTAGAAGTTGGAGAGGCTGATTCCATGGGTTACAAAGACATTGCCAAGCACTGCACCGATTGGCCAGGCGGCGCAGACTTTGAATTCAACAGCATCATCCTGCACCAAGACGTCGATGAGCACCCTGAAGCGGGATTCACCAACGCCAAGTCCAAGGTCCAGTGGTTTGATAATCACCACCTCGCGTCCCCAAATCTTATGTTACAGAGCCAACCCGAAGGTGAGGGTCTGCGCATCTCGGTGCTCGCCAACACCGACCTCATCTCGACGGGAATGGCGCGCAAGATTCCCGAGATTATTGGCGGGATATTATGGGACCTTGGCACTCGGCGCCATTTACCTTTGTCAACTCAACTGAATGGAATCGATCAGCCCCTTTAACTGTTTTTGGTCCGTGCGCATCAAGGGACCCTACCTAAGCTAGTTCTGTTCAGCCGATGTTGATGACTAAGCGGCGATTGCCTGGATTGACCAAGGCCGAACCAATCACCATCCATCATCATTAATAAATCAAGATTAGTTTGTAAAACCTGTAACTAGTTAAGAAAATTGTGATAAGTCTTGTATTTAGTTGTTTAGGGATTTCGCCATGAGAGTGGAAGTCGATTGTTTATAGTTTTCGGTTTACCTATACTCATCGCTCTTCGTTACATATTGCGAGTGTGGTCTAAATCAATGTCATTCTGCACCGTCAATCAAAAAGAAAAAAAAAAAAAAGAAAAAAAGAGAAAGAACAAGAAAACTAGAATAAATTGAGGTTTTAATTATTTTATAATTTTAGATTACACCATAATAATATTTCCCCCCAATAACATGGATCGGTATTTGTAAGGGAGCTACCCTAGATATTTTTCTCCAGTTCAAGCCATATTTTGGGGGCTACCCCGCCAAGCGGGTCGCAAAATAAATGGCACACAGAGGATGGTGATGTAAATAATTGAACAGGCTAAGCCAAGTTCAACGCAACAGGTGCCCGAGTTATTCTGTCAGCTCACCTGAGTTCCCTTTCCGTACGCCGTATGGTGTCATTTTTTGCGACCAGCTTGCCCATGTAGTCCTCGGTCTCCATGTTCCCAATCCCTCACTCGGAATTTAAAAGTTGAAACAATATGATCCAACTTTACTCAGGAGAAAAGAGGGACCCCTGGCCGTTGCACAAACTGACTAGTGCATGCCACACACTTAGGGCCCACAGACGCGATGGTCGGAAATTAGTAGAACGCCTGCCAACCTTCGATTGTGGGTCTTGCGGAGGACGCCAAAATTGCCGGGATGCTATGGATTCCTTGTCAGCCTCCGCCCTGTCTAGTAGGCCGGGAAGTAATGCGAGTCGTCGAGACGAGTCGTCTGAACGAATTTAAGTTGCTTCCGTTGAATTTGAGTCGCAAAAACAGTCAACGATGAAACATTTAGCATACCTTATCAAAGTTTTAAGCTCGATTATCATCGCTTCAATTTTGTAGTCATTTTTTAAAAAAAAAAAAATAAAAATGGAATGGATTGAATTGAGAAATATGGACAAGAGGCAGGGAGGGAGGGCCGGAATGTTTTATCAAATGATACGTAAAACAACAAATGACCTGAATGCTTTGGGTTGAAACGAGCGAAAATAGTCGCAATAAGACTATATAAACTATTGTTACACCCTAAATATAAACTTTTGCCCCCAAACACAATATCCCTGAAGCCTCTTGCCCGTCAATTAGTTAATTATTTGCGTTTTCTGCTCTTTGGTTTTCTCAGTGTATGAGAATTCGCCCAATTAAAACAGAGGTTGCTTTTTCTTCAGCACCATCATGTTGCTATACGGATGAGGTGAGAGCTGCCACACATCAGCCGCTAGCCCGTAAAATCGCCTTCTCAGCACTCGCCATAGTGCTGCAATCATGCCCATAGGCTTCAAGCTCCACCATTATAATCTTCTCAGCAGCTTCTTCCATCCCTCCACCAGCTCCTCGCGCATCTGTCTTAACTTGTACAATCTGTCCCTGGTTGCACCTTCTGTCGATCATGTATCAGACTTCCTGCTTACTTATAGAAGCGATGAAGCTTTGTCCTCAGCCGCCTCAGTGAATTCATGTGTGCCATGTCAGTACCATATAGTGTCTCGAATCTGTAGATGTCGGACAGCATCATCTTGGAGACGCAGGGTCGGATGTCTCTCATGGCCTTCTCAAAATGCTCGTTTCTCAAAATCCGTTTTGGCTTTGGCAAGAATGATGGGGAAACACTACGCTTTGTCATCTGCTCATCGGTAGCGTGCAGGGCAGCGTAAACGCAGATGTTCCTGAGATCAGATGCTGAGTACGCTTCGGTCTCTGCTACTATGCTCTGAAGGTTGACGTTGTCATCCGTTTCTTCTTGATTGAGATAGTGGACAAGGATGTCGTAGCGACTTTGCTGGTCAGGAAGCCTGATGTGCAGCCGTTGGGGGAGACGGTGTAGGACGGCCTCGTCAATGTCCTGCGGCCGGTTTGTCGACACGATAACAAAGGTGCGCTCGGAAGCTGCCACGAGCTTGTCCCACTCATGTAAGAATTGGCTCACCATGAAGCGTTCCCACGAGTTCGTCTTTTCGGTCCTCTTGACGAGCAACGAGTCAGCCTCGTCAAAGAAAATGATGCACGGCCAGCGTTGAGCTAGATTTCTCGCCACCTCAAACACGGCCTCAACAATCTTCTCGTTCTGCCCTGTTTTGGACTGCAGGACCTGCGCCCCTGATATCTTTATTGTCACCCCGCCAGACTCGGTTGCGATGGCCTTTGCCATCAATGTCTTGCCGGTGCCGGGGGGCCCATAGAGGAGGATTCCAGGCACTCGGTGGTTTTTCAGTACGCCATAAGCGTACTCTCTCTGTCCGTTGATGGAGAACCTGATCAGCCTCCGAACTGCGGCTTTGATCTCAGGCGCGACGATAACCTGGTCGAAGTGAATATTGAATTTTCCTGACCCACGTGTCAGCATTCACATAGACGTGAAGACATGGAAAGTCGTATTTGACTGAAAGCACTGGGGCGACAAACCTGGTTTGACTAAGCTATCCCTTACGCATTGCAGGTAGCCGTCTTCGTCGCTGAATTTGCTGAGAGTACTGTTGACAATATCGTCGGGATCTACGTTATTAATTGGGTCATCCATATCAGGTAAATTCGGGAGGGCATTGGCCGAAATATATTTTTGTGCGTGCTCTTGATTTTCTTCCCGGCTCAATTCCTTGATCAGGATCGCCTTGGCAATGTCTTCCTCCGTGACAGGCGAGACCTTTGGACTCCGGCCGCAAACACACTTGATGGTGGCGTATACGACTTCTGATGACCATATGGAAGCTTCCAGGCTTGCGATGAGCGACTGGTATTTGCTCTTATCTTTGAGGTCCCATTCAGTAAGCCAGTCTGCCAAAGGCTCGACCGAAGAGCCTTCGTGCTGCAAGCGATCCCGCAGCGCCCGCTTTAGACTGCGGATATTGATACCCTTGTTCCATTTCGGCTGATCGACTGCGAGGGCTGTTCTCTGGGCTGCTGACCCCGGTGGTGTCACCTCGACCACCTGGCTCTCATCCAACCAGCTGGCCCCTGTGTTTAGTGGACCATAGAATGTTTTGCTGCTGCAACTTCCCGCCATCCATAGCACTGGATGCCCTGCTTCGCGCCTTTGAGTGACGGCTTTGTTGAGGAAAACGAGAATGTCCCTCCCGGCCTCGGTAGAGACAATTTCCCCAAAGTCCCGCACGTAGAAGATGACCCGCTGGGGCTCTCCCCCTGGGTCGCGAGAAGCCTTGTTCGCGTCTGGATCCATGCTCCCGGTATGGTTGGGCAGAGCACCGCTCGTCGCCTCGGGGGCTTCGACTGGTTTGATGGGCGGCTTTTCGATCCAGTCAAGCATGGCGAGGAAAAGGTTCTCAATGTGATCGTACATGCTGAATCTGGGTGTCTGGCACAGCCTGCCTGACGATAGCCTGGCTTGATCATGTTTATTTGTGTAACTGATGTATGGGAGCATTTCCATGAGGTTTGCGCGCGGCGATAGTTGAGGGATATCTTTGAGGTCTGCCATGTCCTGGCAGTCAAAGCAGATGAGGTGAGCACGCAAACGCTGCGCCAGAAGCTTAACAACGGCCTCGATAAAAAGATGACTGTTTTCGGTGGGACACTTCATGATGACGCGTGTCTCGGATGGGAGGTTTGACTGCAAACTTGCAACCGCCGTTCTTGACAACTCGTCAAAGATTTCCGAGGATAACTGGTACTGAAGAAGTTCCCATTTTGTGTCGGGCATGACTGCATTCAAAACAGAAGCCTTCTGGTACAGGGCAACCTGCGGAGCTTCCAATTGCAGCTGTGAATTGCTGTGAAAGTTTCGAGCTAGCCACCAGGGGGCGATGGACAGTAGGTCCATGGTCGCCCAGGCCCGCTCGTCGATGTGTTCCAAGTCCGAGCTCATGGAGCTTTCATCGTTGTTGTTATTGTCCCTCAGCAGCCTGGACAGCACAGATTCGATATCTGAAGAGTCCGTGCCCAGGCCAACTGCGCTGTTGGAGTTGTCCAGATTCTGAATCGCCGTGTCAACTGTGGCGAAGCTCTCGTGGCTGTCAGGCTCTGGAGACAACTCTCCAACGGAGTCGTGCCCAGCGGAATTAGAGCTTGACTCCTTGGCAATCTCTGTACGAACAGGAGCCGTATGGTCGCTGACCTCCGTAACTGCATTTTCTGCTGCGCCTATCACGCCTGTTGTAATTTGTGTATCTGTGTGTGGATACCCGCCTGAAGTTGCCTCTAGTGATGTCATGATATTCTATCGGCAAAAAGTACAGGCTGGCTAGAACAATGTTGGAAAAGGCTCACTGTAAGGTGTTTGTAAAAGACAAGTGGGTTGTGGGTTGTGAACTCAGAACGCCAAGCGATGCATTGTGGGGCGGGTGGAGTATAACTAGTAGTCCCTGTAAATTATAGCGCAGCTGCTAAGATACTTGATCTCACCTCAGCTTCACAATCAGCAACGCAGCAAAATCTCAGCTCGGATTCTCGCGATAATACAAGGTCACACGGCCATATAATCCAGCGAACTATCAGGCCACATACAGAAAGCAGCCCCCTTATCTAACGTGTTTGTGTGAACAGTCAGACCATGCTGATACAGCAGGACACCTTTCCTATACTCCTATTTCAGCTTTGTAAATCCGCGCTAAAAACTCGCTTGGTCGTGGCGTAGCCGCTTCACAGTCTTGGGAAAAAAAGCGAATCCAGCCCCCAGGTGGCGCAGCCCTTTCACCTCACGAGTCTTACCACTTGATAGAGAAGAGTCCAGATGATTATAAATACAAGAAGGGAATATATGACAAAATCGATCGGCCCACCTGTTTGAATCACTCTTTCCTGTTTTTGCCGTGTGTGAGCAAGCCGTGCCCACACACTTAAGCAAGCCTCATTTAGCCCAGATGTCAGCCTCTGCGAATTCGCGCTAAAGGCTCCCTTGAAGGTGGCGTTGCAGGTCTCCCCTACTGGACAGATAAGAATCTAGTTCCACAGTGGCGCAACCCATCCACCTCACAACTCTTCCCGTTTGATGGAGAAGCATCCAGCTGATTACAAAGGCAAGAGAGGGATTTGCAACAAAATGTATTAAGCCACTAGCGGGAAATAGTGCCTCGTGCTTTTATACCGTTTAGTTAAACTACGCTCCTGCAATTGTGCAAGCCTCCCCCCCCTCCCCCACATTTCAGCTGGCACCAACTTGGACCAAAAGGTCTCACCAAGGTGGCGTAGTCGATATGCCGTGTTGGAAAACAAGAGTCTAGTACGTCTGTGGCGCAAGCCTCCACTTCAGTCGTCATACGAGTTTGACCAGAAGAGTCAGAATGGTGATGGCGGCACGACGGGGGCGCGCGACGGCGAAATGCGACGAGGACATACGACAGGGACGTGCGACGGAGACGTGCGACGACAACACGAGACGAAATCACCAACATGGTTTACTAAAGATGAGAGATATTCCTAGTTCTCAGGTCAGAAGCGCAGAGCATCATCGACGTCTCACTGAAGCCGATTCCTGGCCCTCTACTTGTCGATAAACGATTAGTTATCTCATCGATTTTTTGATTGTCATGGATATTGATCTTATTCTGGGTCTCGTTGCCATTATACTGGCGGCGCTAGCGTTTCTCGTCGCCTTCTTGCAGGTAATCCTAGAGTATACGACCTCGAGCCCATGGAGAAACATGTGCAGCAAGGGTGCCATCGGGCCGTCAGCGAAGCAGAGAAAGCTTGAGTGGACTTTTACGCGCTGGAAATTGAGAGTTTATTATCCGCTTCTGCGCCTCGAGTTTGACGACTTGCTTCTCAGCTTCCTTCGCAGCAATGTCCGGACGATTATGCAAAGTGTCGGGTTGCGCGAACTGTGCAGCAAGCGGGGTTGGGAGTGGCGTCCCGTGAGGTCCTGCGAGAAGATCACTTGGAAAACCATTGCGTAAGCCATCCTTTCCTACTCCGCTCTGGCCTTGGAGCGTCACCCACAATCACCTACAGGTTTTGTAACCAAGCGACACAGGGACGACCTGATGGTCATGGCGAGAGTTGACAAGCAGAGCAAGGAAAGCGTCGCCATCACCACGAGCGACCTTGACTGGAAAGAATACGCACAGTTTATGCGGTATCGACTTCTGCACCCGCTCCGGCGAATACAGAGACCACGAGCGTCCTGGGCCCAAATTATCGTCGCTCTGGGCATCAAGGACACGGCCGATTTGACATTGCACCGAGCAGATGCCGAGTCCATTCCAGCCAACCTGGACGCTCCCATCCAGCGAATCAAGGTCCGGCATCTGGGCCATCTTGCTTTCGTCTTGGGCTTCCACACCGTCGAGCTAGATATCCCACGACGAGAGTTTCGAGCGTACGGCCCCATGGGCACCATCACAACGCTGAGTTCCGATTTCATTGGCAGGGTGCTGCGATTCGAAGGCGATATCCTGGCCATACACGAGCTCATCTCGAGATGCGAGACGGATTGGGTGTACCGAGCCGCCGACCTCATCCCTGGCATGCTGTCCTTTGGCAAGTATCGCGTCCAGAACGCCTTTCAACCGCTTGCGGTGCTGGCTCGGGCCATCGCCGAGAACTTACCCACGACGCAGTATCAGGAGCTAGAACTGCAGGCCATCAGAGTGGGCGGCATGGGATACAGCATCGGCCCCGTGTATTTGGAGGCTACGCTAATGAAACACTACTTGATGAAGATGGCGGCCGATCTGAAAGTTCGTGCGATACAAGAGATGATACACCACGTGAGTCTATCGCAGCGAATCCAGTACCCACGCACTGACACGACAAGCCAGCCAACATCAGCGTTCACGAGCGATGGCATCGACCTGGACAACCTGCGTAGATGCATGTATCCGGACCACAAGCGGCAGCTCAGAGACTTGGTTATGCAGCCAAGTGGAGGGAATACCAAACTGACGGTATGTAAAGTCACCATGGCTTCCAAGCCCGAGAGTACTCTTGTTGCTCACAGACCACGCAGGGTTTCTTTGAAGGGTGCTCCGCTCGCTGGCAGTGCAAAACCGGGAGCAAGATGCCTACAATATACGTTGCTGCATCCTTCACCAGCATCCACGGTGTTGTCTGTGGCTTTCCCTCTCGCAGCCTTCTCCTCCCCTTCATTCCGTGGATCCGGCGCCGGGCGCACTACTTGCTCAACAAGAGCCCTCGGTGCGCTCTCATGTCGTCCAACCTATCCCGGGCAATGACAGCTGATGATCTCGCATTCGCCCACGGGACATCCAAGTATCTGATGTCTACTGACATCGGGGCATCCAAGGTCGGAACTTACGGCTGGGGCATCACAAAAATGTACGACATTTACAAGGCAATGCCTGAAGAGCTTCAGAGAGACCTCGTCCCCGACGAGGATGTTTGGGAGGTGAACGCGCTTCTGACCCCGGAGACGGCGCGGCTGCTCAAGGACTTCAACATGGACGCCTGGGAGAGCTCCATCCTGGAGGCGAACCAGACGCTTCTCATCGGCTTCAACGCGGTGAATTGCCTGTGGATCCAGATCATAGTTCTCGACATTGCCATCCAGTTCTTCCTGCACGGCCACTGGGGGTTTGAGCCCATGGAGAACCCCAGCGATCGACAAGCCCGGGCCGACTTCCTCAAGTACTCGCGGTCTAGGAAGCCGTCGAGTGGGCAAGGCCCGAAGCCGCAGTACAAGCCGTTCTACGAGTCGTGGGGCCGGAAGGAGGCAGCTGTCGTGCAAGGAATTGTCCGTGGCTGGAGGCAGCCGGGGCTGCGCGAGACAGAAGATGAGATGGCTCTGGATCAGACGAGGAGCAGCAGCCAGTTGGCCGGGGACAATGACGAGCTCGACGACGCGCCTGCCTGGGAGAAGCTGGGGCTGGATCTGCGGGACTGGGACCTCGGCGATGCGCTGATTCAAGAACAGACCATCCAGTTTGGGCACGATGGCCCCGTGAGAGGTAGGAGCAATCGCAATACCATGTGTCGGAGGCTGGCAGAACTGCTGGAACTTCGAGCTGTCTTTGTTTGTGCTTTTCTCCTGTTACACCCTGATTCCTCCGATATCTATGACTCAGCAAGAAAAGAGGAGGATATTGAAATGCCAATAGCCTAGTTAGTATTTGTAAAGGTCAATGGACATTGCTTTATTTCCGTGAAAAGTGGATCCCTTTGCGTGCCACAAGCCTCCACCTAGGTACCTCCCCTCAATCATCCGACCAGCAAAATATTATTATTAGAATAAAACATAACTTTACACGAATAAATTTATTATTAATAAAATAAATTTATATAAAATAATCGTAATTTTTTATTATTTTTAATTAGGAGCTTTGTAATTTGCAATACATCTTGCCTGGTGCTAAAGTGGAGGCTTATGACACTCAAAGGGATAAAATAATTCAAGTCACGTAGATACCCAGGCTTAAGGTGGCTACAAATTTATCTGTTCATTATTTTAAAATTTGTTTCATCATTCTCAATCATTCTTCGGAGAGATATTTGATTTACAGTTTCGACCGCTGACAAAGGGTCTTTGTGGGGCGCTAAGCCAGGGGGAGCGGGGATTGCCGAGCAGGATAAAGTTGACATGCCGGCCGCCATGCAACATCGGCACTCCGGCTGCCAGATTAATCGCTCGGCGAAACAGAACGAAGAAGCCGGGCCAAAAAGTCGCCTAATGTTACAGACAAGGTGGAATGGCAGATATCTCAGGGTTAAGGGTGGAGAGCCGGGCGAGCTAACCGGGCCACTTGGGAATATAGCCTTGGCTATATGCTGTTCACTTGGTAGATTTGACAAGAAATTTGTCGATCTCATGGCCTATTTTTCAACTTCTTCCTTACACCCTAGAATTGACTGGGGTGCCGTGATCCTGCCGATGGGGAAGCCAAGCGGGCAGCCGAGATGGAATCCTGACCCGTTTAATGTTTCTTGTGCCTGACATGCCCCACCCGGTCAGACAATGTTGACTCGGAAGACAATTGCTAGGGCCAAGCCAGTTAGCTGTGGGTAAGGGGACGTTAGGGGCCGCGCTTCCGCCAAACTCTGATTTATAGTCCATCGGGATCTTTGTACCTTTTCGGCCTTGGCCCGATGTGACATGGGCCATCCAATGGAACACTTCGATTTCCCGTCATGACCAGTTCATGTTTCAAACTTTGTGTGGAAATAGCCGACCCCAGGACACGAGGCCGAGATATCCGTGCGTAGCCTGCGCCCGAACGCATAAGCAGAGGAAAGGGAGAGAGTGCTCCAGTTGGGCTGAGTCAGTACATATCGTACATGGGCCAGCCAGTTTGGCTCTCGTTCCCGAGAATCCGGTCTGGTTCTCGTTTTTCACATCCGAGGGCGGCATGAACACCTCGTGGACGCATGGATCTCGACGCTCCCGCCCTCACGCCGCCAGAGGGCGTCACGCCAAACTTTGATGATCCGAACAACAGTAACGGGCTGGGAAGGGCCGTCATTATAACCACTTGCGTTTTTACGACGATATGCTTTCTGTTGCGCATGTACGGGCGGGTTATTCTGTCGCGCAAGTTTCAGGTGGAAGAAGGTATGTTGGCCACTATCGACCATTGCCGATTGCACGTACCTGATCATGGTCAATCCACAGGCGTTTCAAGATGAACATTGACTAATCCACCTCTGCTGCAGCTTTTGCCGTCGTGGCCTATGTATGATGCCTGTAATAGCATGTTGATCTGGTTCTAACGAGACGTTGTTATAGGGCTGCTTCTGGGGGTGCATATGGTCTATGATCAGGTTCGAAAGCGCACCAGGCTATTTCGTGCATCAATGGGACATTCACCTTCGAGAACTGATTTCAACTCAATACGTAAGTGCGCCACTAGCAGGGCGTAGCTTTGAAGCTGACCAGTGATAGGTCATTCTCGTCTTCGGTATTTGCTTTGCCGTGGTCCTGCCTTCGCTGAAAGCCGCTATTCTCATTGAATGGTGCCGAATATTCATCCCGAGTCAAAAGAGAAAGAGTCCCTTTTGGTGGATTAGTGTCATTGTAATCTTCACCCAGGTCGTTGCAAGCGTAGCAATCATTGTCGCACTAAACACGCAGTGCACCCCGTACAAAAGCATTTGGTACATCACCCTGGATAGAAAATGCTGGGACATTTACGCCCTACAGGTAGTGGTCGCGGCCATTCACCTGACAGGTGACCTGGTCATTTTTTTGCTGCCACAGCAAAGAATATGGAGACTGAAGATGACGATCAAGAGAAAGCTGGGTATTTCTTTCGTCTTTAGTTTGGGTTTGGTGTAAGTGATTGAGTTTCATGGTTCCGATTGACATGCGTCCATGCTAACTTGCCCTCTAAAAAAGCGCGTGCGCTGCCGCAGCGGCTAGACTAGGAGTAACCGTCATCAACAAAACCACCAAAGACAACACATACAAACTGACAACACTACTTTTCTGGGCCGCAACCGAAATGTCGTGTGGTTTCTTCGTCCTTTGCATCCCGTGTCTTCCCAACATTCTTAGAGAAAATTCCATCGTCCGTGGACTCAAGCGAAAATTGAGAATAAAGACAAATAGCAACAGGTCTCATTCAACAGGCCTAGAGACTTTTGGAGGATCCAATAGCCAGCCGAAACACGGGAGGGGGTCGGCGGGGAATAGCCGAAGCAGGTCCTACGCCAAGCTGCATGGGAACAACTACCCGCTGGAAACGCTGGGCGATTCCGAATCTCAAGAGAACTTGCGTCAAAATGGACAATCACGGACTCCGGAATCGCAAACTCCGCAATCACAGACCCCGGAGCCACAGCCGGAGCCGAAGGGGCTCACGGTCGTACGGACAACAAAGGTCACGGTTGTGGAAGAAGAGCGGGCGACGCAAGAATACGGGACCACGAGCAGAGCATATGTCAACTCGCGCGACGATTTGGGAGCCATCGAAATAAATCGACCTACCATCCATGGTCCTTCAACAACAAACATCTACTAGCGATGACGTTGTAGAATGAATAGCCTCACGCGCCTGACACAGGATTATGCATAGGTGTGCAATCGCCCCGATGGGCGGTATTTGTATATAAAATAAAAATAAGGTTACGCCTCTATATGAACAAAAGTAATACAATTCCCGAATGTTTTAACTTAAGCAACAGCGCCAGCCACCTTGACTGCCTCTGCAATCAGTCTATTCCTTTCCAATTCCACAACACCACTGATAAAAATCTCGTCCAACTGTGTCT
Organism: Calonectria hawksworthii; assembly: GCA_020975415.1. Lineage (NCBI taxonomy): Eukaryota > Fungi > Ascomycota > Sordariomycetes > Hypocreales > Nectriaceae > Calonectria > Calonectria hawksworthii. Next base: position 1,549,400 of record JAHXZK010000010.1, on the reverse strand, counting down.
GGTTCAGACCCTGCCTATGAACCTCGATATTTCCGCCCTGGCGAGAATAGCTGTCTGGGCCCTTGTCCAGCTCGAATGTAGCCAACACACCCTGGGCGTCGTGCAAGACAAAGTTTCCCTTGCTCGAGAAGAAGCTCTTCCGGTCCTTCTTCCACTCTAGCGACCCCAAACCGGTGAGACTCTCCAGCTTCTTCTTGACGCTGATTAGGCGACCCTCAATAGTCATGTCGGCTCGGCTCGACGTCATGGTGTGAAAGTGAATGCTCGCGCACTCGGGCCCGTTTGAGCCGCGCGTGACTTGGGCAGTGGCTTTGGTGGACAGGGAAGACGCGAAGTGGAATGTATAGTAAGGCTGGCCGGAACCTAGATCTATGAGACTGTACACCCTGTGGGCCGTTTCCTTGAATCTGAGAGATCTGGGAAGCTGCATAGCTGAAGGAGGGCCGGGGCTTGGTGATGAGTGCATCGTTTGCTGGGGCTGTCCAAAGAATTGTGGCTGCTGAGCATAGTTGTTCTGTGGAGGTGGAGACTGGTGCCAATTCTGAGGGTTCCCATAGCCGAATTGTGGGTTTTGGTTGTTGGGTGGTGGTGGGCCCTGTTGGTACTGGTGATACTGCCCGGGAGGTGGAGGGCTGTTGTTTTGGGGCGGATAATACTGGCCGTTTGTGGGACCATATGTGCTGCCTTGGTTGTGGTATGAGCCGTTTTGCGGGTAGGATTGGTAGCCCTGGGGTGGTTGGTTGAAGGAGTGTGATGACGTGTATTTGTTGGCCTCGTTGGCTACCTGCGACATGAAGCCTTGGGCATGCTTCATGAGGGAATCTGAAAGAGGCATGATTGCGGTGTTGTGTTGGTGTGTGTGTTGGTGTGCGATGCGATTTTTCGTAAGCGAGTATGAGATGATGCACCAGAAAGCATCACGGTCGGCATCCCGTGGACTTTTATAATGGCACAATGCTGATGAAAAATGAACATCGGCATTTAGCCTTGGTATCGAGGCTTAGCACGTATGCTTAATCTACACACTCGATCGCTGCCGTATTGGGAAGGGAATGGCGACCCCGGTCGGCTGTGATGCGCATCATTTTCCCTCTTACGGCATGGCGCAGGGTTTAGTGACAACGTATTGCGAAGCCATTGGGCGGCTGCGGCGCAACTGGAGAGGCTTGGCCTAAGCTGACAGACGCTAAGCCTTGGGCTGGCCTCCAAATGGCCTTGGCACTGGCGACGAATCCAATTAGCAGCATTCTAGCGCAGACATACGTCACATTTGGCCGCAAAAACTTGTAAATTTAGGAGCGTCTGGTTGATCGCGGGCAAACTGCGTTGCGACGTTCGTCTTACGCCCGCCTTGCATCATTACGCATCAAACTAATTTTGGGGCGTCAGTTCATTCGCGCGCGGCAAAAATCGCCACTGATAACCACATGGTGCATTACTTAAGTGAAGATGATGGGTGGGTAATGTCTGTAATCCGTTTGCGCGCGCGTATTTACAATGTGTTGAGTAGCATGATCCCAAAGGTGTGGAGTAAGGGCTTATGGAGTAGTAATACAAGGGCAAGAGAAAAAGAATTTATTAAATAATTGTCAACAAAAGGTAATTAGGATAGCCAATTAATTAGTAGAAATGTATTTTATTGGAAAATGATCCGGGAGCACTTTGATCATGAACCACACTTGAATGTGTCGTTACGATGCGAGGAGAAGCGCATAGAAAGAAGGTGGTATTCGCCTCACTTTTCGATGCAAAGTGCACGCACCACTATTCATGAAAGCTCGAGCTACATTCATTCAGTGGTGCCTTTGTGCCACGCATAATTTATTGGCCAATATCACTAGAGCGCAGGTTACAAAGTCCAGTTTGCCAATTCAGCGAGTCTTGCAATCGTCAGAAACATTAAGTTCGCTACGGAATCTATGCCGCCTTTTATGAAGACAAGCACAATGATGAAGCTCTCTGTCTTTATTCGCGATGGCAAACGAATTACCAGCACGGATGCGCAGTGTTTGAGCGTCTTCAAGCTGCTTGCCACTGGCCGACACTGGCCGATGCTTGCGTGTCAGCGTTTGTTCGGTCAAACGCAGTGAATGCATCAAGAGGCAGTTAGAATTTTTCTTAAAATCTGCACTACCAATAAATTTAACACTCCCGTTTTCATATCATGTTGTCTCTTCCTTTCGCGCGCGATCTGGGACGCACATCACTACTCCTCCTTCGACGTCTTCAATGATCAGTTGTCGGAGATCATCAGGCACACACACACGACCATGCCGCCTCTCAGTGCGTTACGCCGTCGGAGGCTTCCGATAAGGAGATCTCGCGTGATTCCAAGCTCCCTCTCCTATCTTGAGGAGGCCGAATGGGTTCTTGTCAACGATAATGGGGCACAGCCACCCGTCCTCAGCGCCGTGCTCGCACAACCAGACGACTCAAGCCTTATGCCACGAGGCAAAGACCTCACACCGGAAGCGGCTTTCTTTAACCGCATATGCGATCTCATTGGCGGCGATACCGACTCCAAATATGCCATCTCGCTACCAGACGGGAAGCCCATTGACATCAGCACCCAGGCAAAGTGGCAACACGCGCTCGAGGGCATCGCCACTAAGTGTTGCTCATTCAGCTTGGGGGAAGTCTCGCCGATAAGATTTGGCCTCTGGCGTCACATTTACACTCCAGACAAGGGTGCCATAGCGACCAACGTTGAACCCGCCGCCGACACCCAAATGACGGACGATAGCCTAACTACGTCAACGCAGGCACAAGACACCTCGGCATCTACCGAAACTACTGCGCCCAACCCAGAGATGTACCCCCTGAACTTCGAGGCCGACCGCCCTCTGGCTGGCAAGCCACTCCCAGGCTGGCACGATGCCTGCAAATTCTTCCGGCATGATCCCAAGGATCCGCGTGGCGTCCAACTGCCCGGCTTCTCATGCCGACTACCCAAGCCCACCATGCTGGTCATCTACAACTGGCTCTTCATCAAGTGTCCTTCAAGGCCTCGCAACTGCTCCATAAAGCTCACTATTCCGGAGAGCATGGCCGCTGTCGGCATAATGGTCCTGGCATGGGCTTCGCTTGATGCCTGTGCTGAACAGTGCCGTCCCCGCGAACGCACCCCACGGGTCACCGAGGCCGAGAGGTTGTACGGCCTCCAATGCCAATGCCGCCGACCCCGCCCACTTACTAACTATATAGTTGGATCAACTATCCGTGGGCCCTGCGCCACCATTGCTCACAGTGCTGCACAGGTACAAGGTCTCATCAGCCTTGCCAAAGCCCTCTTTACCACTTTGGAAGGCGAGACGCTACCATTGGTTAACCCGGCCATCTTCTCTGGCTCTACATACCAGCCACCAACCGACAGCAGTGGCCATCTTAACTCCTCCATGCCCAAGGCTACTTCCGACGTTGTTTTTCATGGCCATAGGTGGCCGTCCCTCTCCTGGATAATGACGCTCGCCGAGGCGCAAGCCCGTTGCAGATACACGCGATACATATATCCTGACGGACAAGTCGGATCCTGTCTCAATAGAGAACAGTTGATACTGATCATCAACCTCGATGGCCTGGATGTCTTGGCGTTTGATCACGAGTTCTCAACCATCCTGCCACCACCCAAGCGGCAAAAAGAAGGAGATTCCGGGCAACCAGACTCGCGCGACTCGACCATAATCACTAGAGCCTTTGAACCAATGTTCATTTTCTCCACAGAGCCTCTTGCTGGCGCTGAGCCACGTATCCGTCACCTTGTGTCGGACTTGTGTCGTGAGTCGGTGATCTCATCTATAGAACTCTAGTACCGAAGTCGCTCAGTCGCATCGCCCATGCCGATGAATCAGAAATATAAACATAGTAGTTAGTAAGAAATGGATAGTCTTGCTCCTCACTTACTTCTCACATCTGTCTTGTTTTGAACACGCGATGAATATGATACAATGCCATATATTAGATTACCCTAAGTTTGTGAATACGATTGACTAAACATGCTCACTCGCTGAGCTGGCAAAAATGTCTGGTCCGACAGATCGCAAAATTCCAGAAAATTCCCTGATGAGTCACCGTTGCTTGAAATGACATCATGTACATCGGCCATGGCCCTGGGGACATTTTGAAGTTGGAAGGATATTGGAAGAGGGGGGAATGCAAGTGAAATGCTTTCTGGTGACTCGATGTGCACATCCTCCAGGCCACACTCCTCTTCCGTAGTATTAAGCTGGAGCATGCCCTCTCCATTTTCTGGGGCATGATTTGGTCTCTGAGCTTGAAAGGCGTCAGACAATGGATCGGTGTTGTATTTATCGGAGAATGCTTCCTCTCGGATATCCACCGCCCGAACGCCGCGTGTACGTGCTCTCATGAGACGAGATGCAAACTTGGAAGCAAGATTAGATGTTTCTTTCGGTTCCGTGCCCCTCCATCGCACTGCCATCATGTCGAGGCTTGATACTATAGAGTCAAACGCATCAGGGAGAAGACCACCGTAGTAAGCAGCGTGAGTGAGCAGCATACGGCCGCAGACAAATAGGCAAAACGCAAATTGGGGATTGGTGAGGATGTCCGATGATTGAAGAAATTGTGCGGCGATGATTGCTACTTCAACTGCCGCGGCTTGGCATGTTTCAGCGCTTGACGAGGATGGCATTCTCACTGGGAGAGACTGCCAATCCGGAGAAGGGTAGGCTAGGCCTTGATGCAGTAGCACAACCGCCGTGTTGTGGGTTATGTGAGCAAGGACCAGATTGGGGTCCAAATTGCCATCGTCATTCACCACACATGCCTCACGCCATTTTTCCGGCAGAAAAAATTTCCATCTGCTCGCATTAGCAACAATCAGTCTGCCAGTTGATGAGAAACCTACTGCACCAGACGTAAGTCGAGTTGTTTGAACCTCATTAACCATCTTTGCACCGCTTGGACCTCTTTAAAATCTACTTCGTATTGGAGAAAGAAGGATGTGACTAGACTGAGACTCTCGGTTGCTTCTATACAATAAGCAAACCCGCCGAGGGAAGTCTGCCCATCTTCGCCTTCTCTGACGGCGGGCAGAGAGTCGTTGCCTTGTTTGTACGACTGGCTTGCAACTCCAAAATATGGTGTTTGTGTCTGAATTGGTTGTCCCGCCTCCCACATCGCCCCTTCACACGGCAACCTCCTCTTCACGTCGGCGTTGGTCAGGGAAAGATTCCATCCCGTGCTGACACTGCAAAATCGGTCCATCAAAAATACATTCCAAAACACTCTGCGCCGCTCCTCAGTTTCGCTCCAACTTGCAGGTGGTTGGAGAAAGGCCATTCTCTTCATCAGTGCTTTGGAGGTGGACTGTGCATCATCATCCTCTGTGCTTAGACGCAGCTGCTCCACGGTGCGCGCCATGCTCCCAACAATCGACCATGCAGATGGACCTCTTCCACTACCGATGGTATCCAACGCACAAATGATGAGCGCTTGAAGATTTTCCACTGAAAACGATTCCATGCTTTGCAGCATCACCGTCTGCCGACATCGAGTCGAATACCAGGATTGAAGCATGGGCGAGTCCTTCACACGCGGATCATCCGAGAACCTGATGCAGAGCGAAACAATAGCGTGCAGGATTGTCGAGATGCGAACGCGCTCTAACGGATCAGACAGGCGCTTGCGAAACTTGACGACGTGGAGCATGGGTATCCACGGGTGCACCTGTCGGAAGTAGATTTCGACGAGGGAATCCACTAGGTCGTCGGGGGGGAGGCATTGTTCTTGGTGCTGGTCGTGGTGGCATCCGGCGCTTGGAAGTGAGCCTTTACTCGCTGGTGAATCAGCAAAAGCTTGCCGGGGACCTTTTCCCCAAGGTCCCTGAGGCGCTGACGAGAGCGCAGCGAAGCCGTGTTTGACCGCAGCCGACTGTTGTTGAATTGTTGCCTCTTGCGAACCCGGTGAACAGCCCGAATCAGCTTCGGGTTTGCTGATGCTTTTCCAGATTTGCTGCCAAAGAACTCCCTGACCAACAAACATGTTTTCCAGTGCGGCTATTCTCCTTTTAGCATCGGGTGCCCGTCGCGTTTCAGCTCGCGCTCACCTACTCGCTGGTTCAGGCTCTCAATCGCCCCCGTGCGCATCCCGGGCTTCTGCTTGTCCTGGTCGTAGATGCAGTCGACGCCGAGCTTGGAGCAGTTGGCGCACGGCTCGTCCCTTGAGCACTTTGCTTTCCTCTTGCGGCACGAGTAGCACGAAGGACCCGAAGGTTCCTCCTTCGTGGTGGCGGCGGCGGCCAGCTTGCGCCGCTTGGCCTGCGGCCCATCCTGGTCGGTGCCGACGAGATGGTCGTGGTCGCGCTCCAGCTGAGTAACCATGGTGTCCGTCATGTGAGCCAACAGCAGGATGCGATGCAACGAGCAATTGCAACAGATGCCCAGCCCAGAATTTCAACGGGCGGGGCCCCACGGGGAGCACATGGTTGGATGCGGGGTTTAAGGATCCCTCGGCTTCGGACCATGTTCCGGACCGATTCCGAACGTGGAAGCATCGTGGGGGGGCACTATTTAATTCAGGCTATATCATCCGCGTACTAAACCTGGTATCGTCTTGATTAGGCAAAGGTCGAGATATCTTATCAAGCCAGGGTTGACAGGACATTATTAGCTTTCACATATAGCCCAGCGCCTTGCAATCGGACTGACGCCGATACTTTACCCGGTGCCGAAAATGAACCACGCCCATGGCTAGCCACTTATGAGTAAATGACAGATGGGAAATAGTAGAATATAGTCGCCATAAAAATTGCATCTTTGCAATCCTGATGATTGCCCATCACATTCATCCATCAAAATGAGTGCTGTCGGAATCAAGGCCTACGAAGCCCCAGAGGGCGTCGCTACCATCGCAACTTTTCAAGTTGAAGCTCGCTCGCCAAATTCAGCATGGAATAATCTCCCTACATACGCAGTTGATGTGGCGGATGTTGATATCATGTGTAATACTTTCAACAAACACCCCATTTCCATTGTTTCAATTGATACCGATGGCCCGGTCGACTTCAAGATCCGATATACTCTTGGAAAATTAAACAAAGCTACCATACGACCTGTCTCGCTCGGGATTGAAACGGAAATTGAAGATGACTTTATCAAGTTCAGTTTGCATCGACCTGTTGACGTGATGCTTGAGATCAACGATGACAAATGGCAAGCTTTGCATGTATTGGTTAACGAATATGACCCCAACGAACCTACTGGCGATTCAGAAGGAGTTTGGTACTTTGGGCCAGGCCTCAACAACGGGGCTGCTTACAGCAAGGTGGTTGATGGGAATATGTCGGTCCCCTCCGATACAACCGTGCATTTGGCTGGAGGTGCTTTTCTCACTGCGAAACTCCACTTTTGCAATGTTTCCAACTCTGGAGTCCGCGGCCATGGGTTCATATACAACGGCCCCAACGGCGGCGCCATCTTGATTGAGAGGTCAAACAATATTAAGGTGCATGGCGTCACATCACTCGGGGCGACCGGATTCAGTCTGACAACTGGCGAGGCAAAGAATGTTCATATCGACCGATACAGATCCTTTTCGTCCTATGGAAACGGCGATGGCGTCGATTTATTCTGTTCTCAAGATGTGCTTGTTGAGAATTGCTTTCTACGCAACTCCGATGACACCATTGCCATTTACGGTCATCGCTGGGACTATTATGGCGACACATGCAACATCACCATCCGAAATTGCACTCTCCTGCCAGATATTGCGCATCCGGTTCAGGTCGGCACACATGGAAACCCTGCCAAGCCAGAAACCCTGAAGAACATTTCAATCAGTAATCTGGATATCCTGGATCACCATGAGAATCAGGCATGGTACCAAGGTTGCATCTCGTTGAATGCAGGCGACGAGAACCTGATTGAGGATGTTCTTGTGGAGAATGTCCGTGTAGAAAAGATATCGAAAGGTCAACTCGTCAATATCCGTGTCATGAAAAATGCCATGTGGACGACGGCTCCTGGTCGGGGTGTCAGGAATGTGACCTTCAGAAACATTGAGTTGGATACTAAAAGATCAGAAATTGTGAACCCATCACAGATATTAGGGTTCGATGCAACGAGAAAAGTTGAAAATGTTGCTTTTGAGAATCTGAAAGTTGGGGAAGTATATGTTCACGACGGCATGAAGAAACCTAGGTGGTATATGGTGTCGGACTTTGTTCCAATGTTTGCGAATGAGCATACGAGTGGCATTAAGTTTACCTTGACAAAGGATATTAGCCAATAGCTTGAGTAGATTTTAGAACGTCAAAATATTGGACCGATGACTTCAAATATATTTCGCTCCTTTAACTTCTTTGATGCATCGTGCACTTCGGTGAATATCTTTGGAAATTTGCAATCACAAAATCCTAGAACCAAAATGGTGGTTCGTAGGTACTTTTCCTTGTGGCATCGAGTTCAACTCCAACTCATTTATTCCCACGAACCGCATATATAACGAAGCTTTTCTGAGTGAAGCTTTGAAGCTTACAGAGTCCACAGGGTATTTATAAAGCTTTACGGTACTTGATAGAAATAGTTGGTTGGGATTTGCTACCTATATGTACTAATTCACACTATTGCATTCCCAAATTCCAACACCCAAGGCAACAGCGAAAAAGTCTCTCCTCAGAAAACAATATGTCCGCACTCTTCCAGAAGGCTTAATAAACATATCGGAAGTTGGGGTTCTCTGTATCCGTCAAATCCTGGAAAGCGAGATCATGGGTAATCTCAGTCACAGTTTGAGCCTTACCACGGTTGCGGGCCATCAGAACAAAGCGCGTCAAGACAACCAAGGCCATGTAAACAGCATAAATGACAATGTGAGCCAAAAACCCCGGCAAATACCTCGGCGCATCTTTCTCGCGGAAGATCTGCGGAGCGATCAAGTTGCCAACAGACCAGCCAATGAAAACCATGGTCATGACAATTCCCTTCTTTGTCTGGCCGGCAATATTTCGAGTGATGAGTGAAATTATCATGTTTCCTTGGGCACAAAAGAACTGCGTGCAGTAGAATGCGACTAACATGCCACCCGCGTTGGATGAGTTTGGAGTGACGACCAGTATGACGACAGTCCCAGCAATAGCAGGCAGAGACCACAGCTAAAAAGGTCAGTTTGGTACAGCGATTCTTTGGTGTAAACTTACCAGCATGATAAGGCATGTCTGGCCAGATTTTTGGGACGCCTGAGCCGAGCCAATCATGGTGATTATGAGCCAACCGCCTTGCGCAATGTTCAACAACTGTGTCTGTAGCAAGGAAAAGCCAAACTCCTTGATGATAAGATTAGAAAAGACACCCAGGCCGCCGATAATCAGATTCGCAACTGTGATAAGCACAACGCAGCACCAGACGAAAGGATCGGTTAGCGCTTCGATAATTTGGTACTTCTTGTACTTTTTGTTTTGAATACCAGTCTCGTTGTGTCGGACACGTTCAATCATAAGCTTTTTGTCCTCTTCGCTGAAGCATTTGGCCGACATGGGACTGTCAGGGAGAAGAATGCCAATGAAGACTGACCAAACGCAAGTGAGGATGCCGAGGACAAGAAAGAGTAGCTGCCAGTTCTTGATGACGCCATCCGTATAGTGAGAGACTCCAAAGGCCAGGAGGCCACCAACCTAGTTGTGTTAGTCAGGGTCGCGTTGAGAATGACAGACGCACCATCAACTGCACACCCGACATGCAGTACCAAAGGGAGTTTAGTAGAGATTGTTCTTCTCTCGTATACCACATGGCAGTTCTATCGGTGTCAATAAAGTTCACCTATACACCGAGGGCACTCACAGCAACATCATGGCTGGCTGAACACAACTCTCAAAAAACCCCAAAAGAAACCGGACGGTCATGAGAGAGGCAAAATTCGTAGACGCGGCAGAGCAAGAGACGATGGCTCCCCAGATGAACACATTGACGGACAGCATCTTGGCAAGTGGGAGCTTCTGCAGCAGAAAGTTCTGGGGATATTCTCCAGCAAGGATTCCAATGTACAAGATCGTTCCAAGCCATTGATACTACATACACCAGATTAGATCGGGAATCAAACAGCCTTTAATACACTCACCTCTTGCCCGACGAGCTTTGCGTCATCCTTGATTCCCATAATCGATGCAAAGTTGAGGGTTCCCTTATCAAGAGACTGGCAAAAGTAGGTGACCAGCTGGATCACGAGGATTCGACGATTGATTTTCCAAAACAATCGCTTGTTAGTCGCCGCATCGATCTCGACTGCCGGCCCGGCGGCATAGAGGTTTGTCTGCTCATCGCCCTCCCCTACATGCATATCCACTTTTTCGGAAAGACCATTGGCCTCATGGTGGTTGCTAGTCGCAGCCGCTTCAAGCTTCTTGGGTGAAGACATTCTGTTGGTCAAGATACAATCCGAGACTTGTTGGTATGTAATGATTCTTTCAATTCATAATAGCATCGCGGATGATTTGCCTCATATGTAAAAGTCATCTCTAGCTTTCTTTCCCATTTCACTACGTCGGTCTCGTGAGTTTACGTCGGCCCAATGCCGATAGATGCTCCGCTTCCACCCCTGCCAACCCCGCTGTCAAAGCCGCTAATCCGCATTTGGACCCCCGGCCGCCGGGCCAAGTGGCGGGATCAGCTCCGGTCTGGTGTTTGTAATCGACAACAGCTGGACAAAATAGTGAACATATTTCAATTAACGGCTTAGTATATGCATGGATCTTCGATTGGACTTGAATTCATGTTTTTCTTCTTCCCTTTGCACCTTTTCTAACCTGTCATCAAATACAGCAGATTGCGCTTTTGAAGACGACACTCAACATGGGAGACATGCCAAACGATTTGGTGGCGAACGAGCCACAGACATCGTTATCAAATGGGCACAGTCACAGCAAACAGGTAATTTCGGATAAAATCTTCGGATGATCGGCAAATACTCTACCTATCACTTTGCAATGCTAACAATAAGGCAAGGCCTCAATCAACCCCCATGAAACACTCAAAGCTGGCAAGGATTTATCCACCAATGAGTCTGTCAAGCTTGTAGATCTACTCTACTCCAAGAATGTGTACGCAAAGATCTGGAAAGTCGCATCGCAGGCATTGACCAAGGTACCAGTTCGCTGCCATCTTTCTTTACTCTTCTAACAAAGCCCAGTCACACCCACCGACTCTCTATCCAGAGTATACCAAACCAGGCGGGACAAGATATGTCTATCGGGACTTGGAATTTTGGACCTCTGGATTTTTCCCAGGGTGCCTCTACTTATTGCTTGAGAGAGATCGCAAGTACAAGCAAACCCTAAAAGATGATGCCTGTGATGTCGACCAAACTCCTCATCAAATGCAGCTCGAGTACGTAGGAATCGGTTCTATTTCATTCTCCTCATGGTGCTGACTTTCCAGATTCGCGTGCAAATGGTGGACGGTCAATTTGCATCAAAATGCATCCCTTTCGACGACTCACGATCTTGGGTTCATGATTTTTCCCTGGGCCAAGCTTGCTTGGGATCTTGACCACGATGCATCAGCGTACAATACCATAATCCAAGCTTCAAAAACACTTGCGTCGCGTTACCTTCCAAAGGTTGGCGCGATACGGTCGTGGGACACCTGCATCACCAAGCGATATGCTTTCCGCGATCCTGAAGAGGACTTTCTCGTCATTATTGTGAGTGGTGCCAATGAGCAAAAGTTCCCACAGCGGCTGACCTGTCAGGACAATATGATGAATATTGACATGTTATTTTGGACCGCGTCTGAGCTAAACGACAAAGCAATGTACAATGTCGCTCTCAATCACGCCAAAAAATCGCAAGAATTTCATGTCCGCGATGACTTCTCTACAACACACGTAGTTGTTTTCGATCCGCATACAGGCGCTCTGAAGTCGCGTCTTACGAACCAAGGTTTCTCTGATGATTCTTGCTGGGCGCGTGGACAAGCATGGGCCATTGCTGGCTTTGCGCAGACATTCAAATGGACTGGCGATGTCTCGTTCTTGGACACGGCGCAGTCATGCGCAGACTATTTTCTTGAGCATCTACCCGCTGATGGCATCCCCCCATGGGATTTTTCGGCGCCAAAGAATGTCCAACAGCCACCAGATACGAGCGCGGCCGTGATTGCGGCATACGGAATATTGTTGATCCATCAAGCACGCGTCGCGCGAGGTGAAAAGTCGCGATACTTGGACCAGGCCCTTGTGGTCCTCAAAAGCGTGTGCTCTAAGCATATGACGATCGCGGACAGATTTGTATCGCGTGATTTCTTCTTAGATACTGTTGAGGGGGATTTGCATGGAACCCAAACTGAAATTAGTGTGGAAGATGTTGACGCGCCCGAGACAATTCTGGGTGGAGCCACCATCAACAATTACGAGTATGCACCGCGTCGGTGGGCAAATCATGGCTTGGTGTATGCAGATTATTACTTTCTACTTGTTGGTAACAAATTGCTAGAAATGGGAGAGACTGGAATCAGGGACCTAGCTGCTTAGACATTATGTGCCAGAATACACGCAATTTCGATTACTCTCAGTTCTTATCTAAACCTCATTGGGTTCTCCAGCACCACAATTTAACGCGACTTATCTTGTATGCATACAACTTTTCTGCATTTTTTTCAACTGATAAAATTTGCCTAAATGTTCATTGCCTGTAGAAATAGGGACGTATCGGTATGTCAGTCCTCAAAATACTACAAGTTGTGGAGATTTTCAAGGCTACCTGATATATCAACTAACGACAGTTTCCATCCAAGACTTGACACCCACGGAAAAAGTTACGGAGAAACCTATTCAACTGGGACTTCTAACTCGCTTAATTAATGATACGGAATGATTCCCACGAAATCGACTGGTATTGCATGGGTAAACTTGGCTGTCGGAGAGCGGGCGAAGTCGCGGAGCCTACCCTGGACCTCAGCTCGTAACGGTGCACACATCCACGGAAGCGAAAGTGGGTCTAATTTCGGAAATCGCCACTCCACCAAAACAGCCTTCCCCAGATTTATGGAGTCGCTAGCGCCGTGAAGCTGATAATCAACGATATAAGAAGGCGATCCGACAGTCAATAGTCGCAGTATATTCTATTCAATCACAATCAGATTACCTACTAGAAAAGAATCATGCAATTTGTTCACTTGATAATCTCCTTCTCGGCCCTTCTTTTTGGGACGGCTCAAGGAACACCATTTGGTGCATCTTTGGTGCCTCGAGACAGACCCTTCCAACACCCCGGTGCATTGCACACTGCAGCCGATTTTCGGCGAATCAAGAAGCACGTAAGCAGCGGAGATGAACCCTGGCTAACGGCTTGGAATCATTTGCAAAGCAGCAAGTTTGCACAGACCAGTTGGGTAGCTACTCCCCAGTCTGTCATTGTGCGCGGTGCCAATGATAACCTCCCGCAAAACTACGGCTATGCCTATCGCGACGCCCATTCGGCCTATCAGCAAGCAATACGCTGGCTCATCTCGGGGAACACCTCGTATGCCGATGCTGCTGTCAAGACTTTGGACGGATGGGCGTCGACGCTTACGGATATTTCCGGCAATGAGGACATGTACCTTGCGGCAGGCTTGTACGGTTACCAATTTGCCAACGCGGCCGAGCTTTTGCGCTTGCATCCCGGCTGGCCGAAAGCTAATCAAACGGCATTCGGTGCAATGCTGAACAACATCTTTGCTCCTTACAGCCACGAGTTCCTGGAAGAGCACAACAACAAGACTAGCTTCTACTACGCCAACTGGGATCTTTGCAACATTGCATCGCTCATGGCCATCGGCATCTACAACAACAACAGAACCATGTACCAGTACGCCATCGACTATTTCAAGAACGGACCTACCAGCGGCGCCGTGGCCAACGGAGCTCTCCCGTTTTTCTCCATTGCCAACTTCACCGAAGAAGGGTCGGGAAAGATTCTCATGCAAGGCCAAGAGGCTGGTCGCGACCAAGCGCATTCGCTGCTCGGGTTTTCGCTTCTTGGTGTCATTGGGCAGCAAGGGTACAATCAAGGAGTCGATCTCTATGCTACTTTTGGAAACCAGATTCTCAATGGGTATGTGGAAAGTATAAATCTCGGATGGAAGCTTGCTAACTCTCGCAGCGCCGAATATGTTGCTAAATACAACACAAACCACTCGGTGCCCTACACGCCCTACACGAGTTGGGAGGGCCTTCTTACAGTGGTTGCTGAAAAGGCTCGGTTCAGCGTGCGCCCTGGGTTTGAGACTCTTTATTCGCATTACGCCGAGATTAAGGGACTGAACGCTTCTTGGTCCAAGGCGTATCGCGATTTCGTGAATGCCAACATCACTGCTGGTGTTGAGGGTGGTGGAGGTGATTACGGCCCAAATTCTGGTGGCTTTGATGCCTTTGGTCATGGAACATTGTTGTATCGTATTAAATCTCATTAAAGAAATCGGGTATGTGGGTGCTCAATATTGTCCATAGAAACGATCACGATGTTGACGGTCGCTTCAACAGTTAAGTCGGTACATAAATTTACAATGGAAACTTGTTGGATATTCTCCTGTAAATAATCTATAATATATAATATACATTGTTTAGTAGTAGAGCAGTAAGGACCTGCACCCAAAGATAGCAAGGGCCACAAGGTCCTTGTCCTGGAGGTTACGCGACCCCCGTGTTGTGTGCTGGGGCAAGTGACCCAGGCTTCCTCGGACAAAGTTGTAGAGCCCTCTTGTGGGTCGGATGAGGTGGCCAACCACTTCGAATTCGGTGGCATAGTCGTGGGCTGCGGGGGTATTGAGCCCCTGTATGCTTGCCCGCTCGAAATGGAAGGGACCGGTAGCGACCATCGTGTTGGAGTCATAGCTGGAGGTGCGCAGCGGGTGTTGGACCAGGAGGCTTGAACAGGGATGTGAGACGGAACGTTACTGACGCTCGGTTTGGGCAGCTTGTTTAAGGGTGATGGCGGGAGAAAGAGGCTAGGCTGGTCTTGGTAAGAAATATAGGCATTTTATATTGGTAGTCACATTCAAGGTTTTTCCAGAAGGTTTTCTCTGCTGCATTGTGTGAGGCTCTTGGAGATGCCTGGCGTTTGAAAGGCTATAGGGTATTGTTGCCTAGTTCTTTGAGTTACTGTGTAGAGCTTATTGTGTTGGCTTGGGCCATCTTGGACCTTAAGGTTATTAATAATAATACATTGTTTGGTAACATTTCCTGTCCCCCCTGATCCTTATTTTGGGCTGATGGCGCATCCTGGAATTGTATCGCTCCCTAATCGCTCTCCATCCAATCATATGTGTTCCATTACACTTTCTCCTCAGAGTTAATAGGCAAAAACATACAATCTCAACTTCAAGTCTCCAACACCAGCAAAATCTCTCCATGAACTTCGATGTATAAAACGTAGAAGGGATGCATTCTACTTGATATGCAAACTTTTACCCAAGTGGAATTATAGATCGGTGGTGGAAGTTCATGGATTTGCACTCAGTCGATAATCACTAAACTTAATGTGTTATTCCGACCTTAGACTGCCGGATGCCTATATCCAAGCCCCCAGTCTTAGCTCTTAAGAAATAACACACGCAAAAAAGATGTGCTGGAAAATAGGTGTTCAAAAGAGATATCTGACGAAAATATATTTCTTGGCCGACCATTTCCCCTCGTATCCCATTCATTTCAATTTGTGATTTGGCCTTGCCGCTCGCTCGTCACATTCGCCTCTTCACCCCTGTTATTCAGAAATTATCTTATCCTCAAACTGGTACTCTCAGTGGTCTAACTTTGAAGTCAGCCTTTTCCTTTGAAATTTGGGTTGATATTGCCTCAGTACTAGAAGCCCAGGCATGAGATTGTACATACCGGCATACTCTCGCTGTAGTTTCCGTGGAAATCCGCTAATCCGTGGAGCGGCGCGCCAATCTTCCGACAAAGCTAGTCGTATCTCAGTTTCTGCTAATTCATGAGATATGTGGACGTCGATTTCCATTTCAAACGTGCCATCCTGAATCATTTTGGTAATGGATTTAATCGGTATAGAGTGTTCTACTTTGTGTTGATCTTGGTGCGACTCCGTGACAATAAAGGCAGGGTAAAGAATTTTTTGGCTCCTGGATTTCTGATGCTGGGTCTCCAAATAACTACCAAGTTCTTTTATATGGTCTTTCCCTGGAGGAAATCGACATTGAATAGTACCTTATCTGGTTAGTATGCCTGTCTTTCAGAACTAAAACCAATTTGACAGCGATATAAAGCCATTACCTTTGAATGAGCGTTCCTTTCGATCCCATTGTTGGGAAATAGGAGAGAAAAAGAAGCAAGACGAAATTAGCTGAGATGCAATTTGTTTTAGAAACACTTGATTCTTCTGCATCTCGCTACGGGTCTGGTCAATATACTTGCCCAAAGTCTCATCACTCTTATCACTCAAGCTGAGTGGGAAGTCAAACGGAACGTTGAGTCTACGATAGCGGTCGAGGTTTGTTGGCTCTGGATCAAGAGTGGCGATCCATTCTATCCATGCTTGTTCGCATGCCAGTCCATTTTTGACATAATCGCGCCCAACATTGAATAATGTTTGGAACCAGGATTGTGGCCCGCTGTCTACTGTTGGTGTATTCAAAAAGGATTCTTTCACGACAGTACGCTCAAATCCTGTTCCGATGGACAGTATAATATCAGGGTGTCTGATATTTGGATTGGCATCCTGGCTTTGGGGCCATATAACCTTCCTTTCCGCGTTGGCTATTTTGATTGGGTTGTTGTGGTATATCCCACCATCAAGATATATCTGGTGGGAAGCTTCGGGCCTGAGTTCTCTGAAGTAACCCGGAGCGGCCGAAGTGGCCCTGGCACTGCCTTCTGGTTAGAATGCTCTTCTTAAATGTACGTGATGCTCACGTTTGCCACATAGCTAGTTCTTCATCGGAGGACTTTGGTCGGACAAATTGGTAAGGTTCTGAAAGACATGTTAGTGTGTTCTAATTGGAGAATAGCGATGGGTAAGACTAAACCTGTCGCTGTATTCTTTCGATTGTAGTTACTCAAAACAGCTACTTGGCTACTGGACGGATTTCCAGTTGTTGAGGTGACAGCAACCTTGATTGGCTCACTTTCCAAGTCGAAGTTGCCTCCAAAAAATGGTTCTCCCGAGAATGCTTCATGGAGGGCAGCTTCAAGTGGCTTGACATCAAATTTTCCGTGATTTTGGATAGAAATTACATGTCTGAGGAACCCAAGCCATTGCGGAGAAGGCTTTGAGAACGCATCCTTCATATATTTTGTGAATATTTCAGTGCATTTAGCAACTGTCCAGTTGCGAGCCAGCCCAAGGGAAATTAGCCCACCAGCACTTGCACAGTAAATACGTCAGCGCTATTATAGATATGAGGTGGGAAAGGGGATAATGAATTGAACAAACCTTGTCCCTACAATAAGATCAAAAAATGCCTGTATGGGGATGTGGCATTCCAAGGCATCCTCTAAGCTTCGAAGTATCTCTAGCTCAATTACACCACGGGCTCCACCTCTAGAAAAAGAAAGGTGATCAGCAAATTTCCACAAACAAGACTAATTTCCATGTTAGGCTCTCACCCATCCAATGTCATAATTCGTACACCAGCCTGTGGTGGTTTGGTCGAGATTAACCAGGATGGCTTGTCTTGCCAGCTCTTTCCCTTGCAACCCATTAGGGGGCAGTAGGATAGCTCAATAAAGCCGTTTCCAAGTCGATTTCCAGAAGCTACTGCGCATTGAGTGCACACAATATGTCTGCATGGTAGGGAGTGCACCGGAACGTCACAAAGACATACAAGACATGTCGATGAAGACCGGTATGCCGATTCATCGACCGCATGGTCGTAAAATTTGACCATGATATCATGATGAATTTTCCAAACAGATTCTAGACTCGGATTTGGAATTTGCATTAGTTCATCAAAATTCGCAATAAAGGAGTCGTAGAAAACCTTATCAACTTCCTTGAAGGTTTTTTTAGCTTTCCACAGACCCTGACGAAGCTTTCCAAATTTATTCTGATGACCCTTAGCTTCGTGAGCGTTTTGGACATTCACACACCTTCCATAGGTCTCACCAGAAACAGGTTCTGTGTCGCTGTATTCGCAGGGCCAATGTCGGTCATAGAAAGACTTCAAAACTTCTTTGCATTCGGGATAAAAGGTTTCCACCAATGCTTGTTTGTGCGCTAATAATATTAGTAAATGGGTTTTAAAATATAGCTAGTAAATATATTAATACCTCGAGGAGTCCTATCTCGAATAATTCGCAAGTACACGCATGAGGCGACAGGACGACTGATATGCCGCCATATATCAAGCTCTTCGAGCTTGTTGACTCGTTGAACAGCAAGTGCCAAACTCAAAATGCCGTTTGATAGGTTACTAGTAGTAGAAGATTGATTGATATCAAACCAAGCTTGAACAAAATTGAACGAAACCTTTTGGTTGTTGATAAAATGATTGAACGCTTTTTTCATAAAAAGTATAAAGTTTTCGGCGTCAAGCCTCATCTCCAATCGCTCTCTGGCTTTTCGAGCTTCCGAAAGAGATTTGGTGATTTCCTTGTAAAGTTGAGTTACCTGTTTGTTGAGAAGATTCAGACGCGTGCTTGTTGGAATATTAATTACTCTGACACTCGCATAGTATGACTCCAACAGCTCCTTCGCAGTTGGAAATACTTCGCTGGATTTGCTGTAGCGGTCGCGCCAAATTTCAACGTGTTGTTTTAGAGAATCAAGTTTGAAGAATTTTGATTCAGAATCAATACTCCCTAGTAAGTCATTCGTTGCATTCTCAATGTCCCAGGAGTTCGATGAATCAGCCTTTTCAGACTTATTGAGCGCAATAATTGCATGAGGCAAAATAGACTGATTTGTGGAGCTTTGAATGACATTATATGCCCAATCTGCCAATTGCCTGATGGTATCCTGATAAGTTCTGCATTTAATCACAGATTAGATTTATGACAGGATAAAACTGTTTCACGTGAGAAACTTTAAAAGGCTTACCTTTGGTTTCCTAAAACAAAAACCACCACATCCGAGAAAGTGTAAAGGATCCGAGGATAGAATTCCGTCACTATTGAATCTCTTGGTATATTTTTGCACTTTGTCCAGGATATGTCTTTCGGTAGAGATCTCCCATTGTTTCGCTGTGGCCCATTCGCTGCTGCTGATTCATTTGGCAAGACGGTTTTGGGTTTCTGTTCTCCGCCATGAAGGCCCTCGCAGTCCGCAAATAGCATGGGATTCTTTGTTCTCGAAGTCATATTATCCATATAGAGATTGACATGCGCTGATGTCGGGATATGGTCTCCAGGGGTTCCAACTACCGGGGATGGCCGATACTTTTGGCCAAAGAATCCCAGATCCTCGAACAAGCGTCTTTCAAGACTTAATTCGGCTACTCGGATCAGAAGGTTGATTAAAGTGCTCTTTCCATCGCCTATTGTAGCATGTTAAGCTTTTATGCGATCTAATTCAGTGTCAATAGCTTACCGGTTTGTCCCACAAATGACACAAGACCAGGGTAAACTCCACGAGAGGCCTGGGGCTCGTTCAAGAGAAGGTCTTCGTATATCGAACCTTCTTCAAAAGTCCATTTCTCATTGTCCTCGAAGGCACCAAACCAAAAGGAGCTGGAATCCCTGTCTGCTAACTTCCTGACTTCAATATCAGGACGCTCAGGCTTAGGAAAAATATCACGACAAGTAGCCGCCAACAAAACAGTAACCTTCTCATGTGAGCTCCATTTCAGAGACTTATTTTCATGCAGTTCTGTCCAATGTTCGGAACAAAGGTATTCATCACAATTTTGACAAAACCAACTGGCGCTTTGTTCTATTAGACCGGACAAGCTTTTAGGAGACTGTCTAGAGCACTCTTCGCACGGGTATTTATTATCAGGTGAAAATGCACGTAAGAATAAGTCGAATAATCTGCATTATGATTAGAGGTACTCTTAAACAAACTTAAATAAATATTTACCGGGAGTGCGTTGCCTTTATAGATTCCGCTAGTTGTTCAATAGATGTAGATATTTGCCCCTGCTCACCGGGTCCATAACATGTGTCGGCCATTTCGATAACTGAATGTTGATGGCACCTGGCTGCAACAGATTTAAATCAAGATAAAACATAGGATACGGTGAAACCTTTTGATATGAGGACTTCAGGGTCCGATAGTTTGGCTACTCCTGGAAGGCTGGACAGTGTTATCCCGAAGTGGTCCATGAAGCAGGCGACGTGATGCTCTTAAATATTTGCAATTTACGCTCAGGATCATCGGAAGTGCCCGGTCAAATCTCATGACTTGGTTGAGGTGCGGGGTTCATCAAGCCACTGCTACGCTGGCGTATATGCCACGTCAGCTCGTAATGATTAGACGTGGGTGGCATGTACTCCAATCGTTCTATATTAGCCTATTATATACGCCATGTATGATGTGCTGAATGGATGCAATTTCTTTAGTGAAAGGAATACGTCATTTTTGGCAAAGTGTGTTGTAATTTGTCTAGTAAAATTCGTGTTTGAAGATAAAAGATGGCTTGATTGGAACCCGGCGATATATCAGGGACAAAGAGAATCATTACAACCGTAAGATCTAATGTTAGGAAGAATTTAAATACTCTGTACGCTCTTTATACTCAAATATAAAGCGGTGGGGGAAGATATTTTCCATATGGATGAATAAAATGAATCATCCTGCTTATTTTTGAAAGCTTCCGTAGGTAATGCACCTGCATTCTCCCCCGATTCGCTCACCCGAGTGATCTACGCCCTTCTAGCTGCATATAGAATCAGTAGTGCTTATTGCGGTATTTTGTTTCCATGTCACTTAACCAAATCTAGAAATTGTAATTTCAGATTACAATTGAGTTGTACTATCACTTATGACGAACGTGCAGAAAGAAGGACTGGATTGTTCAAAGGAAGGTCTCTGGGCCTCCTTTGGTTGCTCTTGCTAGCTGAAAGAGGCCGGTCTCGGTCTAGTTCGTCGTGACCGTCCCCGTCAATATAACCGGCTTATACATGATGGGACTTCTGCCTTAGGCCTCGATGACACTAGATCCAACACATCGATGGGTGCCATACTTTCTGTGGTATTTTAAGGACAGCCAAGGCCTGGTAGAACCTGCTCTTATCGTTGCCGCATTTCCGGACACCCCCGGCATCTGTTCTAGGTAGTTGTTGCCTTGAGTCCTTGAAGACCCCACCTGCAGCATGCGGCCTCAGATTCTTTCCGTTACGGCTGCTGTTGAGAGCTGTGACGGTTGGATCAGTCTAATAATGGACGCCACGACACTTGGCTCCGAAATCTGGCGTGGGGTTAACTGGGAGCCATTGTGTGTGGATTCCTAGGATACAGCTATGGCTATCTGGGAGTGTGACATGTATGTGTACCATAATAATCGATTCGTCGCCATATCATGTAATTAGGTATTTCTCCTACATGGGTATTGGCTTCCGCCTGGCCTGGTTAACTAGAGAGCCGTCCATAATGGCAGCGCGAATCTCGTCAAAGCTGCATGCTTTAAACTCGTGCGTCATGGGTGTGGGTGGCCAGTTCCTTCACAGGCTGGAATCGACTAGTTGAGCCCGCATTGCGCTGTTAGAAGGGCTGACTACTTGTGGTTAGTTCGCAGGATCTTCACGCCTTGCGGTGTCTAAGTGTTCCAGGCGTGAGGCTAGCAAGCCATCTTTTAGCACCATGACCAAGACGCAGATGAGAGTGGCTAAGACTAGACTTCCCTGGTTACCGTCGCGATCACAAAGACGTCGAATCCTACGTCGACAGCCTTCCAGACGGTGTATGATGTCCATTCCGTTATGGGCGCCTCGACTAATGTTGAGTCCACGATGATTGAGAAGGATGCAATACCCCTCATAACATAGTTTCCTACCATAACAATGTTGTGGACCATCACAATGATCTACTTCTAGTTAAAAAAAAAACAAGCGATAGGCTCAACCGGGTATTCTAGGAACCAGGCCATAGAGGTGGTATACAAATAATATTTAATAATAGGTTTAGTTATAAAAAATTTTTTGCCCTAATTAATAGAATAATTAATTTAAATCCCTTAGTAACCTAAATAATTATATAAACTTTATTCTTATAAATTAAAAATAAAATTAACTTTTTATTATTTAAAATAAAATTTTTATTTTATTAAAATTAATTAACTTTAATATATATTATTAATTATTATTATATTTAATAATATTTATTAAGTATTTAATTATTAATAAAATTATATATTTTAATAAAAAAATATATATTTTAAGTACTTTTATATATAAATTATTAATATTTATTTAAATTAATATTATAATATTATAAAAAATTTATTTTTATTTAAATTTTTTTATTTTAAAATTCTAAATTTTAAATTAAATTAATAAATATTATTAATTAAATTAAAAAATCTTTTAGTTTTTAATTAAATATTTTAATTAAAAATAAGAAAATTTTATAAAATAATAAATAAAAAAGCTAAAAGTAATATTAATATTTTATAATATTATAATATTAAAATTAAGTAAAGGGATAAGAGAGTAATAAGAGTTTATCTAAGAGATTAATAAATTTTACTATAATACTTAAATAAGAAAAATCTAAAATTATATTAAGATAATATAATAAATATTAAGGAAATAATAAAGGCAATATTAAATAGTATAATAAAAAGGCATCAAAAGTAATAAGCTAGCTTTCCTTATTAATAAATTAAAAGCGTGTTTAATATAACTGTGTGTGTGTGCAATAATTAGTGTGTAATAATATGTGGGATAACAATGATCACAGTCATAAATACCTTTGCGTTATATTGTAACCCGTGAACGTACGCGCGGATGAGTGGGAGATCTTGATCGAAGGCATTTCTATCATGCCCACTGAAGAGCACACAACGGGGAGAGTTTGTAGCCATCTTCGTACGAGCTTTGTTTGTTTGTTTGGTTTTGGTGAGATGGGTTGAATTAGGTCAAGTTGGGCGGGGTAACAGCTCTTTTATTAAGTCTTCACAAAGTTTCGGAGAAAGCTATTTGGGCATTCAAGATTTTCACCTCAAAGTTTTTTTTCACCAAGATTTAACCATTATGACTTGTACAGGCACAAAGGGTATTTGGGCTATAAAACCATTTTTTTTATCTGCTCGCTGTAATGGCTGGAGCCGGATGTATATAGAAAAAGACGTATATAGAAATAAATACCTTTGCAAGCAGGCTGGTAAATGACCTTGTCGAAAAACGGGATGAGAATGAAGATCTCGGACAGAGCGGGAACACAGTAAATGCGCGCCCATCACCTTGTCGCCCGCAAAGATTACATCGGACGTGGCCGCCTACCAGCCTAGTGCTCGTCGGCTTTTTCGCGCCACGGCAACAAGCAGGTGACTACTGTCCTTAAGGCACTCATTGCCACAGGCACCGTGGTCAGGTTGGCCACGGCCACACTGTCTATGTCGACGACGACCACTGTCGGCACCACCCAAATCGCCATCATTACCACGGCCAATCACGTTGAGGTATTCATAACTAACTGGCTCACCGTGACAGCTTCCTTCACTGTTATCTAAACTGTGACAGGCACCGCAATAAGCATTGTCTCGCAGCTCGTTTCTCGCCTCTTTGTCCTGTCGAGCTCACACTACCTAGTTGCTGAGGGCCAGGTTTAACTTTCGCGACCTTTAGTTTTTGAGAAGCCATACATTGAGACTTTTGCCGTAATTCGGCTTGATATTCGCTAACTGGCCTCCTTGGCTAATACTCAAGGGTATATATGGGTCTACTACAGTTAATACAGTAATAAACCAAGAAAATCATTCATATCCAATCCCAATCCCATTTTCACATACTCCCGCTCAATTCTCATGACATTACCAAATCCCTTGAAAAAAGAAACACTCCCATTGAACTTTTCCTCCTGTTTGGCCATGTTACCTAGTACCTTTCTCTATCCCGTGACAAAATTTGTTCAATGCGTCCGTTGGCGCTTGTTCGGAGATGTTCGTTCGGCATCGTTTTTCGGGATGCCAATTACGGCCGTTCTCGCATCCCCGAGGTCGGTCTCGTACCAATCGCGGGGCTCCAGAATGTCAAGAAATTGCAGCCGATGCGCCGAGCCTTGAGAATTGATTAGCATTCTTGCGCAGCTCCTCTCAGAGACAATGTCGACTCACGGCTTGGAAACCTCAGCTCGCTTGGAAACATTGCATCTTCTCCCGTGCCGTTCAGCTGCATACTCATCCCGCCCGTTTGCGGATGAGTAAGTGACATGGAAGGGTCTGTCGGGATAGCGGACGGCCGGGCAAGGTACGGCTGCTGCATGGTGGGGCTCTGAGCGCTGTCTGCTATCGACTCAGATGCAGAGAAGCCAGAAAACCCCGACGGCAGTTGGCTGGTGTTGTTTGGGTATTGGTTAGCGCTGGACATGCGGCGAGACGGCGCCTGGCTGGAGGCTGCGGGTTGATGCGGGCTCTGCGAGCTTCCCGTGCCGCGAGCAATGCAGTGATTCGAGGAGTGGACAATGAAGCCGGCGTCGGACGGATGGAATATCACGGCGAAGTACTTGGTTTCCGGTTCCAGGTGTTCGAAAACAAACTGGCCACGCTGCATAGGGACCTTGGCAGAACGACATGCTGATCCGACGGTGGCTTCCACCTCATGCCGACGGCGCGTTGTCACGCTGGATCGTCTGGTGGGGCTTATGCAAGGCAAATCAACACCATCAACTGGGATTGCTGTCAGTCAACCCCCCCCTTTGTCGAAGGTCGGTGCTTACAATCACTGGAAATGTCATGCCACTGTAGTTGAGGGCAAGTGCCTTCACGGTGCAGCTGCACCATGACGTCCGAGGTGCCAGTCCACGTCGAGTCGGCGATCCAATGGATGGCCAACGAAGGGTAGCCGAGGAACGGATTTTCGAGAGAGAAGTAGCGACCAATCTGAGTGTACTCCAACAACCTAAATTCTGCACATATCAGCAGCCGTTTTTTGTTCCACGCCTCGGTCTTGTCCTGGTGGGTTTGAAGCAGCTCGATGGGCACCCTGTCCAGAACCTCAGCAAAGAGCGTCTTCATTACGTAGAGCAGGGCGGCCCAGTCAGTCAGGTTTTCTGGCAGCTCCAGCTCTGTCAGACATTCGTTCTTCCGCAGCCACTTGTCGTGGATTTTGATCATCTTGATTTCCGCGAGGTATAACACATTCAGCGACATTTGACCACCTTTCACGAAGCGCACGGTTGTCTTGCTGAGAGGGTCACAATTCTTCAAACATGCTCGAGTGAGGCGAACCATGTGCTGAGTAAACCCTTCAATTGGCATCGTAGCACGTTCCGCCTTGTCAAACATTCTGTCCCGTTGGCTCTCAGCCGTTCGCAGCAGTTGGTACTTCTCGAATATTGACCAGTAATCGTCGGGTAGCTCCACTCCCTCTCGGCCCAGGTCCTGAAGCGCCTCGTCGAGGAGGTTGTTCTAGAATCATCATCAGCTGCTGCTTTTGACGCATGTGTGATTGGGATTCTCACCTCGGTCTTCTCCTTCGCTGAGTAGTACCACTTTGTATTGTCTGATGTGAGGTGCTCCTTTAACCGCTTAGCTGTAATTTCGTTCATCTCCTCGGCCTTGTGGACATCGGCGAACTTGACGAACGACACGAGCATTCCGTGTAAAAGGCCGACGTGCTCGGGTCGGTAATTGAGGGCTTCCTCCCAGATCTTCAGCACGTCCAGGCTTTCCTTGTCGGCTTCCGACAAGGTCTGCCTCCCTTCGTGGTACAGCTCGTCCTGGAAGTCGTAGCAAAACATGAATGGTTTCCCGGTTGCACTGGCTGAGACCTCAGGCGTTGAATCTCGAAGCAGGGAGCCCTTGAAATAAACGGCGCCGCAAAGATCAGTCTTCGTGATCAAGTGGCCGTGGGAGGTCCGTACAATGTCGTAGCTATCTCTCAAGTCCTGCAAGAAGAGGCCCATCCTGCACCAGGTCCTGAACTCGTCGAATGTGGCGGCGATGCGCTCTGACGGGGTCTCTTGCTCACGCCAGCTACCAATCCCGAAATTCCGTGACTGAGAGCTTGCCTCGCCGTGCTTGATGCTGATGGTGCCAACGCATTTCTTCTGCGCCCACTGGCCGCTAAATTGGATGTAGCCCAGGGATTCCGGAAACGGACCAAAGGGGTTCGGTACGTTGTACGTAACCTTGAGAACTCGGCCGTTGTCGATTTGCTGGCGCGTCACAGTGAGCTCGCTTCCAGGAAGACGGAAGGTCGAAATGATGCTGGCTTTCCTGCACAGGAGCAAACAAGCAAGGGGACGTCAGATGCGCTGCAACGGTGCCAACTCTAAATGAACGTACCAGTTTAGCACTAGTTCCCGAAACCTCTTGCCAGGGCCCCAGGCGGTGCCATGTGGTGTCCCGGGCTCCACATGGTGCTGCTCCCCGGACGAATCGCTGTCCGAAGAGTGATCGCTCGGGATGACGATGGCTTGCTCGTGCCGTGCCGATGCCGCGGGGAATGCTGACGCCATGAGCCGCCGCCTTGTCTGGTCGCAATTGGGATTTTTTGAGGCCGTGAGGGGTATCATGAAAACGCGAAACGAGCCCTCAGCCTGATCCGTCTGTTGGCTGTCGGTTGTCGACACGCCCGACCCTGACGTAATCAATGAGGTCTTTTTCATTGGCTGCATCGCTGCCTCAACTCACTGCCGAGTGCCAAGACAAGGCATAATGCCATTTGTTAATGGGAGCATGATCCGATTGTCGCACATGCCCGAATTGGTTGGCATTGAGAGCCATTTTACGATACTACGCATTGACCCCTCTAAATTGTTGGCCACAGGAGACCATTAAGTCTTTTCCCACTGAGTCTTCGCATAGCATTTATAGTTCTTTTGTGTTTGGGAAAGATACAGGGGGCACCAAAAAACATTACTAAGATTATCTGCGACGAAGTGACAGCGTTTTGAACCCTTTTTGATGGCGAAGAGGGGTTACTCTAGATCACATGGATCCGCCCAGGAGGACAGGTAAGCCGCAAACAACTCTCTGACACTGCATTCCGCTGACACGATTGTGTTTACCATGGCTAGACTTTGGTTTAGTGGTAAGAAAAGTGGCTAGAGTTCGATATGTGAGGGGTCCTTCAGCGGCTCCGTGCTAAGCTTCGGGGGCGAGTGCCGGCCAGTCCTGGCCTGCTGTGTCATTTGCATCAGCTGCAGTGAGTGGGTCTACGGGAGATGAAGATGATGAAAATGAAGGCAGACCTCTCCATTACAAAGATGAATTCTTTACCGATGTGTCTGCGGGACAAAATTGGGATAGCTTCCGGGTCTCGTCAGCGCAGGATGCACTTGAATTGCCAACTGGGCGAGAAGGAAGGATGATTCGGGGATTAACAGACTTAGGATTCTAATTTAAGTTGGGATTATAGGGAGTCTAGGATATGTAGCATGATCCTAAGTTACTCAGTGAAGAAGGATCTATTAGACTCTATACGGATACTTGGTCTCAGATCTCCATGTGATAGTCTAGTCAGTACCATCTGCATAGCCGATACGCTTTCCCAGATGCCAGTCTTTCATAGATGGAAGAGGCGAAGTTTTCAAGATGAACAACAAGCCAACAGGTCTCTCATCGCATCGCCAACAAAGAGGCTACTGTCATCACCCATGCAGAGGCCGGGCTAACAGAACTCGATTAGTAACTGTTATTCTCACCTGTAATTGCAAGCATTGTGGTTATTGACTTATCTTTTGGTCCAAAGGGATACTAGACGTAACATGAAGTGCAAATCTTACAGCTAGCCGCTACTCAATTTTGTGCTAGTCCGACGAGGAAACTAGGATCTAATAGCACATATGAAACAAGCACAAGCATTCTAGTATGCTGGGCACTGCTGAATAATGCCATTTTTCTTTGCCTCGCTTCTTCCAGCCCTGGCCTTAAATAATAGAGCAAGGGAGCTGCCCCACTTTATTCGCGGCTTGCGCCTCAGTCACCTCGTTTACCAAATCGATCGAGTTTGCAACAAATGGCTGTATGTGTCCGGTTGCTTATACAAAACCCTACAAAAGATGGTGGAACAGGGCCATCCACTATCCAGAAGTCGGCATTTGCACATGATCAATTGAATTGATTTTTTTGATGTTGGAATTCGTTTCTCCCCTTAGCCTAAGCGAAGTGAGGAGGAGGAGAAACAGTTGTTGGGTCCAATATGCACGACGCTTTGCGCGACTAACGGGGAAAAAAAAAAAAGAAAGCGCAGGCTATCATGTCTAGGGCGGCCCACTTATGCAGCGAATAGTTCATTGACAACTACTTAGAAAACCAGGTTTAGTGCCACACGTGTCATTTGTTGCTGCCTAACGTGTCGAAATCCATGTTTTGCCCCAAGAACCCCTCGCAATTTGACTTCGCATTCCAACCTAGATTCTATTACTCCAACTGCTAACAACACCATTCTCGCAATTTGCGTGATAGAAAGTTCAACGCTATCTTGTCTCTCCATTTTTAATAATAAAAATGCGTCTACTGAGCACAGAAACTCACCTGTTCTCGAATTTCGACAGTAGCAATCTTCCCGTATACGCCATCCTGTCACATACCTGGGGCAGCGATGAAGTTGCCTTCGCGGACATTGGTAACGACAAACGTTGTACAGGAGACCGATATGAAAAGATCAAAATGGCGTGCAATGTCGCTAAAAGGGACGGGTTTGATTATATTTGGATCGATACTTGCTGTATCGATAAATCAAGCAGCGCAGAACTCACCGAAGCAATCAACTCTATGTACCGTTGGTACCAGGACGCCACAGTGTGCTATGCCTATCTTTCCGATGTGCCTTCTGATGTCATCCATGGTCAGTCTGGTGCTATAGGCCCAGAACTATCCCAGAGCAGGTAAATAAACCCCGCAAATATTACACTTGCTTCTTTTCTTCTTCCTCTCTTGCATTCAAAATGAATTCGAAACACTAACCTTCTGCGAATGAAGATGGTTCACGAGAGGCTGGACTCTTCAAGAGCTTATTGCTCCTTCGATGGTTATCTTTCTTGGCCAGAATTGGCAGAGAATTGGGACAAAATCTACTCTGAAGACCGCAATATCGGACATTACTGGCATTCCTGAAGAGATTCTTCTGGATGGGGATCTTGAGCGTGCTAGCATTGCGCAAAGAATGTCATGGGCTTCGAAACGGAAGACAACACGAACCGAGGACTCTGCTTACTGCCTCATGGGTATATTTAACATTAATATGCCCATGCTGTATGGAGAAGGAGAAAAAGCATTTATCAGACTTCAGGAAGAAATTATAAAAGTCTCAGATGACCATAGCATTTTTGCTTGGGAGTCCTCTGATTGCTATGATAACCTTCTAGCACCTTCGCCGAGAGCATTCTCGAATTCCAGCCGGATAGTTCCAATGGATTCTTCTAGCGTTTTAAGTGACGCAATAACTATAAACAATAAGGGAATTCACCTAAAGGTCTGTTTCATGGATATTGAACGAGTGCCTTCTCAAAGGATTCGGCTCGCAATTCTTCCTTGTACACTGGACGACAACCAGGGCAAGAGGGTTGGCATCTATATCAAGACTATATCAGAGACACAAAGTTATTTTGAGAAGGCAAAGGCAAACAGAATGGAGCTAATAAATATTGTTGAATCCAGCCAATTCAGATTTACAGAACATACTATCTGTGTCCGGCAAATTCACCAAATTGTCAAAAGGCAGTCAGCGCTAGTAGGTGCTATGAAGAAAGGAAATCACCAAGTTACAAAGTTTCTACTTGAAGAGGGTATTAGCCCCAATGCAGCGACGGTCGGATTGGCGGCAGAGTTGGGCCATGAAAGAATAGTGAATGTCTTTCTTGAGAAGGGCATTGAGTTTGATAGCAGTGCATTGATGTTGGCTACCAAAAATGGACATGACGCAGTTGTCAGGCTTCTTGTCGGTAATGGAGCAATGCCTGTAAGGGATGTGTTTTCATCAGCTGTTGAGAACGGGCACAAGAAAGTAGTAGCGTTTCTACTTGAGAAGGGCGCCGATCCCAACTTGCTCGAAATGGGCGCGACAGCATTGGAATTGGCAGCAAGGAATGGCCATGAGGCAGTAGTAAAGCTTCTACTTGAGAAATGCGCTCATGCGATAACAGGCGAAAATAGCAACAACGCCATGGACTCAGCGGTGAGAAATGGACATGAGGCTGTGGTGAGGCTACTGCTTGAACAAATTTGCAAAACTAGGCAGTTCAATGACGCATGGTTCAAACCTGATGAAGCATTAGATTTGGCAGTGAACTTTGGCCATGAGGGAATATCAAAGTTATTTCTTGAGATGGGGGCTAAACCTGGAGAAAATGAATTAGCTTGGGCAGCAAGGAATGGTCATGAGGCAGTAGTAAAGCTATTGCTTGAGAATGGAACTGAAACTGGACCGAATGCATTACAATGGGCCGCAGGCAATGGTTATGAGGCAATAGTAAAGCTATTGCTTGAGAATGGGGCTGAACCTGGAAACTATGAATTAGCTTCAGCAGCAGGGAATGGCCATGAGGCAGTAGTAAAGTTATTGCTTGAGAATGGAGCTGAACCTGGAGGATATGTATTAGCTTCAGCAGCAGAGAATGGCTATGAGGCAATAGTAAAGCTATTGCTTGAGAATGGAGCCAAACCTGGAGGTTTATTAAAACAGGCCGCAGAGGATGGCCATGAGGCAATAGTAAAGCTATTGCTTAAGCATGGGGCTGAACCCGATGAGGTTGCCTTATCATCCGCTATAAAAAAGGGCCATGAGGGAATAGTAAAGCTATTGCTTGAGATGGGGGCTAAGCCTGGAGAATATGATTTAGGTTCAGCAGCAAGGAATGGTCATGAAGCAACAGTAAAGCTATTGCTTGAGAATGGAGCTGAACCCGGTGAGATTCCCATATTATCCGCTATAAAAAGGGGCTATGGGGCAATAGTGAAGCTATTGCTTGAGCATGGGGCTGTACCCCGTGAGATTGCCTTATCATACGCTATTAACGCGGGCCACGGGGCAATAGTGAGGATGTTACTTGAAAATGGGGCCGATCCAAACACAGAAGGGATATGGAGTAGTGCATTAAGTTTGGCCACAATGAGCGGGGACGAATCAACCTTGGTGTTATTGCTGGAAAATAGCGTCGAGCCTGTTTCAGACTGAAGAGATTAGAGCTATTCGCTCGTCAGCAAACCCTTACTATACTTCAGTCTGCTGTCTTTTCTACGGGGATAGGTGATATACTGGCCGGGAGGATGAATGAGTTTCCGTCACGCATTATTACTCCGTAGAATCAATCAATTCCTGCGAATCGTTTGGTTTGACAAATGGGCAGGGGTCGGAAGACCATTGCCTCTCCCCATACCGCCCCGAAATAAGTTCAGCGTATGTAGAGACAAACAAAATAGGTTGAAGTATTGCATACCTAGCCCAATTAGCGTGCATCTGCTTGAGATAACACCTATCCGATTAGTAGGTAGTATCTAAGTAGTAGAATACGAGCCCATCATCCGCGATGTTGCAATCGTATATCCTGAAAACTACTTGTATCTTGCAGTTAGACTCAGATGCAAGGAGGAAGAATGATAGAGTCAGCATTACTGTCGACTGCAGATTCGGATTCTGTTGGAAAGGGACACTCTTAAAAAGGGCACAAAGTTGGGCTTAGTCCCGGAACTGGGGCACAGCCAGGATCCGTAACGCCCAAAGTAGGCCCCCGCACCTTGCTCGCCTCCTTGATCAGCCCATCTCTGCTGTCGCTCAGTGATGGCTCAACCTAAAGTAGCAGCACCTCAGCTCTGGGAATGTAAATGGAATTTGGTGTGCTTGAATTTCGCCTCCGAGTTGTCTGCTGTTCGAACCTCACAGGTTGACAAGGCCTCAACGTAGTGAATGATCACTTAGATGCGCAAACCCTGAGGTTTGGTTATACTCTAGGCGACTATGATATGAATGACGCCTTTCATATAAAATTGGAATATGCCATTGCTTCAATTTATGACTGTAGACCTATCAGCTGTTAGATTATCCATCGCTGAAGGACGATAAAAAGGTGTGGAGATGTGTTTAGTGAGAATTTACCGTCAACCCATTTCTTCATCTAAAAGAAAAAAAGCACTTCATCACGTTAACCGCCAACATCCGTTGTTGCATTCGAGTACAAGACACTAACTTGTCAACATGCGCTACTAGAGGAGTAGTAGGATGATATGATACCGGTTGTATTCCGTATACAAGAAAGCCGCGGGTTGACAAATGTCAAAGTGTGGGCAGTGAAGCTGCAAGCGTAATAGGCCAGTGGTCGATAGGTACCAGTGTAGCCTTGGTCACGCTTTTGAACTTTCCCTAGTGTACCTACAGTATATCTGCTACCTTTCTGAGCTGTGCTATGGTTCATGCACCTGGTAGGTCAGCTGATCAGAAGCAAGAACTCCCACCCAGCTTAAGTCGAAGTTAAAAGTTCCCTACTTCTCTCTTCCCCTGTACAACCTCACTCGCACTCAATACAGCCTATCATGGCTCCTGAGGATGATGAGCGCCTCGAGGCGATGCGCAAAAACATTGCCATGATGGAATACGAGCATGCGTTTAGGCGCCGGTTTGAAGGCATGCTTCGTCAAGACATCAAAGTGGCATTTGAGAGACAAAACTTCGCTCCGCACGTCGACGGCCTGCCAGATTTACCAACGCGCCTCCCAAGACCAGAATACGCTACCCAAAAAAATGTGGTCGGCAATCACGACGATGAACTCCGATTTTACATCGCATGCGAAGATGGACTGTTGGACGAAGTCAAGACGTTTATTCAGGAGCATGGCCGGACGCAGGCGGTGCGCCAGTTTGGATTGGAGATGGCTTCTTTTGCCATGCAAACCGACGTGGCCAGATATCTCTTGGAACACAACACGACCCTGCATGATGGCGTCTTTCTGCGGTCCTGGCGAACCCCACCAAACAACAGCTTTGTCTGTCTCTTCGATGAGGGTAGACCAAACCCACTGCCAATGGTGGATTTATTTCTCCAGTTTGGCTGGCATCCAAACCAACTGTGGAGTGGGGGGCCTAGTGCAGCTGGCAACGTTTACAAGATGCCAATCTTGTCTTGCGTCGAAAACAAGCCACTCCTCACGCTCTTGTTGTGGCACGGCGCCGATCCTTGTCTCGATCGCCACACAATTGGATTGTACGATCGTAAACCATTGGATCGCCACTGTAATGTCATCCTCAACGTGGCTGTGTCCACCTGGGATACAGAGATCGTTGACCTACTTATCAAGCACGGCGCAAGTCCTGCAGGCGGGCATCCGCTCCACTCTGTCGCACGATGGGCATCCAGGAAATACGAAAAGCCATTTTCTCACAGGCGGCAGATGGCCGAGTACTTGATCGCATCAAAAATGGTCGAGGTGGACGACATAAAATACATGACGTTCCCTGATGTGATCAACCGTCCTTGTTCTCTGGGTGAAGACATGACACCCTTCATCTATGCGTGCGCATTGCAGGATTGGGACTTTGCGTCGTGGCTACTGGAACACGGCGCTGACCCATACTTACTCAATGGAAGGGCATTTCAGCCCATGAACTATGTCAGTCTGGGCGACTCTTACGGTGCGCCAAGCGACCCAAAGGCCGTGATGGATTTGGTGAACAAGTATTGCCGATAGCAGCAAGCCCTGATATCGGATGGTGTCCAGGCTATTAATGTTGGACTTTAAGTGTGAGAACGATAATTAGAGCCAACATGTCGAAGGAAATGAATGGTTGAAGTGATGTAGTGGAAGTGAGGGGGAAGATTAGTCAAATTGTCGAAAATTTCTCATCAATGAATCCAAAGATCTGCGGGTCGCGCACTGCATGTAACACTAATCTGCATCATCTTCAACAGAGTCAACCCGCTCTTTGGTGTAGTGCGAATCATGAAATCATCAGTCCCATTGTGCCCAGCGCCGTACTAGGCACATTGGTCAATCATATTCACGGCATCGAGCCAAGTGCTGACTCTCTAACGTCACCGCTGTTCACGATGGGCAAGAGTACTATCGGATAGCGGTCATTTTAGACGCACGATCATGACAGCACGCCCGGACAGGGACCAAGTGTCGGAGATTCGCAGGACTCCGCCGAAGTCGATCTTGCAGGTGAAGGTTGCACTGGCAATAAAACAAGGCCGTCACCCGACAGCTTGCCGATCAGGCACTCACTTGTCGACATGAACACGAGCACATATTGGGTCAGGGAAATTAATTTTTTCAATCCAGCTTCTTGTCAGGTTTTGGTTGGATGCACGCACGCGATCAAAACCTAGGAAACCCTTTCACTATAAACTGTACCGCGCCACTTGATGTGGGTTTGAAGGTGTGCTGGAGGAGGAGAAACCGTTGCGAGGTGTGCAGCGATACAAACGTAGGCGATTAGATGGCGGGTAGGACTTGGAGAGTGTTATAAAGCATTGCGCACGCCGCCATAGAAGCCGCAAAAGTTCCTTACCATGTGCATGGCCCTGAGCACCAAGATCGAACAGAGTCGGGTTGGCCGTACATTTAGGGCCCGCAAACTCTGAAATACACCAGAAGCGCATGATGATCCATGTGAGTGTGATGTGAGATACAATGTAGCCGGCTAGGCCAAAATAGCCGCAAAACAGGGCTCGTTGTCTTGGCTGCTGAACAGAGATGCAGGGCTGCGGGATGTGGCTGCAGGAGGAGCAATGGAAAACTGTTTCATGCCCACATTGGTGGGCGCAGATCTTCTGCTCAGAGCACCAGTTACTGGAGTCTTCAGCGGTCTCGGGAAGTGGAGCCACGCCATCTGAAGCAATGTCTTATTTCAGAGTAACCAGCTTGTTCTTCGGCCTCCGCTTGGCCAAATTCTCTCATAGTAAACTGTCACCCCATCCTAACCTTCGTACAAATCGCTCATGCATGGTACAAATGCACCTCATGTTATCCTACAAGCGCCGTCGCTTCCCATTCGTCGGCTCATCCTTCTTTGCGACACCAATGATAATGTCCTCGTCTCCATCGCCACTCGGCTTGTACCAGTTGCGCGGCGTAACAATGTTTACAACATCAAGTGGATCTCCCCAACTAATCTTTTCTTCTTCTGCTACGACTGTTAGCCAAGGTTCATCTGACGTGGTTGCGAAAACCTACTCTCCGTAGTCCTGCTCATTTTCCGACGGCCAGTGGGTCCCGGTAGAGTGAGACTAGGCGAGTACTGAACAATGAATCCAGGATCTATGGATTTGAAGATGATGCCAAAGTATTCTGTGTTGGGCTTGAGCTCTTTGAAATGGAAATTGCCAACTCCGAACTTGGGGGTGGCCGTAAAGCAAGTCGGTTGCGCTGCGTTAAGACATGGCAGGGTAGGGCCAAGAACTAATCCACTATTAGCCATCCATCCCCACGTCACTGCGTGCCAGTGCATGCTTACAGTGTTTAGAAATGATTCGGTTGCGCAGGTGTGCGCAGGTAGATTCGCAGTGCAGCTGAACCGTTGCGTCGTAGGAATGGTTGTCCAAATCCTCGCCCTTCCACTTCAAGATCAATAAAGTTTCATCAGCAGCATCAGTATGCAAGCCAATGTGATCGTGGTTCCGAAGGCTTTCGGCGAGTCTCAATTCAGCGCATGCTAGCTCCTGTCGTTTGCGCATAGCGCTGGAATGATTGTCCGGGGCATGGAACAAATATGGTGGCAGGGTATCCAAGATATCCGCGAAGAGCATCTTGGTGGTATGAAAAACAGCATAAGAGTCCTTCAATCCCTGCGGCAACCCAAGCTCCGACATTGATCGCTCTTTCAATAGCCACTGGTCATGTATTTGGAGAGATCTGAACTGTGGAAAATATGACGAGCACAGCAAGAGCTCTCCTGCTTCGACGAATAGCATCGGCATGTTGGTGGTCGCAGTGCAGTTGCGAAGGCATACTTGGAGGTGTCGATCAACCTGCTTTGCGAAGTCGGTTGGTGGCACGGTGGCTACACCTGCACGACGGAATCGCTTCAGTTGCTCATCACTGGCTGTGTGCAATGGTGCATTCTTAGCAAGAACACGCCAGTAAAGATCTGGGAGTTCCACGCCCTTCCTACCGAAACTCTCAATGATCTTGTCCAGGGAGTCGATCTTCAGAGGTTAGCAAGCGAGCCCAGAAGTACACTGTTGGAGTTACCTTGGCCTTTTCCGACTGCGAGTAGTACCACTTGGTCGGATCTGAAAGAAGATGCTCTTTGAGCCGACAAGCCGTGGCCCCCGTCATAACTTTGAAGGCCTCGGACACATCGGCATACTTGGGCGTCGACGACATGAGCATGTCATGCAAGCGATGCACATGGTTGGGCTCAACGCGCAAAGCCAAGTCCCAGATATCCAGTATGCTTTTGCATTCTGTAACTGGGTCTAACAGGGTATGTCTCTCTCTGTTTGTCTTGCCCTCGCGGAAGTTGTAGGAAAACTTCAGTTCCTTGCCCGTGATGCTAGCAGAACGATAGATGGGACATTCAGCGGAATCATCTGTTGTTGACTCCTTCAGCAAAAGACCTTTGAGATATACATTACCACAAAGCTGCGGGTCAAAAACCAAGTCACCAGCCGAAGTTGCCAGGATACCGTCAGGATCAATCTCTTGGAGAAAAAGGGCAGCCTTGCACCACTCATTGAAGCTTTCCAGAGAAACGAACTGGCGTTTCTTCTTACTTCCCCATTCATTTCGACTCCCCAGGAACGGACCACCGATAATGAACTGAACATCTCGGTGTGGGGATGCTTCAAAGGGGACCTTGCCGGCCTCGAAGTCTTTCTGAGCTTGGCCTCTTAGTTGCGTCAACTGCCGGGGAATCTTGCTCATGCGTCGGAGGCCCGCGACAAGTTTTCCACGGTTTGTGAAATTAAATGTCCACTTGAAGGCACCAGCATGACATTTGACGGAGTGGTTTTGCTCCCCTCTCTGCAGAACAAGCAGTGCAATCTTCAGGCCTTCTCCGTGGGCTCCAGCCTGATCTTCATCCTGGTGTTTTGTGGTGCCGCCAAGCTCGAGACAACAAGGTTCCAAAGTAGCACTGTGGTTTGTGATGTCGACGAAGCCAGTGTAGGGTTCTCGGGTATTGCGACGGGTGCCACTAAATCGGATGTAGCCGAGGGACGCTGGCGAAGTAGCTGCAGGGTTGGGCACCGTGTACAGGATCTCTGTGCTCGTGTTGGTGATGGTCTCATGTCTAGTGACGTGGAACTGGCTTTCAAGTAGGCCAAAGGATCGGATTATGGCGTCTCTCCTGCAAGGAAGAAAACATGGTAATATCAGTAAGAGCATCCGGAGGCAGGAGAGCAGATGTGGGAGTACCAGTTCTGAACAAGCTCACGGAAGGCCTCGACGGGACTCCACTCGGGAGCATAGCTGGATTTGATGTTGATGTTGAAGTCTTGGCCATTTTCGATCGAGGCCAGCGTGAGGCGGGCTTCTGCGTCCCACTCTTCATCGCTCATCTTGTCGATCAGCGCGGTGTAGCAACACAACAAAGCTTGGTGCGGTGCGCAGCAGATTTTGGAGAAGGTGTGTATTTCTCTTTCCGTTAATAAAAAAAGAAGGGCTGGCTAAGTCCGTCACACGAACAAACATTTTGCCGATTCTGCAAGCTACCACCGCCCAGCTGCCACCACCTGGCTGTCACTCTGGCGGGGTACTGTCTCCCTCGGGCCTGCAACCAGACGCAGCATCAAGATATCGAGCAGGCGCAATTTTGTCCGTCTCTGAAACGCCTCTTCATTTTCAGCGGCGCAGGACTGGCGGCTGTTTCGCCCATGTGCCTCGGGAACGAAAACCGAGCTTTATTCAGTCGCCCCGTTCCTATCTGATTTCTGGCCCCCGCCTGGTGTGACGTGGGAATACCTTGCCTCGGCTATTTCACAGAGGCACGCTACAGCGGGAGATGGCCGTAGAAAGAAGAAAGCATGGATACTTTGATGTTCACGCTGTCGGGCCTAGGTTCCGTGCCTGGCGAGCCAGCAACCGACCAGCTCAGACGCTCTAGAAAGTGAAATCACGTCGTTGGCAGCAGAATAGATCCAAGACTGCTCAGCAAGCTACAATTCGGTAGTTACCAGTCTGAACGTTCCTTACTTGTAGTATCTGACTTATGTAGAGGGAATATTTTGGTGGCCAGCATATCTAGAAAGGGCTTAGGCGATGTGAGGAACAGTAGAACAGCTTGTTATGTACTATGATAGTTTAAGTTGTGTAATTAATTCGTTACTTTGTAACTATATTGGACCTAGCTAGCTATGGAAAAACCAACCCTTGTTATTTTCTCATTTTGATTAGATTATAAATCGTTATTATGATGCAAAATCCCTTCTGAAAATGCGGAATCAACTTTTAATGCTTCTTCATTCAAAGCACGACCAGCTCCAGGGCTTTTGCTGCTGAGGTATGGACGCAAAGAGGGTAAACAGGCAATGATAACACCGGAATTGCATTCCAAAAGTGAGAATAAAACTATGATAATAATTAACTTGCTGCAGGTTTCACTTTGCAGAATTTACAACATACCGAGAACGTTTAAAGATATCATGCCACGGGAATTAGTGTTGTCCAATACTGCAACGCATCGAAGAATGGAAATTCCCATGTTGAAGATTCCTAGTAGGAAGGTGGCATATACACCAACTTTAAGGGCAGGTCTAAGATTCAGCTGAGGAAGAATAAACCAAGGCAAAATAAAAACTGAGGCAATTAACATTACAGCACATTGCAGAAGCTTGTTCAGAACTAACCCAGTATATCACTTGTGAAATTGAGACTCCAAACACTTTGGAAATAGACTCTGTCCTTTTCACGTGGGCATTTTGCAAACGAAGATTCGATTTCCCTGGTCAAGAAAGGTTATCATGCTTATGTTACATGTGAATCTCAGGATCAAGAGTGAAGAATGTACTAACCAATTGGCCTGAATAGGAATGCATATGCAAAGGGTAATTAATATACTGGACAGGTAGGCTGCTCCAGCAAATGCAATCACGATCCACATTAAAATCCTCCGTTTGACCATGTAAACGGGAAAGATTTGCGAATACATATCGAGAAGAGCTGCTTTACTAAAGTACAAGGCTGATAGAGATGGAAGATTAGACAACCACGTTAGCTACAAGAAATAAAGTCAGATATCTTTCTCTTATGCGGAATTGTCCGGAATACTAGCAGGTTCAATATCTACCTTGAGGAGCTGGTGCAAGTCATCAGCATCTCCACGAAAGCCGCTCAATGTCGACTTTACTTGGGGATCAAGAACACCGAGTTTGTCGAGTCTGGCGGCAACCGCAGTGATCGCAACACTGAAAAGCCAGGCCAAACATATTGTTATATCACCTCTCATCAGTCTGCGACCCTGGACTTTCAGACGAAGGTAGAATCGAGCAGCAACGAGGATTGCAGCGATGACGATTAGGCCCCAACCCAGTATCTGCGAAATTAGTGCCGTCAGAAAGGAGCATGGGCAAGATGTCACGCACCGATGTCGCAAGTGGGCTAATAGAAAGATTTCTCATGGCTAGTAATGACCTGGAGCCAGATATAGGTAGAGAAAAGAGACTTATCGG
The DNA here is from genome assembly GCA_020975415.1 of Calonectria hawksworthii. Classification (NCBI taxonomy): domain Eukaryota; kingdom Fungi; phylum Ascomycota; class Sordariomycetes; order Hypocreales; family Nectriaceae; genus Calonectria; species Calonectria hawksworthii. Next base: position 1,509,808 of record JAHXZK010000010.1, on the reverse strand, counting down.
AGCGGTAAGCACGCAAACGCTCGGCCGGTCCAAAGTCGAGATCAAGGAAATGAGGGGTTATCGCTGGGACTCATGGTTGCAGAGGGCCCCTGTGGCAAAGGGCGAATTTACTCCTAAGGCAGAAAAAACCTTGCTTTGTTCTGTCTCATTCCCAAGCTCCAGTCCAGCCCTGTAAAGGTCAACGCGGCGGCGCCACTTTTGCGTAGCGAACTCAATTTTCCCAATTCGGCCAAATTTAATCAGACGCGTCCAATAAGGACCTGGGCAAGGCCTTACTCACACTGCTTATCAATATTTCGTTTTCATAGCACCTTGCAAGGTTGCTGATAGTGCGATGATAATGTTTATGCTGATCTTTTTTAGTTCATATTACGCCACATTATGATTCTGCCACTAAGCCACTGACTGAGCTTTTCTTATCTTCGTGTCCCATACTTTATTAGAGTATGCATGATGTTTGCTGAATTATAGGGTCGATTGCATGGCATATTCAAGAGGCTAGAAGGGAACATAGATAGAATAGTTACATCTTGGGTTGATTAAGACAGCCCACTATAATAACTAGAGTCCATGTGATGCCCCCGCCAACCAATCGACACGTGAAGAATCATGCGAGCGAGTAGATCCAGTTGCAACCACTAACACTTGCTTTTTCTCTGGCGGTCATTCACCTGACGCGGCAAGCAACAGCGCAGTAGCTGCAGCATGAGACCCCAAGACTGAAACACGGCGCTCATCACGCCTGACGTATTGGGCGCGTTCACAACAACGTGGGAGTTACTACCGCTCTTAACTTTGCAGGCAGCTTCGGCCAGCACTTTGACGCTCTGCAAAAAATCGTTGGCCACAACGACGCGGATCGGCGCGACCGGACTCTGTCAGAGCCACCATTGTTGAGCTTCGCATAGTGCTGAGAAGGACCTTGGGGATATTAGCGTGACCGTTAAGCGTGGCAAATGGGCATACAATGAAGCTAGTCTTTTGTGGCCGCATTAACGTTGGCTCCAGTAGAAATCGATCCCCGCACCGCGTCTTCATGTCCGATGCATCGTGCGGCACATAGCTACGCTCGCTCGCTGTAGTCTTTTGCGTCAAAGTCGAACCCTTAGTCTATAAAGAGGCGGAAAATTTCGAGCGCACTCCCGGCGGCGGTGGCGACGCGCCAAAGTGCTGTTCTCTAGAGGCTCCTTGGGGGGCAACAGCCTGCCCAGTGATCGTGAGATGATGCACTGTGCTAAGTCGCGCACATAATTCTCAATGCAGGCCCGAACGCGCAGTATCGAAAAATAGTTCTTAAACATTGTCTCCTACCTTTGGTTGTCTCCATTTTAAAGGCCCGATTTAGAAGCACGCGCGATGATGCGCCCGAGTGGGCTGTTGGCGGATTCACTAGTATCAGCACTCCTCCGCAGCGAAATTCGAGTGCGGGGCGGAGTCGACGAGCCCATGATGATATACAGAAGCCCAAGGCAGAGAAAGATTAGAAATAGTACTGAATTACTTTTTATCGAGACTTTTTATGAAATTATGGATGCCAAATACCCGTTCTAACTGGGAGTTCCGAAGCATTTAATTGATTTCCAAGCTCTCGGAAGAAACACGTCCGGCTGTCGGCACTCCTTGATATTCGTTGTGACCCCGTTTGAGACACCGCCAGGAGCACAGTTTTCCGTCTCGTAAACTGTACAAAAGCCTTGGCGGACGAAGAATGATCCAGGCTCATCGAAGGTGGCTGTGCCACAATTGTCCCATTTACTACCGCCATTGGTGAAAAACCGGCAAGAATCGGTAGTGGTAGAAACCTGCGGTAAGGTGCCGTCCTTGAGGTTGATACAGGGCTCGTTGGGCGTCTGTTCGGCATAACCCTGAAGGTTGTACTGGAAGAAGAAAAAAGCCTTAGTTTATGACACACGAGGAGCGTTTTCAATTCGCACTGGGTGGTGAAACTTACGTAGTCTGTGGCATCATCGCTGCAGTTGCTGTTTTTGTACTATTGGGTATTGAAGTTAGCAAATGGTGATATCCACGAACAGGCTTCAAACTCGAAATGAAGCTCGGTCGCTGATTAAGGGCCATTTTCAAGCAACTTACAATTAACAACTCCCAGGTTTGCTTCGGAGCCGAGGCTGATGATGTGGTACTAGGGGGAGCTGGGTTCTCGGTTGAGGACGCGCTGGTCGGAATAGCCTCCCAGCTCGCGCATGAGAGGCTGGGTTGGCAAGGCTGACCGGGTACAGGTATCACGCAAACAGACATTGTGACTGTAGAGACGCATGAGCTGCCACTCGAAGTCTCAAATCCTAGTGTCGTTGCTGGTGCCGACGTTTGCTGCGTGAGCGTCGGCAAATCCGTGGGTGGCAAGGTTGGGAGCGTCAACGGATCACTGGTGGACGATGTGGTAGAGGTTGGTGTTGTTGTCACAGTGCTCAACGTTGTGGAGTCTGGAGCATTCAGGGCTATACATTTGCATTGTTAGTAATGCGAACGCTGTCTCGGAGAGTATCGGGCTTATCAAGCCGCTGGTGTTGTAAGGGAAGAAATAATAGAAGTACACAAACTAACCTGACCAGTAGCTATCAATGGAACTGAATAGTGAGTAGGCTTGGGCGTCGTTGGTTTCGAAAATTCCACTAGGCAACGGCTCATTTGAGTCCTCTATGAGTGTGATGACAACAGGCTCTGAGGTACTGGTGCCTGATGTTACGGTCGTGGTAGCGTCACTGTCCTCGACATTACAGCCGACAATCACGCTGTCGGTTGAGAGAACCCGACTGGTTGTGGTAGTTGTCACCGTACCAGAAGTGGAAACTCCGTACGACGTAGTTGTGATGTGCATGGTGGCAGACTGTGTCTCACATTCGGTAGGCTTGTCTGTGTATGTGGGCTTATGGTCGTTGCCAATGCTACACGGATGAGTTAGCACGCTTCCTTGGTAATTCGTAGAGGTGAGAACTTGCGTCAGCTTGGGCCACATTGGGAGATTTCCTTCAATATTGATGCCTGGGGGCCACACTATTCCGCCGGGCGGTCCACTGTTATCAAGACGATGGTCAGAAACGTTGCTCTACTCGAAAGAAGAAGTGTTTCCTTACACAGGGTAAATTCCAGGTGGTAGAATGAACTTCCACCCACCAATGATGGGACCACCATCCCAATTAATGCAAAGCTGACGGGTATATGTTAATATCTTGTATTCCATCCCTCATTAGTCGAGTACTTACGAAGAAGAACCAGCTGCTGCATGGAATGACAGGATTATCATCGTCCTCCTCGGGTTCGGGAACCGCAGTGTCCATTGGTAAGATGGTCAATGCTGGCCAGGTCGTATATGTGACTAAAGGACCTTCCGTTGTACTTGGTGCAGTCGTCGTTGTGATTCCAGCTGGAGATGTGGCTCCACTCGTTGTGCTAGCTGGAAGCGAGCCACCTTCTGTGGTGGACGTAGAAGTGGAACTTCCTTCACTTGTAGAAGAGGTCGAAGAAGAAATTGGAACAGATGCTAAATCGCTTGTTGTAGAGCCTGAAGAGGAGCTTGCCTGATCTGTAGACGATGCTACGGAGCCTCCATCGGTTGTAGTCGATGCTTCGTTCGTAGAACTTTGGGAAGAAATGGGGACAGAGCTTGCTTGATCTGTAGAAGATGCTGGGGATGAGACTGGAACAGAACCGCCATCGCTTGTGGAAGACGGCTGAGAGGAGCTTCCGTCAGTTGCAGAGGAAGTCCCACTGGTGGAAGAGCCCCCAACCTGAGGAGAGGTGGTAGTGGTTGAGCTTGCTTGATCCGTAGGAGAGGCTGGTGCGGAGCTCTGGCCATCCGTAGAAGATGGGATAATAGAGGTTCCATTTGCATCGGTAGTGGAAGAAGCCCCTGAGGACTCTACGGCGGTAGAAGAAACAGTAACCGATGTTCCATCTGTAGGAGTAGATGTAGAACTTGCACCAGGGATGGAAGAGACTGTCGTAGAGTCCCCACTAGTGGAGGAAGCCGGGGCAGAATTTGTAGCACTGGCAGAAGAGGCTGGGGCGGAGCCTCCATCGTTCGCCGAAGTTGTTGGCAGAGTGCCTCCACTGTTGGATGAACCTGGAGTTGATACTCCGTCTGTTGAGGAAACCGGGGCAGAATCTGTACCAGTTGCAGAAGAGACTGGGATGGAACCTCCGTTCGTGGTAGAGGCTGGTGCAGTGCTTGCGTTGCTACCAGAGGAGACTGGGGAGGAGCTTCCGCCATCAGTAGAAGAGCCTGGAACAGTGCCTCCCCCGTTATCCGAAGTCGTGGATGCACCTCCTCCAGCAACTGAGGAAGTTCCACTTGCGGATGAACCTGGGGGCAATTCTGAGTTTGTAGAAACTGGAGATGAGCTTCCACCAGTGGCAGCAGAACCAGTAGTGGAAATTCCTGCAGTTACAGAAGAACCCGCAGACGAGCCTCCGGCACCTGTGGATGAAGCCGGTGGAGTGCCTCCGCTTCCTGAGGATCCTGGTGGCGATTCGCCTCCTCTAGTTGTTGTGGATGATGGAGAGGTGCCTCCTGTACCAGTGGACGAACCTGAAGAACCCGGAAGGGGAAATCCAGTCGTGGATGATACTGGAAGCGATCCACCAACTGTAGTGGAAGCTGTAGCAGAGCTTCCTTTGCCAGTAGCAGAGGTGGGAGGCGAACCTCCACCGCTTGTTGATGATAAAGGGATCGATGTACCTGTCCCTGAAGAAGCAGTGCTTCCTTTGCTGGTGGAAGCTGCTGGAACGGAGCCTGTCCCGCTCGAAGGAGAAGAAGGAGGCAAACTTTGGCCACCCGTAGAAGAAACTGAGGAGGATCCACTCTTGGTGGCAGAAGCGGATTGACCAGTAGAGGTAGTAGCTTGAGATCCTACTTTGGTAGAAGACTGGGTTTTATGTGTGGATGTAGTTGGGTGGGATCCGCTCTTAGTTGAAGAAACAACGTTGGAAGTGGGGATAGTGGTTTGCGAGGTCCCCTTTGTAGAGGAAACGGAATGAGAGGCACTTTTGGTTGTAGAGGTATGAGATGGGGACCCTCCCTTTGTGGTAGATGTTGGGTGAGGGTAACCTCCTTTGTGAGTCGTGGTGGTGGTCGTATGGTGGCCTTTTTTGGTCGTAGTATGTTTGACGACTGGAACACAAGCACCGTCTTTTCTGCATGTCGTTCCAGACTTGCAGCAGTGATTGTAGCCTAAATCAGGGTCAGCATTCATCGAAACTCGTGTGAAGAAAATAACTGATGATGGATAACTAACAGCAGCTGGAGCCTAGAATTGGACAGATGATTAGTATGTGAAGATGAGAGGATAAATGGATGACGTACTAGCACTGCAAATCTTCCTGCCTCCGTAGGGCGTGTGGCAGCAGATCTCGCCCTTGTGCATAAGGCGAAAGCCGCAGACCCGGCCATATGAGTACTTGTCAAAGTAACTTGCCCAGGCGGCAGGCAGGAATGTGCACCACAGCAACAGAGCTCCAATTGTGACCTTCATAGTGAAGACCTAGGTCGGGAGGACCTAAACAAGCGAATGTGGTATAAAAGAATGTTCCCTATCAAAAGGTTGTGGAAGGAGTAGCGAGTGAGAAACCCGAGGGAGTGACAATGGCATTGGCAATGATTTTACTGCCTGGCCTTATATCAATTCCGCCTCATCTTGGAGGATTTGACGGGGATGCCGTGCCCAATGCGGATCTACCTACCCGAGCAGCTTTGATGCTCGTCTCATATTGCCGCATCCAGGCACTCTCCCAAGAGACATGGACATCCTCGTCCGGGGATAACTAGTCACGGTCCTACTTTGACCCTAGCGTTTGGGAAAATGTGCATCAAATCCCGTGACACAGCCTCCATGCGCATATTGAGGACTTCTTGGGTGCTATGATGCAGAGCCGTTATGGGTCGATGTATTCAGCTCCGGACCAGCTAGCAGTAGGGCAATCATCAATTCCTTAGGGCTGAGTCGGTGCCACGGTTAGACTGAAGGATCCTTTTGCGACCCAAGTGGGTACCTGTTGGCTCTAAGCACACAATGAAACAGAGTTAAGCCATAGAAGCCGGGTTCTATATCGACGCAACGGCTAATGGCTTAGATGCGATGGATTGTACGTGCAGATCTAGACTTGATTTTTTACGATGTAGCTTATTTAGCCCGCAGGAGCTGGACGGCCCCCAATGGCCGCCGCTACACCGCCCCTGGCAGTAGATCACCCGGGCCCCGAGCCAGTCGCATTCTAGAATGAGGCTAATTTCCCCACTGCCCAGCGCCATCAACACGCTACTTGGGGGCTAAGCACGTGGGAATGGCGCAAGACCTGAAACCTGCGGCAGGATGATATGCAGGACGAAGCCCTCAGCCCTGCTTGTGGCGAGCTGCCAAATTAACGCAGTGAGCTCATTTGGATCGCGATTCGGAGCCGTTGGGCTATGTATGACATGCAGCACATCGCACAGCCCGTGCTTGTTGGTTAGCGAGACCCGAAGGGCCGAAATGATCCTCCGGGCGTGCGGGACGCGAGGGGCGCCTGTTAGGCTTGATCCCTGAAAGGCAACGGGGGGCCGGTCCTGAGTAGACTTGCCGAAGATGAGGACTCGGGCATCTAGAACATTGGTTAGATTCTATAAGTACATATTGGTACGGGACAGCTAGTCTCTGACGGCCCAAAAGCCACCCATACATTCGTTTTTCCCTCTGGGCTTTGTGTGTTTTCTTTGGTGCGCAATCAGGCACATTTGTTGTTATCAGCATAGAGAGCGCACCCAAGATGCAGACCTCTCTATTCCAGTTTGTCCTCGGCTTCCTCGCCGTCCAGCAATGTTCCGCAGCAGTCACATGGAAAACTGTTGGTTGCAATGGCTGGACGTTCCAAGGGAAGACAATGGACGAGATCTGGGATAACGCCATGTTTATGGCCAATCAAGCCCAGTCACAGATTTCCACCATTCCAAAGTTTGCCGTTTTCAACGAAGCCGAGAAACGGGCCGGGGCCAACGCCCAGTTCATGTTTAACGTTGATTTCAAGAAGCGCACTGGGCTTACCTTTGCTGGACAAAAGACCATGTCAGAAGTGAACAGTAAGTATAAGCTTCCGTTGAAACATGTTGGTTCAAAAAAGGTTGGTCGGTTTGCTAAACGGTCTTGTCACGCAGCCATGTATACAAACATCAAGGCTGGACTCGAGGGAAAACTGGCAAATCTTGACATCCGCAATGCATATCTCTTCTGCGGTGGCGAAGGGTTGGTGGAGAGTATTGTTCCCGGGAAGTCTGGTAAGTGCATCAGTGGTAAACAGCCTTCATTCAGACATGGCGCTCACAGCTGTCAACAGAGAGCCCGACCAAGATCTGGCATGCTGAAGTTATGAATGGTGACCAGAAAGAATACATCACCTTTGGCTTCATCACGGGTACGTCATTTCACCACCCCCTTTCTCAAAGTATCTGGGTTTGGGCCGGGGCTAACAACTGAGCGGCAACGACACAGGACTTGCCAAAAGGCCATGCCTCGAAGAAGGAGCCCAGAGGTACACGGGTAAAACCTTCAACGCCACTCGATTCATCGACGGGCAAAGGACGGATATAAATGCAATCATCTTGTGCCCTAACCAGTGGGCTGCGAAGAATTACCCGGTCACGGCCACCGTGGAGCTCGGCTACAAGGCGGTGCCATACAGCGACAAGGACTTCACTGACCCTTACCCGTATGCGGGAGAATACAACTCAATTGCCGGGTCACTTGTGCACGAGATGGTGCACATCGTGGCGCGAACCACGCGCGACACGGCTGTCGACGACTATGCCACAGGGTTCAAGCAGTGCGCCATCAAGGCGGAGGAGGATCAGACCGAGGCACTGAAGAACCCTGATCAATATCGTGTCTACGCTGAGATGGGCATGTCTCCGGATACCGTGTGGGGGATGCCGCACCCCGAACGTACAACCCGTGCTCCGCTTCCTACGGCTACTCCGGCTCCCGCCTAGAGGATATACTGATGGGAGAGGAGCAAAATATTGGCAGTGTAAAGAGTCTGGGCGTTTTTATTTTAGTCCTCACTTCATCCGGCGTGGCCTGTAATAATAAAAGAAATGTGTCAAAGCATCCGCGCTATGATGAGCCCTGATATTTCCAGTCCCCATGACACTAGCCCCGGGGTCAATTAAAGCCATGACCCCTGTCGGTGATCGCCTAGCCCCCACTACAGCCCCTCTCACTTACTTAAGTAACCCAGTGCTCCTCTACTGAAGCCATCCTTCTTTCCGTGTAGACAGTGAAACATCCCTCACACCATCATGGCTCCCTTGCGGCGCACCCTTTCCCGTCTCTTTTCCAAACAGCAAGTCAACACCACTGCCGATACCGCTCCTATTGATACAACAACCACTGCCCCCTCCACCACCATAACCACCCCTAAAATAGTTACCGCACGGGACCCTGTGCCGTTGGACAGCTCAAAACCAAGTCTGGCCCACTTGCCAGATCCTGTCGTGAAACGCATCCTCAGCTTCATCCATGATGTGCGCCCCTACGATTTGCAGACCGTGACACTATTGAGCTCTTCGCTGTACAACCATGCCCGGCACGTCCAGCATCATGACATACACATCGACTTGGACAGAAGCAAGCATGTATTAGACCGCATCCGTCTTATCAAAAGTCTTGAACAGTTGCCAGCAATCCGAACGTTGCGAGTGAGCAGCCGCGATTACAATGCGAGCCACCAAGACACAAATGACATCCTGGCGTGTCTCGGCGACTTGTTGCCAGCTATGACAGGGCTGCGCCACCTATTCTGGGACGTTCGTTGGACGCAGCAAACCCACAAAGTACGCAAAGGGACGACGACTATACCTATTCCATCACCTATTCTGGCAGCATTGCCTGCCAATGTGCAGCTGCACACATACCTCGCCTGTTTCCAAGACATCGAATCCCATGTCCAGGCACGCGAGTTCCTGAACCGACTCATAGGTAGCCGAAATCTCCGCACACTCTCTATCCAGGTAATCTTCCTTGAGCAGACGCATTGCGTTGATACTATGAGCATCCTGAAGAAGGTGATGCTCTCATGTCCCAACTTCACAAGACTTCCCAGGATAGAGGTCTGGTACCCCCGCGGAGGCTGTGATGCCTACGGGCCCCCATCAAGCGGATCCCCATATTGCGGTCTAGGATTCTTTGACGGCGAGAAACCACCGGCCTTTGAGGAGCTAGGATTTGACGAATACCCATGGGGCGTCGAGGGAGCCATAACATGCCAGGGTTATCGAGCCAAGGGCTACGAGTGGAATTATTGGGCCAACAACTTCGACTGGTCGCAGTTGGTGCGGCTGAATAACGTGCCAATTTTTCTAGCATCCGAGATAGCCCCCAAGTTGACTCATCTCCGAGAGCTTGTGCTCGATGAAGGTATCGTGGTAGAGCTGGGCTTTCTCCTCGATGTCACCTCTCCATTGGAAGTGATAAGTCTTCCCGACTGGGGCTACGTTGGTGGGAATTTGGATATCATTACCCGGTTCGCCGCGACCCTAAGGCAGTTGAAGGTCCATCGTCTAGAGGCGGTGCGAATGGCGACCCCAGACACTGCTGTTCTGGTAACAGCCTCGGACCTTTCAAAGCTAAGCACAAGTCTGCACCGCCTCGAGCATCTTGTCCTCGACATTGCCCGTGATCAACAGCAATGGCCGTACAAGGCACTAGATGCAATTGCTGCGTTTCCCAATCTTCGCACCGTGGAGCTGTGGTTCCCGATGGGCATGGGGCTCCCAGCACCCGAACCGGCCCTAACCGTGTCCGCGGCGAGCGACCTTTTCCGCTACCTACGTGAGAGAAACCAGAAAATACAGCATGTGACGCTCCACTCGGGATCAACAGGGTATCATCTCAGGACCATGTATGGGCTACCAGATCCCCAAGCAAGGCCCTCATGGCACGAGTACAATGCTGTTAGCTTGGAATGCGAAATGACCTACAACGGCGAAGGCCCAGAGGAGAGTGGCGGCGGTTGGCTCACTGTGTCATGTCCAGACATGAACGCCGAAATGAACGCGCAACTTCGTCAGTTAACCAGTCAAGTTGATAGAGAACCATTAAATCCTAGGGAGCTTGATCGAAGCGGGCTGCGCCTCAAGGTGGCTTTAGACGGACCGCTTGATTCCGATGGGTGGAGTGCTTGGCAGAGCACGTTGTATCCACCCAAACCGCCCCAACCCGAGGTCAAGAAGGACCAGTCGATGCTGAAGAGGTTGAAGAGTGTCTGGAAGAAGTAAAAAAAAATTGTTTCTGTAATAATATACCCCAAAACAATACTTGACACGAAGCGCCTGAACTTGCTATCTCTATTGCTTTATCATGTCAAACAATTTCATTTATTCTTCAGGCTGGTTGATATCGGAAGATTCTCTAATTAATCCAAATTTTATCCAGCCAGATTCTAAACAAACACAGATAGTCAGATGAGAATAAAGTTATCGCGAGGGTAGTTTTCTATGTAGGGTAAGTGATGAGGGTGATCGGGTTGCAAAGAGGATTGTCATTCGTCTCGACCTCAACGCGCTGTAGGGTATTTCGTTTTAACTAGTCTTTAAGATTTGGCGTATAAAAGTCTAGAGAAGCTAAGAAGTAGTCTGTTATTTTTATAAAAACTTTTCTGTGCGACCTTTACATTTGAATGACCCTGTCAAAAGGCTGGTAGGATGAGTGACTAGCAACGGCTACCTCAAACAATATTGACTGCGTGCCCGTTGCCCTGTAAATTCGCGGCTACGTATTCTAACATGCACCCGATGTCGATAAATTCGTGCCATGCAGGGTGGCATCGTCAGGAAATCGCCCCAACTGAGTTTATATTTAGCACCTCACTAGGATCATAAGTCTTGTAGGTACTTCGTTAACGAATTGTAAAGTGAAACAAGGTAAAATCGGAATCTTCCGCTCAAAGTCTTTTGTATTACGGGAAAATGTAACCACGCAAGATTATTTTTAATATTCGGAGCTGATTTGATATTTGAGAGCCTTGTCGCCAGAATTAGAAATAATTTTACAAGGACCATCTTAATCCCCAACAGCCATTCCTATCGTGAATCGTCTTATAATAATTAAATCTTGGCAATCACAGGCCCAGCGAACTGAACCGAGCCATGGTTGGAAAAGTTGACCACGTCTTCCTTGAGCTTCTTGGCGTCCGGCTGTGTTACTGCGGCGATGAAGGTCGGCTGATCCTTCCATGACAGGTGGCAGCCAATAGCATAAGGCGGCTTGGAACCGTCGGCGCCTGGGCCAAACTCAACGACTTCAGCGCTGAGGAGACCAGAGTTTCCCCAGACCTCTTGAACCAAGGGAACGTGTTTGTTGACATAATAATCCTTGTCGAAGACGAGATCCTCCTTGTTGGGGTACATGATGTAGACGGTGAAGCTCATTTTGGCGGTGTTTTGATGTTCTGAGTAACGGTGGGATTCTAGTAGAGGAGGAGGAGTTGAGTGATTAAGTGAGTAGTTCGTTTTTTCCCCTTTTCTTCTTTTTCTTTTTGGATTGGTCTTGGTATGGTGTGTGCAACTATGCTCAGGATTGAACCTTTGGTGTGCAGTATGAGGCTCTATATATGGCCCGCAAATTGGCGGTAGAGATTCTCGTTGGCTTTATCAGCCGGCCGAATTGATTACCCCGTCTAAATTAGGTTTGCTCGGTACGTTCGGGGTCTGGGCGGACTTGTGGGGAACCACAAATGGAGGCGTGGAGCCCGATGCCTCGGTGAAGCACGATAGAGGAAAGGCTTGGTGGATAAAATGGCCAGCTGCCTCGGCACAGCTTTGATAGCTCCTTTCCAGGATTACTAAGTTCCGCAACTGCCCCACCTCAACGTGTTGAAAAACGTCATCGCGGTCTTTGACGGCGAGCCCGTTACGTCAAAAGCTCGGCGGCATTACAATTCTCGACGACCAACAGAATCAGACCAATGAGATTAAATTCGCTACCCCATATTGTGCCGCACAATTGCATGCAGGCCCCAGAATCCATCTGACAGCATCGTCTCGTTAGCTTGGCCTTGCCTATTATGTTGTAACAGCTACCTATGTCTGACCCTAAGACGCTGGTGTTGTGAGGATAATGTAGAAAGCTTGGTGAATCAAGAATTGAATAATTCCATCTATTACTTTGTGCCATACCTTTCCCAAAAGAAGTATGAACCAAGGGGCCAAAATTAGATTTGTTTAACCATACAATATCCGTTGCCAGTGCTGACAAACCTAATGTACATATAATACATTCATTATTCCCGATCTTACTATCGTTTCCGTCTTCAACGACTATCGCGCTGCAAGAAATCATCCAATTCCGTGTCCCGGTGCTTGACGTGCTCATAAGCAGCAGTTTTGTCGACAACTGGGATGCTGACTTTGATCAAACTGCCACCCTCCCTCCAAGGTCCGACTCCTGCACCTTCCATGGTCTGTCGAAGCAGCCAAAACTTGCTATTTGTGTCCCACTCCCGTTGGCGCCACTCTCCCTTCTGCGTAATGTGTGCTTGTCGACTCATCATAACCACAGGCTCCAACAGCAGGCTGATAATCATAATAAGGAGAGTAGCGGACACGACGGCTATGAGAGCGGCAAAGTTGAAGTTTTGGTAGCGGTTCGTCGTGGTGACCTTTTGATTTTCGCACGCATACTTGGATACCTGTCGCAGCGACCCGTCTGGGAGGTCGGAGAGGGATTTGTAAATCAGAAAGCGCTCGTACATCGGGCTAGTCTCGTCGATCCTGCGGAGGAACCGAATAATATGGCCTTGCAACATGGCAAGCCCAGTCTCAAACCACAGCTTTGCCTCTCTTTGCCACTGGTTGGGAGGGAGGGTGGTGGAAACATAGTCACCGGCAGTCATGTCCCTTGCCAATAGGCCTGCAAGCCAACACTAGTTAGATTTGACCAAATCTATGCATGGATTACACATATGAGACAATATCGGACATACCTGCTGCTCCTAAACTTCCCAAGCCATAGCTTGCTGTGCCAGTAAGAGCCGTTAACACAGTAGTGCGATTGAGTATCAACCATTGATGCTCGTTTAGGCCCAATTTGTTGGACTCGGCCCAGGCCATTGCCGGATGTGTAACATTCGTGCAGATCCCCGTCACCGGGTTGCAGAACTGCATCTGATCAAGGCAGCCAATGAAGTTCATTTGGTTGCTGCCGAGATACTTTCGCTGGCCATTATCGACAAACCTTGAGCCGTTTGCAAGGAACAAAGGATCGTAGACCATGGATGGATACATGACGGACTCCTGGCGTACATAACAGAGCGAGAGATCGGCGTCGTCACGGTCGAAGGGTTCTGCTGCCCAAAAGACATGCTTCAGTATCCCGGAATACCATGTGCACCTGCAAGGTTAGCGGCGACAGAACCGAAAGAAAAATGCAACGGGCTGGCACTGCTGAAAACCTACCCAGCTGAGTAACCGGTGTATGTGAAAAGCTCTGTTTGCTTGGTGAGGCCAAAAGTGTCATTCTGGCCGTTGGTAAGCCTGCTGACATTCAACAAGCTACCTGCCGGGGTGTCGATAATGTCAATGAGGTCGTCGGCGTTGACAGGTGAGCAAGTGAGTAGCTTTCGCATCTCGATTCGGTTTTCGGCGGGAGCGTTGAGTCCCAAGTGGTAATGCGAGTTGAGCTTGCCCGTGTCCAAGACCACGGCAACGTTTTCTGACGATGTGTCGTTGGAAATGCACCGCTTCTCTCCCTTGAATGGGCACGGAGCCATTCGCTTCGAATACGGAAGCTTTTTGATGGGGAATCTCGAGGTCGGAACCGAGGACGGCGGCATGTCGGCGTAAAACCACTTCGCATAGAGACGAGCGTCCACAGTGCCGTCGATCATCAGTTGGACTTGCTCGGGGCTCGCGGAAAATTCGCCATACAAGCGAGTCTGATCGACATCCCATGCACCGCACCCCGGGGACCTGGCAAGCACGACAACATCTGGCGTCTTCTGGGTAACCATGCGGGAAACAAATGTACCGGCAACCGTAAAGGCGGCTAGGCAAGCGAGCGCCATGATGACAACCGGAACAAGCCGCCTTCTAGCGTGCATGCCGGTTCCGCTCCACGCCCAGCCCATCAGCATGGCATCCGCTATTGTCCCGGTGGAGGTGATGCTGTTTCGCAGCATAGTTTGGATTTGCGCGTGGACCGGGTCGGATCGCTTCTCTGGCCCGGCGCGCAGCTGGTGAAGGACAAAAGTCATGATGTACCAGAACCTAGTTCCCGCCAAAGACACCAGCAGCGTCAAGACGGAAATCAGGTAGCCGGCGTGCGCGAGGGGCAGGGTGAGGGTGAGTTGGTGGAGGCCATCGCGGGAGTAGTCCTTCCACACCCCCACGTAGACTTCATCGTCCACCATCTCGCTGCGACGGAAAACAGCGCCTAGATATGCAGTCTTTTCGTTGGCTCACAGCGTTAAACGTCAACGAGAGTGGTTCACAGGCGCACGCCAGCTAAAAAAGAAAGAGGGAGAAACGCAAGCCTACAAACAAGACTCATGCCACGCTTTTAGGAGGGAGGCCTATTCACTAGCTTATGGCTTGTTCAGCTCTCAGCCACGTAGACGTGGTTGGCGGGCTGGTGCCCGATTTCAGGCCTAGACCAATCGTAGTCCCGACTGCGCACCCATGATAGGACGCCACCTGGACGCCTGGAACCAACTAAATGGGAGCGGCCACAATTGGTGTCTCATGCGGGGATATTGAGTTGGTCAAGCCCAGGATAAGCTTATTCCAGATTTTATTTGACGAAATTTTTTATGATGCAAAGGGTACCAATGCAGTTTGTTGTCATTATTCGTGTTGGAAGTCTTCCACCCATTCCGATCAAGTACTCGCAGCTTTTTCCTTCTGTCATTTCATGCCAGTGTAACTGGGAACAAAAAACCCTGTTGTTCAATCAGTTCAAGAACTGGAGACGCAATCCTTGCCAAGGTTGGAATGCGGCTGGGTCTAAGCAAACTTTTGCATGATGCACTAGGTCGAATAGTCTGTAAAAGCCGATCGTAGCAGATGGCGACTCCTGCAAACGTGCCCATCTTGGTGAGAAGATGGTCAAACTCAATTCGTTTCCTCCAACACGAGCCACAGTAACGTTGAGGGCTAAAGCAGTATCGCACGTTTCCTAGCGATGCAAGCCTAATCATATTTCACCACGGGCAACGCGCTTTGTCCGATTGTACCAACTATGACACATGGCTGGGTAGTGTGGGACACGCCGTGCCATTGCAAAGATCGCGGGGCTGCAGCCACTAATAAGACTAGCCAGCCATGACTCTCAGCCCTATCACTGCACGTGCTGCTCCAGAGTTAGAAACCTTACCTTTGTACTCCATAGGCTCAAGGCGTGTTTCTTTTTTTTTTTTTTTCTTTTTTTTTTTTTTGGCTAATATAGCTACTGATATCAATGTCCTTAGGCTCGAGGCTAACTCGTCATTCTTGCTATTGAACGATTGCTCCATATGTTTACATTAGCGCTCCCATCAACTTGACTTGAATCAACTCGACTCGATCTAAGTCAAATTAGCCTTACAATAACATGCAATTAAGCTTGAAATACAGCAGCTTGATTAATCAATTTGTTCCTGTCTTTCGCATCATAAATAAATTCTCCCTTCGGACCGTAATTTATCCGATCCTCGGTCCCACACATACCACCTTAGTTGTTCACCAGTTGACTTTTAGCCCACTAGGTACGCAATTTGTTGAGATATTGTTTTTTATTGAGGATATGACATAGAAATCTCAGCCAATTGCAATATTGGCCCCGTCATGTCGTCCTAGCGAAATGGTCAAGTCCAACTCGTCTTTTGGTGAGCGCAGTTCGTTCACATCGGAGCTCCACTTCTAGGAGAAAACAGGAAAATGAATGTGAAAATTTAATAATCTTGATCAAACTCAATGCACATCCGTTAGTTAGTAATAGCATACTTCCAGCCAGTCACCATGATGTAGGGTGACGATGCCGAATCGTGAAACGCGAAGCTGAGTCATCTAAGGATAATGCGCTGACCCCAACGGATCATGATTTGACAGATCATATTGCAATTTTCATCACTTTCGGGAAGTCAAGTTGCATATGCCAAGCGTGAACTGATTACTAGATATATGTTAACTGATCATAGGCGTCGATAGTATGCACCACTCCGACAGCCCCCGGCATATCGCATAGGCAACTGAGCACAGAAAATACGTGTTTGATCGACATTGGTGTAAAACTGGGCAGTATCCTCCACAGGGCAGTTTCTCATGCGTCAGCCGCCATTCCTGTGTCCACTATGGCGCTCGCGCAGCCTCCAGCGACCAATAAACTTACTCGGCATAAATGCTGCAGCCGCGGTTGCGGAGCCGACCTCCCCTCATCATCACCCCCTCACGCGCACCAACCACTTGCAGCAGCTCTATAAAACAGCCCCGCGCACTATTCTCGGACATTTTGCGGAAACTAGACTATCTGTATTCTTCTCATACAAAATCTATCATCATGCCCTTCAGCGCTGAGGTCGTGTCCAAACTTCGACAGACAGTTGACGCTGCCTGCACGAACCCGACAACCGACATTCCTGGAGTCACGGTCGTAGTCGTCGACAAAAATGGCAGCGAGCTTTTCAGCCACGCCGCCGGCAAACGAGGCGTCGTCTCGTCGGAGCCAATGACTCTCGAAAACATTTACTGGATCGCCTCGTGCACCAAAATGCTGACAGGCCTTGCCTGCATGCAGCTTGTGGAGCAGGGCACTCTCAAGCTGGATGATGGAGAGCAGCTCGAGGGAATTCTGCCAGAGTTGAAGGACCTCAAGGTGCTCCGACCAGACAAGACATGGGAGGACAAGAAGAAGGCCATCACGCTTCGCATGCTTCTGACACATACTGCGGGATTTGGTTACACATTCTTCAACGAGCGTCTGCGAGACTGGGCGTACCCAGCTGGTGGCGACGAATTCTCTGGAAGGGTCGAGGATATCAAATTTCCTCTCTTGTTTCAACCTGGCGAGGGCTGGGAATACGGAGTCAGTAACCATGATGCATCGCACAGGGAAATAAGACTAACGACAAGCTTAGGTTGGCATCGACTGGGCAGGCATTGCACTTGAGAGAACCACTGGTCTGACACTGAACGCCTACCTGCAACAGAATGTGCTGCAGCCGCTGGGAATCAAGGAAACGACCATGCTTCCGGATGACAAGATGCGATCCAAGCTCGCCTTCATGCACGGCAGAGACCCAGATGGAACCCTGAGGCCGAGAAACCACGTCCTTCGACAGCCGTTGGTCGTGGACCTGGCCAACGAGTCAGAAACAAGCAAGCTCTTCAACAGTGGCGGCGCTGGCATGTTTGCAAAGCCGCAAGAATATGCCCGTAAGTTGTTAGTATTCTGGAGGTGACGTGCGCTAAATTTTGTACAGAGGTCCTGTCTGTTCTTTTGAACAATGGAACATGTCCCCGCACCGGCGCCAAGCTTGTCAGCAAGGAGACTGTCGACGAAATGTTCCGCAACCAGATCCCAGAATTTCCCGACCACGGCCGGCAGTTCTTTCCCGCGGCCAAGCCCGATCTGACAAACCCCGTCCCGGATATTTATCCCGTGGCGGGAAACCCGCCTCAAGGCTGGGGCCTCACCTTTATGCTGAGCAACGGCGGGGTAACTGGGCGATCAAAGAGCACAGGGCACTGGGCGGGCCTGTCCAACCTGTGGTGGTGGTGCGATCGGGAGACTGGTGTCGCGGGCATAGTCTACACTCAGGTGCTGCCATTTGGCGATCCGAAAGTATTGGGACTATGGGTAGACGTTGAATCCCAGGTATACAAGGCCCTCAAAGAAGGAAAGTAGATCATTTATATCCACAGGACGTATGCACGATGCACAACTTCAGCGAGTACTGCAGTGTCGCTCGTGTGGGTTGACAAGACGAGAAGTGTTGACCAGGGGATCTAAAGCAGATAATTATATTACACAAGTTTGAACAAAATCGGGGCTTCATCAATCGTGTTCTCGTCTCATCCAGCGAGCGCTTCGCCATCCATGTAACCGTGCACGTAGCATTCGCCAACCAGCTGATAGGTCGACCCTTGCTCACCACCAGTTGTTTCCTGCAACAAGACGGGCACCGAACATCCGAAAAGGATGCAAACGACATCATTCGGTTGCATAGTTCGCGGGCCCAGCCCAAAGATATTGTCGCCGCCTTCCGTCGCAGAAGGGCATTCGAAAAATTTGCGGTTCCACACAACCCTAGGCGTTTATTAGTCTACCCATAGAATAGTAGAAACTTGATACAAATCATTTTATTTCTATCATATTTCCATATCGTTGGGACAAAAAGCAAACATAGCCTGGCTATTCTATCTTCAATTTTTTCTAGCTTTACAACTAGTTCTGCTATAAAGCACGCGCGTGCCCTAGCCAGCACTAATGTTCAAAAACTCACAATGCACAGCGGCGTTTTCGTGCACAAGTGGAACCTGATTATGCGAGTCATTTACAAGTTTTATAAATATCTGCTAATGAATATGCGTCTAGCGCGTGTATAATCGAAAATACAACTTTTTATCAGTCAATCCGTCCAAATCCACGACACGTCTTCCCACCTCGGTTCTAACATGTCGCGTTTCGACTAAGTGGCAATGGGTCTCCACTCTAAGCTCGAGCAGGGATTCTGCTGCGCGAGGTCCATCCAAAGGCATCGACAGATCGCTTGCCCATCAAGGTAACACTCTCGGCATAGTCGCTGGTTCCCAGGGTTGGCTCGGAATCAGCAGGAGTGCAGGAAGGCTGCTCGCCCGAGTTGCCCAGAGCACCGTTGACAGCCGAGTAGTCGTACTTGGCCTCGGTCGTGGCAATCATGTTGGTAGCGGCCTCCTCAGTCCAGCCGTTGATGAAGTCGCCGTGCGAGCAGTAGGCGTTTCCGCAGGCCAGCTTGAGAGGGGCGGTGCCGCTCCAGCCGTTGGGAAGGGCCTTGCGCAGGTCGTATCGGATGCTGAAGCGGAGCTGGGGCATGGACTTCATGCCGTCGGGGCAGGTCTTGCCGCTCTTGTAGGCGGTCTCGAGCGTCTGCTCGTTGACGCACTGGGGGAAGTAGAGCAGAGTCTGCAGGTGGGTGCTGCAGGTGCTGCTGGGGAAGCCGTTGGCATCGGCCGCGACGCTGTCGCCCTCGCAGAACCACTCAATCTTGGCATCGGCAGGCATGCCGTTGGCGTCCTGGTTCGTCGCCGTTCCAGCCACCATTTTCAGGTTCTGGGGAATGGCAACCTCGGCGGCCGTCTCGCCAAGGTTGTAGTAGGCGCTGAAGCGGAACAGGGGCACGGGCTGGTAGGTGCTGCCGGAGTCGGTGGTGTAGAGCAGCGTGGGGACCCAGTAGACGGACAAGTCGTTGGGGTTCTCGGCGTTGGTGCAGCCGGCCTGGAGCTCAGCGCTCGTGTTGGTGTGAGCCGTCACGCCGTCGGAGCCAAAGAACGAGTGCAGATGCGACTCGGTGTAGCTGCCAGGGTACACAATGGGGTCGACGTTCTTGTAAAAGATGGGCGACATGATGTTGACCTGGGTGTAGCCCTGGGCGAGCTGGGCCATCAGGCCGCTGACGATGGCGGCGCGAAACATGTTTGTGGCGGAAGGCATCCTGTGCTTGTGTGAAAGAACGAATTGAATCGAGTGACGGGCGAAAGTGAATGAATAAAGTTGTTTAGAAAACGAAAGTAAAGGATTACAAAAGAACGGAAGGCGTAAACCGGCAGACCTGGCCGAAATGATTGAGCAACGACTTGAAGAACAAAGCAGCAGAACCAGTTCGCGAAGGCTTGAGATATTTATCATTGTTTCTGGTGATCCCCCTTTGAAACCTCAAACTAACCCCTGGAAAATGTTCCATGGCCACCGCTCGGGTCTGGGTTTCCTGGTCCAGCATTAAAGTCCGCGGGAGACTGGATAGAGACCTTGGCGGTGTTTCAATATTCCCCAACGCTTATTTTCCGTTTGTTCGGACGAGCGCAGCGGCAGCATCCAGCCGCCCTGTCAGACCTCCTGGGTTCACCTTGACGGTGGTGCTGTCGCCTGATGAGGATAAGCTTGAAATCAGACGGTGGTAGAGAGATTGAGCAGGGGTCTTGATTGGTGCAAATATAAGTCGCTTGTTAGATCCAGATGCGCCTGGGCCATGATTAACGCGTTTGGGAGCCGTGGATCTGGCACTTAATTTCGCTTCCTCGTCCCAAATGCCTGTCTCGGAGCTATATGACGGCGGGTATAGTCCATTGTGGGGTCAATGCGCCATGCGCGGTTGGTTGACACATTGTTTCAAATCCCGATGCTACCCAAGACCCATAAACCGCGTTCCCGAAGACGTTTCAGGCGCGCAGCCTACTCGACGAGAACGGATATGCTGGGCCAAAAAAGTCCGGAATTGAGGGTCGTGTGCATGTTGCAGCAATGCTCGTGTAGATGTTTGCACCAAATTTGTCTACCAATGTCATGCATGTCAAGTGTGCTGACTATGCTACTGGATCTACACTGGCACCTAAAGACAGGAGATTTGGCGGATGCCATTCCGCTCATGTGGTGCATTGGGTACATACATGAAAATTGCTATTTTTACCGGCTTTTCCGAATTTGGCGTTGTTGAGATATTCGTATCGAGCTGCACGGATTTGTCGGTCTACCGTAGACAGCGGCCACCCTACAGCTAGTTACTTTGTCGGTCTAAAGCCTAGCCCGGAGGGATTGCATTTTACTAATAGGATATTAATGAACGGATGTCAAAAATTAGCGATCAAAAGATTGATGCATACCCACTACCCTATAGGCTACCCCACGAATACTGCTGTTACATCTCGGAGCAATTGTTACCGCTTTTGTGGCTGCTCAGTAAAAAATGTGACCTGGAAGGTTGGACAAGTTATCAGATGGCAGGAGAGGAAATGAGACCGATCTTATCTTAATGCAATGAAAGGGCGGCTAAAGGCATGGTGTTCCTTCGGTGAATCTTTATGCGGGCGAGGATTCACGGCATTCTTTACAACATCAAACTACAAAGAGGCATTTTCAATTAAGGTATCATCTATAGTAACAACTATATCTTGACGAACCTCAATCAAACCTTCTGTAACCTTCCGTTGGCTAGGACTACCACAGCATCCCTTTCCCCGCCTGTATACCCATCCAAAGTGATAAGTCTGTGTGAAACAATAATGACGGTGTGTCCTTTTTTGGTGAATTCTTCATCAAGAATACTGTGAATAATAGATTCGGTAGTAGTATCAAGAGAGGAGGTGACCTCATCCAAGATGACGACGGGTTTTACGCCACAAGCTCGCAACGCATTCGCTTTAACAAGTGCTCGACATAGCGCGAGCAGTTGACATTGGCCCACTGACAGCTCCTGGAGAGCAGACAACTTCCGGTCAAGAATTGGATGTTCACCGGGACTCAATGGTGTTATGTTGGTGGTTGCTGTTGTTTTAAGGCGTGTGTCGCTTTGGGAGAAATGTGACCACAAGCCCGTTTTCGTCAATGAACTGACGAGAATTTTATCTGATGAAGAAGCGCCTGGATCCAAGTTGAAACGCAAAGTTTCGTTGGGCAAGAGGAGGGGATCTTGTGAGACTGCAATGAAGCATCGCTCTCTTAACAAATCTAGCCCCACCAGTTTAATGTCAATCCCGTCTAGCTCGATTTTTCCAGACTGAAGTTCCAGAAGTCGCAATAATGTTAGGAGTAAGGTGCTTTTCCCACTGAAATGTGTTAATACCCTGATAGGCATTATGTACTTGTGAGTTGACGTACCTGCCCGTGCGTCCGCAAATAACTATTTTCTGACCAGCTTTGATGTTCAAGCTTAGATTCTGTAAAGCGACAGACTCGGGACTAAGTTTCGTGCTTTTTAGCTACATATGTTACTGTTGTTAAGGATTTTAGGAATTTACTTACTTGTAGGATGCCGTTATGTTCTTGAATTCAACTTGTCCTCGGGATGGCCAATCTTTGGGAGGATCCAAGTTCAATGCGTTTGTACCTTCGATGGGCGTCTTCTCCTCGAGCGTCTTCAAGCGAGCAATCGCCCCAATGGAGGTATCCAATGTAGCCCAACTGTTCACGAGTTTTATCAGTGTTGAGTTGACGACTAACATAATGTTTAGAGCGATGCCGACTTGTGCACCACTGATATGCTCTCGATATATAACGGCTATCGCAATAACGCCCGTTGCAAGAGCCGCGGAGAAAAGATCTAGCACAATTTTGAGCCACCTCTGAAGACATATACGGAGAAATTCTGGCCGTTGGGAATGGTCGACACTCGAAGTGTTATGGCGGATTACGGCTCTGGACCAGCCAAACGCTCGTATTGTTTCGAGACCCTCGATCTAAGAAATTAGTACTGAATGGAGACTTCTCGGTAATTTACTTACAGATTCTAGAAAGCTTGAAAAGACCTTGGCACGCGACTCTAGCTCTAAAAACTGGAGCTGCTTTGATGTTTGGAGGTAGACTTTTTGGACAAGATAGACCAAGATAATGCTGGGTGGTAGCGATACTGCGAGCCATTTTTCAGCTACACAGAGGACGATGATTTGCATAGCCAGCTTAAATATTTCTGAAAATATCGTTATTTTGCAATCTACCTCAAGAAGAAACAAGAAACTCACGAACTAAAATAGTCTGAAGCGCCGAAGGTAATTGTTTATCAATGAGTGGGATATCTTGACTGAACCTACGGATTATTAGCATCAGATTATTCGCCTCGCGTGAGGTCTTGCCTGTTGAGAACAGAGCCACTATCGGTGTTTGAAAAATATGATAAAGGCGCGCTAATACACTTTAGCTAAATATCCTATCACTCCATGAGAGGTTTAGATGCACTATACCTCGTGATGATATGTAAAAGACGGGCATGTAGCCGTAAACCGGATTGCGGAGCAAGACGAATGACAACAGACCTATTGAATTATCAATGATAACGAATAGATAGCCTTTTTCTCTAGAGGACTCACCACATCTGCATACTCGTTGACATCCATGACATGGTGGACAGGAATAGAAATCCGCAAACATAATATGCTGTGCCTCTGCTGCCCGACTCTGTCCATAACTGAAGCCAGTACTGGGGAGCGGTAATGAAGAAAGAGTATAATGCCGTCAAGGTGATAAGTAAAGTGAGGTTATTATAGCCAACGAATCCCAAATAATACCCTATTTTCTCATCAGAAGCAGTCAATGCTATATGGGAGCAGCTTACTGTATAAAGCTAGATCACCAGCCTTCCTAGAAAGATCTTGTTCCATCTCATCTTTGACCCTCAACTGCGCACTGAGTTTATCAAAGTTTGATGACAAGGCTCGGTTATTTCCGATTTGAAGGCCAGATGAGAACTTTTCTATCGATGCAGCCTTTACTTTGATGTTCTGCCAGGTCCCTTGATCTGCTATTCCACGATCTCCAAGAACCACGATGTGATCTGCGGCTTGGAAATATTGGGCTGTCCAGAAATCAGCTGAGAAATGAGAAGAATTGATAGAGTGAAACTCACTGGAATTAGAAACGAGGAGAACGGTAGTCTTCAACTGGCTTGTTATGCCCGTGGGACTAAAGAGATTATTAAACACGGTTTGCTCCGTGTCGCCATCTAGTCCACTGAAGGTGTCGTCCAGTAGAAGTACATCGTATTTTGCAAACAGTGCGCGCGCTAATGCCTACGATCGTCGTTAATTATATACGTGTCTCAAATCCTGTGAACTTACCACACGCTGTCTTTGCCCTCCAGACAAATTAAGCCCCCGGCTACCAATTTGGGTCTTGTCTCCATCGGGAAGGGAATCGAGATCGGGCCCGAGGCAGCACAGTTTTATTACTTCGTGATACCAACTTTCATCATTCTTTTCACCCACATCGACTATGTTGTTGGAACCGTAAATGGCCTCTTTGATCGTACCGTTGGGTAACCATGGTCTCTGTGCGCAATACGCAATTTGCTGGCTTGATACCTTGATTGAGCCGTGGATGAGAACTACCTCGCCCAGAATAGCGCGCAATAGCGTTGACTTCCCGCTACCAGTAGGGCCTGATAAAATCGTGAGTGAACCAGGAATTATTTTCAGAGTGACGTTCTCCAAGACCGGGTATTTGCTGCCGATTTGTAGTTGATGAATGTCGATGACGGGGTTGCACTTTGTCTGGTTTGACAAAACTTTATCCGAAGCATCTTCTGGGAGAGCTTCCCGAAAATCTTGGAGAGGTGAACGGAGTAAGAACTTTTGGATCCTTTCAAACCCGGAAAACGCCGCCACTGCTCGCGGTACGATTGTCATGACCATATTTGCAGGATGTGTGACCATGCCGAGAATAGCCATGGTGGTGAATGCCGTTTCTGTGTCCAGCTCGTTTCCACGCGCCGCAGATATGATTGCGAAAAGAACGAGCGTGATAGCTGGAGAGAATATTCCCAGCGCATTGGCTATTCTTATGTTAGCTGGCGGAAAATGCCCACGAAATACAACGAGTACGACAAACCAGACGCGTTGTAATAAACATTGACCCATCTCAACTTTGAGGCCTCCCAAAGCTCCATCTTGCGCAGATCTTGAATGCGGTCGAAAAGATGTCGCTGGAATCCAACCATTTTGACGGTCTTCATTCCGCTGAGCATTGAACTTGTAGCGGCCATGCGATTTTGCGTTGCATCGTTCCAAGACTTTTGGTGAGGTCGGAGGTGCTTTGCAACAAACCGGCTCATGCGTGAGCATACTGTGGCTTTTAGTGGCAGGCTCCAAGACTGACGGGTGCAAACATACGGTAGATCAAAAAGAGCAAAAGGGGCCAGATCCATCCAACCTGACTGGCCAGAAGGGCAATTCCAATGATTACTTCCACAACCTGAGCCCATGTGTCGTGAACCATGCCAGCAATGCCATCAAGACTATCTGCATCAGTACTCATCAGTGTAGTAGCCTCGCCGTTGTCATAGGCGATGCTCGGAGATTTCATTGTATGGTCATGAATAAGCCCCACCAAAGCACTTCTCGTCATAAGCTTTAGCTTGCTAATGCGGTGTCTATAACTGGACGTGGAGAGCTAAGAGACAGAGTAAGTCACTGATGAGGGACGAAAAAGAAATGGGAACCCACAGCAAGACCAATGTAGATTATGACAGATGATGTGATAAGCCAGAACCCCTTGTTGTCATCTAAGCTCACCGGATATTTCGCTGCATATTTAACGGCTTCTTTGATCAAAATAGGCTGTGAGTAGGTGAAAATGATCATGAGCAGCCTAGGTATGACGGCGGCGAAGAATGGTTTCTTGAGGCACTCGAGTAGTACCAAAGGTAGAGTCTTCTTAGTTTCTGGCTTGCCTGGTTTCGTTAGAGGCAGAAAAGAAATGGGTCTCGAGCTGTTGGCCTACTTCGTTGAGACCAAGCCTCAAGAATGGCCTCCCTTGTTAACTCCGGCTTCATGTCGTGACTGAGAGTGGGCATGTCCTTGTATTTAAGGACATTATTGTATCCACGAAAAAGGATGGGATTAACCCATATGAAAAAGGCTCTGCTTAGCACGCCATAGGACTCTTCGGGAGATCTATGTGTGACGAGAGTGTCAGATGGTTGGTGCGAGGGAGAGAGTGATACAAATAGGGCGGTATTGATTAAACAGCGAAGAAGTATCGGACGTAGAGCGCTTGCGTCGCTGGGGATATGGCAATGCAAAATTAGATGGAGGGAATCGCAGATGATTGCCGTTAGAAGATAGAGCGTGGTAACATCCGAAGTGCGCTGAGACCATCGTTCTTCTTGGAGCAAACCTAGACTGAGACCAAGAGTAGACAGAATAGAAGCCAAGGTTGACGCTGAGAGACTAGCCTTGTACTCTAAACCTAGCCGTGAGATTTCTGACCAACACGATGACAACATGGCTACAAGTAATACTGCAAGGGCCTGGACCGTGAAGATTAGATGCGCGTTACATCATCCTTGAATGAGGGAATACAGACAGCCTTCAAGCGGCCTCTCCGGTTTCCGGTGCCGTGGATACCAGAATTGCCATGCTTCCAAATTTGAACCGGGAGTATCGAAAGATATATCGCGGATGAGGCTGCAGACACAAGATGCAAAACGAGTGTGGGGGTTGGAGCCATGCTGGCGGCTTCGAATTAGCGGTCAGATAACGAATGATGCGCAGTCGGATTATGAGTTGGTGAATTTGAGGGATGAATTGGGTGTTGACAGACTGCTTCTCCAACAACAAGGGAGACGTAAACGGTGTCACACGAGCAGCATTTAAGAGGAGGATGACGATTGCGACACATTGCGCAAGGCTCCAGCATGGTGCTATCGATACGAGGATCTTGGCCAATGGCAGAGGCCATGGTAATCTTGGCACATTTGTGCAAGGGACCGAGTCAACAAGGCTCATTCATACACCAATAGAGCGCGACAACCCCGCAGGGTTCCTGGCCCATGCTGGTTATCCCCCAGGAATTTAACAGTTAAAAATAGTTGATTAGTTTGCATAAATTGTACAAATATGACGCCAAACCACCCATGGAATGGTGGTGCGAAAACGCCCTAAGCCCTATCTGGTACACGCCGAACATGGTGTCTGGCATCGAGTTCCCCCAAAAACGCCCTCAAAGCTGTCTCGGTCCGTCCATGAGCCTGCTCGCCCTCTTGCCGCGCCACTCCCTCATCTGAACTACGGGCGACCTCAGCGTTGACTCCTCCGGTCTGTCTTGCGCAACCTCGCCCTCGAGCCCGAACCCATGTTTCTCATCCCCAGCTGTGTCGCGAACCTTTCCAAAGCCGATTTTTACATTCCTCACATTGGAGCTGTCGCCGTCCCATCCTATATCGTTCAAACTCCTCCCCCGCGTCACGGCCACAATGGATGAAAACCTGTTGTCGCGGTATGTGCTTTCGTGGCGCATGGCGCTGATGCCGAGTATGACTGCGATGGTGGCCAGGAGGATTGCAACGCTGTATACTAGCCACAAGTCTCGTGGGTGGTACTTGTAGCGATTGCTCGTTTGCTCTTTGATGCAGTCGTATTTCGAGTGGTTGTAGCCGTAATCCATATCCTGCTTGGCCGTTTTGCTCGGGTCGTATGCCCATGATACGGCTGCAAATTGCGGGTCAGATAATAGTGACAGGAGCAGGTCCTCGTAGAATCCTTCGACTTCTTTTGCGAAATGGTCAACGGCAAGGTAGTTTCGCTTTTCAATAAGCCTCGTGACGATGACGTTGCTCGTCGATGTCTTGTCTTGAATGGCAATACTTCCATTGAGTGCATCCCGCAATTGCTTCCCCACAGAATGATAGGCGGCGGTCAACCGGTATTTATCCAGATCCCTCGGATGGATATACTTGCTGGAGGGCGTGGCCGTCGTGTTGTCAAATAGCCCGTCGTTCGCGTCCGACGATACTCCTGGTAGAAACCTTGTCTCCATAATTCTCGAGATGTTTTTGCGTTGCGTGACCTTTGTGTACTGTAGCCCATTGAGGTACGTCATGTTGACGGTGTAATTCGTGTAATAATGTTCGCACCCAATGATATTCGGAATAAACGTCTTGTTTGTCCATGCTGAGGTGTTTGACTTATCAGCGGGGACATCTATCGGGTCCAACTCGGTGCTCGCGTAACCGATCCACATCAAAGGCTCCGTTCTGAACACACCCAAATTTTCGGGCCACGGCGGTTGAGTTAGCGGCATTCCACCTGGGTTGACGTCCTCGAGCTGTCTGCCATAGTCACCCTGGTCAGTTCTTGCGTAGTAGAGCTCTGTCCCCACTGGAACGAGCATTGTTGTGTTGAAGGGTGACTCGGATCCCCTGATAGTCTTCACGGTATCATTGATGCCCGAGGCAACTTGAGAACATTTGTAACCGGGCCCAACGAAGTTTATGCTCACAGAGCAATTCCATCCTTCGCCGCATATGATGTTACTGATGTTGTCTTGTGGTACTGCTTGGCCGAGGTAGATGCTTTTCATGGCAAGCCTTTCGAACTGTTTGCTACTAGAGGCCCAGTAATCAAACGAGTCCGGGTCACTGTAGCTAAAGTTATCATATACCTTGGTTGCGTTCCAGATAGACACCGACAGCGGATAGAGGCCATCCTTGGTTTTAGTGGCATTGCGCCAATAGTTTGAGATTTCATGCGTAAAATTGAGTGTTTGAACCCCAGGGCATGTCGTGTTTAGGGCAATTCGCTTTGGTTGGACCGAAAGCGTTTCCGACGTCAGAATGACCACCAGTGGGGTTGACCAAATATACAGAGCAAGAAGCATGGCCACCCTGGCGCGCTTGAATGCTTCCCAGTGCAGCAAGGCCAACAAATCTTCGGCAGCCGCAAACAACGAGTCGACAACACTGAGGGGCAGTATCTTGCGACGGACAATCATCCACACACGTTGGCGGTAGGCTAGAATGACAGCGGTGACGAGGCTTGTTTTTGCGAAAAAGGCCAGCGCAGTTCCATATCGAAGTTTTCGCAATTGCTGATCGGGCAATGTACCGTCAAGATGGCGGTAGTAGGCATGATGGCCACACGCAAAGGCGATACCCGCGAACAGGAAGAACACCATACTCCAAGCAGGCGTCCAATAGCGCTTGTAGTAGACTGAAACGGGTGTCCACCATCTCGGTGGCCCCCTTGGAGGTGTGCTTAGTGGGGTTGGCGATCGATCGCCGCGAAACGGGTTGAGAAGTCCAGCCAGGCTTTCGCCTCGTTGACTGTATAGTGGGGGATTCTGCTGCAAGGGGTCCCATCCATGCGACGGAGACGGGTGCCCTGAATCATTGGAGTAGCTGGAGTCGTATGCAAAGAAGGGACGAGGTGAGTTGAAGTGGCCCGGGTATGAGATTTCAGGGCTTGTCGGCGAACTGAACGTTTCCCTTGTTTCTGAATTTTGCGCCGGGCTGCTGTACGGGTTATGTACCGGCTGCCAATCGGCATTTCTCGAGTCGTAAGCCATTTCCAGGGCTCAGACACCGTTGGTGTCGATGCTTGATGGTTTGGTGCGATCGGCTGGCTGCGGGGGATGGAGAGAGAGTCAAGGGCCAGAGGGAAGGCCTGTTTTCCGGCCAGGTGTGCTAGTTTAATGGCATTTTGCGCAAATAAGGGACCAGCCACTTATCCGGGCAAGCTAACCAATTTCTTTGAGCCGCAACCCAGCTCGGGCGGGAGTGGTTGGGCTCCGGATTCCGATGCTGGTCACCCTCTTGCCGCGTGGTTGCGGCGCCGAGGCGCTGGGGATCGCCCATGCTGGCTCGTATGTGATTGCGTGGTGCAACGCTGATGACCAACACTCTGATAGACGGCGTACCGGCGTCCAATCGCCGCCGGCTCTGGTCAGCCGTGGATGCGGTGTGGTTGTTGCGAGGGGGCAGGGGTGGGGAAGAGACGAAGGCTGCCATCCCCGGTCAGCCATAAGAAATTAAGACAGTTTGTCTCTGCCAAGAGAGACCAGCTGACTGCAGGACCCGGCCAAGCTGAGGGGTCGATTCAGCCCTAGATGCGCTTCTGGATGGTTCGTGGATGGGGGGCCGATTTCATATGTGAAACGAGCCAATACACGGGCCAGTATCTGCGGGATATATCGAATTTTATGGAACTCGTGAGGCCCTTGAGTGAATCCACTAGCACAGGTACGAGCGGGGAGGCAGTCGGGCATCTTGGCGCTATCGCGATCCCACACGCCGAGAGACATTTTTACGTTGGCTGCTGCCACAAAAAAAAATCCAAATGGTGGACAACTGAGATACTTTTTCTGACTGACACTCGCATCTGACCCCACCAACCAAGGTCATCTTGCCATTGAGAGGGAGCCTGTTGCGACACTAATATGTGTGTCGCAGCCTGATTTCAAACCTCGGCCAAAACACCATCAATCATGGCGCAATCAAAAAGCCACCTCCTGCACTCCAGGTCCAGCTCACCTGCAAGAAACTTGGTTCTTGCGCTGGCAGCCATTATCCGCTGCGCGTCACCACCACAACTGGGCGCGCTCTCGGACTCGAATAGACAGGCCAACCTTGTGTTGCGCTGAATCAAATGTCGCCCAGCGCCATGTTGTGCTGAATATTACGCGACGAAGGAAATGCAATCGGTCAGAGAATTTCAACAACTCCATTCCATCATGGAGTGGCCCAGTGGCAGAATGCAACTGGCTGCTGCAGACCGGCGACGCTGTCAGATTCGCCACATGCCAAGCCAAATCATCCGCACCACCTGGACGAAAATGCAAAATGGCCAAGCCTTCGGTAATTCCTCCCCGCTCGGAATGGGGAGTACCACTTAAATTCTCATATTTCCCCGCCGCGCCTTCATCCCAAGCGACTCGCCGCCCATCGGGCGTTTTCGAGCATACGTATCGCATGGCCTGCTGTGTAATCGACGGCCAAATTCGTCTGATCAAGGGAACTTATGCATACTTTTAGCCATCACACTGTTCGCTTCTTAGGGTTACGAGCTCCGCGTCAACGCTGACGGCCGGGGCGATTTTAGTGACTGTGTCTCAAAACGGTTAGTCAGGATCACAGGTCCCGCGGCTTACTGTACACACACTGGAGCTGCCGGGCCAATCTAACGACTCCAGGTATCAGTCGCCGTGGCGCAAATGGGGCTTGCGGGCCTCTCCGGTGGTGCACGGCAATTTGTGCAAGCTACTGCCTCAAAGCCGACAAAGGTACCACGAATGAGAAAAAGGCATTACAAAAGAGAGGTGAGACGATAAGGCTGACTAGGACGCAACCTGTGGCTGAGTAAGGCGCAATGCCGGAGCTAGTCAAGCACAGCAGCCAAGATCCACATGAGATGTCCTGTTGGGACGCCACCGAGGCTTTTGAGGATTATCCATGCAGCGTAAATCGGTACCTTGAAATGATACATGAGCCACGAATGCCTTTGTTTCTGCTATGAAGAATATTTAGCTACATTTTTATTGAAATTTAGGCAACAGCCAATTCACTTGACTCAGCGCTCTGTGTCCTACCGCGCGTCTGCTTGGCGCATTCCTTTTCAATTTGCCTGCGCATCATTTTGCCTTGATGATATTCGTCCGACCAAATGTTGCATTGATAAATAACGAGTTGTACCTACTAGGCAATAGGGCCCGGGCATTTGGATTGCGCCCATTCCAGGGGTTAGGTGTTAGGTTTCTATTGTAACTATTGTAAAAGCTTTATTCTAGCCTGCAGCTTTGCGATTTATTAGTTCATGCTGTGACAGCAGCCACAGTGTCACTATAACTGGTACTTGGGCTTTAAATGTATTAATCGTGATAACTCAGGGAGATGAAAGCCAGCACATGCCATTGTTGGATTAAGAGTTCAACTTTCGTTTGTAATATTTCTCCTACCACTGAAGAGGATTCTTCTAGAAACGACGTGAATCATATTCCGTTTATTCCCCAAATACAAGTTGTTGAAAATAATAAGGGCCTCGATACATGCAATTGTCTAGCCGAGGAATATGTAACAAGTGAAGCATACACGGAATACGAGAAATTATCTTTGAACACCGTGTGTTCTTTTCTCTGACGACAAACTAAAAAAAGAAAGATTTGCAAAGCAGCCTCTGAATTAAGATGCATCTCGACCACAAGATCCCATGGAAAACTAGTGCATCTCATTTCACTCTGGTGAAATCCGAGACAAGCGGCAGCTATGATCTCGTAGCTCTCAACCTGCCTCCACAAAGGGCAGCTCTAGCTCACTTCAGCCGCGTGCTCGGTGCGACCATCAAAGAATTTTCCGACACCGAGATAACCAAGGTTGAGTCCAGCCAGAAGATATGCAGCGGAAAGCTGTTTTCAGACGACGTGCTCAACTTCCCCGAACGCTGTTTCGGCTTGGGCTCGCATCAAGTGAATTCTGCTCTGCACAATCCGTTGACGGAATCACACCAAGATCTAAAGTACTGGCAGAGCCGAGCCAGCGAAGAGGATGGCACGCTCCGTAGCACCGGAAACGCTGATCTCGCTGAGGCGGTCAAGATGCTAGTCATCATAGCTGCCGTGGGCGAGGCCAAAGTGCTTCGTCACGAGGCCTTGTCCGCTCTTCTACGGCTGTCGGAGCACGTTCCCATATCTGACCTGCGACACCTTAGTTGGGGCCATGGATTTGGAGTGGACCTTGTTGCTGGTGTAGCGTTGGAACTATACGTGCTCCTAAACTTGGTCGAAGCAGTGCAATGCCATCAGAAGGAACAGGTGTCATTGCTGAGGGTCGAAAGGTTGATGCAATATCTGGGCCACACTGCACTACAGGACTACGACTACCCTGCACAGAACATCCCGCATCGCGCGTTCTGGAACTCTCTAGGAATCACAGACATGAACGCTCGGGCTCTGTTAGAGACGCCTGGTATCGAAACTGGGGGCGGGAAATCAGTGATTGATCCACTGGCATCCGAGGACGACGAGGTGCATCAGGAGGCGAGGAAGAATCTGAAGAAGTATTTGAAGGATTGCTTTGCGATTATGTATGTCTACGACGTTCTTCTCAGGCGTACCGTTGGTTCGGGTGAAGCTGAGGAGTTCTGGTCAAGAGAGATCGGAGGCATCCTCGGGATGTTAGGATGTGAATTGGAGGATGATTAAACTCTGACAAAGCTAGATGTAAAGAAATGTGCAATTCATATCATTTAGTTAATTTTGAAATAGGGCCCTTTCACAGCTGATCATGTCATAACAACAACAACACATTTATTGGGTTACTGTTTAAGGTAAGCTAGCAATCTTTGCAAGTTGTAATTACATGAAAAATAATTTTAGAATATAAATCAATCGGGCAATTGTAGGGACAAAGTTGGGATTAAAAAGCGCCATGTGGCCTAAGTGTCCGATTACATGTGCTTCAGTCATGTGCGTGTAGGGTAACCGAAAAAAAAAGTCAGGTCGTTGCAGACACTATCGTCCCAGCGTCCGGCTCAAGGGCCCTGTAACGAACTTGGCCAAGGCCGTATTTTCTTGTCTTTTTTGTCGTTGAATTTCTACTCGCCGCATATAATGTGTCTTCCAAACCTTCCAGTCTGCCTGGCTGAGCGGCCCCAGCAATGCCGCCCTGACGCTCACCTCGTCTGGGTCTAGCTTTTTAAGATCATCGACCCTTCCATTCATCTGCTTCTTCAGCCGACGAAGCTGGCGGTTCATAGCCAAGCTGAAATATGGACACGTAACGTTGACCCGGCTGCCCTTCTCATCGGCGGGGTAGACAAAGCTGCACTCAAAGGTGACGGCGTTGAGTTGGTTCCATCCTGGTTCGCCGTCCTCCGGGAGTGGGCCCCACACGTCGAGGGGTTGGTTAGACAGTGCACGTATGTCCAAATCGCGCTCGCCCGAGTGCAATTCCAGGCGATTTATTTTGTCGTTCCGCCCGCGCATATGGTCGAAGAGATGGCGGGCCGAGTCCGCGGTGAGGAGCGGTGCTGCTGTTCGTGATGGTGGAGCCATACCAGGCGGGGACCACAGCTCAACGGTTCGCAGGCGAGGGAAGGCGGCGATGGCGTCGAGGACTCCATAGTTCCATTCGTGTTTCGCATCTTGCTGGGGAGTAATATCAACGCTCAAGTGTTCGAGATGAGGCAGGCTTTTGCTGAGCTGCTCAAGGCTGGGGACTGTTGCCATGAGATGTGACCAGTGTCCCGGCTGGTGTATCTTTAGATACCGCAAAGTTGTACCAAACCGGGCTATTAATTTCGGGTTGTCAATGCAGTTGCAGCCAGTGATGCTGATTAGCTCCAGCGGGGCCGCGAGATCCTTCATGAAGTTCACATCAAAGTAAGAGATATCACGAAGCAGAAGCTCTTTCAGAGCTGTCAATCGAGGCGCCAAGGTGGACGTCAAGATTGTTGACAGATGGTTGTTCACCCGCACCAGCTGCGACCAGTCAAATACATATCCCCAGTAATCCCACTCAAACGTGTAGCCTCCGCTATCATACCCGACACCTTGCGGTCTTCCCTCCATTCCCCAGGGGTAGTGATTGACGCCCAGCTCCTTGAGAGGCTGCGGCCTTTCGCCGTTGACTAATCCTAGGCCACAGTAAAGTGAACCAAGTGGGTTGGGTCTGTATCCTTTGGGGTACCACACTTCCATATAGGGAATCCTGGTCAGCTTGGGGCACGAGAGAAGCACGCTTTTGAGCAGGCCCATCGTTTCGAGACACATTTGTTCCTCGTTGAAGCTGATGCGGACGGAGAGGGCATGAAGGTTCTTGTTGCTCGTAAGGGCATGCAGGAATGCTCGGGCATGTATGTGAGACTCCTCTATCTCATTACAGAAGACAGAAGTGTGCAAACTCGCCTTGGCAGGCAATGAGGACAGAATTGGCGCTGGGATGGAAGCAGTTATTTTCTTTTCGGGGTCTGTCAACATGCTCGAATCGACATTCCAATGCAACTCTTTCAATCCAGTCATGTCGGGCACAATGGTGGTGAGACGAGCCAAGACGGCATCGTATTGGTCTTGGCCCGGGCGATATTTATGAGCGCTGATTCCAAGTGTGTGGACCGCGCCGAGTTGGTCAAGGTGACTTACGAGATCAAGTCGGTCAAGCGCATGGTTGTCATCGCGATCGAGGTCGATTTGGAGGTCTCTGTGCTGGACGCTGCGGGCGATCGGATAGAGCGACGAGCCTAATGAGGCCACTATGCGCAGGTGCTCGTCTGAGAGGAAGCTGAAGATGTGCTTCAGGAGGGGCTCAGGCAGCTGCAACACTGTTGGTCGTGCGGGGTCCAAGGGCTCTGGCTGTTTTGTACGGCGCGGTGGCGGGCGAGAGCTTGCAAGGAGGTGCGCGAACTGAAGCCTTGGATACATGATGAAGATGGAATTGATTCATCCTATTTTTTTCTAGGATGGAGTAGAGCGGAACAAGAGAGAAAAGAGTGTATGTGGTTATGGAAATGTGCCTTGTTGTAGGCGCAGCCCCTCAGCTCGGAAGTAAATGTTGGATCTGCATGGGTCCATGGCTCAGCCGCACTGAACCCGCGTATCTTCCCTGTCTTTCCTTTTGACCCAAACGAACACAACAGCGAGTCCACTCAATGAGGGAGGGGCTTCAGTCTTTGTGTAGCAATTGAACTAGCCATGGCTTTGCCTAGCTATCTGTAACAACGTAGTACCCTTCATGGAGGTAACAATGCGAATCGTTCTCACTGAGGCAAAAGATCTAACAGAATTAAACACAGTCATCGCATTTACCCTATAGCACACACCTGTATATATCGCCTTTCGCGGCCCTCTCATAGCGGTCTACCCATTGTAATGGCTGGGGAGTTACACCATCTCACTTTTGCTCAGGATAACGCCCTCACAGCGGTTGCATGTTGCACGTGACCGCATGCATGTGGTCAGGCGAGGTGCCCATGAGTACTATCTGCCTCGTCAGGCTGAAGAGGGAAAAAGTTTAATCTGTTCCAAAAAAAAAAAAAAAACACTAGAAAGAGTAGTTTGTAGGAACAATTGCTGAGTGTTGAGCAGAGAAGTTAAATGTGAAAGCTAAATGTACAACCACGATGCCGAGCATGACAATGATAATCTTCTCCCTGTCTGTCTTCCTGGATATTTGTGCCTTGTATTGTACGTGACGGTCTATGAAGACGATGCACTTACCGCCGAGGCACTCGAGCCAGCCAGTACAAGCCGCAGGTTGCGGCAATATTAAAAATAATAAATGCCCAACCGATGCCAAAGTTCCTCCATCTCTCGTTGTACGCCATATTGAACTGCGATAGGAACTGATCGGTTGTCGCCATCGAACAATATTGACACTCATCCGTCGCCGATGGATCGACTAGGTAACCTCCCATGCGTTCGACAAAGGGCGCCAAGAAGGAATTGCAGTTTAGACCATCTTGCCCCGGCACATGTACTATCTCTTTAGATGAGCAGGTCACGTTTGACCCATGCAGGCCTGTGGTCAGGGCACCACTGACGAGGTACGTCATTGGGGACACACGATACATGAAATCCCTCCAGATGGAAGGCAGATCGGCGCGAGCCACTCCAACACCGCAGAACGCCATGCAGAGAACTGAAACCAAAGAGGCAGGAACACCTGCAAGGTCGGCAGTTTCAATGGCGGAAATAACAAGTTGGGAGAAGGTCGAAATCCAGAGGATAAGCTGCCAAAGAAAGAGGAATACAGTGAAGCCGCGGATGTGAATGTCGTCAGACGTAGTATTCTGAACGAAGCCGGCAGGATAATACCAGCAGAAAAAGAAGATTACGGCGGCTAGAGTGTTCCAGATGATCTCGACCAATACATTAGAGAGAATAAAAGCTGAATGAAAATATATGAGCATAATCTTCACAATATAGGGATCGAAGCCGCGTGTAAACGTACCAGTCCAGCGGTAAATCTTTGATGGCCTCTCTCGAACCTCGTAAAGAGCCCGTTGAGGAATGAACATAGGCATGACTTGTTTGCTGAATGGATTGAAAATGAGAAGACACATAAAAAAGGAATAAAGCTGATTCTGGAGGCCTTGGAGACTATTGTCTGCATGGAAACTAAAACCAATGAAAAGGGACTGGGTCATGGTTAGTTAGCATGGCGATACACAAAATCCGGTGTTGGTAGAACACTCACGAAGAGAATTGTTACCGATAGCTTGGACCAAATATAGACAGGCGATCTCCAGAAGTGCTTAAGGAGGCGCAAAAACACCTCCCGAAACTGTGTCGAAAAGGAAACAACAAATTCCCCGCCATGGGAAGCGTTGTGGCCAGGCAAAGTAGAAGAATCGGCGACTGGTCTCGCTGAGCGCAGTCGAGCCAGCTCATCCTTGACAGCCGAGTATTCGGGAGATGCACGCCAGATATCGAACCATTCAGGACCTGATGTGGACGGAAGAGTCGTCTTCAGCATCCACTCGGCTGGATTTGCCTCAGGCGGACAAGCCGGTGCCCCGTTCCTCTCTAGATAGTCGATCATGGTGCGGCTGTTCTCGCCAATGTCTAAATCTGGGTCAGAATCGAAACGGGTGGCGGAGCAACGGCAACACCGGGTACCACTCACCACCAAAATACACCGTCTTACCACCAGGTTGTAGGAGAAGCAGTCTATCAAATCGGGAGAAGAGCATTGCGGACGGTTGGTGAATCGTGCACAAAACGGCCTGTCCGCTTCGAGCAAGCTTCTCTATCAAGTCGCAGATAGCCCAGGATGTTTGGGAGTCAAGACCTGAGGTTGGCTCGTCTAAGAAGATGAGAAGCTCGGGTCTCGCGGCTAGCTCAATGCCGATGGTCAAGCGCTTGCGCTGCTCGACGTTTAAGCCCTCGCCAGGAACGCCGATAATTGCATCCACGTACTCCGCCATGTCTAGGATAGAGACGACTTCGTCTACGTAGGCCAGCTTTTCGGATTGCGGGATCTCACTGCTTTGCCGAAGAAGAGCGCTGAATTCCAACGCTTCGCGAACCGTCATGGTGTTCAAATGGAGATCCTGTTGCTGAACATAGCCAATCTGGTGGGCGAATGAACGATCGGTTGGCTTTCCATTGACCAACATGTCGCCGCTGAGAACACCCATCGAAATTCGGCCTGCCAGTGAATCCAGCAGTGTGGTTTTTCCTGCTCCAGAAGCACCCTTTATACTGGGTTAGCTCTATTCGTTAAGCTCCTCCCAATGGTTTAGTTCACTCACCATTAAGACTGTCGTTATACCGGGCTGTACCCAGCCGTCTACATGGTCGAGAATCCGTCGGTTCGTTCCCTTGATGCTGATATCGTAGCAGACATCCTCCCAGTGAAAGACGGACTTTCCACATGCACTGGGAGACGGATGTGGTGAGGCGATGGCGCTTTGCTCCATGGACTGCATCGACGACTTTTCCGTAGGCTGATGTTCTGTATACTGGTGTTCAGGGTCTTTTGAATGTTTCTGGGCGGTAGAAGGTGATCTACCCCGACGAAAGACGAGGATCTCGCCTCGGCTAGGTGCTGGACGAGCGTATTCCGCGCTGAGCACGTAAGTGAAGAAAAAGAATATCATGAAGCCGAAGAGGATACCCAAGTTCCTGTTTTTTAGTTAGCACCCAGATAGGATGAAGCATATTCTAGACTGTTCACCTCCACTTGTGAGCGGCGTAGTACTCATAAGTCTCTCCCATATAGGCATCCCCATCAACCACCGCTGAACCGGGTACAGCTCCAACCACTGCGCACGTGCTCTGTGAAGCCGTCAAATTGTCATACCCTGCTCCAGATGGGATGATACGAGCGCAAGGAAATTGGCGACCATGCAGTTCGTTGATCATCAACGCTTCGAAGCCATACGCCAGTGGGTTGATGTAGTTGATCCACCGTGCCCAACCCCGCATGGATCCAACAGGAAGGGTGAAGCCACTGTAGAGCATCAGGCCAAGCGTTAGAATAGCGGATGGTACCATTGCCTGGTGGGAGGTCCGGGTCAGGCATGCCAAGGTGCGATAAAATCCAGACATGGTCAGTAAAATCAGGTAGCTAGTGAGAATGAAAAAGAAGAAAGCCCCGACGTCTTGCCGCAGCTGTGCTAGAAAGTAGAGAATCAAATTGAACACGATAGTGTTGGTTGTCTTGTATGGCAGTTCCATCACGTAGCTAGCAATGGCCTCGGCGGATTGGTGGTACAGGGCGTATTGATTGTGTTTCTCTACCACGGGACGCTGAGAATAGAGTGTGAGAACCTGGCATGAGCTTGGTTAGCCTGATCAATCGTTGATAGTAGGTGGGGAGCAACGCCGAGGATAGACCCAACCAACCTCAAGCTCGCTTGCAAAGGCGTTGAAAAGCATAGCGAAAAAGATCAAACCCCCGCGGTAGTAGAGGCTGCTTGTACTCGGGTCTAGATTATAGAACATGCTACCTAACACGAAACCCATGATGAGGTTGAAGATTAGCTGGGCGATGGTAAACGCAGGATCCGCCACCAGTCGCTTCCAACTCCGCCACAGACAAAGCTGGACCTGGCGAAGATATGAAATCGTGTATGGCGACTGAATGCGTTGAGATGCACTACGCTCGGCCTTGTGGCTCGTAGCAAAATCATGGAACCGCTTGTCCTGGGGATGGTCACTTTGATAAGCGGATAGATGGGCAGCCAGGGCCTTGTGCTCTTCTGACTCACGCCATCGAGCGGCAAACTCGGCCGAAGTCCGGGGCACGATGGCCTCGCATCCGGCCCGAATCCGTCGCTCTCGAGGCGATGTCATGGATGTCAGGAAATCGGCGGTTGTCTGTCGTTCCGGTGCTGTGAGAAGTCAGGGACTCCGCCTTCCATCAAATGTGTACGGTGGCGATTCGAGATGCGAGCTTACACTCAAATCCTAAGTTTTCAAAGTACCGTCTTGCATCCTGTGTACGCCCAAAGAAAATCTGGCGTCCTTCATACAATACCGCGACCTTGTCAAAGACCTGTAACACATTAGCTTCTAGTACAGAATAGAACGGATTCCTGACTTGCATCGTATGCTGACTGAGGAGCTTGGTAGATGGCCACGACCGCCGCGATGCCCATGACGTCTGCTTGTACTCGGAGTGTTTTGCAGAAGGAAATGGCATTGTCGCTATCGAGACCACGCGTACTATTATCCCAGCATTGCAGCTTAGCCCGTACCAGAGCTGCTTCGGCAATACTAACTCGTTTGCGTTCACCCCCGGACACGCCGCGGACAAAGTCATTGCCGACTTTGCTGTTAATGGTGTGAGTATTACGGAACATGGACATGGTCACGTCCCGCAGAATACGGGCGAACTGTTTGGGCGTGAAGCCGCCAGGAATGACAGAAGGGACTCGCGCTCTGGCTGCAAATTCGAGCGTGTCACCCACGGTCAGGGCTGGCAAGTGGACGTCAACCTCGGCGTTGTAAATAATGTCGCCATGGAACCGGGCATGCATGTCCGCTGGGTCGATTCCTATGTGAATAATATCTGTTAGACGGCATGACTCCTACTCAGTATGAACAAAGATTAACCAACCTCGGTAATTGATCATCGACTCTTTGGATATCTCGAGACCCTCGGTTCTTCCTGCCAGAGTCTTGAGCAGGGTCGAGCATCCTGATCCTGGCGGACCCAGAACCAAAAGCATCTCTCCTGGCTCAACAATGCCGTCAAAGCCCTCTAAGATGTTTATTCGATCTTTGACTCTCCCGGTCAACCGACCCAGCACGGAAGACACGGTGCTCAGTAGGATATTTCCCACGCTCTTCTGATACTCATTGCCCATGCTATAACCGAAAACATTCAAGTCACCATAAGCAACTCCAACAGTACGGCGTGGCGCAGCTTTTGGGTCAGCATCGAACATGGCGATAAACGACTTGGTCCAGGCCGCAGCGTCGAATTCCGGCGAGAACGGGTCGAGATTACTTCCCTTTCGCGGGTTTATCGCGTTATTTGTACCATCTTCTGGCCGATAAACTGATGTCCTCGTGACCTCCCGAGCAATGTCCTCGACAGTCTCCTCCATGTTTCCGACTGAGGTGGTTGACGATGGCGGCGGTGTCATAGCTGTGTTTCTGTCTGAATTCTTACGGCAGCACCCCTTGCCATATGTTGAAAACAAAGTGAATTTGTGCCATCATGTTCTGGGCGATGAGCCTTTATTACATTTTTGGCCTTTTTATTTGCCGTCGTCCCAGTTCTTTAATCCGGGGAGTTCCAAAATGCCTTCGGCACTCCGGCGTCGGACTTGAGTTCACCGCAGGGTGTGGGCCTGCAATTTAATGTACAATTCTAAGATCAAAGACTGCGCAGGTGCAATAAATGACCGTGGCAGAAGGTATCCAATTTCGGGTATCTAATCCATCTCTCTGTCTATTGTTGGTTGATTGAGATGACGACCAATTCTACGCTATTCGCCGCTTCGGCTTCCTGGATTCGCTCTCTCGGTCTCGGAGCTAAGTGGAGTCGTCTTCTAGTTTCGCGCTCGGAGACCTGAGATATTTGATTGGATAGATGAAACTTTTATTGCCCGTGTTGTACGCGGGCCACACGCTAGTCCACTCTCAAGCGGGGGCCGCCGCCCCATCCTTGCACCTTGCTCTCCATCTTCTGAGCATTCCTGTCCCAACTCGTCGCTTCTCTCGGCGTGGTTTGTCAGTCAGCCGAATGAACTCCACCACTTCTCGCGTGCTCTGGAAGATATTGGACCTCTTCAGCCACGAGACCCATCCATCTAATCACTCCTCAACACAAGAACATGAACTACCGCGAGAAAGAGCAGGCCTGAATCATTAGTCCAGTGTCTTGCGCTCGCAGATCATTAACCCTATTTATTTAGCCTTCCACCATGTCCGCTCCTCCAAACACTCAGCCGGATTGCACCAACAGCTCCCCCAGCACACATCTGACCCCGAACGTGGCCAGCATTGCCGACCAGTCGCCACA
Organism: Calonectria hawksworthii; assembly: GCA_020975415.1. Lineage (NCBI taxonomy): Eukaryota > Fungi > Ascomycota > Sordariomycetes > Hypocreales > Nectriaceae > Calonectria > Calonectria hawksworthii. Next base: position 1,468,426 of record JAHXZK010000010.1, on the reverse strand, counting down.
GGCGTCCTCGTTGCGGTCCCGATCATGTCTGTCATGTCGGCGTCGCAAGGTCCGTTGCAACAAGGAATTACCATGTTCCACTTGTTGGCGAGCTCAAGTACCATGCAGCTACCCTTTGGGAAGAGAGCCACGGCGGAGGCGACGAAGCAATATCCAGCAATCAGAAAGCGAGCTGATCGAGCGAGTCAGAACCCTAGAAAACATGATCGGGAAGCTTGTTGACCTTGTCGAAATTGTCCCAGAAAACACGCCCTCGCTATCATCCAGCTTCAACAATGTTTCACTGGAACCACAACCCTGCCCTTCAGCGCCCTCGCCGCGTCTTTCATTTCCTCAAAATCGCCCTGGTCAAGATTCAAGCAAAAGTAGCCTCGCCTGTAATGCAAATGCACCCATTGAAGCCCAAGACCTGCACTACAAATTTGGTCGTTTGGTGTTGCATGAACAAAGCGGGGGTAAGAGATACATCAGCGATGGCCTGTGGGCGAAATTAGATGATGAGGTATTCTCTTCTCTCCGCATCCTCTATTCCGTGTTCACTCCGCTAACATCAATAGTTGAGCTCTATTTGTCAAGAGTCGCCTCAGTTGAGAGGCGACGACTTGGATGATTGCGATGCCGACAAAGCAAGTGACAAAGCTACTCTGCATCTCTCTTCATCAGCTCATCACTCATTTCTCCTCGGATACCGCTCCATTGATATTGATCTTAGCATGTGCCTTCCCGAACCCTTCCATGTTCCATACTTGTGGTCCATCTACCAAGAGAACGTAGACCCACTTCTTAAATCCGTGCATGTTCCCACCATGGAAAAGATCTTTCGAGATGCGCGAAAGAAATTTGATGAGCTCTCGACTGGTTATCAAGCACTGGTATGGGCGATATACTACGGTGCTGTAGTATCCCTCGAGCCCGAAGATGTTCTTTCAAACCTCGGCCAGAGCAAGGACGAAGCCCTGGCTCGATATCGATTTGCTACCGAGCAAGCCCTTTCACGGGCCAATATCCTCACTAGTTCGGATATTACAGTCCTCCAGGCATTCTCAATCTTCTTGTCTGTGGTGAGGCACCAAGACGAGCCTCGGTTTTGCTGGTCCCTAACGGGGTTTGCAATCCACCTGGCTCGTGGCATGGGTCTCCATCGCGATGGCTCTCATTTGGATCTGGGTCCCTTCGAAATAGAGATGCGAAGGCGTCTGTGGTGGGGACTAATGCAATTAGACCTTCGATCTGCCGAGGAGCTTGGCACGGACTTGATCATTGGGCAGTCAACCTTTGACACCTACATGCCATCCAACATCAATGACATTGATATCAGCCCAGAGCTATCAGAGCCCCCCCAAACAAGAGAGGGGCGTACCGATACCACTATATTCCTTGTCCGTTGCGAAATTTGTAACCTTTCCCGACACGTCATCGAGGCTACTTCTACATCGTCGACGGTGGAGGGGCAAAAGGCAATGCTCATGGAGGTCTATCAGCGAATAGGCCAAGACTTCTTCAGGTGGATAGACGAGACTGACCCCGTGTACGACATGGCGGTGATGATCTCCCGTTCTCTCAGGGCCAAAATATGTTTTGTCATTTACCAGTCCGAGCTTTTCCCCCAGGCGGGTATGTGTAGCGATCTGCCTGATGAGGCACAGCAATGCGTCTACTCAGCAGCTGTCAACCTCCTCGAGTACAACCACATCCTCAACACGGATTCTCAGGTTCAGCAATACAGATGGATTTTTCAAACGTTTACCAACTGGCATGCTATGGCCTACTTTCTCATTGAGAGCTGTCGTCGCCCGTGGACGCCGCTTGTGGAGCGAGGGAGGCAAGCTCTGCATGGCTACCAAGAGCACAATACCACCTACATTAATTCCCCGGCATACGAATCCATCGTCTTGCCTATCAAACGGCTCTGGTTGAAGGCCAGCAAGCACCGAGCTCGAGAGATTACCCGTCTCAGCGAGAATCTAGAAGAGGCTTACCACCTCGAGCACATTGAAGCCACGACCCCTGTCATTTTCCCCTTTGGCGACCAGCTGGGCGGCGAAGATCGCGTGATGGATTTATTCAGAGCAAGATGGAATGCCATGATCCGGATGTGCAACAACGCTATGCCAACTAAGAGTGCACAGGGGTCATGCCCAGACTCATCAGTTGCATCCTGCCCACCAACGTTGGCTCCTCAAACAACCGAACTCGAGGGGTCAGTCGATGCCGAGTTGCACGGTAGTGACAGAGGTCTGTCAGGTCGGACGTTTTGCCAGTCTCCAAGATATCCAACCGTCATGCCAAAGTCCTTAGATCCAATCGATTACCCCGGGCTAAGTAGTGAATCTACTCGGCAAAACAGTGATGGGAGGCAATCGCGAAGTACGGACACAAGGTCTCAAGAAATAGAGTTGCCAGTCGAGCACTGCCCTCCACCTCCATGGCTCGGCCCTTTCCACACCACGGCGATAGTTCCTGAAGAGTTGGAGACTACAAGTATTGATATATTTGGTGATGACTTTAACTGGCAGGATTGGGCGAGGAATATTCAGGATTTGGATTTAGAATAGATCACAGAGCATTCGGCTTAATTTTTATATTAAAAAAACAGACGCACCCATGCCACAGCAAAACGTCTCGTGATTTTTTTATTTTTAATCAACCTGGCCGGCATGCACCTACATCGACTTATATTATGAGTGGGGTTTGGATGGATTGCGTACGCATGGGTGCACGTGCCAGATATTCGACGCAATCGCTTGGTTGTTGGTCGTCCGACCTCGAACCTCACATAAAAATCTCAGATATGGCCTGATATCTAGCTTTACATACTGCATCGACTAAAACACCTTCACGCTCGTTCATTTAAATCACCCAAACTCCAACCATCACGCCTTTTACATCCCCGCCTTCACCCTGAGATGCATTATCGGAGCTTGATTCTGGCATGCGCCGCCGTCGTGTAAGCGTTGAGCCCCTGACTAGGCCAAGCCGTCTTGGCAATTTTTAACCAATCTATCATTAGCGTGCTTGGTGTTATCGGCACTTGGAACTTCGCCTGCAAACAATATTGCGCCTGGAAATGTAGGGTAAATGAAAAGGCACTGATTCAGGTCCTGATGGTGGTTTCTGATCAGAAACCGAGCAGCGCCTTGGCCGACATAGCTACGATAGAGGCGCTGAGGGGGCCATTTTCAAATGGATTCCATGGGTATAGACATGATGATGAGGTAGAAGAAGAAGAAGAAGAGGGGGAGGATACAAAACGGATCAAGTTCGACATGTAAACAGGTCATTTACGCTGCATCTCCTACAACCTTGTAGTGTCGCTCAAAAAGAAATCTAGAAAATGCGGTTGCTTTTTTGTCTCACCAAAGAAATATTATATTCCAACTTTTGAATACTAGCCCCAATAACCAAGAACTATTAGAAAAAAAGGGAATAATTAAAACGGGAAGGGGGTTGACATTCCAGAACAGCTTGACTGCGTCTACATCAATTTTACCATCTTCAGCGGTGTTTCAGCTACCCTAAACCATTGCGCTAAAAGATTTGCCAAAAAACCTTTGTCAGCGGAGTGGATCCCAATTTGGACCGGCCCGAGAGCACGGATGAACAGATCATCATTTGGCTCGGACGTCGCTTTGACCTTACCACCGCTTTGTGCCGTGCTTCACAGAGCGTTGTGGCTAAACGTACGTGTCTTGAAAAATAACCACATTAAGATTGTCTGGAAATTGCTGGATGAAATGTTCTGGTATTCATGCTTGTCACGAGAGGAATCAACCAGCACGCGCTGGATGAAGGTAAACGGGAAAAGCATCTTGCTTGACTCTACTACGATCGCGTTGTCAGGCCATCTTAATATCTTCTCGTGACGATAAAACACGCTAGCGCTCTAGCACCACCTCGGACCACTCCAGCCCATTGGCCTGTTAATTACGATGGCGTGAACCATTGCCAGCCTTGATCCCGTTGCAGATCAGGGGCTCCGGTAGCCCAGCGCCTGAGCGGTGATTCTATTCTCGGGCTCAAGCAGACCAATCATGGGGCCGCTCCGTTCAAGTAGCTTGTTTAGAGCGGCCGATATGTGCATGTTTGAGGTCCGTGTCTCCCGTAGAGCCGGGATCTTTCTCCATGATAAATTAACATTGGCTTCCCTGTCCCCATCTTCGCAAGCATTTCCCTTTTTCGTCATAACCTGACCAATGGTGTTCACATCCCACCTTCCTTCCTCTACCCTGCCCTTCACTGGCGGTTTGGCCTGGGCATTCTAACCTGCTGGACAGGGACGACGCTTCTGGGAAAGCACGATATAGACGACCCGCAAAATGTATGATTTTGTTTACATTGATGGGGTTATGGTCATTGCTGGGCCCCCAGGGTACAAGGTCAATTTAGCTCACCCAACTCAAAAGCTTAATGTCACCGCATACGTCGTGTTCGCCTTCGGCATCCCTCTCTCTACATTCTGCTTGGCTCAGTATATGTACGTTAAACTGAGAATACTGCACAAATGCGACGCCCAATTAGGTATGCAAAAATCCATGACTATGTGCTTATTTTCAATCTGACACTCACTATTTTTTAGTATGCCTTGTGTTAGGATGGATAGTCGCAGTTGCTATGGCATGCATACAAATAGGTGAGTACCCACCGCATGGCTCATTCTTTACGCGTTTGGCTTATGGTACCCAGAAAACTTTGCAAATAAATCGATCGGAGTCCATATCTGGGAAATGCCAGTTATGAGAGCCGTACGAGGGGGTAAAGTATATTTTGCCACTTTTTACAAATTAATCGCCTGGATACAAGCTAATTTGGAATCTAGATGCTGGTCGCTGTTACAAGCCTAAACGCACTAACAACTGGACTATGCAAGACATCATTGGGCTTATTTTACTACCATATATCACCAAAGACTTGGTGGAAGCAGGCTAATTTCGCATCTGTATTTCTCATGGCCGGATATAACGCAGCGATATTCTTTTGTATCTTATTAGGCTGTCGGCCTATCCAGAAGAATTGGATTCCGACCTTGCCAGGAGTGTGTATTAACCGCCCAGCTCTCTACATTGCTCGAGCTTCTTTGGGAGTTCTTTCAGATTTGATACTTCTTATTCTACCTATTCCTATGATTCTCCGTACTCAGATGCCGACCCGGCAGAAGATTGGTGTAATAATTTTCTTTGCTCTTGGCTCAGTGTAGGTGCATTGCCCTCGGGCTTGTATGTCAGGTTTCTGATGTTTATTCTTACTTCTCGTTAGGACCCTCGTTACCGCAGCCCTGCGAGTGACAGAGCTTGTACCTACGCTGCACAGCCGTGATGCGACCTGGGTTGCTGCAAGCTCGGCTATAATCATGTTAGTCAAAAAAGTACTTCAAATTGGACCCAGCTCACAACGAATTAGCCTCTCAGAATCACAGCTCATTGTGATCTGCGCGGCTCTTCCGACGCTGAAGCAATTTTTCGCTCATGTGTCTCCTCATTTTATTGGCGAGAGGGGCTCATCTGCAAAGAGCTCAAAGTCTAGTGGAGAGAGACATGAAGTTGTATTGCATGCGATAAAGACCATTGGACGCAGTATGAATCGAAAAAAGGTGGATGAGTTTGGCATGACTGTAGACGACGATGCTATTTGCCTGACTGCGGTCGATTCGTCATGGGATATTGAAACACAGACCGAGGCCCAGAGCGACCGCTGCGACAATTGTGAAAGAGGATCAACTAGATGCGGTCCAATTAGCGGCAATTCGCAGACTTCCGATGACATGAAAAGGAGCTCGGGGACTTGTATACAATACGACTCCTCCTGGCTGGAAGCTATGTGCGAAAGGTCTTTCAATATGAGTTCTGTGGAAAATATATCCCAAATTTGAACAAATCATCGAGACGATACCCCCAAAAAAGTTGACCTCATCAAGGTTCTGGCATGTGACGTTGATCTAACACATGAGCAACGTTATGAAATAGTTGCCCCGGATGTAGATCTTTCAGAAAAGGCCCTCGTAACCTTCAAGGAAAGAAGTTAATTCTATAATTTGCTTTACAAAGAGATGTGCAACAGGCACGAATCGAAATGACTTTTATGATGAAGCATGTGTGCCAGGAACGGATGATAATTCCACACAGTTGATGGAGAATAGATCAGGCGAAGGGATCCGCACCATTCGTCCGATTCATTTAACCAACATTTGACCATTATGGCTCATACTGTCAAAAATGGCATTTAGGACGTGAACCCCAAAGTCTTGACAACTCAGGTTATAAAAGCCTTGAGTAGAATCTACTCCCAGAGTGTATGGCAGAGAATCGATCATCCTTAATTTAAACTTCGTAAACTGCGATTCCTTAACTAAAGTTCGTAACATGAGAAACCACTTAGTTGACGAAATATCAACCGTGCTTCCTGTTTCAACTATCGTTCTCATCATACAACCCCTTTTTCCTCTTCGCCAGTAGTTCGGCTATATGGTTGTATCCCCTCATCTCAGCAATATCAAGCGCTGTCTCACCTCGCTTGGTACAGCAATTGATATCCACCCGATTTGTATCCAGAAGTAGTTTTACCATGTTTAAATCTCCAGAACCAGAGGCGGAATGAATTGGTGCCCAGCCGTCGTAGTCTTTTGTATTCAGATCTACCTCATCCTTACTTAAGAGTAGCTTGAATACACTTACTTTTCCGGACTCGCAGGCGTAATGAATTGGTGCTCGACCTGCGTCGTCCTGCGCATTTAAATCCACCTGATTTGCATCCGCAAGTACATAAACAACGCTTTGAGAGCCATGCTTCATAGCCACATGAATTGATGTCCTCTCAAAGCTATCCTTTGCGTTTATGTCCACATTTTCTGCCGCTAATAAAAGTTTGGCTATGGACTCATGATTTCTTTCGGCAACAAAGTGAAGTGCCGTCCAACTCTTCGTCTTTGGCCAACTGGGCCTCCCACCCGTTAGACTCAAAATAAAGTTGGACATGGATATATCTTTATTTTGAGAAGCGATCCGACGCCTCGTCCAGCTCATCGCCTTTTGCAGTCCAGGTCCGACCCCTACTAGACTCAGCTTCTGTTTTGCTGGATTGTCATCTGTTGTTGTATTGCCAAATCTTGCGTTCAGGTTTACTTTTCTGGACTTGAGAACTTGAGTAGCAACGGCCTCATCGCCTTTTTCAATAGCCGAGCATAGCAATTCTTCCAAGACCCCCCGGACCGATTCACCATCCTCAGTGTTTTCTTTGGATAGAAAGTCGACAATGTCCTTTTTTCCATTGCAAATGGCGTAATGAATGGGCGTCCCACCAGTTATGTCTACCAGATCAGTCTTGGCACCAGCGGCAAGTAATATCTGGACAAGGGAGGAGTCATCATTCCAGATGGCATACACCAACGGTGTCCGACCATCGATATCCTGCAAGTTTACTTTCGCTTTTTCCCTATGTATTGTTTGAAATAAACGGTATTTGCCGGACCCTTTAATCAACAATTTAGCCACGTCCCCGAAACCATTCATCGCGGCCCAGCAGAGTGGGGTCCGGCGAAATGATTCGTCTTGACTGTTCAAACTCGAGATTTCTGATAAGATCAAGTGTGTTACCACTGTTTTTAATCCAAGATATGAAGCGAGCATGAGATCGGTGAAACCTTCCGGAGCTGGCCCTTTTTTTCTGTCCCATTGCTTATGAAACCAATTATGTCCAAAGTTAGATGAAATATCGCACAATTTGGAGACGGACTCGATTAGTCCCTCCTGTTCCTCAATGGGCATCTGCCGGTAGTGCGCGGCCCAACAGGTGGCAGAGTATTCCCAAAAGGAATCCTGAGCGAGACCATTCCCGTGTGTGTAGAACGGCTTTTTAAACTCCGGATTGAGTAGATACCCAATGCATATACTGCCAAGAAGGACATGAGACATTTCTAGGCGTATAGAGTCTTTCCATCCTTTGTCTCCAACAGTGCTTTTCTCAATCCCTTGGAAGTTGCTTGAAACTAAAAACTCTTTCACGGTTTGGTGTAGTAGATATATGCTTGAGTCCACGATTGTCACCAACCCACAAATATCTCTCAGTATTCTCCGAAACCGATCGTCAGGTTCAACCTCGCCAATTAACTCAGTTTTGAGTTTAATTGACAATGCTAGTGCCATTTCCTCTGTGGTCAAAGGCCTTGTCGCTGCGACCACAACATGAAGTAACTTTTCAGCCTTTTTGATATCACAGCTTTTAGACAGAATTTTATCGTATGCTTCGTCGACACTCTTAGGAAGTTCAGAGGTAAGTCGGAGTATGTTGGCTTTGCTGATGTCGATCTCACGCTCTATCAACCCTAACGTAAGGTGAGCCCACAAGTATGTCCGATTCGGAACCCTCATAAGCTGTCCCAGTAGCATCTCGTGTTCCTCAATTGTTAGGCCTAAGCGCTTTTTTATGATTTGAATTCTCGCTTGGATGACCATGTCAATCTCTTTCGTAATCTCCTCCATTTCATGGTCATTTTCACCACTGAGACGGATTATTGGGGATTCTGTGTTCTCGAGTGGCTGAAACCCGCGCCGTATGCTTTCATAGGGTCTACTTGTGATGAAAAACCTCAGGTTAGGGCATTTCCCCTTCTTGTAAAGCTGGTACATGGCCTCGCATAATTGAAGCCTTCCGTCATTCTCACACTCGTCAATAGCGTCCAGGATGACAATTATTTTTCCTGCATCTTTTCTCTCCGCTGTAGTAATCAATACATTCCACAGTGATTGAAAAGAATAAAGGAACCATTTCCCCTCTCTCTCAAATTCTTCAAGAACAGCATCTGAAAGCAGCGCTTTGAGCTTCAAGAATAGCTGTCTCAGAATGCAACTAATTGCAATAGTGATGCTTTTCTGGTCTTCGAAAGAATCGTTGAAGAAAAAATAGCAAATTGTTGCTGTTTCTGTCGCCTTGATGACATTATCGATGAGGTGTTTAGCGAGCACTGACTTTCCACAGCCTGGATCTGCAGAGACCCATAAAATACCCGACACACCGTCCCGCCACTGGAGAAAGAGGCGATGAGACTGGAACCATTTACATGTTCCTGGAATAATATTTGGGTTTAGGTCTTTTCGATCTTTATATGGTGACATGTGAAGGTCCCTTAGAAAACTGTTGATTCTTTCGTTGCGATCCCTGTTACCAGCTTCGAGGGAATTAGTGATGGCAGGTTTTGTAGCGGGCGGCGACGACTTACCAGCTCCGCCACCTCCGTTGCTGTCACTATCAACATGCAAATTGATGTTGACCTGACTACCGGGACCTGTGTTGTTGTTTTGGGCAATCCCGAAACTGCTGAATCGATCCACTAGGCGAACCAATCCATTGCAGGGACGGTCTCCGGCATCATTAGCCGCGTGAACATTATCATCACCCCCAGCACTCAGTTTTCCAGCAGCTTTCGATGCGTGGCTGTCGCGTAACTGCGATGCCATGGTGTCCACAGTTATTGTCAAGGCCAGATTCCCCTTTTCCTCTCCTCAGCCTGATTAGGCTAATAGTGATGTCATGGGCGCCTGACCACTTGTGTGCGCTAACTTACCCGTCACGTGCAACTATCACCCTTATTCGGCTGACATTCCGTTTTAGGATGTTAACTTTGTAAAATAGAAAAGTGGCGGAGCTTTTCCCTGTTTGTGTGCGGGGAATCTAGTTGCAGTCATACAATCTTGTCGGGACCTGTGGCCTGCATAGCCTTTCGCCGTCAATCGAAGCCTTACAGTATGACTTTCTGGTCCAGTCCACCGCAAATACTCGTAATCCTCGATAACAAAAAGGACGTCATTTGGAGTCGCCATAATCACCAGGTGGATGCTCCGTTCCGCTTTCCATTGTAGGTAATTGGCTAGGCAGAAATTCGCCCACAGGCGACAAACCCATGTTACTGGAAGTGGTATGACTTTTTTGGCCCATCCACACGATTACAACTACGGCGATCAAATCCATCTAAGGTAATGCACGGCCACCAAAATTCTCTAGCGATTCTGCATATTACTAATGGTAGCGAGGTTTTATATAATAAATTAGCGAAATATCATGGTGCATTGATACGTACTACTCAGAACTATCGAGGCGCCACCTCGCGAAAGGTGAGGAAGGCGTCACCTCTTGTAATCTCTTCCGAGCAGCATTAATTTGGTCTTCTGTTAGGACGCTTCCTTGGCTTTCAAGATAATTTTGGTTAAAGATCAACCATTCATCCTCTGCTTCCGGCCAATCTCTATTTACAAGAGTACAACGCCGTGGAGGAGGATGAGCTGAAACCTTTCTCTCATATTTATCGCGAAATATATGATATTTGGCGATGGCATGCCAAGCATGCCAACGTGGACGATTATCTGGCGTGCCGCAAATCGGAATAGGGCATTGAATTTGACTTGTGTGAGACGAAAGGAAATTGACTAGAGAATCAAATTGTGCTGAAGTCGGTGGGTACAGAGTCGTAGGGCCATCCCAAAGAGCCCCATGTATCCACATGGCCTTGCACTTAAAGATAAAGTTAGCATAGCTGGGAAAGCATCAAGGACTCATTGTGTGGGGTCCCTCTTTCACTCACTTGCTGCTCACTCTCGCCACGATCAAAAACCACAACACCACCGGAAATCTGTCCTTCTGTCCAATAACCCACAGCATCAGCAATGCTTTGGGATATTGCTCAGAGGCCATATATGAAATATGGGAAAAGGCAGTAATTGGCAGCTTGTATCCACTTCTTGACATCCCCGGTCTAGATGCCAATATAGATTCAGAAAGCTTTGGTTGTCGCCAATCATCAAATAACTTGTGTTTATGTGCACCATCATCCATTTCATAGAACAGAGTAGCAATCTGGTGACAGGCAACAACAACAAGCTCTATAAGTCTGAGGTTGAAATCATTGGACCCTTTAATCGCGTGTTGGAATGAAGAAAGAAGCTGAGGACTCCCATTAGAAATATTTTGTGAAGGCTAAATATCATATTATACTCACCGACTGTTTGAAACGCAAATCAGAAGGATCAAATTGAGTCATAAATCGAAGAGCTTTATCTGTAAACCCTTGACATATTTCAACGTGATCAAGCTCAAAAACAGGGTGGTCTTTTATAAAGCCATAACTATCCTTCAAACATTGCATTGTTGGCAATCCATCGAGAATCTGAGCGTATGTCTTCTTAGCAATATTTGTTGATAAAATATTGGTCAAAGCCCTCCGAAAAATGGTTCGATGGTCTTCATCGAGAAAAGCGATAGTCTCCATTGATAGTCTTCCGGAATTTTCTGACACGGTATAGCCAAAGATCAATAGATTCGTGGATAGGAAACTAAAAAGTCAAAAGGCATCGTTTTCGGGGGGGAAACAAAAACGTCACTTGATGGATGGCAAACGATTGGGTGGATGCAGGGCGCACTGTCCCTCGCCAATCATTTCCAGGGAGAAATATGGGTCTTTCAACCCAGCAGCCCAATGAGGCGAAGGCCATTTGCCCTCCTTTGAGTTCGACAATGCATGGCACCCTTGCGCACGCCAAAGATAAAATTATTGCATTAATACGAGTTATGCTGTGGATATATTTCTTAGCTGCAGATCCATGGATGCTGTTCTATGACTGTTACCTTCACGAGATGTCCCTCTTGGACTCGTTGTTTGGGTTGCAAAAAATACGGCACGCTAGACGCGTCGGACGCGACGGTAGTTTTCCCGCGTATACCTGGCCGGTGATTTGGCTTCGTGTGGAGCATTTGGTGGCCCTTGCGCAACACCAGGATGATTTTTTATTGCGGCGGCAGATGTTAGCCAACGGTCGAAAGCCGCGTTGAAAACATAATTTTGCATCCCAAAAACCAAAACCGCTGATAACTCGAAACATTATGCAGGCCAATACAGTCTCGACAAATACACAGTTACGATAGGTTCCATAGCGCGTACAATTGAGCATATTCATCAATTTCTGCATAGGCAATGCCCTACCCTACATCGTGCATAATATCACCTTTGGACGAAAATTCACTTTTAGCTTGCGTCACATTGATAGTGTGTTTCATTAAGTAAATCTGTGAGAAACCCAATAGCACGAGTACGCTCATGTAATGGAAGTCCCTGGGGGATTTCCTAATGGGCCTCGCAACAGCCATTCCAGTAACTAGATTAGGATTCAGCTTGAAGACAAAGGACTAAGATTAAGATCAAGGTGGCCAGGGCTGGGTTAGATATCTATTGTAGTTATTGTCAAATCTCATTATTCTAGCTCATAGCTTTGCGATCAAGGTAATGCTGCAATGGTAGCGAATCAAGTTGTTGACCAGTATTGCGGAGTTCTTTGAGCGACATCAAGCAAGGGAATGTGGAAGTTCATCGATCTTTCTTCTTCACAGCGTAAATGCATTAATTTTCTCTCTTCAAAATCCGCTTCTACATAGCAATGGCAAGCATCAGTGGAATAGACAGGAGAAGTAGCTTCGGACCATTAAAGGATGCGGAATCTTTGGCATCTTCAGTGGCCTGGGCGGTTCCATCACTGCTACTCTTACTGCCGCTGCTGTCATTATTGCCGGAACTCGAGCTGCCTGTGGGTTGCGCGTCCGCACTCGCCACAGTAACCACGTGTTCCCTCTCCTTGAACGTCCAGGTAAACACATCGCCACTGACGGGCGCCGTGATCTGCCCCGCAATGTTGGAAGTTGTCTTGGTGCCGTTTTTCGGATACTCCCCGTAGGCGTAAATTTTCGCTGACTTGTCTCCTCCTGGTGGCGTGTAGCCGAGCTTATTCACGCACGGGTAGGCGTCCATTGAGTCTCGGCACTGCGACCACTCCTCCTCGTCTTGTACGAGGCCATAGTACAATTCGTTGAGGCCGAGAATGGCGGGATCTGTGTTGGGGCAGATGTCGAAGAAGCTAGGAAAGCTGTCAGCACAGAGTAGCGGGCGAGGCTTAGATGCGAGGACTCACCTGGATAGGATGATGTTCTGGGAGCAGCAGGTGCATGCTCGAGTGAAGACCTGGATCTCATCATTGGACGTAAGTTCTTGAACGACGGTTTCTCCATTGGCACCACAATCTTCCGTCTCCGAGCTCGTTTTGTACATTGACTTGAGAAGCTTTGCGACGTTGCAGGAGCAGGATCCAGGCGCATCGTCTGGTGGAGGGAAGAAGGGCAGATCGTCGAATGATGGGTTAAGGCAGTAGGTGCCAATGTCTCCGGCCGTCTCCTGGTATTCGCAGCTGTAGACCTGTCGCGCTTTAGCCCCAGCACAGCGATGCGAAAATCGCACTTGGTACCTGATTCCAGCAATGCGTCACGGCGCAGTTGATCTCGTCTTCGACCCGGATGCAGGAACAGACGTTGGTGCAGTCAATGTTTTGGTCCTCGCAGTTGTCGTTGACGCAACTCGACCATGTCGATTTGGCTTCCTCGTAGCACTTTTCCATACCAGATGGATCCGCGCACTTCTCTGAGTCGAAGTAGCCAGCTGTAGCTGCCAGTGCAGGCACCGAGGCAAGCCCCGTGGCCACGATACCCGCCAACTGAAGATGTCGCATCGTGTAGTCGGTGTCTCGGGACGCAAATTTCGCAAGCTTGATGGAATCGTAAGGAGCAATGAGCGAGCGAGTGGCCTGGTTTATCTTACCCCATGCTGCTCATAACAAAGTGTACGGCAGCACCGGCATGGGTCTAAATGCCAAGAATGACCCCGGGCGCGAGCTGAAAACAATTGTGGGCCAGGCCACATCTGAGCCTCTACAAAAGGGCCCCAAGAGGCTCAAAATCCGGATTGCAGGTGGATCGCGCCACTAAGGCGGAGGTTTCTGCCTCCCGAGTTGGGCGTCCGTCGCGTTTTAGCCTCGTCTAGTTCGCGTTTGGCGTGCGGAAGTGGGAATTGTTCGGATATGCCTCGGGGGACTAGCTGAAATTATAATCTCTAGCCCGCAGTGACGATGTCATCATTCTTTCAACATGCTTATCCCCGGGCTTGGCATTCTCAAACAGCCCTCAGACCGCCGCAGCTGATTGACCCCAGTCGACGGGAGCAGCAAGGCGGATACAGCATTTATGGACCGAGGGTATGGCAGAGTGGATAGCCCACAGTTATTCTAAGCTAGAGCCAAGGACCAGCACCGTCTATATGGAAATATCCCAAGCAGTTTCGAGAGATAAGCCTCGAATCAAGTCCACCTTCGTCTTTCCCGCTAACAGCTAGTGGTGGTATGGCTGTGCAGTATATGGCAAGATGTACATCGTACGAGGAGTTTGTTTAAAGAATGGCTGGATGCTATTGTCAAGGCTTTGGCGTTGTGGATTCTGATACCAACCAGTGAGAAAATGGTTCATATTTTTCTCGATGTTTTATTGAACCCAGTTTCGGAAGCATGAGAATGCCACTGCTTGCCTCTTTGACCTTGGCGAGGAGAGATGCTACGCAAATGTGGGTCTAGCACGTGGCCACCCTCACAATGATTCTCTGGTCGGTGTAACGGCTTCCCCAAGGCCCAGCATAATAAAATGAGAACTATGCTCTAGATGTATTTCCCTACAATCAAAATACAATGTGGAGTATATCGCTTCCTTGACGGAGTCAACCGGCGAGGACAAAGACATCTACAGAAAGCTGCGCTTTGAAGTTATTATCATCTCTCCCGGTCATCACACATTTATGCATCGCATCTTGGCGGCATACATTTGCTTAAAAGATTAGCCCATCTTGAGCAATACAGAATTGTGGCGGTCGTTCAACACCTCATGAAGGCGTATTTACTTGGTTTTCAGTCATTTCGTTCTGTAGCAAGGTGATGTGAAAATTTATTTATTCATAGTGATTGACTATCTTTGATCGGCTCGCAGTCATGATGACGAAGACTTCTTGGCTTTGCCTAGTTTATGAGTGTCGTGCCTAAAATGATGAAGCTGGCCCAAAGGTCTTGGCGTTCGAATGCCAGGCTCCCTCCGAGTTCTAGCAGCCACTCATTCTCCACTTTATCCGTTCGGTCGGAACTTGATCGGGTATTCCGAATCCTACTGGCTGGCCACCTAGGATAAATTCTTCCTTTTATCCTTCCGAAAAACAAGAATGCGTTCAAGCTCGATGATGTCAGCCCTTGGCTTCATCACTTGATTTGTTGGATTTGTTATTTTTATGTGGTTTTATTGTGTTTGAGGGTGATGACGAATGAAAGGCTCAGCGTACGCTATAGCCTTTGAAGTGCCATCCCCAGGGAATCTTAAAATCATGTCCTCCGTTACTCATTGCGCCTTGCTGTGCTAGTAGTTCCCTGGAATAGATATGGTCTAACAAGCCGTCTTTCAGACAGCACCATCCTTTCCAAGGTGTCCAAGTTGTATTAATCGCTGGAAATGTTGTGTTTATAATGGTTCATCGAGAACCCTCGGCTCTAATTTGCCGACTTGGACAGCTCGGACCATCGAGGTGCAAGTGAAGGGTCGAAAGCGGCCGTGCCCAACGGGGGCTCGCGGCTTCCGAAGATGGCATTGGAGGAAGCGCTAGCGGTCGTAGAAACACGCTTCTTGGCATCAACAGGAGGGTAGACCTGTGACACCCACAGCTTGTCCATGATGGCGTCACGGACTGCACCAGTTCGGTCGTTTGAGCCGTCAGAGTGAAGGGTGCTTAGTTGTCTGAGTTGGTTGGCGCCCAGCCTGTTGGATTGGGAAGTTACCGAACCGCGAAGGGTGCGGCACACGGTCTGCATGGAGGAACTCATGGTGATAGAATAAGAGGGCTGTAAGCGAGATGAGGATGGTGATGTGAAATTTTTTGGTTGATTGATAAGGCTACTATGCGCAGGTGGTGCGAGGACTATATGTACATTTCAACAATGGCGAGACTGTTGCTTGATTATAACTGGTCAGTCCATACAGCCGCGGATATTATCCATGCTTGCTTCGGATGAACGGAGGAGGGGACGAAGCCTTCCCCACATTCTTCACAGCTGCCAATAATTTTTACCCCATAACCCCGTGTCCCCGCAAGTCCCCGGCTGAGCCGCCAAATGCACCCCCACATCGGCTCCACCAATTCGAAAATCGTCTCATTTTCCTCCGGTCGGGAGGCCGGTTCGGCACATCCTATTCCTTTGACCCTTGATGCGGAACCCGCACATTCTTTTACCCGGGCCTTTGTTCGTGAACGCGCGTGATCAAGTAAGTGGCATCATGACCAGAGAAAGGAGCACTTGCTGTGGAGTCTTGGCTCAAGATCTGCTGAGAGTGGCGAAAGTGTGAGGTCAATCATTTCAACGTGTCAAAACTATCAAACTGCAAGGGAAAGGAATATGTCAAACAATGATTATTTTTTGCGACCAGAGGCTAAACTAAAAGAACGAAATTGCCAAGCCCGTTTGGGACTGGGAAAATATGCACTAACATTGTAAAAAGAGCGACAAGAGTGGGTGGGGATGCATAGCACAGAAATCGATTCGAGTGCCCAATCAAACGTTTAATCTCCCCTTTGCTCTACCCCGCGGATTGCCCTTGGAGTCCGTAAACCAAGCTAAATTCATTTATTGCCAAGGAAATTGTGGGCATGAAACGGATTGACAAACTGTGGCTCATGCTCGGGTTCAAGGTAGTCAGGCGTCTCCAGATGACGAGTGTTCTGGTTCAACGTGGCAACAACATCGTTGGGTTTGCCCAGAAACTGACGGGAGTTGTGACCAGGACTCATCTCTCCGTTGTCGCGAGCAGTCCGCCACGGCGGGACCCGTTTTGACAGTGGCGGACTAACGACGTGAGGGCTTACGAGGTTGCTCGGTTCCTGAATTGGAGCGTGCTGCCGATCGGCGTAAGCCGGATGTTTGTCATCAGATAATATTCCCGCATCCCTGGGGTTCACATGGTCAATTGTGCTGGGTTTTCCCTGAGAAATAGCGGCGAGAACCACGTCTGCAAATCGGGACAACTCATCTTCGCTCGGGATAAATTTAAAGAGATCCCAAAAATGCCCCGGCTGTTCCGCCTCAAGCGACTCTTCCATGCCGCAATGGCTGGGAAGGCTACTGTTGTTCTTGTAGGGTGAATGGGGCGCCGTTAAATCGGGAAAGAGTCTCTCCCACAATTCAAACCAATTCTCTTCCTCAGTTAACCCGTCGTTATACATGACTGTACGCATCTCTTTACGATCCATGAAATTGGGCTTGCGGGTCACCTTGCGTTGGCAGTCTTTGTAGTGCTTGTCCTTTGCGCCAACAGAGTTGAAACTTTTACCGCAGTTTGGACAGAGCCGATGAGAATCCCTTGCGTGGACCGCCGTCATATGACGCACCAAGTCACTCCATTGTCGAGGGGTGTTCTCTAAGCATTTTCGATAAGTGTCAGGGTCAGCAGCCGAGAGGGGACAGGCCCAGACCTGATTATTCTTGTAGCTCCCTCTTTTATGTCCTTGGCGGCGTCGGTGGGGCGACCGCCTCCGCTGCCTTGTTCCCTTGTTAGGTGTTCTGATTTCTACTCGACCCCGGCGCTTCCTCAAACGATGGGCAACCGCGGTTGCATGAACTAGAGGGTTACGGCGTAGGTGAGGGAGGGGAGCGGTGAGGTTGTGTTTCACAACAATCTCGGAAACAACCGACTCAGTATCTGTACCTACATTGTTTGGGTGGTAAGTATTCAGGAAAAAATGTGGCGTACATTTCTTGAACGAGGGAAAATTTTGACTTACTTCCTTCACCTTCACTCTCACCGCGGACTTCTCTCGCCATGCTTTCGGCTCCCCCAGGGTGACTGAGGTGAGAGTCAGGATATTTGGCAATGACAAGAAGAAAAAAATGAGCGGAATCCAAGGCAATAGAAATATGGGACGTCTCTGAAAAAAGTCGATTGAACTTTTGATATGAAACAAAACCTCGATGAACATGAGACGGAGCTCTTTGTTGGCTTTCGGGTGTTGTGTTTTCATGGCCATGATCATAGATATTAGTTGAATACAATAGAACACAAGTGCTACCATACAAAGACCAGGTGCACGGCCGTTAATTAATGGAACGTGCATCCTCACATGGCGACAAAGTGACAGTATATTGTGCGTAGCTATGTTGATATGGTTCTTTGTACTCCCCAAAATCCCTGAACGAAATCCTCAGGATGATCTGAGGGCTTCCAGGTTTCTTTACAGCGCCAAAAGGCAGGCGTTTTGCCTTTGATACCTATTTGTATACTTAGAGATTTGCAAGCTTTGAAAAGTCCTGGATTCTTCTGGTCACATTATATATATAGGAGAAATCTTGCAAGAGAAAGCCCCAGACTAGAAGATTACAAGGTTCTACAGCCACTTCAAATCCATACACCGCCATATCATTGGCTAAGAATTATTGGCGCAAACGTTTCATCACTCACGGTTGTGATCAACCGCAAGCCTAATTCACAAAGAGAGGTATGACTGCGCCAGATTAATCTTTTAATCAAAGGTCCGCATAGCCGGGACTACGACTGCAATAGGAATTAAACCTTCTTAGCTTATCCGGGAGGATAAGCGAACTGGTAAACCCCTCCATGAACGAAGCAAGTTGGTGGATGGTTCTGTAGCTGCTTATCGGTCATGTCATAAGTCCATGTGATAGCACTACGTAATATTTGCCACCGCTCCCTCGTGAACTATGCAGAGGTTGCGGTCAGATAACCTCTTCAAGCTAAGATGTAGTCTCGGATATGAAGCGGGAGTAGTAGAATCCAGTCCGATTGGCGTACAAGTCCTGCATGCGGTATTTAATCGGTCTATCTATTGCCCTTTGCTGTATTTCCAAGCCTGAAGAAAAAAAGCCGGCTGAGATCATTGCTTTTAGTGGCGAGATTGGGGACACCGCATCCAGGTCGACCGGATGATTGGGTCATGGAAGGCCTCATATTCTACGGTGAAGCATGCCATCCACACATGAGGTGGAGACATGTTAGTACTCAAAATTGTTGCATAAGCATGGCAAAGGGAATGAGTAAGGTCATAACTATGTCTCCGAAGCTCTTTATCGAAATCGGGAGCGTTGTAAGGTCAAGGAGGGCCCGGTGGCTTCTCAATTAACGGCGGGATTGAAGCGGTGATTCCAATGTATTTGCACATTTGATCGTATTGTACTGACCGGTCCATGCCTTTTCTATGCCACTGCAGTCATTACTGACTTCTGTGCTGTAACAATCGGGTGGTAAATGTGCATGCTCATGCCGTGCGACCATGACTGCAGAGATCAGGAGCTTCTCTTTCATTGGTCAAGATGGTGGCAAAAAAGTCCTCAGTCCCACAAATTTTGACGTGGCTGCCAATGCTGATTGAATAGCATATGCCGGCGCAGTGAGGCAACCGCTAGCCTAAATTAGCGGCTGAAGCCAAGTCAGCTGTCAGCCAATATTCTTGCTTGAAGGCCTCAAAGCTCAACCGGGATAGCGCACCGTAGCTTTGAAACTGAGCTTACTGCCCTTCGCTCACCGTTAATGACAATCGATTTGGTGCCTGATCGCACAGTTGTGCGGGGTCATCTTTCTCGGCAATAGCTTCCGGCAAAGTATCAGAATATGATTATAAAGGCCAGACGACTTCCAATTGTTGGATTTGGGATTTTTGCTGTCCATCATCTTTCTGTACATCACCCCTGCCTTCAAGCCGGGTTGGTTTTCAGAATGAAGTCGCAAACCCCTGATTCTGATTCAGATGATTCAAGTATAAGAGGTAAACAGTGTTGGGCAAACAAAGTTACAAGGTTGACACCTTGCAGGCACAAAGCTGGAGGATTCGAGCTCTCGACCAGTCTTTTCCTTTCCCGAAAGGTCCAACAATGGATTGGCTGTAGCGCATTTAAAGCATGATTATGCTGAAACGGAATCAGATATCGACAATGACGATGAAGGCGGGTTTGAAGAACAGAATATTGGCAAGTATTATTCCCGACGAGCGGATGTTGAGCTTCAGGATGTTATACCAGATCTGGTACAAGTTTTGCTTAATAAAATTTGGGTGTGGACTGCCACTGTGCCGTACACAACAGCACCAGAAGAAAGCGTCGGGTGTTGCAACACGGACAAGGGAACGTGCTATTGTTCCAGAAATGCGATGTTCCAGCAGGATCAGCAAAATAGCCCCAAAAATACCACCGATGTTCCTACCAATGGTTATTTTGCCATGGCTTGCCCTTATTATCGGTTTAGCCCAGAAAACTACCAGAGATGCCTTCAAACAAAGCACCTTCGACACTTTGGGGATGTCGTAGGCCATCTCCTCCGACATCACACGATTCCTCCCACATGTCCAATTTGCTTTGAGACATTTGACAGCTCGATCGTCCGCGATTGTCATACTCGCGCTGGAACTTGCCAACCTGGGGCCTGGCCAAAGCCTGAAGGTCTGAACAGTGCTCAGAGGGAGAAAATTGAAAACTGTGACATAGACTGTCGCACCGACAGGGAACTATGGTATCTTGCTTGGAAAATCCTCTTTTTAAAGGCTGAACCAATTCAGTCACCTTACCTGGAATATGGAATCGAGAAACAAGTTTGCGTTGTTCGGGATTTTTGGTTAGCGAATAGCGTCCATCTGGTTTCAGATTACCTCGCAACTCGCGGTTTCCTGCACAACTGTGCCTTGGGAAAGGAGAAATTTATTCAGTTATTGTGCCGGCTAATCCTCAAGATTGTCCTTGATAAGATTTTTGAGCGAAAGGAATTGTATGAAGAAGATGATCAGGATGAACAGATTTTGCATATATCTTTAGACGAAGGACTACACATATGATCAGGGTCATGGGAGTGTTATGTTAGAATGGGATGTTGGTATTGGAATATATCTTCAAGGCACAGAGTTAAATGTCAGTCCGTTACTCTGGGGCTGGGTATGGACTTGACGGTTTCACCTTGAGGAGGAAATAAATTGATCAAGACTGGCAATCTGTCATTGTGAACTAACTAAGAGATTAAATTGAGAAATACAATATTTTTTGTCCACAGGAGCTCTTCATACACTCTGAATAACGGGTTGAACGGGACGTTTTGTGTTCTAGAGTCGACCAAGGTCACGGCCAGAACTTTTGAATCCCCTCTTTCTTTTTTTCTTGTTTTTTTTTATAAATGGAAAACCATCAATATTATGCAATCAGATATCCCATTCAAGTCACCGATGACCAACGCATACACCAGTGATAAATGAATCGGGACACCAGAGTTCATCTCAGGGGACCTGGTAATAGACTAGTTCCTGGTTGTCAGTGCTTTGGTGGAACTGGGTAGCACTTGTGTCAAACCCCTGTTCAAACCCATTGCTGTTTTGACCAAGACTCATCATTTCATTAATGGAAATGTTCTGCGACGGCAAGGTCGCACCCCATGGGTCCTGGTAAGTGAAAGGGGGGCTTGTGAGGCTGTTTGGACCTTCCATTGCACTATGTTCCCGAGCAGCACAATGTGGTTGAATTTCGCACGGCATCAGTCCTGTCATGAAATTGGCTGGATCACCTGTGCCATGCACAAAACTGGGCCGATTGAATTCTATGTCCAGGATTCTCTTCAAAGACTCGAGTACTCTATAATCATTCGGGTCGGTACGAAATACGTTCATCAGAATCCCTGGGACCTCTTCAGTGAGTCGTGGTCTTGTGTAGCATCGGACGATATTGGAAAAGAGTTCGGGTTGGGTAGCGTATGGAGAGCACGGTGCGGCTCGATTGGGGTAGAGCCGTTCCCATAGTGCTAGCCACCTCTGCTTATTGACCAGAGGGCTCCCAAAATTAGACTTGTGTGTTATTTTATCTAGCTCTTTCGCATCGATGCGGTCGAATCTCTGAGGTTTGTTGTCTTTGCAGTCTTGACAATGCAATGTCGTCAAATGTTCGGTTTCGAATTCGTCGTAGCATTTCGGGCAGTATAGATTAGCTTCTCGTGTATGGGTCCGCTTTATGTGCTGTACAAGGTCATTGAACCGTCTCAGCACAGCAATGCAGCAGCCCAAGTTGTCCTGGGGAGCGGCGACGCAGAATGGACAGGCCCACACCTTGTCCTTCTTGCTGTCTGCTTTCCCGTCATCTTCATCGGCAGCATCTTCCTGATCAGCATCGTCCTGTTCCTCGTCGGCATTATCGGGTTGGAACTCCTTGGCTTGCCGCTTCCGTTTGCCTCCTGTCTTGGGTTGCGCTGTGGGAGCTTTAGAAATGTCACGTCTGATCCCCTTCTGCGTGGAGGGGGGGGAATAGTTGCGGTAAGAGGAGGAACTTGTGGTGTTGATGGGAATGGGTGTTGTGATGAAGGTCTGCTTCCAGGCAAGCGGATCGACTTGAGACGCAGAAGCCAGGATCGCTTTTCCAAGCTCGGCTTCATTCTGGGCATCGAGGAGCAGATCAGGAGACACGGTTGTCCCGACATATTTTTCGCGATCTCTCATAGCTATCTCCACAGCCACAAGTCCTCCCGTGCCTTGCAAGCTCAAGTCATTAGTATATTGAGAAAAGAGAGCCAAGGCTAAGACATGCATGGCCTGGAATGAATCAAGACGGGATTACCTGCGGTGTCGTGACCACCATGATGGTTCGCATTTGATTGAGAGGGGCGCCGTGGCTGGAGTACCTTATGGAACTGCTTGTTGGGGAGGTGCATGACGACTAAAGTTTACGTAAGGCCGCGTGGAATTCAAAGATTTCTTGTCAGGAAAGCTGCACTTTTGAACAGGTTTTCTTGGCGTAGGGGAAACTGCCATTCTGGTCTTCAAGTGTCATGATCTGACGGGTCCCTGTTGATATATCCACACGAGTGGCATCCCATGAGAATCCTCAGTGTCACATCTGCAAATGACAAATCCATCCTTGGTTCCGATGGCTGGGCCAAAGTCATCAAAAACACACCGGTGAGGGCTTTCACCGGTCGTATCCTGCATCGCCCAAGTGCACATGTGTGCAGCAAACACTGATGACACTGCACCTCTTGGTGTTATCACCAACCCTCTATATCAAGCTGACGGCATAAGAGACTAGTGGGCAAGTAATTGGGCCATAGAAATGGTGAGGCGTGGTTGTGTGCAAGGCGGCGGCGTAATTCTCCCCGTCTTTTCTACCGAGAGACAAGGCGTACAATCTACGCTTTTCTCATGTCCATCGGGGATATAGGTGGGTAGTATTCCGACGCTAAATAAATAGAACTATTGGTGCAATGAAAAATGCAGACTCAAATCATCAAAATCTGTGTGAACGCTATACCCAAACGAAACGCTGCGATGACGGCGAAACAGAAGTGCCAGGGGATGGGCAGAGTGGGTTTGATTGGTCTTTCACTTTTTTTATCTGAATCAATTGATGGAGTCTCGGCTGTTTTGCTCTCCAATCATCCAATGGGTTCAGTCGAGCCCAGCATGGCACGCAGTGACGGCAGCCGGACCTGACGACTCTGCCATCTCTTTCCCCGCACAAAAGTGCAAAACGCCATCTCTGGCACTAGCCAGTTGGATGTGTGAGCTGGCAGTGACGGCAGGGAGAGTCCCATTCATACGTGTCAAGATGCAGTAGCCAAGCCTGTGCGCGAAGTAGAAAAAGCACAAGAATGTCAGACTAGGCTAGGTCAACACATGACATGGCTGGTCTGTCCCGTCCTGCCATGTGCACGCGATTGCATGCCTCATCGCCGATCCTGCAGAGTTTTCTCGGCTCATCCCCCTCCCCCAGTCCCGTGTGAGAATCATCTCTAGCACGTAAAATTGGGAGAGTGGCTGCACCCACCACGTCTAGGAAGCAGCCCTACTTGGCTGTTGGTGACTTTAGTGACTTAAACAATATCTCAGGTTCGCTCCTTCCAGAAGACGCAAAATTTAGCTTCTTAGTGCCTGCTGGCCCGTTATAGCCCCGCGGAATAGATGTCACTCAAAACGGGCTGTCGCTGTGGGCTACCGCCAAAGATTGTCATTGGCAGACCGGGCCAACAGGCTCTAAAGGTCCCTCTGGCACCACAATATGCCTCATCTGACTGTCTTCCACTTCACAAGAAAGTTATTACGTTACTCGCGCCAAGATTCTGGCTCGTAGGCTCCAGCGCCGTTGGGGCATGGCGATCCATCATCGTGTTGTGCGTCTGGATGTCTGACATTTGAGGACCGGAAGCGACTTCCATGGATTTAGCGCTGATCAGCGGCCGTTTTCATGAGCGAGGCGAGGTGTACCGCTGGTTGGGCGGGACTTCACGGTCGGCTCAGCCCAAGTCTCGAGCTCGCGTGTTGCACCCCATGGCTCATCCAACACCACCCACCAACAGATGGCAACAATTTTTGATTCATTCTCGTACAGCCAGGCGGTCAATTTATGATAAATGACATGTAAATATTCGCATTTGGCTCCTCAAGACGCCTGTAAACTTGGACCGGCAATTAGGCCGCCTAGATAGCCGGAAGCTCCTTGCTCACCGAGAATATACGTACAGGCCGTGGCTTATGGAGTGGCCACAAGTTTTGACACCCCCCTTCATAAAGTTTCTCGATGGGCGCCTAGCCTGCCTTGCGGCCACAAGTGTGGAAAACGCGGCTTTTTCTTCAGCCCGCATGATGGATTGAGCCCGGCGCATGGCCACCCGTGTTGTTTTCCATGTTCCCACCAACATGACTGTGCTGCTGCCCGTTGGGCTTTTGTGATGCAACCAACATTATTTCTTTCTTGGGTTTCTGGCCGACACATCGAGGTATGGGTCCATAGAATCATCAAAACATCACCATATCGCACATCTTCAAAATATACTCCTTTATTGCCTTTCGGGGGAGTGAGATCTTTGAATTTCTATCAAAACGACGCACCGTCACTGCTATCATGTATCCATTAGAGGCTGGGTGCAGTCTCAGCAGAGCCCAACCAGCACCTCCCATTGACTTCGCACCAAAGTATCGGAATCAAGCTTCACAGCCTCAGTCCTATAAAAAGTCCTCTTCATGCAAAAGTCCGATCGCTCCAGCTGGCGGCGTGAAAAAGTCGACGTCTCAAGGCAGGGGCCTTTTCAAGCCCAAAAACGGACAGCCACAAGGACAGTCCACTTTGGAGTTTGATGACAGCGAAGAAAGCCAAAACCACAACGAAGACACCACACTACCACCATACGCTTGCCCCTTTTACAAGTGGTCCCCGGTGCATCATATGGAGTGCATGACGCGCAAGTTGACTCGTCTTCGAGACGTCCGACAGCATGTCCTACGACGCCATGCGTGCATCTGTCCCCGATCATCTGAACCAATTGCCCAAGCCTGTCTGTGCGGCTCCAAATTCCGTGCTCAAACGAGCGCTGAGAATCGCAAACTTCAAAAATTATCCGCACATCGCGTCAACCACAAGCTAGGGCCTCATGAGCAATGGTACGAACTCTGGCGCATTCTTTTTCCTACGTGCCGCAAGCCTCAGAGCCCTTACATCGGCTCCGTTGTGGCGGAGGCCGCTAGCTTGATATGCGAGTTCTGGACACAAGAGAGCCCTGACATTGGCCCCGCGTTCCGCGAGCTCAAAGGCATGTCGGACATTGGCGAAGACAATTTTGGAGAGCTCTTGAAGTTTGTCGCCGGCAGGTTTCAGACGAGGGTTAGTCAAGGCTACTCGGGAATGAACTATCCGACCCACTGCGATGGTACATTCAATAGCGATGGACCTTTCGCGACGCCACCAGATGTGGCGCTCTCGGACCATATGCCCGAGCTGTCAGGAGACGAAAGCTCATTGGATTCGATAGCATTCTCTGAATGCACAACCCCTTATCCAATAGCTTCGCCTATTGAAGGATCGAGGGTTGAAGGGCCAATGTGGTCCGAGGATTACGATCCACATGCAGATGCGGATGGTATGCAGCTGCATGCCATGTCATTTTCTCAGCTTATGGTCATACTACAACCAAGCCAGGCTGATTTTGACTGCTCAACGTCCAAAAAAACTGTTAATGAGATTGAATTGTCGAAGCCATTCCCCCTTGAGGATGAATACTAGTAGTGAAAAGCGACTCGCCAAGTATGAAATCAATGCCAGTTTTCTCTATTCTTCTAAGATACTTTTTGGCCCCGGGTATACTTAAATAAGATTGGTTCCGTCATCAAACTACAAAGGCACTTCCGAAAGGGCACCATAGTCCCCAACAATCCCTATTCTCCGACGGTTTATTGTTCATGACATCTTACCATAATTAATTCAAAATAAAATAAAAATAAAAATTGTTTCTTAATATTGCCAATGTCTCTTGGAAAGGATGTTGAGCTCATCGATTGCGCTCCAGTTAGAATTCTAGTTTCAAGTGGTAGACTATTTCACCACTTCTTCTTTCTATGTGCTGTGCACCTTGATCAAGCAGTTCATTTAGATTTCAGAATGAGCTCGTGACTGACTTCCAAGCAACGTCCTCCTATTTGATAACAATCCAAACAAACATCGAAGTTATCCACATTGCAGATTGGGCAAGAGTAATACTGTTCCTTCTTTTCAATGTCGAAAGTACAGACATCGCAGCATCTAGTCGCTTCACCAGTGGGTTTCCTATCCTCTTTGTTGTCCACGAGCAGATCCTCTTCATGAATTGACACGCCCGTCCTTTTTGCAGTTCCAAGTAGGAGTTCTGCAATATCACTATTTCCATACTTGTGGGCATACCACAACGGAGTCCGTCCGAAGCGGTTTTGAGAATTAATATCAACAAGTCCTGTATCCAATAGCTGTGTAACTATTTGTGATTGGTTGTGTCGAGCGGCTATCGAGAGCGGTGTTGACCCATAGAAATCGGATGCGTCGGGGTCGGCATGTGCTCTCAAAAATAACGTCATTACTGCCGCATTACCATCATTCTTAGAAGCATGTGCTAATGCTGTTCGACTGCAGCTGTCTTTTACATCAACATTGATGTTGCCCGTCGCTAGCAATATTTTGACGATGGCCTCACGCCCTGCCTCGGCAGCAAATGACAGCGGCGTCCAGCCAGAGTTATCCGTCGAATCAGCGTCAACGTTTTCTGTTGCCAGTAGCAATTTGACAATAGATTGGTGGCCTCTCCCAGAGGCATGCGATAGCGGTGTTCGGCCAGCATTGTCTTTCGAATCGGCAGCAACCTTTCCTGTCGCCAACAGCAGTTTGACAATAGCTTCGTGTCCTCTCCTAGCAGCTTCTGACAGTGGTGTTTCGCCCTTTATATTTTTCAAATTGGGATCAAGACTGTCTGAATCCAGCAGCATCTTGACGATGGCCTCATGTCCATTCCTAGAGGCATGTAAGAGCGGTGTGTTGCCAAAGTCATTTTTCGTATTAATATCGACATTGTTTGCTTCCAGCAGTAGCTTGACAATCGCCTCGTGTCCATTGTTAGAGGCATATAATAGCGGCGTTTCTCCATTGCTATCCTTCGAATTGATGTCAGCATTGTTTGTTTCCAAGAGCAAATTGGCTACACCCTCGTTTCCCCTCATAGCCGCAACGAACAACGGCGTCCGGCCCCGCCAATCCCTGGCGTCAATTTCGACTAACCCCTGCAAGAGGCTCTTAGCCGCTTCCACAAGCCCAAAGTATGCCACTAGGTGAAGTCCTGTCGTATCTCTTCCAGTCTGCTTCCCATAATTCAAAAATCTCAGCAACAGTTTTATCACCATCAATGCCTGGCTGGATGCTTCAACCTTTTTCTGGTTGTTCAGAAAGGCTATGACCTCTTGGGGTAGTGTCGAAGCCCTATGAGCATGATGTCCCCAGTTATGTGCAGCATACTCATAGAGCGGATTTAATTCCAGCCGCCTTTCAAATTCCCTACTGCTTTGACAAGTACCACTTCCAAACACGTCAAAGGACAAGTATGTGATGCAAATCTCAGTAAGATAAGTCTCAGCATCTGGGAACCACTGCTTTCGCGTTCGCTTAAAATATTCTTGCGTTGTATAATGGACGAGCCGGATAACACCGCTTTGTTCGTCGACTGTGACCAGTCCAGCGCATACAGAGACTATGTCTTCAAGCTCTGAGATGTTTTCTTCGTCCAACCCAGACGCACCAATCTCTACTGCAAGCGCGTGTTGAACCTCGGTGACGGCAAGCGGTCTCTCAGCGCACACAATCCATGATAGTACCTGCTTCGCGAGTTCCTCTTGGTCTGTCAATTGGCCTTCGATCCGCTCCATCGCGTTTTGGTATGCACAATCATATGCTTCTGACCCCGAGGGTAGCTTTGACAAGGCTGTTCGAATAGCCTTTGGTGATCTCTTGCCAGCCAAGGAATTAAGATGGAGTTGCGCAAGTAGAAACCTATTTAAGTCAGCGAGCCTCTAACAGGATGTTCAGGGGGTCACATACATCCCATCAATGGATTCACTAATCTGCATCACAACATCTTCCACTAACTCTGCATTGCGGCTGACAAATGATGGCAATTGTGAGATGTGACCATGAACGTATCTCTTCACGTCACCAGGGCTTGCACGTATCTCAAGCTGCGGAGTACTATCAAACTTGTCGCTAATCTGTGGAATAAACCTTGAGGTTGCGAAAAGGTTCGCCCCACACTTGGCGTTAAGTTTAAATAATTCCGCCAGAAACTTCGACAAGCAGCCGCCAGCGGTTTGACACTCATCAAGCGCGTCAACAAGGACGAAAACCTTCAAGTGTTCCGCGCTTACGGATTGAAGGGTTTCCGAAATTTCCTCAAAAGAAGGCCGTGTCCGTCGTTTATCGTGTCTGTCATGCAGCGATTTTACGCTCACTGGTAGCGTGGACCGGTCTTGGGACAGCTGTTTCAATAGACTTGCGAGAAGATCATCGGCATTCTGCTCATGTGTCCGTTGGAAATTACAGTACACATATGCAATACCAACTGTCTCGTCCTGTCCAAAGCGACTCGTAAGCTCGTGGACTGCGATTGATGTCAGGATTGTCTTTCCAGCTCCTGGAATTCCCGGGCAAAACAAGGTTTGTTTGTTTGATTTCAACCAGGTTTGAAACTCTGGCGATTCCAAAAGCCAGTTCCCGGTTCCCCTCTGCCGCCGGTTAATGAAGTCGCTCTGTTGTGCGGCGTAATCTATCGGAGTGAGCCAGTCAAGAATGGCGCGCCTTTCATTATCGTCCTGCTGTTGACCCAAATAGTTTATCCCTTTCCTTGCCTCTATCATTACTTGACTACTATAGTTTAGTATTGGCATGGATGAAAAGGCAGGGGAGCGGTGAGTACCTCGAGATAAACGCGTTGAGGAGCACCACATTTGAAGTAAGCCGCTCTCGAAGCTCGCGGACATCCTCTGGTTCCAACTCCAGTCTTTTCCAAACGCGCTTTACCCTCTTTCCAAAGTTCCCGCCTCGAGTCTGCAGATTGCCGTATTTGCTTAATAGATTTTCTAAATCAAGAAGAACCTTATGACAGCTACCGATTATCTCCTGTAGATTGGTCATATGGTGTTCGCTAGCTTCAGGTGAGATGATTTCGGCATCTTGAAGAACGATTGAAAGACTCCTTAGTCTGTAAACTTGTCAGCAACGTCACCGGTAACATTCATTTGGCTGACGCACTCATCCGAGATGCTGTTGAGCTGGCTTGGTGCACCAATAAATTCCTTGCGGATCTGTTTAGCAAGCTCAATTACGGCAATAAGGTTGCCGGTAGTGAACCCAAAGCTCATATTGCTAAAAGCCGCTCGCCTTGGCGTATTTGGGAGATGGCGGGAAGAGGGGCAGCGACCGTGGATAATGTGGGACCATGAAGCAGAGTAGCAGCCGCAGCTTAGCCGCAACTCAGCCCCAATCAATTTGAGGCTGTGTTAGCATGCCTCTGCATTTTGGTGCGACTCCAAAAGTTCCTCTCAAAAAATAAGATAACGGCCATGCATGTTCCATAAAAATGGGAGTAAATTAAAATCATATCGTTATTCAACAGAAATCTTTTCTTAGCCCAATCACCAAGGTCAAGTGAAAGAACAGATCCAATGTATACCAACCATACCAGTGCGGTCACATCCCAAGTAGCCGTCATTTGGTTGGGCGGCATGCCTCATTCTGGAGCTCTGCGCGGATTAGGCGTAGTTTCTGTTCACTACATTGCAGAATATGAAGGATGATCTCTACTACTATTCTTATCGGTGCTTCGCGTTGAAATCTATTGCCAAGATGGGTAGATATGGTCAACTCAGTAGTCTCTGCCGCAGACAGACGGGTCTTTCAGGATTTATTCCCCTCTCACACTCAGTGGTATCTCATGCGCATTGGCCATTCTGTTAATCAAGCTACCACCTCAGTCACCCTCTTCCACAGCCTCCTTCAGCCAATTCAGTCGCCCGTTGCCTCTGGCCAGCTGCCCCTCCAAACTAAGCTTGGAAAAGCCACTCTAGAAGATATCAATAGAGTTTATCACCCCGCATCTTGGCACTAACTGCTTTTTTTTCTTAGTCTAGAACGTTGAGCGGAAACGTGGGCGCGCGATTGGAAATGGGACGGTCTGGACTCTTCCATTTGGTGGGCCTGCATCACGGATGAAGCATAGCGTTCCACCAAATCTCTACACTACCTCGATTCAGATTGACTCCATCGGTTTAAGCCTTTTTCACGATTGCCACGTGCAGCGTCGTGTCAGTCAGGGGACCCTTCTTATCGGTAGTTCAAAAATTTGCGTCTTCGATTAGGGGACCAGGGTTCATCTCAATCAATTCGAATATTCTTAGTCTCTCCAAAATCTCCGGTCTTCACTGTGTAAGAATCAGTCTAAGCATACCATACCTCTCCTGTCCTCGCCCAACGACTAGGTTCGATCGACCCTCATAATTCTCCTAGCATCATGGCAACTCGGCATTTGAGTAACGCGAAAACGCCAGGTTGTGGGTCGCCAGAATTTTTCAGTAGCAGAAATCCGCAGGACGCCGACATCTACATTCACCCTCACCTCGTCGAAAGCTATGACCCCTGCAAAGGGAGACAGTTGCAACTATCTGCCCCAGTACCCGCCGGCACCGTTCTGATGAGAGACGTCCCCTTTGCCATGGTGCCGACACTAGAGGAGGCACAGTCCATGGAGTCGCTTGTGTGTAGCAATCTCATGTGCCGCCAACGTGTGCCCCAGGCGCAAGGGTCCCGCTGTCTTCACGCCTGCGCGCCAGAGGTCATATGGTGTACCGAAATGTGCAAAGTCGCTGACCAGGCACGCCATGGCTTCGAATGTAGTTGGCTGAAGCAGACTGCCCAGACCATCCGCAAAGTCGAGGGTGAAAACGAGTTTGCCATGCTCTGGCTCATTGTCCGTCTCCTCGCGGGGCGGCACCTCGAGACCTGCAGCGACTCTTTTGATCAACAGGCACAGTACCCATGGGAGTCCACATTCAAGCGAGGCTGGGAATCCGTCGATGCACTTCGCGGAAAAGAAAACATGTGGCCAGAGGAGAAGCTACAAGATTTCATGAGGCTAGTTCAAACGTATCTCTGCAATGACGCAACACTGGGTCCGCTTCCATCTGCTGCAGAATTGATCACGCTCATTTGCCAAGAAGAAATGAACAGCTTTTGGCTCTGTCCTGTAGACATGACAATGTACCCGCCCCCAAACCCGCTGCCTGAACCGGGGTTGGCGTACGGCATGGCTGTGTATCCGCGAGCCGCCATGGTGAACCATTCTTGTATTCCAAATGTGAGTAACCAAGGTGACCCTTTTACAAGATCAAACACTAATGCGCCATCGCTCAGATCACGCACAGCCCGGATAGCCAAGGGCGCATGGTTTACACAGCATATCGCGACATTGCAGCTGGAGAGGAATGTCTCATCAGCTATATTAATTTAGCTACGCATGTGCAACTTTGGGAGAGGCAGCGCACACTGCAGGATTTATTCCAGTTTGAGTGTCTCTGCGAGCGATGCGGCCAAGAGCAAGCCATTTTAGTTGCCTGAAGGGAGTTACGAAACTATACACATTGAAATAGAATTGAATTAATAAATTGAATTAAATAAATTGGAGCAATTGAGTCATATTACCATGTCCTAAAAGGGTAAGAGTTCTCGATTAGTTAGCGGCTGATTAAGCTGTTGGCTAGCCAAAATCTAAGATATAGGGTAGATTCAAATAAATTTGAGGAATATAGATGTGCTATTCTACTTCCATTTCTTCAATCAATCAGTTTATGAAAATTAAGGTGAATTTTGTCAGTATTTGAAGGTCGAATCGACTAGAATTCAATCAACTGGAGCCGAGAGCAGAGCGAACTCCAAAGTTGTCAACTCGCCTCATAGATGAGCAAGGTATCAGTGCAGAGGTTATGGGCGATCCAACGTAGTTGCGAGTTAGATAGGTATTGATCGGAGCAATATCGGCATATCATCGCGAGAAATCGCGTGCTGATATCGCGTCATGCGACGCGGCTTCCCGGAAGGGTGAACCCAACGTACAGTGCGCACACTATACGGGAGGTAAATGTAGTGCTAATGTTTACACCTTGTCTGGTTTGCATAATGTGACACATAGCTGATGAAAGTGCCGGTTGGTAGCGGTCGGGTGACAGGCTAAGGTGTCGATCAGATCCCGTGCGGGGCTTCAATCACATTTGTGGGTCGAGTTTTGATCACCACGACTTCGCGCTGTAGAAACTAGAAGGGCCATAGGGCTTGAGCTAAAGCATACAGGTGGAGAAACTGGGCCGACTTTCGCTCATCACATTTCCTCTAACAGTGTATAGTTAGATTCCGCTATTGACTAACTCCCACTGACAGCCTTGGCATTTGTGACGTGAACACACATCCCGCTTTGTTAGCGAACTGCAACCAACCTTCCCTCCAAGGGTTCTGGGTTAGAAAGAATCAAGCTACTCAGGTTCACCCAAGGGACAGGTTAATAGCAATATAGAATATGTTATAAGTTACTTGTTCCTTTCATAAGGGCGAAAAGATTTACACCACCAAGCATATTGTTGAATGATATTTACATGTCACCTCGTTGAGCCTACCTCTTGTTTTCTTTTCACTAGAAGTAAAGTATGCGCACCATGTAATTGTAACCCTCAAAACAGGCAATAGACCATCCCGTCATCAGCCGCCACCTTGTCAGATGACAACAAAGTTGGAGCATTGTGGGACAAAAAGAGGTGGATAGTATTGCTAACGAGGTGGGTGGTCAAAAAGAAAGTAAACTAATTGGGGCGCTCCCCTGTCTAATTAAACGCTCACCGAGTTGACTGTGCAGCACTAGACGGAAATAGGGAGGGGAATGACTCGAGACCTACTGGAAAACCAGGATACCGTAGCAATAAGCCGCTTCTTGGAGATTCTGCAATTTCTGGTAAAGAAGAAGCTATGTGTAGTCGCTTTTTATTGATTGCTGATAAACAACCCGACCCTTTGAATGTCGAGAATTAGACGGATGACTATCAGTTCTGTACAAAGGCTCTACAAGAAATGCAGCATAACTCCTGGGAGAACACAAGAACAATAAGCAAAGTTGCGGGAACTATTTGACACGGTAAAATCAAAATCTCGGCTCATTAGCGTAGGTTTATGACAGGCCAAGTCGCTTCCGCTGGAGTAGGGCCGACTCGCCCCTATCCCGCTGTGGATCTAAACCCAACTGTCTAAGACATTTCCTTGGCAAAGCACGGCAAGCAAATCTTCATTTGGGACTGCAAAGACGAATATAAATTCATGATTATATCCCTTGTGGTAACCATTCCAACTCAAACACACTTCAAACACATTTCACACTCAACTATTACTTCTTCTACACCACTCATCTAAACACCAATCGTCAAAATGAAGGCCAGTATCGCCACTCTCTTCTTCACCATCGGCTTCGCTTTTGCCTTGCCCGCTCCCCAAGAGAACACCACGCCCTCAGATACAACACCCGCGGAAGAGTGCATGATCTTGAAGATCTCCAACGCCCTTGGTGTGTCATCATGCGATCAGCTCTGCAACAAGGGCGTCGATGGCGAGGTCAAGCTTTCTCCTGAAGAGAAGGAGAAGGTGTGTAAGAACTTCCGCGAGGAATTGACTAAGAAGGCCGAGCAAGCCCGCAAGGTCTGCGAGAAGGGTTGGGAGCCCAAGGTGTGCTAGACGCACTCATCGGATGCAATGTACGTGTACGTGTTAATCCGTTTACATCTTGTGTGAAAGTCGGGGGCTAAATATTGAATAGACATTGGTAGGAGGGGCTGCAGTTCCCAAGCCGTTGGTTGAGGGAACGATTGCGAAGGGACGAATAGGAGGAATTGATGATAAGATCAGTTCCGCAGTGGTTTTGTTTGATGCTGGATATTATCATCTTTTTTATTATCAGCTAGATAATGCAATTATAATCTTCTGTTGATAAAAGAAAAGCTACAAGCCTCATTTTCCCTCGTTATCGTGCCCATGAATTCTTGCGATGTGTACAAGAGGAGGATTTTAGATCAGTCGAGTAAACTTCCCATGAACATGATCTACCTTTTATTTTTCATTATTGAAAGCCAGTCCCGGCTTGCCCGACGGGCAACGAGTGAACCGAATACACATCCTCTTGGGACAGTGAAACCTTAACAAACCATTGGTTGAAGTTCGTAGCAGATGCGGCTTTAGCCTATGATTTCCCTTTTTTTCCTCATGGATTTAGAGTCGCTTTAATTACATCAAAGCACGAGCAAGACTAGACAAACACCATGTATCTAGGTTTGAAAACTCTATTTCTTAATCTTTCCATGACCTATCGCGTCTATTTATCACGTTGAATATCGCATAACAGCTCATAACAGCATTCAGCACAGCATCGGCCAGCAATGCATATCTCTACATATATCTACCCACGTTAAAGACGCCGCCGTCAACCCATGTCCATCATACCCGGGGCCTCGACTAGCGCTCTCATCCCTGCGCCTCCACACCTCTGTCAGTATCTCCCCAGAAACCCTGTAACTCATAAACCCAGACTTCAAAAAGGCTTTATCCAACCACGAAATGATTTGCTGTCGGTGTTCGCTCGCCGTAGCCTCTGCGCCAGCGATGAAGGCCGGCCACGCGGTCCCCGGACCTGGAACCCCGTACTGTTCCAGGGCCGCGTTGAAGGCGTAGAGCGAGTCGATGACTGTGGTGACTGTCGTCTGCAAGATCCAGGGATTAATATTACGTATGCGTCTATAAAAGAATATCACCAAGGCGGAGCTGAGGGCGCGCAGCATGTGAAAGTGCGGCGTCATTTCTCTTCCGCTGCCTCCCATTTCACTCCCCGAGTCGCTGCCGCCACCGCCCATGGAGTGAGGGTGTGTCTGTGCACGAGATGCAAACGTGCATATGGCATCTTCCAGCCGGGCAGCCCTAAGCTGCATAGATGAAGCAGCATCTGCATCTGCGCATCCCTTCCCAGCAGTTAATCTGTCCATGACATTGGCGAGTCGAGTTGTCTGCGATACCAAGCTCAACCACGTCTCAGGCACGCCATATATCCGCATAAACATGCTATCCTGGCCCTGCCGTGGATCAGTGAGATGGATGTCTCGAACACTACATCCGGGGTCCTTTTGGCTATTGATATTCACATCCCAGTCAGATTGGTGCGGGTCGAGTCTGAGGAAATTGTCCAAGGTGACTTCGGTATTCCCGCGGCCCCGGCCGCTCTGTGCCTGCCTTTCTCTCAATGCCTCTTCCTCGGCTGTCGGTCTTGAGCTGTCAAAGTTGGGATCCTCTTCGGTCGGGGTGTCTTGATGGAGGACATGTGTGCTTTCAGACACGATGCGCATCCAAGCATAAATATGGTGAAGTAGCCGCGCCCGTCGAGAGACTGTCTGCTTGAGCAACCCTCTTCTTCTGATGAGCTTTTCCTGTTCTGTGAGGTATCTCCGTGCGTCCCGTTGGTTTCCTGAGAGAAACTACAAGTTTGTCAGTATTGTTCAATGCAAGAAGCTAGCGTCAGGTACGAAGACTTACAGCTGTTGCGAGCACGGCATGGAGAGCCATGAGTTGCTCCTTGTACCGGGCTTTTTCCGGAGATCCCGACTCCCTCTCGAGACTGATCTTAAGGTGCTGCTTGGCGGCCCTATATGTTCGTATTGAAAGAGCATCCCAGTGATCCCGAGGCGTGGCTGAGCCTTCGTATGCCCCGGAGCTAACAGAAAGGTGAAACGCGGACACGGCAATCAAAGCAAAGAAATTGGCTAAGCTAGCATGCTTTATTGTGCTCCTATCTGTCTTGAGCACCGTCAGTTGGCTCATTGTCATCATGGCCGACTGCAGATTGAGTATCTTCCACGGCGACTTGTCGAGGACGGGCAGCGAACCCATCTGGCTAATGACATGGTCGTTGAAGTGACTGAGGAGGAGCGGGGCATCCACCAGCAGATCCACCTCTGGCCAGAGGGTATCCTCGGAATTGGAATCACGATGCAGCACCTGGTGCAGTGCGTCGTGGCCGTGGCCATGTGGGTCGCGCGAGTTGCCGACCTGGCGCCTCCACGCATCCGCCGCGACGGTTGCGCCGCCGGGCTGTTGGGACCCGTTGACCATCTTGAGGATGGGATCATCGCCCCACATGCCCGGGTCCCACGTGAAGAGGTCTGCCCACTGCAGCGAGTCAAGGAAGTAAATGGGCGAGGGCGCGCCGCTGGGACCGTGGGCCGGGGTCGAGTCGTCATGGTGGTGGTGGTGGCCCTCGGATCCCATTGCGTCGTTGTTGGTGATGGTTTCCGAGCCCGAGAGCTGCGTCGTCACGGCCGATGCGGGGGTTGCCACACTCGGCTTAAATACAGCAAAGGGACCAACGGCAAAGCTATCCGTGTGCTGATCCAGGAACGTCTTGGACCGGTCCTCGACCTCTGTCAGGGCCGCACCCACTGTGGAGGGAACGTCGGCCACCAATGCCGAACACATTGATATCCGATTCTTATCTACGCCCCTTTGTGTCAGTTATCTTTGCAAAATACACATGTGTGTTTTCAGCTCGCATTTTTTTTACTCACCAGTGTATAACTGGCGTCTCGAGTGTTGCTCAGGTGCATCGTCGCTGGTCTGCGGCACCCTCTCATCCGTCTCCAACCCCGTCGAGACGATCCACCGAAACGAAGGCGAGTAGGCCTCGCAGGCCAGGCCAGAGAGCTGGCATCGATTGCAAATTGGCACCGTCTGATCGCACTTGAGGTGGCGTTTGCGGCAGGTATTGCAGCCACCCATGGACCGATTAGGTTCCGACCCACGGCCTTGGTCCATGGCTGCGCGAACCTCACCAGATGAGCCAATCACAGTTGTGCAATCTTCTCTGACATATAGACGTGTGGAGGGAGCAGAGACATTTTTTTCCCTTCCTACATGGGAGGGCGGCTGGATCCTTGTTTTAATCAGAATTGGCAGGTTAGAATGGCTAACGTCGGTGTCAGCGGCCTCTTTCATCCCCACAACTTCACATGAGCAAACCATGTGGGGATTTTCCACGTTGGCGCTAGCGCCCTGCGCTGAACAAGAAGGTTTCCGCGGCCTTCCCGTTCCGGAGCTGCAGGACTTTGCCCAAGTATCAGCTAAACCTAGTGCACGTATCAGTAGTCTTCGGCCAGGCCGGGGAGGCGGTATAGTTGAGTGCCAACTTGCATCAGATTAGGTGTGCGAACTTTGTATGCAGATGCAAGTTGCTCCAGGGGTCACACACCTGGTCCCTCCAATCATCATTACGCAAGTGTCGCTTTTCTACTGCAGCATGCAATCGATTGAATGGGAGACAATTGGATTAAAAAAAACAAGTACTATCAATTCATTGGGTACGTTTTATCATACATCAAAAAGCCCATACCGGGTGCACTAGGCCGCTCATTCTAGTCCCGATGCTCAATTTCCATCCTTCCATTTTAGTACAGTTTGGCAATTCTAAGGTTGTTCCATTCCCAGGCAGTGATGTCATCGTAGCTGCAGGGAGTTGAGGCAGTGATAAACTCCTTGAGGGGGAGAAGCGAGGCGTGTCGGTTGGGCTTGGCAAAGTAGGCAATTGAGTAGCGCTCGGGGATGATATTGTCGCCGTCGGCCTTGATGGAGGGAGGGTATGTAACGCGGTGGCAGGCGGCCTTGAAGGTGTCGTTGGTCAGGCGCTGGAGGGAGTCGCCAATGTTGAGGATGATGTCGGTGGGCTTCTCCGACTCAATGTTCCTGAAGGTGCCAAGCTGCTCCTGGTCCTCGACCTGGAGGCCACCGACAGAGTCCTGGAAGAGCATGGTGATGGTGCCAAAGTCAGTGTGCTCGGCAATGCGGGTGGCAGTGCCGTCTCGCAGCTCAGAGGAAGGGATGGCAGGGTAGTGCAGGATGCGGAACTCGTTCTCGGCCTTGTTGTGCAGCGCCCGGAGGTGCTCCTCCGAAACGCCGAGGGCGATGGCGAGAGCAGTCAGGATGTGCATCTCAGTCTCAAAGGCCTTCTCGTAGAAGGATTCCATGAAGCCACGGAAGCCGGGAAGACTCTCTTCCGGGACCCAGAGGTTGTCGACGAGCGTGTCATTGGCACCACCCATGTCAAAGGTTTCCTTGATGCTGCATGTCAGCTCAGTCGTCATTGTCTGTCTTGGCGCGGGGGCTCACCTTGATGTCGCGGGTCTTGCCGGGGCCAAGTCCCTTCTCGTAGCCACTAATGTTGGCGACATTCTCCTGACCAACGTAGCTGTAACCACGGTTTGGGTTGGCCTTGGGAGGGTGCTTGGCCTTCATCTTGTCGTCATATGACAGGTTGAAGAACTTGCGAGTCTATTGAATCGTTGTTAGCGGCCTCCTTCTCGGTTCGCGGCTTGGTGTCTTACGTAGTCAAAGAGCTGAAGGATGTCCTTCTCGGGGATGCCATGGTTCTGAAGCTTGACACCACCCTTCCTCTTCAGACCAGAAAGCAGGCTGGTGCAGAACTGCTGCTTCTGCTCTGGTGTTCCGAAGAACAGAGACATGTCGATAACCTCGCCCTTAGACATTGTTGTGGATGAAGAAAGTTGTTTCTTGATGTAAGTGGTTTGGGGGGAGGAGGAGATTGAAGATGAGAAGATGATGTGATGATTCAAGTTGCTGTTGATGATAGAGACTTTCCATGAAGGTTCTCATCTACTTCTTATATACAAGATGAAGCCATGCTCAACCACTCTCTACTTCCAATATCAACTCGGCCATTTCGCATTTCGGACATACCTTACATTTTCGGTCTTTACTATAGGGAGCAGTTGACATTGTCGACAAGGCACAGAACAATGCAATGTCAGATGCGCTAAGCCTGGTGAAGCAACTACACAAAGTTGGTGTGCTGGAAATACTGGTTTGGATGTTGAACGCGACACTAGCTCCGCAATGTGGATAACATTAGCCGGCTGCTACCGCTCGGGAGGGTTGGGTAAGCCACGCCAAAGATAACGGTCTCACAAACCTGTGGTAGCCGTGCAGAGCCATTCATTTGTGTTTTGCAAAAGAGGCAGGTGAGTGCGAGCTAGTCCGAAAAAGGCTAGTCGCGGCTCCAAAAAGGGTCACGAGAATAGTGTCACGGTTGTGATGCCGCACGAGTTAAGCCGCCCAGGCCCACGAACGCACAGGTTATGTCGGCTTAACTGCCGGTTGATCGGTCTCAGTGAGATAAGGTTATGCGTTTGAGAACTCATCTCCATGACCGTCCGCTTATCTATCCGATCCAACCCGCGATGACGCAAGAGGTAGGGAGCTATTGACATCTGTCCAGCGTTTACGAGGCAAGTGGAAAGGGGGCTATGACTTGTTCCTCAATCTGAAGCTATCGTACTGGAGAATTTACTAGAGAGGCGCAGTTCGAAATGGGCAACTGTAATTGCAATCCACATTGCAAAGGAGCAATTTGGAATGTGAGAGCAGCATGAGATTTGAATGACCAGTTGAAACCAGCCCGATTGTGTAAAAGAAATATTTTCGTTAAGGCGAGTACAGTGATTTGAGAATTGTTTTGATCGATTGCCGCATACAATATTCTCCGCAAATCTTCCCATTGTGCTCAATCCAGTCATCAGCTACCGGAAGGTAGACGTATGTAGGGTAGCCGACAGGCAACAAAAATTTGTGGTCAGGGCTCATGCTTGCTTCAACCTTGCTCCACTCCACAATTGACCAATAAGAAGCCCACCAAAAAGTACATGATTACTGCAAAAGGCAAAAAGAAGGGTCTGGCCGGGGATTGAACCCGGGACCTCTCGCAAGCTATGCTGTAGGG
This sequence comes from Calonectria hawksworthii, assembly GCA_020975415.1. NCBI lineage: Eukaryota > Fungi > Ascomycota > Sordariomycetes > Hypocreales > Nectriaceae > Calonectria > Calonectria hawksworthii. Next base: position 1,428,379 of record JAHXZK010000010.1, on the reverse strand, counting down.
TTTTCCCTAAGCGAGAATCATACCACTAGACCACCAGACCGAGCAAGCTCAGATGAGCTTGTGTGTTTGTATCACGTGATGGAAATGTTGAGATTATTTTGGATTAAGAAGGCAACACAAGGCTTGACAAAAAGCCTGGATTGTCCCCTGCAGTGTGCAACGCGGATTGATAGAGAAGTACGGCCGATAAATTTCTATTCCTCTTATCAAGTAGGATCTCAAGTTGTATAATTGCGCGAATTTCTCTTCCTTCTTTTCTTTTCTCCTTATATCGCTATGAATCTGATGGGACCGTCACAGGCACCATTTAGTCACGGCAGAGACAAGTTAATCGCCCATGTCGCTGCACCCCAAACCCCCTAGCAATCTCACTGTCCTCCTTGCAGCCCACCTCCGTAGTCCGCTTTAGGGTCATCCAAACCACCAACTACCTGCTTATGAAAGCTTTGCTCCGTGGATCGTTGACCGGGCTCCACTCTCAGGGTTGATTTGAGAAGCGCTTACGCGATCAGACCTCCACGGAGTTTGCAAAATCTCCACCTACTCGCGACTTGATGCCAATTGTACCCACTCCGCTAACACGTGCACAGCCAAAGCATCAGCCTTACCCACTCATAGTCTCTTCAACCAAACTTCGAAGCTGGGGTAGCAGGACGCATACGATAATCGCAAATGCCACGGAAGCAAACCATTTGTGATGGAGGTGTATTGTTGAACCTCACATTAATAATCGTAAAATGTTGAATAGATTGACAACTATGGGATCGAGATACCCCTCACGAGTACAATCAGCGATGTGAGAATTTAAGATGTAGTTGTGCGACACACTGTTTGACTTGATCGCCCAATCGCACTGTTACAAACATCTCAACTCAACAGCACAATGGCATCTTCTACCAAATATTTCACTGCGGGTGATGCACCTAACCTCGACGCTCTTGAGCCATCCAAAAACGAGTCCCTCACTCTGGCCTACAAAACGTACGGTTCCATCACTGATCCTGCCATTCTCATCCCCACTTGCTTTAGTGGAGCGTTGAAGACTACGTTGTCTTTTCTCTATGAGGGTGACGAGGCCCTGTTGAAGGGGTATTTCGTCGTGGTCTGCGGTCTTCTTGGCGGTGGCGAGTCCTCTTCGCCATCCAACGCCCCGGCCCATCTTCAAGGCAGCAACTTTCCTCAAACCTCTTACGAAGAAAACATCCGGCTGCAATATGCGCTGTGTCAGGCCCTGGGAATACACCAATTGGAGGCCTATATTGGGTTTTCCATGGCCGGACAGCAGGGCTATTACATGGTGACCATGTATCCCGACTTTGCCAAGCGACTCGTCGTCTTGGCCAGCTCTGCGCGAACCAGCTGGCACAACAAGTCGTTTCTTGAAGGACCCAAAGCGGCACTCGAGAGCAGCATTGACTGGAACGGCGGCCATTACACGAAGCCTGCAACGGTCGGGACGCGGGCGTTTGCGAGGGTGTACTCGACCTGGGCGCTCAGTTCGGCCTGGTTTCGCCAAGAGCAATGGAAAAGACTTGGTTGTGATTCCGTGGAAGAATACCTCACCAAGTTCTGGGATCAAGCCATGGGAGCTTTGGATGGGAACGATCTAATGTGCATGATGCAATGTTGGCGACAGGGCGATATCTCGGCTCATGGTCCCGAAACCGGCAATCTGGAAGAAGCCCTGCGAGGCATCAAAGCTCGTGTGCTGCTGATGCCCAGTCGGACTGACCTATACTTTCCTCCGGAAGATAGCATCGAGGAGCTGAAGCACCTGAGATTTGGCGAGTTGGAGGTTATTGAGAGTGTATGGGGGCACTTGGCTGGTGGTGAATGGGGTCCTGCAGAGGATCAAGAATTCATTCTGGCTAGAATCCGGAGGTTTCTCGCCGAATAGGCTTAAAATTTAGAGGCTCATGATTCGGTTAGTTCATCGCTTTCTACGATCCTTTGGATCTAAATTAGAGGCGGAGATTTTTAAGATATTCTCATTCTATGTCACTCTAGTTTATTTTCCATGATTAAATCGTCCCATTCCTTGCAGTCGCCTTTTTTTTTTTTTTTTTTTTTTTTTTAAGAAGCAGAGAATTCCTAAAGCCGTCTTAGCTAGGTGTACCCCTCCTCGTAGAAGTCGTATGTGCTGAAGCTTCTTCCCAACCTGGCAGCTATTGCATCAAGTAATCTTCCTCTTGGGAAAAATTTTGCACTGCGCACATTCTACCTGACGGAACATCACCAGCGTCCTTAGGGCGGTTTAGTAGCTGAACAAATCAGCGTTGGTCACGTTAGCGTCAGGGGCTCGATCTCGCCATCAACGTTAACGGCCAGCGAAAAGGCTAAGCAGATCAATAGTGCATCTCACTCTCACTAGCCTGTGTCGTGCGCTGTCTATTTAAACTCATTTGGGCTGATCAAGACTCTTGCGGTGTTCTAGACCGGGTTGTATTGGGAAAAGGTGGAGAAGAATACACCGGCCGGAAGAGGAAAATGGGACGCCGTCGCTGAGCTACATGAAGCCGCGCGACTGATTATTGTTTTGTAAAGAAATAAGTAGGGGAATAAGGAAATAAGGGATAAAATAAGAAAGAAAAAAAGCTTGAAAGTTTGTATATTAAGCAATCGTCTGTTTGTTTCCGGGACAGATCCGACCATCTTCATCCGCCCATCTTCATTCTTTCAGTTGGGCTGCAATCTCTCACCATGAAGTCATCCATCACCGCAGCGGTTCTGCTGCTTGCCTCGTTCGCGAGTGCTGTGCCAGGTGCTTACCACCAGAAATGCAAGGCTGATAAATGTGTCAACACGGTACGATCACAGCCACGCCACCAATTATCCTTTGGCTCGGGCGGATTAGTACTAACTCTAATCACAGCACAACCTCGACCAAGTCCATCGTGACTGCGATGCCTTTTTGAGGAAAACGGTCACTCCCTGTCCCGTGTAAGTGCGCAGATGTCCACAGAGCCAGCCTTATTCTGACAAGTCCACCTCAGCGTCGTGACGAAAACGAAGACGGCAACTGTCACGAAGCCCAAAACAAAAACCATCTCGCAGACAGTGCTCGCAAACCCGACTCAAACAGCTCTCACCACTATTACTTCGACTACGACCATTTTCGATGTGGCCACCGTCCAAGTTCCATCCCTGGTCGTCGTCACATCTACCACTGTCATCCCTGCTACCATCACTGCCCCAGTTCTTCAAGGTCCAGTCAAGCGTGGAGCTGGCGTCTGTTACCCCAAGACCGGATCGGCTGCATCGCTCCCAGCTTGTGCCAAGACCTGCGCCGACAAGGCTAGGTTTTCTTCAGCCTGCCTATGCCTCGGCAACACTCCCCAGACGACAACGCTTCGCCGGGCTACCTCGACGTCGACCATCACGAGGACTCTGACGCTCAGCCCGACTGTCACCGTCACAAAAGTCGCGACAGCCACTTCCGTCATCACAAAAGTCAAGACGGTGACGGTGCCTGTTACCTCCAAAAAGATCACCTCTACCAAGTCCGTTGCGTCGGTGCATACTCAGGTTTCCGTGGTTTCAATTACTCAAACCATCACCGTTGCTCCACCTGTTTCCACAAACACAGCTTCTTCATCAGCCGTCTCCATTTCCAGCACAAACCCAGCGTCTTCATCAGCTGCTCCTCCTGTTTCTACAAACTCAGCTTCATCAGCTGTCTCAATTTCTAGCACAAACCCAGTGTCTTCGTCAAGCGCTGCCCCTGTTTCCACAAACTCAGCTTCTTCATCAGCCGCTCCTCCTGTTTCCACAAACGCAGCTTCTTCGTCGGCCGTCTCAATTTCCAGCACAAACCCAGTGTCTTCGTCAAGCGCTCCTCCTGTTTCCAGTACGATCACGGATGATCCATTGGCCACATGCACAGACATGGTTTTGAAGGTCATGTCGGGCGCATTTGTAGACTTCTATGTTTCCAAGTCCTCCCTCGGGGATGTATACCTAGTAGCAGACCCAGCCGTGGCTCAAAAAGTCATCGAAATGGAGGATGAGATAGTTGCGGCAGACGGCGCGACCTGGTTGTCCGGCGCTGGCTCCAATGCCGCCCCAGCAGCAGTTCTCTTCAAAGGCCGGGATAGCGGCCTTGACCCGCTGTCCTGTATGTTGAGCGATGGCGCCCCGAGAACGATGTCTTGTTCCCTGCGGGTCGGAGGATCTTCTCCCGCGACTGTCTTCCAAGTATGTGCCAACACGGGTAGATCGTTGAATATTTACAAGAATAAAGGCGCCGACTGTGACGCGGTTCACTTGGCAATGGTTCCCTACTGCGCAGCCCCGGCTTATTCTTCTTCGTCCGCCGTTCCGGCGACCAGCAGCACAACAAGCCTAGCTTCCTCGTCGGCAGTTACAACTGCCAGCTCAAGCGCAGCTGCTCCATCATCTACATGCGCAGTAGTGGGGAACGGATTAAGGGCTGCTTCGGGAACGTCGGCGGGCCGGTACCTCACCTACAACCGAGGCGGAAACTTTTTCAGTTTTACGTCTGCCCAGGCCACTGCCCAAAGGTTTGTCTTGGTTGACGGCCACTTGCAGACAGACACAGACGACGGTACCTTGGTCCTATCCCTGAATGGCGACCCGGAGGGCCCAATGCTAGTGAGATTGGGGGGCGCCAGCACTACGAGTAACACTTTTCGACCGCTGTCCTGCGGGTTGGGCATTGGTAGCCCACCTCCGATTACTTGCAGCTGGGTGTATCCAGGAAGCATCACGCAGAGCGTCTTCCAAATCTGCAGCGGCGATATGTTGAATATGTACTACGAGGTGAATTGCGAGGAACTAGAATTCGAGTTGGCCCCCATCTGCGCAAGCCCAGCTTCTCCATAGGCAATGATCGATGGTTGCGCGACATTAGATCTAGATTTAGATTCCTTTTTGTATATAGGGTAGTTACTGATCGCAAGCGGGTCCGTCCGAGGAGTCGAACTGGTGGGCAGTGCTCCGGACCCGCACACTTTGTTCCTCAACAAGATACTAGAGTTTATGCATATCCAGCGGTGGTCCCTTACCCATGAAAACTCGGTGTCTTGCAAAACCGAAATCAGACCTCTCCACACGTGAACATTGAGACATGGCCAAACAGCGGTGGCCATGAAATGTCTTGATTCTTGCCGCAACGCGCTAGCTTGACCGAGTAGCTCTCTCACCACGTTGCCATGACTAAGTTGTGCTCAGGCGACTGAGTCGCGACTCACCTCGGCACGGGTGTTGAGGCGGCTCCGGCCCGAGCACTCACACAACAAAAGCAAAAAGCTGCCACGGTCGAGATCGATACGGAGCATCCATTCAGAGATCGGCACTCTCGCCTCCTATTAATAGCCACAAACCAAAATGAGATCCCGCCATCTTGTTTTTTTTTAATAGCTATTCTTATCAGGGTGCCAGATACCGACATGATCTTCTTGGCGCCGGCCAGCACATCGGCCTTAGCTCCGGTGGGGAACGGGCGGCACAAGCTGACAGCAATGTTGGGCTTCAAAAAGCAACCAACCATTATGCGCGCTAAGGCTGGCCGTAGAGACTACCCTGTATTCAAAGCATTTTGCCCCCAAAACAACGAACCTGCTGAGATGGCCTGTGTTGAGCTCTTTTCGGAACGTCGGGATGCAATATTAGATGAAATTATGGTGCTTTCGTTTATTGGATTTAGGAAATTCATCCTGTCCAGCTGACGAGAAAGAGATTTCTCGTGGCTGTACTTTTTGATGTAGTCATGATAAGACAGGATGTCAGATGCATGACTGCCGTGTAGTGCCAGCCAAGAATGCAGTTCAAAACAAGCCATGCCCAGCCACCAAATATGCCGGTGCTGCACCAGTGTGTTCCTGCATAAAACAAACAAGCAAACACGATGCATGGCTAGCGCGGCGATTTTTGTCGTGGTGTGGTGTTGTGGTGTTGTTGTGAGCGGCTCCAACCATGTGAAATAAGGGGGAGGGGCGGTTAAGCTGGGGGCTAGTTTGTGTGGTCTGCGGGGTTTAGGGGCAGGGGGCGGTGGAAATAGCCTAGGCGCCACGCTGACAGGCACCCAGACTCAGGGGTTCTAGCCTTCCAAGTCAGGCGGTTCAGCATAGCGCTTTAGGTCAATCGGCTCTTGCATACCGCCCCAATCCGCCCCAATCAGCCCCTAGCCTGCCCCCAACCGGGAGCCCCAAGTGACAGGAACAAGCCCAATGGAAGAGCGGGTCGTCGCTATTCGGTTCGGGTGCCTCGCCGGCCGGGCCCTCGCTTGCGCAGATCCCCTGACTTGGCGGTACTGCCTATTCATCCGTCCCCCCTGAAAGCAGTGGTGGTCTGCCCAATGAGGCCTGCCACGGTCAGCTGCGTGGCGCTCGGAAGTCGGCCTCCCTTCGGGGCCCGCCGGTAGGGCAGACTGCGAGTGCGTTCGTTCGTTCCGTGGGAGCTTATTGCTGTTTGGCTCTGTGGGTGGTGGTACGGCGTATTCGCTTGGTCGGCTCACTCAGCAGACAGAGCTGAATATTCACCAAATAGCACAATGTGCAACCTCCTCGTATCGTGGTGGAAATGAGAGCGATGCAGGATGCAGCAAGTCCGATGCATCGATGCTACCACTGCCTCTAAGTCAGGGCGGCTCTCTCATGCCCGATTTTACAACGTGGTTGGTGGCCGCCGCTTCGTATACGGACTTGAGCTAGGTTTGGTGGCGCTCCCTAGCAGCAGTTGGCAGCAGGTCTAGGCCGTGGAGGCTTCACGTTAGCCCGCCATTGCTTCTCGCTAGCTAACCGCCTAGGACTTGGCCGTTTGTCCAGAAGGCAAAGGTTGGGCATGTTTGCATCGTGAATTTTGATATATAAGGTCCCATGGTCCCGCGTCCAGTCCAAGAAGAACCAGACACTGCTCTCCATCCACAAGCCAATCCGGCCTTTCTTCTCTCTCTCACCTGTTGGGTTTTCTAACCCGTCCTTTCGTTAATCTAACGACGTCTCCCATTACTCAACCTCTTCTGGATTTTTCACATTCACGATGCTTTTCAAGTACTTTTCCATCCACGCCCTTTTGGCGGTTGGATCTGCCCTGGCTGCCGTCCCCGCCGGTGCCAACGCCATCGAAGCCCGCGGCTATGGCTACGACGCACCTTCCTCTTCCTCCCCCTCCACCCCCTCGGTCCCTTCATGCGACTCCTCCAAGGGATACGTCCTCAACAGCGCCAAGACCAAGTGCGTGTGCCCCTCCACCATGGAGGAGCTCAAGGGCGCTTGCGTCGCCAAGTGCTCTTCCGGCATGACCCGCGACAACAAGGGCGTCTGCTGCTGCCCCGAGGGCAAGGAGCTCATCAAGGGCACCTGTGTTTCTAAGTGCCCTACTGGCATGACCCGCGATTCTTACGGCAAGTGTGCCTGCCCCACCGGACAGGAACTCATGAAGGGCGCCTGTGTCGCCAAGTGCGCCTCTGGTATGTCCCGCGACTCTTACGGAAAGTGTGTCTGCCCTACTGGTCAGGAGCTCATGAAGGGCGCTTGCGTCGCTAAGTGCGCTACTGGAGCCAGCCGCGACTACAACGGAAAGTGTGCCTGCCCCACCGGCCAGGAGATCATGAAGGGTGCCTGCGTTACCAAGTGTGCTACCGGTGCCAGCCGTGACTCTTACGGAAAGTGCGCTTGCCCCACTGGTCAGGAAATCATGAAGGGTGCTTGCGTTGCTAAGTGTGCTACTGGTGCTTCCCGCGACTCTTACGGCAAGTGCGCTTGCCCTACCGGCCAGGAGATCATGAAGGGAGCCTGTGTTGCCAAGTGCCCCACTGGTGCTAGCCGCGATTACAACAACAAGTGCGTCTGCCCTACCGGCAAGGAGATCATGAAGGGTGCTTGCGTTACCAAGTGTGCTACTGGTGCCACCCGTGACTACAACGGTAACTGTGCCTGCCCCACTGGCCAGGAGATCATGAAGGGTGCCTGCGTTGCCAAGTGCGCCTCTGGTATGTCTCGCGACTCTTACGGAAAGTGTGTCTGCCCTACCGGCCAGGAGCTCATGAAGGGTGCCTGCGTTGCCAAGTGCGCCTCCGGTATGTCTCGTGACTCTTATGGCAAGTGCGTCTGCCCTACCGGCCAGGAATTGATGAAGGGTGCTTGCGTTGCCAAGTGCGCTTCCGGTATGTCTCGCGACTCTTACGGCAAGTGTGTCTGCCCTACCGGCCAGGAGCTTATCAAGGGTGCCTGCGTTGCCAAGTGTGCCTCTGGCATGACCCGTGACTACAACAACAAGTGCGTCTGCCCCACTGGCCAAGAGCTCATGAAGGGTGCCTGTGTCGCCAAGTGCGCTTCTGGCATGTCCCGCGACTCCTACGGCAAGTGCGCCTGCCCTACCGGCCAGGAGCTCATGAAGGGTGCTTGCGTTGCTAAGTGCGCCTCCGGCATGACCCGTGACAACAAGGGTGTCTGCTGCTGCCCCGAGGGCAAGGAGCTCATCAAGGGTACCTGCGTTGCCAAGTGCGCCTCCGGCATGACCCGTGTTGAGGGCAAGTGCATCCAGGACTGCGGCAGCTCCGCCACCTACAACGGTCGTCTTGGCTCTTGCATCTGCTCCAAGAAGACCATGGTCTACTCTCCCTCTTCCAAGACCTGCGCTTGCCCCGCTGGCAAGAAGTGGATCGATGAGTGCTGCCAGTAAATCTTTTCGCCCTCACATGTTTCAGATAAAAAAGGAGTGGCAACACCAGCGGTAGCATGAGCGGCAACCGCTGGTGAGACTCACGAGGCTATGCCTGTCTTCCTACTTGTTGATGATGCTGTGGTTTGCAGCTAGAGTTGAATGTGTCCAGATAGCTGGATATTATTCCGAGTACATATTATTAATACAGAACCTCTTCTTTCTTTGCAATACCATCTCCCAATTGCCTGTGAATGAATCTTGTGACATGTCTTTTAAACTTCAATCTTATTCCTTGAATGCAAGTAATTCTTGCCCTGTGCTTTAATAATTGACAGCTACTGCATGCACGCACGTCTGTTCTGCCTTGTGACTAGCCAATGCAAATAATTCTCTAGTACAGTACTTTGTCCGGGATTGTACCTGGTCCGTGGCTGGATGGCGGCAAACAATGACCAGGGTGCAATAGTAAGCGCATGTTGACAGTCGCCTTGCGTCAACCGACGGTCAATTATTCATTACTTGAAGGGAATGTATTAAGTCATTCGATGGAATTCATGTCACTCTTCAAGCTGCTGAGACTATGAAGTTTGTTCCAAACGACTCATTCGAAATCCATGTTGGATCATGTCCTAAAAGTCCGATTGGTATGGTCTTCTGTGATGCATCGAGAGAAGCTAGATTGTTCAGTATCAACAGCAGGCACATTTGGGTCCGTGCCAAGGGCCAGGATATCATTTTATGTAGGCAATTTGCTGTAGTCGCGTTATTTTGGACCTTGCCGAAAGACTGGGCGGGAGGTTTCTTTATGCACATTCGCATTGTCTTCTTCGACCATGAGTCAGCCACCAATTATATCCTTTTTGAGAGAGAAGCTACCTTCATCGATTAAAAAAAGTATATTAAATAAAGCTTTATCCATAGTGTAGCCCTTTCCAAGGACCAAAATAACTTATACCTGGGCAGCAGCCGTTTTGAAATCCTCCAGAAACCTCCATCGACTGCTCTCCTTCCACCCCTTCTCTTTCCACTTGTTAGCTTTCTCGGGGAAGAAATCGACAACATCCAAGACACTTCTGTCGTGAGCGCATATCACAAACACATCCTCGTTTGCGTCAAAAGAGATCATCTTGTGAAGAGTTCGCTCTGCTTCGTATAAATCGCGGCCCCGTGCCTCTGCCAATTCGCCATAGTATGGCTGTGTGGGGTTGTGTTTTGGATGAATAGACTTTAGAAGAGAGCCAGGGCAGAAGGTGCCGTTCAAATGCGGCGGGGTAGTGAAGGGCGAAGGTGAAATTTGATGTGGCAGAGGTAAATGTTTGTTGGGCCTCAAAGACCCGGCGTGGTGACAGCCATCGGCACCCATGAAGATGAAGGTTGAGGGTGTGGTGCGTGCTAGGGCGCACATGTGTCCAGCAGCATGCTGAAAGACGTCTGGTTAGCTTTGAAGCTGGTTAATTATGTGTTCTGATGTGTACTTACACCTGGGGCCTCAAGCAAATAGAAGCTGCCATCATTGAAATAGTCCATGGCGCGAAACCCGCCCAACTCGAGTCCCCCTGCAAACTCAATTTCTCGAACTTGGCGTCCTCTGCATCATGTGTTAGTCCTACTATACTTTATAGCCAAATTGCGAAAGGCTTCGGCATACTCATAATCGCTCTCGAGAATCAATCCAAATGGATTGGCGGGATACCCCGGGATGAATGCATCCTTGAAGCAGGGGCCAACAACGAGCTCCGTCTTGGATGGAAAGGTAGACGGATCCCCTATGTGGTCAGGGTGCCAGTGACTGCATAGTCCCATCAGCCTTGCTCTGTTGTACTTGTGTTCCTGTCCTCACCTCAGAATAATGCTATCAATCTCATCGAGCAGAATCCCACCATCCTCTTGAAGAATCTCCGCAACATTTCTGTCAGCCCTCATGTATATGCCTGCTATACCTTGCTGAATGGACGGTGAGAGAGCTTCCGTGTCTTTTCGAAGGCCCAAGTCAAAGAGGACTTTTTTGCCCGACGGATGTTGGACGAGAAATACGAGAGAGGGGCATTCTATGAACTCGTTGCCTGGTATGGGATTTTTCACAATGTACCCCAATGCACCGCATATTTCGGCTGTGCTATTGATGATGGATACGTCGACTACTTGTTGGGAAGGTGGAACTTTTAGATCCGGAGCAGGTTCACCGCGACTGGTCATTGTCATGGGCTGCTGCACTGTAAGTGTTGATGATGCGGGCTTCTGGGAGGGCCTATCCGAGAGTCTACAACGAGTCAATCGCAATGATCAGAAAGAAAGAAAAAAAGCGCTGTATTTATTTCGGTTCCCATTTTCGGGAACCGAAAGGAAGCTGTCTCAGGGATCAATTAACTTTCGGTAATGTGGGCTAGACCTCGTCGAGCCCTTTAAATCCGAGGTACGGCAGATGTTTGCGGAAAATAGTGGAGGCGCCGCGTACAACGGTGATGAAAACTCGTGGATCCGGCTGGACATTTGGATTGACGATGAAACGTCATTGCGGGTGTGGAGTTGATCAAGAAAGCCCGCTTTTATACTCGGAACAACACCACCCAATGTTGTATGAAGACCCGACGACCCGGAGCACATGGCCATCTTCATCATTCACGATAGTATCGAAAATTTAGATATCCCTAGTGCATAGTTATTCCAGAGTATAACCTAGACTATATTCCCGCACGTCGCATCCATTCCCACAAGGTTTCCCAAATCTGTTTTGGGATGTTTCCGCGGAGGCCTACGACAGGTAAAGGACTTCGGCGATGAAACCCCCTGCTAATGCAGGATCGCAATCGATCTTAGCGATCTGTTGATGCAAGCTTATTTACGGAATGCAAGACCGAGAAGCTTTTTTGCTAACGTCGTAGTATTCGGGTAACCATGGCCGGAGTGGCGAGGTGGCGAATTTATTTACCAGGATGCCATCCGCGCTACCGGTATAAAATGGGGCATCAGATTTGAATTGACGTAAGCCCGGGAATAATGGGAATATTGTTTTCTCAAAGGAGGTTGAAGAGAACTGTGTACATGCCGTCAAATTTCGAACAGTGCTCCGATTGGCACGTGTCATGCCTGCGCTGTGCATTTGGCCCGGTCAAACACAATTCTAAAAGTCAAAAAAGTTATTGTGATGGGAAAACTCAACCAGAGACATATAGGCAAATAGAGTGCCCGTTCTGGTGGTGTGTATTTGGGTGCACAGCGTCGCCTGGTATCATGTTGCAGTGAGCCTAGCGATTGAATTGAAGCCGTTCCCTGGTAGCAGTCGCTAAACGGTAAGAACTCTAAACTTCAGAAGGTGGATACCAGGCACACCCGGATGTAGCGGTTATGTGCTGTTATTGGCCATCTGCACGCTTCCCGCCATTATGGAGTTGACTTGGTGGACGAGCGGCCCCGCCCCGTCGCATTCGTTATTTACAATTGGGACATCGCACAATGGCGATAGTGATTGGAACCATCTGCGGCTAGTAAATAGTATCTCGGGACATTCATCAGCCATTGATTCCAAATGGCTTATCTCCGAGGAGCGCGTATGCGGCCTTTGCAGTTTAGTTGATGCCCCCGGCAAAATGGGTGGGTCGAACCTGGGCCGCACGGCACACGCACACAAAGAATTAAGTGGGTGGCCATAAAAGTGACCGAGGCTCTCTCCTATAGAAAGCCTATCAACGATCCATCACATGTTTTTTTGTTTTGTTTTGTGGCACAGAGAATGTTTGATTCCCAATTGGCCCAATGGGGCTGCGTTGGAAGTAACGGGAACACGCGGCGCCTTGTCCTTTGTTGTCCGACACCCGAAACTCGAGAAAATCTCAAGCAAGAGGCCTAAACGGTTGCTGACTGCGGCTTTTAGCACGCTAGCCCGGGTAGCCCACCCCCCTGTGAGACACACTCTAGCCTACCAACGCAGCAGCTCTCAGACAGTGCGGCTCGTAGCGCTGAGCACGTCTTGCGGTGAGGTTCCCAGTGGGTCCAGCCCTGTGAGCTTATTCGGGAATCGATACTGTGCTTGCAAGACAATGACGCCGGTGGCTTCATCAACTCCTCACGACGGGAAAAAATTAAATCCATCCACGGCAGCCAGCACCCCTCTCGAAATGCGGGCACAATTGCCACCATGAAGCCAGATAGATAACAAACTCCTTTCTATCATCACCATCATCCAGGGGAACGCTTTTTAATTGCAAAGCTTCTTTTTGCCTCGGCTCGCCCCACAGCATCTTGCGGCGAACCGACCGTATTTGGCGACAGTGCGTGGCATGATACGACAGAGCTGTCCTGAAATACAGCAAAAAAAAAAAAAAACACCACCCGGCTAAAGAATTCAGCCTCACAATTTCTTTTTTAGTCAGGCTAACTCTTCACCACTATGTCCGATACTCAGCTCAAGGTGGCTAGCGTCCGGCCGTACACATCGGCGGCCGAGCGAGACGAGTCCTACGCCCGTCTCACAGAGACGTTTGCGACGGGCAAGACCAAGTCGCTCCAATGGCGCAAGTGGCAGTTGAAGCAGCTCTGGTGGATGTTCAACGACAACGAAAAAGCTATCTCGGATGCCCTCGTCAAGGACCTGAGACGCCATGACCTGGAGAGCTGGTTCTGCGAGCTGCGCCACCTCAAAGCTGATACGCTGGACCACCTGTCTAACCTGGAGGAGTTGGCTGCTGACGAGCCTATCAAGGAGGCAGGCCCCATCTACGGAACCTTGGGAAAGGCGCGCATTCGAAAGGAGCCGCTGGGAGTCGTTCTCGTCATCGGCGCATGGAACTTCCCCTTCCTCCTCACCATGCTGCCCGTCATTGCCGCCATCGCGGCCGGCAACTGTGTTGTGATTAAGCCCTCTGAGCTAGCGGTTGCTTCGCAGGATCTCATAGGAGACTTGGTTGCGCAGTATCTCGACCCAGAGGCCATTCGAGTTGTCAAGGGAGGACCGCAGGAAACCTCGGATCTCCTGACGCTCAAGTTCAACCACATCTTCTTTACCGGTTCCACCAGTGTGGCCAAGTACATCACAGCGGCCGCCGCAAAGCATCTGACGCCCACGGTTCTCGAGCTCGGTGGCCAGGGACCGGCCATTATTACGCCCTCGGCCGACCTTGACATGGCCGCAAAGCGTGTTGCGTGGGCAAAGTACCTCAACAGCGGTCAGATCTGTCTCACTGTCAACCACGTCTTTGCCGACCCTGCCATCTACGACGAGTTTGTTGAGAAATTGGTGTTTTGGTCAAAGAGCTTCGCCTCCAACGAGGAGGGACAGCGATGCAAGATTATCAACAGCCGAAACTACAAGCGACTCAAGGGTCTGCTGGATAGCACAAACGGAGAAGTCCATATAGCTTCCCAGTCAATCGAGGAAGAGAATCTGCTGTCTTCGGCTGTTGTAGCCAATGTGACTATGGAAGGTAAGCAAGTACTAGAGTTGACCTTCTTGTTGGAAACCAAGGGATGCGCAAACCAACTAAAGCTGGCAATGCGAACCAGAAGTTGCCAACAGATGGGATATTGATCCGAGGCTAACCTGACGTCAGATTCTTTACTCAGCGAGGAGCTCTTTGGTCCCATTTGCCCAGTGATCAAGGCGACATACAAGGAAGCGGTCAAGACCATTACATCGTGAGCACCCTTTCATACCGAGAGAGACCTTGTGTGAACACTGCTAAAGTCCGATGCCAGCCTTCCTCACCCCCTAGCTATCTACATTTTCAGCAATGAGCGATCAGAAGTTGACCACGGTTAGCCTGCGCAACCTCCTCGTAACCAAAAACTTTAATAGGATTGCTAACAGTTGCGCGCCCCCCTTTAGTCATCCAAAACACCACGTCAGGAGGCGTCACGATCAACGATGTCATTGCTCACCACAGCGTGCCTGGCGCCCCGTTCGGAGGCGTGGGCGACTCCGGCATGGGCTACTATCACGGAACGCACGGGTTCCGGGCCTTTACGCACCTCAGGACCATTGTGGAGCCCCCGACGTGGCTCGACAAGCTCATGTCGTTCCGCTACCCGCCCTTTGACATCCGCCACAAGCAGAAGATGCTGGTCAAGAACTCGATCGGCTTCAAGAGGGGCGAGACCATGCAGGACCAGGTCATTGGCCGCGCCAAGAGGATCAAGCGCCTGCTCAAGTCGAGCCTCGTGGCCACCGTGCTTGCTGTCGTCTTGGCGGACAAGTTTTTAGGTTTCAAGGTGATTGCGAAAGCGAAAGGGTGGCTGTCGAATCTGTGGTAAAAGGTGAAAAAATGATGAGCATGTTCATATGTGCACGCGCGATATGTTACTGCTGTGTTGTGTATTGTTGAATTGGGAGAGGAAAAAAAAACAAATAACAAGAATGATAACAATAATAAGGGGAAAAAAAGGTTTGGATCGACCTTGAACCCGTTTTTAGTAGCGCATAGTTGGACTTCTTCCCCTCAGAGGCCGTCAGTGCACTATCCAGACCGGCGAATTTAAAGATGCAAGTACACACAAGTACATTTGGCAAAACCGTGACCACACAAGCTAGCGTTGTGACATCGGGCAATTTTCCGGCGACAGCGGCTCGCTTCCTATCACTTTCATGTGCAAGGAAAGATGGCACGACTCGGCTAAATCCTGATTCCTTTTGGGCCGGGGTCCGAAACCTCCTCCCTCGGCTTTAGGGTAGGTTGGCCGCCTCGCACATGTGTCTGAATTCTGGGCTTGTTTTGGATGTTCCAAACGGTGCCAGCTTCTCTTGCCTGGCAGTTTCAAAATACTCTAGGGATCAAAAGTGGTTGCAGGCGCGAGTTCTCGACCCCTTGGTCACCTGATTTCATCTTACCGGTGGCGGTTGACAACCGATCGGCGATAATCGAGCGCGGGTAATTTGGCGACTAGTTTTCCGTCTGCGGTCATGTGTGTGTGTGCCTTGCACTACTTTAGCCTGTTCCCCGGATCTTTTTTCATCGGCAGCAGCTAAATCGTGTTAGCGCTTCTGCCGGAAACATTACTGCACCGGTAGCGCAATTGAAAGAAAAAAAAAATTGCAGCAGTCAAAGAGCGTGCATGTTTGGCGCGGAGTGGCTCTCACTGCTGATTGCATGTCGGCAGATGGACGCCCCTGCAGCCAAATGCCAGGGATATCCTCAGATAGAATGCTTACACCGGTGCTCGCGTGACCGAGCTTGCTCCGGCATTGCGCTCCGGGTACGCTCAGTTCGTGTTTATCATTGTCAAAACGTCGTAAATAGCTCGATACGACGCGGCATTGAAAGCTCATCAAATCCCACTTGCTTGGCAAAAAGGGTGCTCGGGGCTCGACCACCTTGCGGCTTCATGCCGTTGGCTCTCTGCTTTCCCCGAAAATAGCCTTCCGGCTCGACCCCAAGGAATTGATCAGACTTTTTTGTGTGCGCGCGAGTCTCCAGGTTTTTCCCTCTCCTCTGCCCTGCCAAGGCTCCGGGCCAGGAACAGTGCCGGCCCATTGGTGGTGAATTCTCTGGGACAAGACTGGATGAAACCACTCATAAAAGCGCGTGGACCCAATCATCGGATGAAGCCGTTGACAGATGGCGCCGGGGGTCCGAGCATGGGTACCATGTTCGTCCGCCATCCAGGCGACCGTTTCAAATAAATGGGCTTGCCTGCAAGAAATGCATGAAAATTAAGATTGCGGTCCATTCCAGGCCGAGAACGGTTTGGGCGGCGGTAGTGCGCGCTTTTAAGCAGCACAAACCAAACGATCAGCAGCAGCAGTTTGGGGGGGAAACACTCGGGAGGCAGCAACCAAAGGGCGAGCAACTGATGAATTTGATGATCAAAATAAAAACAACTAGGAAGAATGACCGCATTTAGCCACGGGCCTGGACGATTCCGGCCCAAAACCGTTTGGCGTCGTGGGGCCGATTGCTGGGGAGTCCCCTGCGGCACGAGTGTCACACTAGGCCCCACGACTCAGGGGTTGTACGAATATTGTAATGAGGAAAAGGTTCGCTCAGTGGTCTTCCCCAAACTCAAAGTATCCTCGAGGTAGCATTGGCAGCCCAAGTACCTTCGTACTCGCTAAGGACGGAAATTGCATCGAGCCCGCGGGTTGTGATTCGACCTTGGATTCAGGCACGATCCCGGGACCTGCAGCTATGAGACCGTCTTAAAGATAGAAGTGTTTCCCGTATTTTTCTGACGATCAACCGTCTTGCATACTTGCACTTCGTATTCTGTCCTTACTGTCTGTAGATCCTTCACTCTCTTCGAAAAAATGAAGCAACTCAGCGTTTTCGCACTGGGAATGGCTTTCCTGTCCTCGATGGGAGCCGCCCAGGACAGTGCGACGCTAGATCTGTCCAATGCCGCACTAGGCCAGGGTGCATCTTACCTGGATGACAACATGTGAGTGTGGAACAAGCGAGGCGAACAAAATGTTTAAACAAACGAAGACGAAAGTACAGCAATATTAACCCTGTGTGTTTTTTGCAATGCAATAGCCGCCTCGCCGCCTCAGCTTCCGGAACCGCCCTCTTCAGCGTCCCCGCCAAGTTCCCGAGCAACAGCAAGGATGGAGACGCCATCCACATCGCCGTCAACCTCGAAATCTCCAACCCCGGCGAGGGCTTCAACCCGCGCTCCGGCAAGGCGCCCAAGTCCGGCCTCAAGTCTTCGGCGCTGTGCCAGCTCACCGTGACGCTCGGCTCCACGGCCGTCTGGGTCGGCCAGCTGCTGCCCACCTACAAGGTGCTCCAGCTCGGCTCCAAGCACACCTTCAACTACACGAGCACCGTCGGCGACGTCGCCCTGTCCTTCCAGCAGTCCTGCCCCGACCCGGCCTCCGAGTTCCTCGTCCACGGCGCCAAGCTGCTCATCGGCGAGCCCATCCTCGACAACGACGACGACTCCACCTCGACCGGCTTCGCCACGGCCACGGCCACCGGCGTCGTTGCCACCGCCGAAGCCGTCCAGCTGAGCGCCACCACCACCTCCGCCAGCGCTGCCTCCACCTCTTCCGACTCCGCTGCCAGCTCGTTCCTGTCGCCTTCGCTCGGTGTGTACGGAGGCCTCGCCGCCTGGTTCATGTTGAACTACGTCTAATTTTGACGACGCCCACGCACATGGCTCTCTCTCGATCGACGGCTCCGGTGGCAGCAGCAGCGCACGTCATGTAAAAAAAAATCCATGGCTCGGCCAAACCCGAATTCCCTCCAACTACACGCTCGCTCTTCAGCATCGTCTCATCATCTAATGGTTTTCCGAACCGGCAAAACAAACAACCTCCTTAAGAGGTTGTACGTGAACTGCGGTGTTAGCTCGTCTTGACCTCGGGTTAGGTCAGGGCTAGAGCCCCTTGGGGTCCCAGTCGAAGAAGCCACTGTTTGCGTGTTCCGCAAAAGAAAGACTTCCGTCCTTATATTCTTTCGACAATCGCGTTTTTGACGATAGATACCCAAAGTTACACCCTAGCTTATTCACGGCCCGTTCGGCACCCCCACCACCACGTTCGTATGTCGTATGTCTCTCTTTACTTACTGTATATTTTTTATGGCTCTCTTTTTTTTACACCTTAGAGTGGCAGCTCAAAATCTCCAGTCTTCTAGGCAAGTGGATCCCAAATCCTCCGAAACAGAAGAAAGAAAAGAAATACGAGTTTGGTTCCACTCATTTGCTTGCTGCTTTTCCTTGCGCGCAACTGAGTTGGGCTAATCTCTCCGGGAGCCACTTTGAAATGAAAAATTTTGAATGACCTTGATGTACTTCACTTCCTCTTGCCATTTAAAACATTACCATATTTCCAAACAAAAAAAGACGCTCGCTCCTAGAGGGAAGAGTGCAAAATCAGAAAGACAGTTGAGGGGCAATTGCCACTAATACTGTCTGAAAATAAAATAAAAATAAAAATAAAATAAAAATAAAAATAAAATAAAATAATAAAAACGACCCAAGTCGTGACAAAAAGATAAATATGCCTACCACCGGGAAGAAAAGTTCTCATTCGTATGATTATCTATATCTTGGATATTTTCATTATCAATTGCTTCGACTCTGGTAGACGGTGAGAATAAAGTCACTTCGCTTGCTGTAACCTGGGAACCAATGACGTAGTTGACAAGCCACAGCATGGGTGATGAAGTTTATTCTATTCATATTACTCCTTGTGGGTCTGTCTAATTTAAGCATCTTCACCCCTTGACAAGCTCGTGATGCTGAAAAGAACCGTTAAACAGATGCCAGCAAAGTATCCCAAGCTGCTAGACCGTAGTCGTCTTTATCATAGTTGGGTTCACGGTTTGTTCGCGTCGGAATCCCCGTGAAGTCTTCGAACTCGAGCCATCTACCCAATCTTGCCTCGCACCGGACGCCGCGACGCTTCAGAAGCTGCATGAGCTGACCCCCGGGTAAATCATCGTCGGGGCTGGCATTGGTGGCTCGGCACGTTGCAATTCCGTAGAGATATACCTTCTTGAGATTGGGGAAGCCCCCTTCTTGGGCCAGCACTTCCTTGACCATATCCACAAGCGGCGCGCTCCCAATGCCCGTACCCCCGAGCTGCCGAATCATGTACTCGTCAGACCTCATCGAGTAGTTTGTTCTCTCGCGCGCGGCTGCCCTTTGCTCTAGCACTAGCACCTCTAGGGTGTTGCTGCACGCCAGCAGCAGTCTCCGCCAGTCGGCCAGGCTGGCCGCGTCGGCACGCGAGGACCAGGAGTACTCCTCGCCCCCAAAGCTGAGAATACTTCCATCGTCGTGTTTGGATGGCCGACCAAGGTACAAATGCTTTAGGTTTGGCAAAAAGTTGTCGTCTATATTGGGAGGTAAGATGCCGGTCAGTGGTCGCGGAATGGGATTCTCCTCATAGAGACTCCCGTAGTCGGATTCGACGTCCTCGCCGTCCTCCCCTTTCTCCCCGAAGCGGAGGTTCTCTTCAGGCAAGGGGTTGAAATCCGGATCGATGCAGCAGCGATCCGAGATGGGGCGGTCCAGCAGCTGCAGCTCTAACCGCTCGAGGGCCGCGCCAGACTGCAAGATCCATGCTACAAAAGTACGGGGTATGTGGCCAAAGAGTTTTGCAAAGCGGAGATTGGGGAGGGCAGGGGCGGCGACTGGAGGCAGGTCGTGATCGTCTCGCTCGTCGCGCACGCAGATGCCGTGCAACTCCAGGGATTCTAACTTGGTGAAGTATGTCATGACATGCCAACACCGCAGTGCAGTGTCTGCTATCATGGTGAGATTTTCGGGATACCAAGCAGAAGGATCTATCATGGTGCACAAGTTCACCACCCGTTCTGCGACTTGCCGCAGACTGTCCTCGTCGTCAGTGTGCAATGAGTTCAACATGGTCAACCACGACTCCGCCCGGTATTCTTCTTCAGAGCGGTCGAGTACCCGTGCAAGGTGACATCTGTGTGACGGAGGTGTGAAGGGCGGCGGATGCTTGAGCTCCGCAAACGACTTGTGATAACCTGATGCGTGCAACTCGATGTTGGTCCATAGCAACGGTTGGACTAGTGCATTGATGCTCTTGCACACGCGCATTAGCTTCCCCAGCTCATCGTTGTCGAGGTACTCAAGGATGGAGAAGAATATTTCAGAAGGGAGAGATTCAAAGGGCGTCGGCATGTTGACATTTGCGGCAGACACGGCGAATGGAGCAACACTCACTTGGGAGAGTGGTTGTTGTGTGATTTTCACGCTGACGGCTTCTTCACCGCGTTAGCCTTTTCTGTAGCGCTTACTCATCTTCGTGGCCAATGGGAACCAAGGCTGCTACCTAGAATTGATGGATTCATTATTGTGTTGGTTGCTAGTGTTGTTGTGAACGCTAGGCAGAATTATGGGGCACGAATAAATGAGGTCACTAGATACTGCACAGACGAGGCTCCGCCGGGGAGAAAAAGATCAAAGTCACCATGTTTTGTCAATGAGCCTTGAATAAACAAAAGTCGAATTAATATCTCACCTACCGGTGCTAACACCGAAAAGAAGTGTAAAATAAACGGCAATTTTACCCTAATTGGATCCTAT
This sequence comes from Calonectria hawksworthii, assembly GCA_020975415.1. Taxonomy (NCBI): domain Eukaryota; kingdom Fungi; phylum Ascomycota; class Sordariomycetes; order Hypocreales; family Nectriaceae; genus Calonectria; species Calonectria hawksworthii. The sequence continues at coordinate 1,407,763 of JAHXZK010000010.1, read as the reverse complement.
CCATGAATACCTAGATGACTCAAGTACTTTTGCAGGAGTTTTGATCCCAGAACTGGGTACTCCAAGCCCCCTGGGTAACTTTGTAGTGCAGCCGTGGTATTGGTACTATGATAAGTCGGCATATTCTCATACAGCTCCCATTTCGTCAGTCCGTCATGAACCACCTCCGATAGCATGGGCTGTAGCGGTTGCAGCTTCCGAGGTGCTTTCTCGGCCAACATTTCGATCCAGTCGCGGTACGGTAGCCCCTTGAGCTTCTTTTGGCCTGCCAACGAGCCCAAAAGCTCCATCGCCTCGTTCATATCGATTGACAATTCTCGGTTCGGTGGGACCAGGTGGTACGCGTGGCCCAGCGACGCGGAACTCGACGCAATGTGAAGAATAGCGGCGTTGACATAGTCGACAGGAACGAATTCTTTGCGCTGGCTCGGGAGCAGCGGGTAGTGCCCCATTTCCACACACGAGTGGAGGAACCGGCTGTAAAAGTCATCGGGGTTACACACGCCGGTCTCACTGTGACCGGTGATGAAGCCTGGCCGATACACGACGATGGGGAATTGACGGTCCATCAAGCGGCGAAGCATCGCGTCTACAACCCATTGGCTCTGTGCATAGCCGAGGTCGTATTGAAGGCCCTGCATGTGATTTAACAGAGACTCATCTTCATGGATGACTTTTGTGCCATTAAAGTATCCCGTAGGACCGAAGCAGGAAATGCTCGAGACGTAATGGAGCGACTTTGGGCGAATGGCAAGAGCTAAGCGGATAACGTTGAGGGTTCCAAGCACATTTGCTGGTCGGTGGCGGGAGTAAGGCTGTGTGTAGTTGACGAGGGCACCCAAGTGGAAAATGACACTGGCCCAGCCGGCAATCTCATGGAATCGCTCTGCGCCGAATCCAAGGTACTCGTCTTCCAGAGAGCCGGGGAGGATCAACAGTTTGGAGACAAAGTGTTCCTCCCACCGTCCATACTTCATCATGCACTTCTTTAAGCGTTGTAGGCCAGTTTTTGCATCAGGGGCTCGTATCAGACAGCCTACCTGATGAACCCCAGGCATGCGCATAAGATCTGCAACCAAAAAGGCACCAACGAAGCCAGTCGCACCAGTGAGAAAGACTCGTCCCTCCGTGCCACGGCGCCAGTCAATTGTGGGAGCTGTTGGTGGCACCAGGTCATCAAAAATTTTGGTGTCCTCGATTAAAACATGCTGCTCATTGCGCACAGTAGCAAGATGGTCTCCTTGATGAGCTTCGATCGCAGCCGTCAATCCCGCAAGTGAGGGATTGTCATATAGTGTGAGCAGAGACACTTGTGTTCCGAAGTCACGTCGAATCTGGGCAATCAGGAAGGCTGCCTGAAGCGAGGTTGCTCCAAGAGAAAAGAAGTCAGCCGAGTCATTTGTTGGTGGCGTGGGCAGACCAAGGATGCTCTCCCACAGACATGCTAGCCTTTTCTTGGTCGTTCCCGCAGCTTTGCTTTCGCCATTGGAGACACCCATCTTCTCGCACCAGCGCTGGTTATACATGTCACGCAATTTCTTGCGGTCAACCTTGCCGCTATTGTTCAATGGCATCTGAGAAACAAGCTCGATCTGAGGCACCATGTAATCCGGAAGAACCGACTTTAAAGAATCCACCGCATCGAGTTGAATATTGGCTTTGTTGGTAGTAGGCACAGCAAAAGCAACCAGGATTGAACCGGCCCCCGCATGACCAGCATCAATCTTCAGTGCGACAGCCTCAGAAAAGAACCCCGTGCGCAACATGGCGGCGCTCACGGACTCTAGTTCAATTCGGTATCCCCGTATCTTGACCTGGTGGTCACGTCTTCCGAGGTACTCAACCTGGCCGTCGGTAACACGACGACGAACAATGTCTCCCGTCCTATAGACTCTCTCCGGGCCATCCTTAGTCTCGAGGGTTATGAATGCCGCTGCGTTTTTTTCGGGTTGATTGACGTATCCCGGAGAGACACCAGGGCCCCCAATGTATAGCTCTCCCTCTTCACCGTCCGGCAGCTGTCGACCAGATTCGTCGCATATATAGATTTTGGTTCTACCGAGGGGCTTTCCGATGTCCACTTTGTCTGCGCGAACATCCTCCATGGTGATACAGTGGCCGAGGCAAATAACGCAGGTCTCCGTGGGGCCATAGCCGTTGTACAGACGCTTTGGGGGCCCATGACGGAGAACGGCTTCGATAGCGGCTATATTGGCAACTTCGCCACCGAAAACGCATCGATTCAGTTTGCTAAAGGCCTGGGGGTAGGTGGAAGCAGCGAGATTGAAGAATGCCGTGGGCATGGTCATGATGGTGATTCCGAGCATGTCGATTTGGCGCACCAGGGCAGGCAGGTCAAGCATTATCATTTTGTGCACCACTGCGATGGACGCTCCCCGAATCAGCGTTGCCCAAATATCGTACAGTGATAGATCGAAAATGGTATTGTTGATGTGCGTGACAACATCGGATTCGTCAAAAGGGTCAAAAGGGGCGTGATAGGAACAATGGAGAATGGACCCGCCGGTAACTTGAACTGCTTTTGGCTCAAAACTCGTGCCTGAAGTGTGAAGAATATGGGTACGGTGATTGAGAGTGGTTGAAATGGGAACGCTGCCATCAGAGCTTCGGAGTGCATCGGTGTTGTTGATGACGAGGCTAATGAATGGAAGGTCTCGGTCTTGATTAACCTCATCCACTAGAATGTACCGAACGCCAAGACTCTGCAGCCTCGATTGAGTTTGAGTATTGGGAAGCGTGGGATCAATGGGCACACAGCTGCCGCCGGCATAAATGATGGCGATTTGGGCTACCACACCAGCAATCCCGTGCTGTGTGATAATTCCCACAGGTTCCTCAAGATTCAAACCTGCTCCGAGAAGCCTTTCGGCAACACCAGCTGATTTCAGATGGAGTTGCTCATACGTGAGGGAGGCATCGCCATCAATGATGGCCATATGATAGGGACGATGACAGACATGATGGTAGAATAGTTGGCCGAGGCCCCGGTCTTGTCTAACAACCAGATCATAGGTCTCTTGGTGAGCGATGACTTTGGAAGGCATGGTTTCAATGGGATGAGACGAAGAGAGTGAGTAGTGTGTGTGTTCAGGAAAGCATGTTCATGTCCATTTGGAATGGCTGGGAATTTGCCCATATATATAGGTCTCTAACATGTTGGATTCCGCATACAGTTAACAGTCTGATCGAGTTTAGTATTGCCACTTATATTGTCGTGACTTTCATTACTATTGAACCCAAGCTGGGACCTAAGTATCTATATCTTCTGGTTTCGTGATTGGCGACCCACTCGACTGTTGCCCGAATTGAGTCGGATGATACTAAAATGGATAGGCACTGTAGAGCCAAGCCAATGGTTGAGCAGAGCGCTAAATAGAGCTTCGGTCGCAGCGGCGAATACTATGATATTGGAGGCCCGGTCAATCTGACAGTTGGGGTCAGCTCAACCAGGTGAGCTACTGCAAGCTAGGCTGATTTGAGTTTTGGGAGGTTTCAGACCTGGCAAAAATTGGGTAAGCAGATGTCAAGCTCGCCCTTTTTCTGATGACAAGACTAATCAATTTAATGCTGAGGCTTAAGCCGGCCGAACGATTATGTAATCTTCCAGCCAAACTTTGCCGAAGGTCTCAAGCTCGTTCCAATGGATGCAATAAAAATTAATGTACGATTGAAAATTGTTATTTACGTAGCGCTAGATGTAATAATGAGAACGCATAAATCCAGATATAACTCGAAAGACCTTGGTATCGTAAAGTGAAAAGCTACAGTGCTCATAATTTGTTACAAAAGAAAAAAGGCAACGCAAACAGTCTAAGCAATACTGGTGGGTGTGCTCTCCTTTAGCACATTTCCTGCGGAGCTGTAGCCAGCATCTTCCTGGGCAGCCTTCTTGATGTCCTTGGTGTAGAAACCGGCCCCAAGAAAAGCGACAGTGGCAATGAGCTCGGGCAAAAGCGAGAGGACGACTCGGACGCTGAGCAGGCCGGTGTTGGGGTTCAGCTTGGCGCTGTTGGTGGTCATGGCAATCAAGGTGTAGATGACACGGACACCGATGAACAGGTTGCAGAAAATGACAGTGTAGAGAAGCTATGGCTGTGTTAGTTGATGAAGGCCAGTTTGCAATAGAAAGGTCAATCATACGATAGTGGCGAGTCGCTGAGTCCTGGTGCCCTGGACGGGGGCGGAGGATCGCAGGGACAAGAGCGACATGGCTGTCTCGAATACCCAGGCAATAGTCAAGAGAGCAACACCAATCTTTACATGGGTGAGGTCCTTGGAGGTTGGGTGACTGCTCTGGGCGCCTGCTGCTCCCGAAGCAAGCAAGGCAACACCCACGGTGATGAGAAGATGAAAGGCAAGCATCTTGATACGCTCAATCTTTTCATCCTGTTGGCGGTTTCGGTAGGATCGTCTGAGTATCAATTAGTTGTGTTCTTTTTGACATGATGGCTCCTAGGTGCTTACGCTTCTTGAAGAACACCGAGTGCGGCAAGGAGCAGGGGTGATACACCAATGCTGCCAACAATGCTAGCAGCTTTTGAGCCAGCTATCGACATTCCGCCACCAACAATGCGGAGAGTGAAGAAAACAAAGAGATATCCCCATCCGGCAAGACCCTTTCTACCATGCTTGTATAGAATAAAGCATAGAAGAGGGGTGAGGAGGAGATAGATGACGAGCTGAGCGGTAGTAATGGCAGACATCGTGTTTTGATGTGTTGTTGATGTGATTGGTTAAGTGTTGGGCGATCTGATCTGAGGTGGAATAGAATGTGATGTAAAGAGGTGGTGATTGGATGATGGTACGATGGAAGATGGTGGGATGATTCGAGAGTCTTGGCGATTACTTATACTACATGTCGGCTCTATCTTGTTTGAGGCCTTCAGCCCTTCGGTATTTTCCTATCTTCGTTTTGATCGTCATTTGAACGAGACCGAGCCGATCTGTCCCAAATAGGGCTGAATACTGATGTATGATTGGTTCATGGGTGCAGAGTGGAGTCGTGTCAGGAATCCTTTGGATGAAAAGTGGGACTTGAGCGAGACCGATGCTCAGCCCCATCGCGAGCGAGGAGCGAGCATCCACCAAAAATTGTGCCTCAATCAGGATAATTATCTATAAATTGCATCGCCTCCTCCACACACTAACTGCGGTTTGACTGGCTCCGCCACGCCGTTTCATCGTGGATCCAAGGCGATCACACAAGACCCTGGCTGTCTTCAATCTACCTTTTGAATCGATTGAGGAATCCACCATAATTCCGGATAAGATAAAGTACGTCTCTGAGGGTTGACTGCTGTATTGCACCAGGGCGAGAGGTTAGAAGCAACAGATATTACTTGGACAGACATGCCAACTACTGTTTCAACCCAATTTCTTGGCTGACATGCGATATCAACGTTTCTGCATCTCCAATCCATATCAAAAAGAGTACAAATTTGAGGAACCGACTATCCAAGACCCCAGCACGGCCTTTGCCCCATGCGATAAGTCTGGGGTATTTGGGATCCGATATCCACTCCATTGCACCCTCGCCATGCCGTGCTTCCGCTGACATCCAATCACACCTCCTGGTCGCTGCTCACTCCTATTATTACATTCTCTCTTGCGCTCAAAATGACATTTATACGAGCTTGACTTCTGCAAAGCGAATAACTTGAAATATTCGTATTTGTCGACTGGGATTCACGGAAATGTTATCGCATGGGAACCGGTAGTGGTGGGGTTGATCAGCTCCACTTGACCACTTTCCACTCGATCAACAATCGCTCGGAGGCTTTCGTGTATATCCACGGCCTTTTTGCGATCAGTCGGTTTGACAACGAGCAGGTGCTTGTCGACCATGTCGACAACTTCTTCCAGCGCAGTCCCGACGCAGCGTTCATCCTGTTTGAGATGTCCAATTATTAAATCGACAGCGGAGTCCCTCAGCGCGATGTACTGTCTTTTTGTTCCGTTATTGCCCGGAGTGTATGCGAAATCATAGAAACTGTGATCCGTGGATGTTCGAGCACGTTTGAAGGCTTCAAGCGTTTCAAAACCGTGCAGCAACCACACAACAAATTCCAGCATGATGCAGCCAAAAGACCAAGAATCATAGGTGCGGGATCTGGGCCCGGCATCCTCGGGATAGGAGCGATTTGCCTCAGGAGCCTCATAGGCAAGCGTGGAAGCGGTTGTGTCGGTAGGGCCCTGCCGCGACATGGTTCTGTGAATGTGGACTCTTGATACGCCGAGATCGGCAATCTTCAATGTGCCAAAGATGCTATCCTGATTGAAATTGAGGATATTGGCTGGCTTGAGATCCCCGTGGCGACAATTGATCCTGTCATCGTGCAGACATTCCAATGCATAGGCGAGACCCAGAATTTGCTTCAAGGACCACATGACCACTTCTGGGTCTTGCTGTGGACGGGTCTCGTTTTCCCATAGCTCACTTAAGTTGCCCCCGTGAGCCCAGGGAAATATTATGCACGAGGCTTGCTCGCAAATGGCCAGGTGTCTTATGAGATGTGGGTTATCAATGGTTCGAATCTTTTTCAAATTCTCCGTTTCCTGGTTAAAAGCCTTTAGATGCTCAATTTTTTTTATGGCCACATAATTTTGGCTTGCATATTCATCATGTTGCTTTGAATCAGGGTTTTAGTTGTTGCCAAGGAAAAGAGTTTGCATTCTACACTTACGTTTTGACTAAAATTGGCTCGATGCGCCCGCTCGGGCACGCATTTATACACCTTACTGTAGTTGGTAGTATCAATGATCTTTTCGCATTGGAAAGGCAAAGCACATTTCTCCTCTAGGGAAATTTCTTGCGCTTCTGGTCCCATCAAATTTACTTCAGGCGCCAAGACTAACCACTGCCCCTCCAGAAGATTGTTGATTTTCCCGGGTTGCCAGGATGAAAATGTGTTAAAAGTTTTATTCCGGCTATGGGACTGTACGGCAATTCCATGGTTTGCATTTACCGCCTGGAGAGAAAGCGGAAGGTCTGTATCGTTAAGATCATCATCCCGTAATAGGGTCCGTATGTAGTCTTGCTCGCCAGTATACACGAGGAGTGCAATGGCCCTTTTTGCCTCTTCCATTTTACTCTCCAAGACGTCGCTCCCGGAGAAGCGATCCCAAAAACTACGGGGGAGCTCCTCCTTGAGCTTGTCGAGGGTGATTGTCGCATGGATTGTATCCGGCGAGATGTACTTGTTTTTGGTGATGGCGCAGATGCGCTTTCCCTCGTCCAGCTGGTGAAACAAAGACCTCATTTTACATCAGGTTGGGATAAATATCACATCAAAAGGATAATCGGGCCCGAGAAAACAACCCGTACAGCCTGATCTTTATCATTCCCCCGTCAAGGCGGCTCTGCGTAAGCTGAGTTGCGTGATGGGTCGCGCCCTAGGCGACCCAGACAGTCACTAGGCAAACAGAACGAGGCAACCGACAAGTTCATAGTAACTGGTTGCCTTGCGATGGAAAGATGGTGGGAAGCAATTGTCAGCCGAGCTTCCGCTCCTTTACAGTGAGAATGCAGCCACAATTCGCCACCTTGAACCCCAATAGCGAAAATGTTACCCTCCTTATGTATTGCGTCATCATCAGGCAATTGATGGTTTTCTGACACCCCTGGGCTTTGATTGCAACCAATTACAGAGGACGGGTTTAAATGTGTAGCTGCAGCCAGAGTGTTTGCAGCCACTGTCATGCACACAAGGGAGCAATTTGATGCACGATAATGCACCCATTTATCCAGCTGACGCCGATAATCAGGCCGCTGGAAACATGTTCAGAAGCCACCTACCTAGCAGTCATTCTGTCATATTTTCCTAGTTTCCTCTACAAAGATCCAACGAAATCTGGAGTAAGCCCTGGACTAGGGATTGACATAGGCCACTATAATACTAAATTAGGCATAAAAGCACATGCAACACGAATTTCCGAAGATAACTTCCATGCATACAACTTTGGACACCCCATTGCTTGATTTATTCCTCCGCCCACAATCCGCCATCTGCATCGGAGGGTAAGAAAAAAAGGCAACTTGCACATCCGATCGAGGCTGAGGCAACTCTTGCATGTGATGCGACCGGAATCCGCAACGGCATACACTCGCAGATGATTCATTGGCTGCTTTCAAACGGAATGCGTCCGTTTTGGATGCGCCCACCCAAACTGGTTAAGGCCGGGCACCTTTGGAGAGCATAAGGAGGGGAAAGCTATACCCACCAGAGCCGCGCGTGCTACGTTAAGGGGGGCTTGGTGCCTTGGATTCGGTATGAGCCACCCTTGCAATTCAACTTTTTTTCTTTTTCGATTGTGCTACTTTTTGGAGTGTTTTGTGCTTGGATTCTCAAGCTGGCAGTGAGGGTATGTGACTTGGCAGTTTTTAGTCACTGGCTCCGATTGACCAAGACAGATTATTGGAGGAACCAGAGATGATTTTCAAAAGTTTTCAGCATTGAGAATCTGGAAAAGCTCACGCAAAGCCCCGCGAAATACATTGGGATCAACTTTTTGAAGTTTCTATTCTCACAGGAACAGCTAAACACGGTCGCCCCCAGAACAACTAGACTTTTCAATCCCTTAGTACGTTTGCCCTCCTTCCATTTATATTACTATCTTCAATTACTTGGGTATTTCTATAAATTTAGTCCACCTAGCATCTCCTCATCTTCGGCATTCTGGTAGGATGCAGAGATATTAGATGGAGCATCATTTCTTCCAGGAAATAAACGTCTAGCAGAGCCTCCTCCGTCTGAGTTCCTTCTTTTCTCTATAGCACTTGTGGCCGACTTTAATGCTGGAGCCCCTCCATAGCTATCATGGCTAGCCGAACTATTATTCTTATTCTTTGCCCTGAAGTAAGGACCTAGACTAGGCAAAGCTGCAATTAAGACTCCGATGTTACTGTCCAGGTTTGCACATAGCCCTATCATAGAAGTTAGTTATAAATTAAAGAAAACCTATTTACAAGATTATAAACTGTAATGAGGGTAAAATAACGTACTTGTTGTAGTCAACGAGGTATTATTCGCGTTAATTGATACCATGATTATGGCAAAGCGAGACACACAGATCGCTATGTCAATAATGCCCAGTACCAAGGTACAATAAACACCAATCTTGAGTTGTTTCTGTAATTCCATGTCGGAGACAATAACCCATGGTATAATAAATACTGCATAGGAGGATTATTTAATATAGAACTCTCAAGAATAAGATTACACTTACCCAAAATGTCGCCAAATACATGCAAGGCCCAACTTGCCTCATATACCGCGAATGTTACTTGTATCGGACAAAATTGTTTATGTAATAGCCTACTCCAAATTTGTTAGCAATAAGGCTCCTTGTATTTTTTTCCAAGAAACTGCTATTATAGACCTCATACCAATTTCTATCAATCGGGAGGCAACTAAGAAATGCCATTAGGATAGTGGCTACGTAAGAGCAAACCACATAGGCGATGGTGACCCAAAGGAATATCCTCCTTTTTACCATGAAAGTCGGGATGCTTTGTCTGTAAATTTCAAGCAAGGTGCCCTTGGCGAGATAGAAAGTAGTTGAATATGGAAAGTAGGAGGCCCAGAATATCTTCCGGTCATGGTTTCATTAGCCTTTTGTTTATCAACGGAGTTCATGCCAAATTTCGTGATGCTTTCCCTTACCTTGAGGGCCATTTCAATATCATTAGGACTAGCATGGTATTCTTGAAGGCTATTCGACATGTCTGATCTCAGTACCCCTAATTGGTAGAATCTGATATCAAGAGCGGCATTTGATACCGCTGCTGCGAAGGCGGCAAAAATGAAAAAATCATTAAGCATCAATTTTCTCTTCTGTACCACAAGTCGAAGGTTTAAGCGTGCGGTGATTGCCAAGGCGATCAGCCCTAACATGGCCCATTCCGTTGCCTGAAATTACGACTGTGAGCAAAGTAACCATGGGGTGGTAAATGTACATACAATCACTGCCTCGCCACTTGGGGGCGAATGAACCATGCTTATTAATGTCACCACGATAGGGTCATCCAACGAATATGTTGTAGCGACACAATACGGATTATGGAACAAGAGCAGCTATTTTTCATTGGGAGTGCGAGGAGACGAGGTGATTCCGGAGAATCTGATGGAATGAGGAGAAAGATGAAGGTTGGCGAAAGAAATGGGACAATATGGACGCTTGTCACAAAATGAGCTGATCCGTCGAGGTTTTCCGGAAATTGGGCTAGTATGACTTAATTTGTCAAGGCGAAACTCTCGTAAGAGCAGCCATAAACTTTGGAATGAACCCTAGCTGGTTTCATTTAGTCCAGCACTTGGGCACCATTTCATAGTTTCTTAGCTGCTTAGTTGCATTCCAAATTACCCATCGACAACGCACCAGTCTTGGCCAGATCGCACGATCGGGTGCCATAATACAAGTTGGATCCGATCCAACGTGATGAGTCACTCCTTATCTAGAATGTTTAATTATTTTTCTGCACCTTCTCTTCACTATGTTCATGAACTATGCTATTAAATGCATGATTGTGCTTCAACTGACTAAAAACCAACATTCTTCCTCCTGGATATATGAATTCTTCGCGTGATTAGGCAGTAAAGGTCCTTTTTAGAGATGATTCTATTATAGAGCCCGATAGGGTTCTTGTAAATAATAACTGGTCGGCGCAAGAGGTACTTTACAATTATATGTTTAAGCGTCTTAGTGCTAGAAATTCCGATATATTGTCCCTTGTTAATAAGCTGATAAATAAGAAGGAAATAATTTTATTTTACTGCTGAGCACTAATTGCCAAGTTTCAGTTTTAACTTTTAAGAAAGGAACAACATTCAAGGGAAACGAAAAACGATGCCTTCAAGTTTCAATACTAGCAGTCACATAAATAAGAGAAAAATCATGTCAGATTACTTTCTATTTAAGAATGAAAGCACTAAGCCTCTGTATCAGGATATTTCTTTTTCTTTAGCTTTAGCATCTGTAGTACCTCGTTCCAGAAACCCTCGGGAGGGTGCGAAAACGAGTCCTCGTATGCGTCGATGACGGGCTTGTCCCATACCAAATCTGCCTCCGCTGCTTTGACAAACTTCGTCCGCTTAAATACCTTCCAAAAGGTAAAAGTCACCACAGCCAGGAACAACATTGTATAGTAGGAGAAAAATGTGCCAATGTCCCAGTAGCCTGGAAGGAACGTTGCGTAGCCGTAACAACCCAGAATCACAAGCGTAGATATTCCGCCAACGTAGGCACAATATGGTTGGCCCCAGCCTTTATAAGGAAGACTGTTGCGGTCGATTCCTTGGGCCTCCAGAGCGCGGTAGAAGAAGACGTACGTGATGCACATGATGATGAAGTCAATGAGTTGCGCAGCCTCAGTCAAATCGCCCAGCCATGTAACTGCCTGGGCAGTGCCTTTGCCAATCGCCAAGAGTGATAGCAGCGGGAAGAACATGGTGACAACGAAACAGTAGTAAGGTATGCCGCTTCTTGTGCATTTTTTGAAAAACGCAGGAGCTTGTCCTTCAAGCGCGAGGCCGTACAATGATCGCATCGCGCAGTATGTATACGCATTGCCGGCAGAGAAGATGCTCGACACCAACAGTGCGTTGACTAGATGCGGCAAAAAAGAAATATTCATATTTTTCATGGCGATGACGTAAGGCGACGCATTTGCCGTACCAGAGCCGGCATTGGCATTGAGTGTTGGGTCGTTGTAGGGCAGGATGATGCCAACACACAACGCACCACCGATGAAGAAGAAGCCAAACCGCCAGTATACGGTTTTGAATGCCTGTTTGAGATAGATACGTGGCCGCTTGGTCTCACCAGCCACCATGGCGATATATTCTGGACCAACTATGGTGAAAGCTGCAGACCAAAGAGATCCCAAGAAGCCTTCAAAGCGGCCGAGGCTACCCGTGGTGATGAACTCTGCAAAGGTGCCACTATACCCTTTCAGTCAGGAATCTTTACTTTTGATGAGATGAAATTCAAGGGATGCATATATATAAACTTACGGATTTTTCCAATACCGAAAACCATATGCATCGTGTTGCGGGTTTCCACCAACCATAGTGACAAAAGTAAAAGAAAACACCAAGAGGATGAGAAAGAACTTGCCACTGGCAAGCCAGAATTCTGCCTCGCCGTAGTACTCGACAGCAAAGATGTTCAGAACTGCATAGAGAGCAATACAGCCAATACAGACGGCCCATACCGGAATATCGTCTCGCCAGAAGGTCAAGACCAAGTTCAAGGCGGTAATCTCAAACGGGATCAATGCTGCTTCGTACAAAAAGAAGTTCCAACCAGCCATGAAGCCAAAAGCTTCATCGACCCATTTACCTGCGAAGCGTATAAATGAGGCAGAGACAGGCATGTACACGGCCATCTCGGCCATGCAGTTGTTGACAAGACCCAGAATGCACGAGTACAGCGTGTAGGCAATGAACAAACTGCCAGGGCCGCCTTCCATAAGCCCGCTTCCAATGCTTACAAACAGCGCTGTACCAATTGATCCACCAACTGCAATTAGCTGGATCTGGCGGTTGCCCAAATGCCGCTTGAGATGATCGACATTGTCAACCACCTCGACGGATCCAACATTGTAGTCGCCTGGATCAGAGGTAGTCTTCTCTCGATCATAGCCAGGCGGTTTCTCGCTGGCTTCCATTTTGGCTGAGAGGGCCCAGGCTATGGGATTTTATCTTGCTTCTCGATTGGATTAGGCGGTAAATACTGAGCTGCTCAATCATGCAAGGGTTGAAATCGCCGGACAAGGTCGCAAATGACAGCCGTTTCGGCTCGGCAACTGGGAAGCTGGAAAAATCGGTTCGGCGACCTCTGATGACGTATATCCAAGGAGAGAGGATGAATTGTCAATTTCTTTGTCACATTCGCACAGCGGTATTTATCACAAACGTGCGATGGGAAATAGGCGGTAGACAGCCACCCATGCGCAAATCCTGGTTCACGAAACCGTCGCGCAAGGCTTCCCAAGTGAGACAATGCTACCCATGGCCGCGCGCTGGTTGGATAGTGGAATGCGCCCCCCGCGTGTTTTGGATGACCAGAACCCAATAGCCGAGCTTCAATAGGCTATGATGCCAGCAAATTAGTGGACCCCGTCCACACAGCACGGTTGCATCGGCCAGATAGCGATAACAGGAACCGGGGCTCTCATTTGTCTTCTCGGAGGAGCCTTGGATCTTTCGAGGTAGCCTGATGAGGATTACCTTCCCGACGCAACACGTCACCAATGAGAGAAGAACACCTTCATGCATTGTCTACTCCTAACTGAAGCTTGACGGCAAATGGCATGAAGATCGTGCCGGGTATATGGTGCGCAGGTTTCTCTAACATAATTATCCAATGTCACCTCTTTTGTCTTTGGTGATTTTCCCGGGTGGCTATCCCATTGGGGTTCCCTTGTAATCCGACATCCGTACACCAAAAATGCGTACCCGGGCTCGCTTTTAACCACCAGCCCCCTCAACCCCGCAGCCATCACATATGACGCCACTGATAAGCTGCTGGATCCCCGCATCGGCTGGGCCGACAAAAGGGCTCGATGTATCTCTTATCATGAAAAAAGGAGCTAGCAAGTGTACTGGTTTCGTTGTACTGCTGCATTTGCGATTTGGAAACCATCCCAAACTAGGGGGATCACAAATGATCCATGTAACTAGAGCAGCCCTTGCTAACTTTGACAGGAACGAGACACATATCATTTGGCTCAGAGATGTCAACTGGGAATAATTTGTGGCCCAAATAATTGACAAACCGCTATACTAATTACATTACTCCAATTCCAACGGTCGGATCTCATAAATTGTCTGCTGCAGAAATTTGATCTGCTCCTCCACCCAGCTCTTCATCTCCTCAAAGTTGACAGTCTCGACATGACACATCCCCGGCTGTCCCTCTTCATCTGACTTTTTCACATTTTCAGCATACTTGTTTTTCAACTCGTTTGCCATTAGCGTGGCCCTCTGAGCCAAGTTATCCAGGCGGTAGGTTGTCCATTGGTAGAAGAGCTCGGGGAGGTGCGATTCCACTCGCACATTGGCATTCGTGGTGTCATCTGTCAGCGTTGGATCCCTGGGTCTGAATGACGTGACAATGGTGATTCGCTCAGGCATGTTAGTCACGGGCAGAGCCACGTGGGATATGTACCGTCCTTGCAGAATAACTGCGCTTCCCTGTGTTGATTGGGTGTCAGATGACACAGTAAAATTTGGATTTCGGTGTAAATGAGAGTAAATTCGACTTACCATGGTGGGTGCTCGAACGCTGATTGTTTTGCCGTCGCCACCCATCAACACAGTTTCACCTCCCTCCATGTTACGAGAATCAGACAACATCACAACGCACACAAAGGGATGCGAGTCCTTGTGCCACTCCACGACGGGGTTTTCGTATTTAGTTTCCTGGTCGTCCAGCTTCTCTCGCTTCTCGGAGTCTTGCACAGGCGCCACTGGTGGTATCACGGGGGTTGCTCTCACGCCGTCAAGACCTTCAGACCCCAATTGGACGTTCGTGTGGCATATTTCATAGTTCAATGCCGGCACAAGGTCTACTCCAGCAATATCACTCACAATCTTCAAGACCTCTGGCGAGTTCCAGAAAGACTGGATGAACGGCGCATATCTCTGAGCCATGCCACGAAGCATAACAGAGCCAGGGAAAGTGCGGTGGAGACAGTTGTCAATCACCTTTGGGTTGAAGAGTTCTCTGCGGTGCTCCAGAACAGCTTCATAAGAGAGTAGAGGGAAGGGGTCGGAAGCAGCGACGGAAGATATGGGTGAGTTTTCCAGTCCTAGATCTTCCATGTTGAGGACTCGCACTGGTGGCGAGTAGGTAAGATGTTTGGAGGCGTTAAACATGGTGGTAGCCGGCTGAGAGGCGGTTTCCGGTGAATGCTCTACACCTGAGAGACATGCCTCTATTGGCGTTTCGACCAGAGCAGACGGCATAGTTGCGATTGGGTGAGGACTGTGCTGTGAATGGTTCACTTCTGGATAGCAGATTTAATAGAGTTGAGGACTGTGGGACCTGTTCCGTATCATGAGGCCGTTGGAAGGATCTACGAATGCCAATTTATACTTTCAAAGAGGCAGATACAATATGTAGCGTCGTGTGGTGTGGAGTAGGGTTCTGGTGTAGCGTTTTGGAGAATATTCGGTAATATTATCCGCAGCATGATAACTCAGTCATTATCAGCCAACAATCATCCGCCACAGTTCCATCGTGGCCAATTCTCCTTTGTCACGCGACTGTGTTTAGAACCAGCCAACAAGCCGGACATTGGTGTTGCATGCACCGCGTGATAAGAGTTGGGCGAACCAGGAGATAGCCCAAGCTCCCACCTTGATCAATTTTCCCGCTATCTTTTATCGACGACGACCGCTCTCGGACGCGGGGTGCAGCTAGCGGTTTTCCCCAGAGAGCCCAAAAGCCGCCATGCCCAAAATGGGGCGGTTTTACGCTGCCCAATAATTTAACTTCCGAGATTGTGATTCACGATACCTAAGCGATATCAGAAACGCGATGTCGGACATGCAACCTTGCCTACACGTTGCCCGAGTCGTGCAAAGAAGGCGAGAGAAAACACGTTGCGTCTGTTATTTCACCACAGTATAATTTTTAGGTTATGCGGTGCATAATAAGTACTGCGTGGTTTGATGCAATACATACGAATCTACGCTGATAGGCACTCGGCAAGGGCCTAAATAAGACTGGCTCAACAGCAACCGCGAGTAAGAAGAAACGGTGGGGCTCTCTGTCTCGTCTGTCTCACCCTTGAATGACGTACAAATGCCACTTTGCCGAAGGAACTTGAACGAGACCGAGCATCAGCCCCACAGCAAGTGAGCGAAGAACGAACGAACAAAGACGCGTAGTCAAGACCAAGACATCTATATGTTGCACTGCCCCCATCTGCAGACTAAATTGCGAATTAACATTCCATAATGCATTCAAAGCGCTTGTGCGGATTCTTCTAATTTACTTCGTTCATATCTCGTTTACAGCGGTCCCGTCCCAGACCGTCCCGGTGACTGCGCTAGCGCTACCTGCATCGGCCACGCCAGCATGCCTTGCCACCTGGGCTCAAGGCAAGCCTGGAGATAGTTGATCTCCCGGCACGGCATATCTCCAATCCACCATACCTCGCTCGCGTACGAACACAGCGCAAAGAAGTGCGCCAACATCACCAGCGCCCGCGAGTCCTGCCGCTCGATTAGCCCGGCGAAGCGGTCCGTGATGAGGACCGGGAATATCGTTAGTCTACGGCAGAACATCTTGAGGTGTTCGCCGCATTCTTGGCCTTGGAGGATCCAGGACAGGATGCTGGTTGTCTTTTTATACGCTTCCAAGTCCGTCACATCTACTATCTCTCCTTCTTGAGGATGAAGCAGATGCGCGAACGCCTCGTTGCCGAAAGCATTTGCGTCTTGCATATAGGGCATCATGGTCGTCATGACGGGCCATATTTTTGCATGCGGGTTGCCGAGAATAAGATCCAAGGCCAGCTTGCAGACGCGCCCCATGCCTCTGGATATCTGGAGCCACTGGAGCGGAGGCTCGTAGGCCTCCCCCGGCTGCTCTCGGGGTCGGTCTTGCATGTACGCAAAGGCATCGATGGTAAGTATTGCCGTCGTGAAGCTGACTGCATCGGCGTTTGCTTTGTTGAGGTCGACCACAGCCAGGCGGTGTTTTTGAAGAGTCGAGGCCATGTACAGCGACCTCAATGTTAGGTACTCATCACGCTCGTCTTGCGTCGCGGCCTTGCACGCCAAGTGATGGCTCGTCAATGCCATGATGGCGTTGTGCAGGGGTTCAAAGTCCAGCGCCAGGTTGGGCACCTCGATGGACCATGTTTGCAGCAGCTCTGCAAGGTGAGTGCCCGCGATAGTGTGGGCTGTTTGAGACGTGAAGGCCAAGATTAATCGCAGCTCTCTTTGGCGACGATTGCGACTCTCTGCCAGCGATGGAGCGCGGCCATTGTCCTTGGACCCTGTTGCTGAATTTGGCGAAACCGCTAACACGGCGTCTGGTGTCGCGTTGCCAGACGAGTCCAGACGATCATATGTGCACTGCACCTGGTGACGACTGCAGTTGCCCTACAACAGGAGTGCTCGTTAGCGATTTAACAGACGCCACAGATATCTCTCATCAAAAATCTTACGCATGTTGGCCAAGTTTCGTCGCACTAAGCACCACGCCAGTCAGCCGCAAGTTCGCATGTCTCACCGCACACAGTACACGACTTCACCTTTACGCGACGCGCACGGCACCGTTTGCAGCCTGTCTTGGACTTGGTATGGTACAACCGAGGCATCTTGAGGTTTCCAAAGGCCTTGGAGCCCTCTTCATCTGCTCTCGAAACTGGATTCTCGAGAGCGCGTCCTACCGTTGATGAAACGTCATTTTCCTGCTCTCGGCACAGAATTGCCGGTTTCTGCTGCGCCACACTTTTAGCACCAACCAACACTTGGGGAATTGAACTGGCGCGAAGACCAAGTCCATTAAAAGCCGTAAGTCATGTGACAATTCTCGTGATCTGTTCAAATTGTTGTTTTTGCATCGAAAATCACTGCTTTCGCAACATCATCATTTATCCTACGTATTTTCATTATTTTCGTTGTGATGGTACCAGCAGAGTTCGCTTCCCCACTACGCCACGAACAATGATGTGGCTGTTGAGGCAATCCCATCGCACTGTGCCCAGCATGGCAAGACATTGTCTAAAATTATCAAGCCTAGAAATCCCTTGAGCTAAGCTTCGATTAAAGCTTGATTGAATTGATTCAATTTATTGGTTATTATTTGAAGCCTTGGTTTTGCATCTTTTGCCCAATGACGTTGCCCTTTGCCAGTCTTGCACGTCATGATCGGCACGCCGTCACATCATAGAGGCGTCACCAACCATGCTACATACAAGAAATATTATTTATAGCAAAACAGCCGTCTGAAAAGTGTTTCGTATCAATATAATTTTTTTTAGTATCAGTAAAAATGGTTCAAACACGCAGTCAAGAGAAAAAGGAACGCGCGTCGAAATCCCCCCAAGAGACATCCTCCCAAGATGGGGGCACCACATCGCCTCATGGGACAAAGCGCAAAGCACCAGAGTCGGAAGACCCAAAAATCATTGAGGGGGAGCATTCCCCTAAAAGAAGAAACAGCTTCACGCCTATGGAGAAGAGTCTGAAATCCACATCCGCTCCGAAGCAGAAAAAGGACGACTTCAAGAACCTGCTAAATCAGCTTGTCGATAAATACGGCAAACCTCCCATGGGGCCTCTCATTGATGACGATTGGGAACCAAGCGAAGTGGTCATGGTCCACATCCTCGATGCACTGCTTTCCTCGGCCCGCATTTCTCACGAGACGGCTACCGCTACGTTGGCACGCCTGATTGAGGAGGGCTATCATCGGGTGGAAACCCTACGACGGGCGTCGCGAGAGGAAATGACGGAGGTATTGGAGAGGGGGGGCTATTCTCAGTTCAGCGAAAAGACGGCAACGTTCCTTGGGCAGCTGGCGGAACTCATGGGGGAAAAATACGGTCAGCCAGCCTCTGAAATGACATCTGAAGAAACACCCTACTGACTGAGGACAGACAATGATGCGAGCAAGATTCTTCCATTGGATGAGAGCGGTGAGGAGGCTCGCGCGACGATTTTGTCGAGGCTCGAGGAGATCAAAGGCATCGGTCCCCTTGCAGTAGAAATCTTTCTCGGTTCAATCCAGTACTTCTTCCCAAATGTCGCGCCGTTTCTCGACCAGGAAAGCCTCCAAACCGCCGAGAAAATTGGCTTGGGCAACGATACGGACTCCATGTTTGCTGCACTCGGATCCGAACCGTTGATGATGGCGAGGTTGGAGAATGCGCTCACCACTGTGAGGCTGGAAAAGAAGGAAGATGAATTTCGAGGTCATCTTGTTTCAGTATAGAAATATCACGGGGTATAGCGTTGTTCCCGGGGAAAAGTCACGAATAGTAGTGGTTTGTTTCAAGTGCATTTCGAGAGCTGGCTATGCACTCTGGAACCCACATGAGCAACATCCTATCTGGTATTTAAAATAGCATTCATGCTAAATACAAAAATTAGAATAGAATGTTTTCATGAAGCAGTTCAATCCATCGACTATGGCATACCATGCTGTCAAATTGTATCAGTTGGGTTCTGTCATTGTCGCATCGCTGCTCACAGTACGCAGTATCGGGCTAATTATTTCATTTTTCCGTAATCGCTATGTCCTTCGATTATATGTCATCCACGATATTGTCAGAAAATTCATGTCTTAGTATTCACCGACGGGATCAATTGGTTGGCTTGCTTGCATAACGCTGCAAAAGCGGGCCTCGGCTGTAAAACTGCCCGCTTTGCCATGGTACGAAATACGGCAATACCGAGGTAGTAACAGCGATCGCGTTCTCGCGTTCTTGACATCTTCTTTCTAACCACAACTCTTTGTACATAATTCTACCTGTATTTAAATATCAAGATCAGAAAATTATTTCAACCCTGGTCAAATAAGATCAAAGAAGATAAGATCACTTCAATTCAAAATGCCTGTCCCACGAAACGAATTTCTGTCTGATACATGGAAGGACAACATCTTTGGTAACGTCTTCTTATAATGCAGTACAATATGGTTTCTAATACCCTGTTCCAGCTAATCGAGTGGTATTTTGTACCGGCGGGAGCGGCTCAATCTGCTCAGCCCAGGTGCGGGCACTGGTGTACCTTGGCGCTAATGCCTGCATCGTGGGGCGGAACGCTGAAAAGGCGGAGAAAGTGGCCAAAGATATTTCCACAGTTCGACCGGGATCCGTGGTTCTAGGAATTGGAAATGTCGACGTTAGAAAGATTGAGAGCCTGGAGGCAGCCGTTAAGACGTGTGTCCAAGAGCTGGGCGGCATCGATTACGTCATGTACGAAGCCCCTCTTTATGCTGAAAAGCAGCGCGAACAGCTACGTGCTGTTCAATGTCTTGTTTCCAATTGTCTTGATGCTAACTGTCGTGTTCGAAAGTGCTGGAGCCGCCGGAAATTTCCTCGCCCTCATCGATGACCTTTCCGCCAACGCTTTCAAAACAGTGGTGGAAATAGATCTCATCGGCTCCTACAACACCACAAAAGCCACAATTCCTTATCTACTGGAGTCTGCAGCAAAGAATAAGAATCCCGGACCAACGACTGGTGGGCGAATTATATTCCTTTCAGCCAGCTTTCACTATACCGGCATGCCGTACCAGACACATGCTGCTTGTGCGAAAGCTGGCGTCGATGCCCTCTCTGCCTCCATCGCTCTGGAATATGGACCCCGCGGCATCACCTCCAATGTGATAAGCCCTGGAGCAATCGAAGGGACAGAGGGAATTGAGAGGCTCACAAGCAGCGCTGCGCGAGATGGAGAGTCGCCTGGCAAAGAAGTGCCTGTGGGAAGATACGGCCTGATGAAGGAAGTCTCGGATGCGACGGTCTATCTTCTAAGCGAGACAGGAAACTATACGAATGGACACGTCCTTTTGGTTGACGGCGGAGCTTGGCGTGTACCAGGCTTTGCTGGATTTTCGTCTGCGGCCACGTACCCAGAGGTATTGTCGTATGACGTGAAACAGCAAAAGGGGGTCAAGAGTGGCCGTGAGAAGGCAAAGATTTGAAAGGCTTTAGTGGGAATATGCATGCTATAATCAGATCGAAGGCCTATTTTGAATCTAGTGAGTAAACAAGTCATTCGGCAGTTGCCCAGAAGTCGTTGTGGCAGTAACTTGATAAGAGCTGCTTATGAGAAACCTTTAGCTCAAGTATTACCTCAAATTATCATACATATTAATTCAAGCCATTATTCACTGGAAGCCATTTCACTGGGTTTGTGGAAATTAGGTGAATATTCATGATTTCGACCAAACTTGGTATCTACTACTTCATTCTCATCCGCTTTCCCTCAACGAAAATGCCAAAGTCGCCAGCTCTTCGAACTCACTCGTCAAAATTGACATATAACTAGCCATTATTGGTGTCGAGACCTATCTGTGAATACCAGATCCAACTTTGGAAGAGCCAAAGTGAATGTGTCTCTCTTAGACGCCAGGAATGCCTCCTTCGTCTGGCCCGGTGCCAGATGGACATCGAAGCGGCTCACGATATGAGCGACGACGTATCGAAGCTCCATGAGACCAAGGTGCTTTCCGACGCAAGAATAGCGGCCTAGAATCTGGTTAGAATACGACAAGAACTTGACAAGAGTGATACGAGTGGAGTCATACCAACGGAGAAAGGTGCATAGACGGAGCTGTTCTTTGTCAACTCGGACATAGTGGTCCAGCGCTCCGGGATGAATTCTGTCGCCTTTACAAAGTTTCGTTCATCTAGCTGGGTGTTAGGGTCATCTCAATCGAAGGGATATCGATAATGCAGGACGAACCTCGCTGTATTGTGTGGACAGGAACCTGCACCACAACGTCTCCAGGGATTCGCGTCTCTCCAATCATCAAGCCCTCGGATGGGGTCACTCTTTGCAATCCTGAAGGGACGGGAGGGTGCAGCCGAAGAGTTTCGTCAATCACAGCATTCAGATGAGCCAGCTTGGATAGCGAGGTGGCGTCGGCTTCTTCTCTCCCATTGAAATATTCGTTCACCTCAGCTCTAAGCTTCTCCATCTGGGGTTGGTGGGTAGCCATTTCGAAAAATAGGGCAGTCAATGTTGCAGCAGTGGTATCGCTAAATATGGATTAGCATTGGCCAAGCCTCCACAGAATCGAATTGGGATGAAGGAGGCCACACACCTTCCAGCAACAGCGATCAAGTAGGCCTCTCCATCGAGATCCATTCTAGCCTGCTTCGTTTTGGGACCTCTCTCGTATTCTTCAAGGATCCAGGAGAAGACATCTGGGTGCTCGGGTTTCACCTATATGCGACCTTCAAGTCAGCTAATTTTCCAAAAGAAAATGCTGCTACCGCGAGTGTTTGTACTCTACCTTTGAGCGTTCCTGAACCTGTTGCCTGCACCAAGCCCAGAATTTGGCCTGCTCAGCATGGACGATCGGCATGTGCTTAAGCAACGGATACATCCATGAAATATGAGCAATATAACCATTCATTGTCATAGCCGCATGAAGCGCAGTCATAAAATAGTGCTTCACGCCATCCCTCAACATGTTGAAGGGTTTGCCGAATGCGAGCTCACCCATGACGTCAAAACTGTAAAAGTTGAACCAGTCAGCTGCATTAACGGTGACGCCATCCGATTCCGATAGACGAGCGAGCAATTGGCTCGTGTACTTGGTCACACGCGGCTCATAATCTCTTAGCGCTGGGGGGTCGTGTTAGTAGACATTAGGGCCATGCATGGAGAAGCGATTTTAGTTTACCTTGGGCGTTGAAACCACGGTCCCAGACCTTTCTACGAGCGTGATGCTCAGCCTTGTCTCGAATCATGTTGAGAGGAGTGCGAGGGTGAAGGATGTTGTAGAATGGACCCTTGGTGCAAGGAGACCTGGCTGAATAGATGATCTCGACCGCCTTGGGGTCGATGATTGACAATTCATTGGGTCCTAAGAATTCGGTTACAAAGATACTCAAATAACAAATATTGATTTCAGTCCATACCCAGTCTCACGAAATCGCCGTGCTCATTGTGGAGCTGTTCGACTTCCTCGTAGAGATGCAAGTTCTTGGCGCGAAGGTATGTGGGGTAAAAGTTCGAGAGGCGGCCGAGAAACGGACCAGGAAACCTTCTGAGACGATGGAAGAAAATACGGTAAATGGTCATGCTGGCGAAAATGCCCACGAGGTGCGAAGCTCCCAGCTTCGCAACAAAAAGGAGGCTCTCGATGAAGCTGGCGTCGAATTGCTTTCCTTGTGCATGGTGAATCCACCCGGCGAGAGTGGGTAGCGCGACCGCATAGGCGAAGACGACTTGCGGGATGAACAAGTCCCACTCGCCCTTCCGAAATGCGAAGACATGGAGGAAGCTGCCCGCAGAAAGCGAGGTCAGCAAGGCCGTTTGGGGGTCGCTCAGGTCGAACGTCATGATAAGAATCGTTGTTGAAGTTGAATTGGCAGTTTTGAGCTGAAGCATTGCAATCAATGCCTACCTACGCTTAATATACAACAAATGCACAACCTGTCCTCCTCGGGCCACACGGTTCAATTGCGCGTTTCATAAACCCTTGTGCGGGGTAAAAAATCGTCCGGTGCCGTCGTTATCTCGCCGTCCGGAAGGCGTTTAGGGCCCCTGCAGCAAATTTACTCCTCGGTAGGTTTTGGCCGGTTGAAATGCCCACGCCACGTTTGGAGAGGGCTCGCGAAAAAAATCCAACATGGTACGATTGGTGCAGGAAGCGCAGCGGCCAATACGGAACCCGAGGTTTGCAATTGGGCACAGAGGCCCTGCTGGAAAAGGCACTTAGCATAGATGTTAATGAAAATTGCACCGTGGCTCTCGCTCGGATCGTGGCCGCTTCTTTTCTGTTCCCGACAAAGCGTGCTGCGCCGCCGCCCCAGATCCCTTCGGCTTAAAAATTCCTTACCCCAACTTTTCCCCCGCAAATCTCCCCAAAATAACCATTCCCTGTGCCAAACTGGGGAAAGGTGGGTGTGGGGTGGAGTAGCAATGGCACGTCGTCTATTGGATCATCACATTGGTGAAACTCTAGATTTGGGACCAGCGTGCACAGTAATTGTCAAATTCAGTACTAACGTGGACTAAAATACATTTATGCTTCAGCCACAGGAAGCGAGTCTTTGCCCTGGTTCAGGAAGAGCGTCCTGGAGTTGCAGTATCCTCTGAGACCGTCCAACCCCCACTCGCGGCCAATGCCACTCTTCTTATGACCTCCAAACGTGGCTGTGGGCTGGATGCCCAGATGCGCATTGATCCAAACACTACCGACATCCAATTTCTCTGCAATCTTCAAGGCCAGAGCTTGATCGTTGGTCCAGACTGAAGCTCCCAAACCCTGATCCGTGGCGTTGACCCGGTCAATGACGTCGTCTGTATCCGACCACTTCAATAGCGGCACCACCGGCCCAAATGGCTCCTCAACCACAATCTTGCTATCATCAGGCGGGTTATCCACGACTGTAGGCTGAATGAAGAAGCCCTTTTTATCGGCTGATACGACGTCTCCGCCAGTGAGAACGGATTGCTTGTTGTCACGCACATCTGCGAGGAAACCCTTGACACAATCAAACTGCCGTTTGTTTTGTACAGGGCCAAGCATTATTCCCTCCTGGAATCCATCACCGACCTGGAACATGGATACATGCTTCAAGAAACAGGCCTTGAAAGTCTCGTAAATATCGCTGTGGACATATATCCTCTTGATGGCAATGCAAATTTGTCCCGAATTTAGGAAAGCAGCCATGGCAATCTGTGGCGCAACGGTCTCAACATCTGCATCAGAGCAAACGACTGCAGCATCATTTCCACCCCTAGATATCATCAGCTATGAGCTCAGAGCTATAAAACAGAAAGGAGACGTACAGCTCAAGGGTAACTCTAGTCAAATTCTTGCTAGCGCTTTCCATTACCCTTTTACCGGTAGCCGTGGAGCCAGTGAAGCTAATTTTGTCAATGCCGGGATGTGCCGTTAGCCATGGGCCGAGATCATCATTGCCACCCAGCACTTGGATGACTCCAGGTGGGAAGAAGCGCTGGGCCAGCTCGACAATCTTGATACCGCAGTACGGCGTAAATGGTGAGGGCTTGATAATGATACAGTTTCCTGTCAGTACAGCAGGAGCAAGCTTTCCGCAGAGCAACATGACGGGAACTAGATGAGTCAGCCTTTGTGAACTTCAGCCCTATGAGCTAGGTGTATTACAGTTCCAAGGAACAATGCCAACAACTACTCCAAGAGGAACGTATCGAGTCACGACGTAACGCTCTGGAGTGTCTTCTACTACATCTTCAGGAATATCAAGCTGGCATGTTCCGGCAATCCAATGCATTGCGAAATCAAGCTCTTGATCAGCTCCTGGAGTCTAAAATATCATCAGTAAGCTGATGATTGAAATATCAGTGTAATTTTAACATACTGGCTTTCCTTGCTCAGTCGTCAATAAACGGCTGAACTCAGCCTTGTGCGCTGCGAGCTCGGCACAAAAGGCAAGCAGCTTCTCCTTTCGCTGCGCAATGGGAGTCTTCTTCCATGAGCCAAATGCGGCGCGTGCCGCATTCACTGCTGCATCTACATCCTCACGAGTAGATAGAGGGGATGGATAAAGGGGTTCATCGGTGGACGGGTTGACCCCATGGTGCACAGCCTGTGTCGGTGAGGCCTGCCCGTTGATAATGTTGGAGAATGCGGTAAAGTCCAGCTTTGAAGCCATGATTCAGGATTGTAAGTGGGTATAATGTGGAAACTTTAGATAGAAAACGTATACTATCGAGATTTTTTCGC
The DNA here is from genome assembly GCA_020975415.1 of Calonectria hawksworthii. Classification (NCBI taxonomy): domain Eukaryota; kingdom Fungi; phylum Ascomycota; class Sordariomycetes; order Hypocreales; family Nectriaceae; genus Calonectria; species Calonectria hawksworthii. The sequence goes on along the minus strand of JAHXZK010000010.1, from coordinate 1,382,326 downwards.
AGAGGGCGGTGGCAGCCTTTTTTTACACCGACATTCATCATGTCTCACTTAGGTTTTCCAATACAAACTCCTATCCAAGATGGGCATGATACCGAGGGTCATTTTTCGATTCAATTGTTTCTCGGTCAAATATCGAAAAAGCCACACACCGAGATGATTCACCGCATGACCCCCAACTTGAGCCCCCTCTCCCCTCACCAGTTGAGTGACACGTCACATGGCGTCCAAAGCGAACGGGCGGCGCGCGCACTACGGCAAAATAAAATTCAGGCCCATTCTACCGAGGCCTCGGCATTAAAAAAAACCACCTCAACAATAGGGGAGGGGGGATCGTCCTCTTAGGGCCAAGGATTGTCTCTTTTTTTTTGCTTATTTATACGATTATACGAGGGTTTACCCTTCCACACATGCTTCCCCAGACTCACCTTCGCAATACCCCAGAATAACCCCCCCAGAAACCCAAGCCCTCCGACAAATCACCATGGCTGCTGATTCCGCTAATACAGTTCGGGCGATCGTCGCGCACGAGCCTCAGGACTCTCAGCCGCAATTGAAAATGGCACAGACCTCGTTGCGCGACGTCGGCGCCGACGAGCTCCTGATCCGAGTGGTCGCTGTCGGCATCTGCCACACGGACCTGGTGTTTGCGACATGGCCACCAGAGCAAATCCCCTATCCAAAGGTGTTGGGCCACGAAGGTTTGTACTATTTCTTACACAGTCTAAAATCTCACTGCTCTAACAAATTTCTCAATAGGCGCTGGCGTCGTGCTGAAGGCGGGGCCCAATGTGAAGGCCGCCAAAGAGGGTGACTCGGTGTTGCTGTCATTCCAGAACTGCAAGTCCTGCCAACACTGCAACGACAGCCACCCTTCCTTTTGCAATAGGTTTGCAGAAATTAACTACGGCGGAGAGTCCGATGTCTACACCACCTCCGAAAGCGGCGTGCGCGGAAGCTTTTTCGGACAGTCATCCTTTGCAGCCCGAGCAATTGTTAAAGAGACTTCGGTTGTGAACGTATCGAGCCTTATCAAGGATGAGGAAGAGCTGAAGCTATTCGCACCTCTGGGCTGTGGCTTCCAGACGGGTGCAGGAACTATTGAGAACATCGCCAACGCTGGAGAGAAGGACACTGTTGTTGTTATGGGTCTCGGCGGTGTTGGCCTTGTGTCAATTATGGTGATTATTTTTACCCAAGAAAATCGCGATGATAAAACTAATGAATTTCTGCCAGACTGCAAAGTTACGCAATTGCCCAACCATTATTGGCGTTGATCGCCTTCCCGAGAGACTCGAGCTGGCCAAGTCTCTTGGAGCAACCCATGTCATCAATACAGCTGATGATAAAGTTGATTTACTAAGAGAAGTTATGGCCATTACAGGAGGAAATGGTGCCAGTGTGGTAATAGACACCACGGGTAACATGAATGTTCTCAAGGCCGGCATGGAATTTACAGCCAGCAGAGGTCAGCTGATCTTTGTCGGTGTTCCGCCTCCAGATGGCTTCATCAACGTTCACGTCATGACATTTATGCAGGTTTGTGTTCCCCGAACAATCTTCACAGTGAGTAAAGCTAACGAATCCAGACTGGAAAGAGTCTCCGTGGAAGCATTGAAGGCGACGCTATACCTACCGAGGTGAGAAGCTACCATCCAGTATTTTGGCCTTCCTACTAACGAAATCCAGTATTTGCCCCGAATGATTCAGTGGTACAGGGAAGGGAAACTTCCCATCGATAAGCTGGTCAAATATTATAAGGTATGAACACACCAGACCCCGTTCTGTACTTATCCCCACGATGCTGACCCAGTTGCACTTTAGGCCGACGATTTTGAGTCTGCTTTTGCGGATATGAAGAGTGGAAAGGCTGTCAAGCCTGTTCTTATCTGGTAATACTAAGCTTTAATTTTTCCATACCTCGAATACTATATAATCTTGACCCCCTCCGCACACCTGACCCCACTTACCGTAAGCCACCGATCTCAGCCGTGATCTCGCATATTTCCAGTTTTCACTCACCACAACAATTAAAAATAAAAAAAATAATAAAAAAAGCTGTGGGATACCACAACGCATACGGGTTTAGCTTGAGCGGGGACATTTGTCAGCATACGGCTTAAGCGAGTGCGAGCCGTCCAGACAAGTCACGCCGTGATAGGACACGCCCCATCCCAGTGCATAAGAGGCATGCGCGCCGGGCCGCTCCATCGTGAAAACCAAGTGCCGGCCGGCAATGTACGAGCAGAGGCAAAAATGACGTGTCCGGCAGCCATCGCTCTCGATGTGCGCTCAGACCTGGCGTTTGCATCGCAGTGAGGCCAATTGGTATTTGGGAATTGGGGGTATGTCAAGATGAAGTCCATACAGAAGATGCTCAAACTACCGAGAACCCAAAATTCAGACGCCGAAGCCCAGCCCACTCCCGCTCGCGTGTCCATCTCGACTCATTCGTTTTCTTCACTCCGGCTTACGGCCCCAAACTACCCTGAGTCTAAAATAGGGATGAATCCTCGGGTCTTTAATTTCCTTCCGGAACCTCGCAATGTAGACCTTCATCTGCTCTTGGGACCATCCCAAAACCTGTGAGACAAGATTGACAAAGCCCTCGGTATCCCCAATGGCAAATTCTTCAGTAAAGTGGCCGATTTCTTTAAGCTTGGGGTCCTTGGCCCAGGGTCCTATTGGGCACTATGCGAAAAACGCGTTGTTAGCGCACAGTCTTTTAGTTGACCACGGGTAGAAGAAGATGCATTCATTACCTTGCAATCCCACTGCTTGATATCCACGAAGCCAGCTTCCTCCATGGCTTTTCGTTGAAGGTCATCATCCAAAACAGTAAAAGTACAGCCAAGCACCTTGGAGGCCTCGATGAAAATACCTCCCCACTCATCACATGCCGAGCCAGGCGTGACGGTTCCATCGTCGCTCTCGATGTTGGGTGACGCCTCGAAACTCTCCAGGTAGCTACCTGGCTTCAGAGCCTTGAAGGCTTCCTGGAAAAGCTTGGTCCAGTCGGGGATGCATCCAACCAGATAGCGAATGTGGACGTAGTCGAGCGATGCAGGTGCAAAGGTCCATTCTTCGATGCAGCTATCCATTTGACTAGGAGAGAGAGAGAAGTGGTGAGAATAATAATGCCACAATGTCCGGTCCCCACTTACAATTCCAGGTTCGGGGGCACCCATGAAGGTTGAATCGCGGAGATGTCTGTGCCTATGATTTTACAATTGGGATATTTATCCGCAAAATCACTACGGGCCATCAGCGCTGGACAATGATATGGCAACAGAATTTAGTTACATACATGGCCCAGAGACCTGTGTGCAAGCGCCCTGGTTAGTACGTGGCTTTCAGTGACCAGGGTAAGATTCTACGTACCGGTTCCGCATCCGATGTCAACGACTTTCTGCATTCGCAAGCTACGGTTAATCTTGCGTCGTGAAATATCCTCGTTTAACGTACCTGGATGTTCTCGCTAAGAGGCGCAAAATGGAGCTTTCCGTCTTGGGCAAGGGTCCACATGTGATGGCTGCAATCTGTCAGTCCATTGCTGCTACATAGAAATGTGCTTTACATACGCAATATCCATCGCCTCATTCTGGAGCGCATCGTTACTTCCCCTAAAGAATTAGGTGGTTAATGACATGTAGGCTCAACTCCGAGGGTTTCGTTACCAATACGACGCCTTCCCCCTCTCGCTGTGGTAGGTTCTGCCCTGGATAGTTCTGTACTGGAGAATGCTTGAAGTAATTGATGCCGTTGATGACTGGGCATCATCTCCTAGAGCTGAGTCGGCATCAAAGTCATCATACACGTCGTCGGCCTCGAGGATGCGGTCTGTTGCGCGCGTTGTCGAGGGTGCTGATGTGGCTGGTGCTTGGGGGCTGTTGGTAGCCAGGGCAGTCCGGGTCTGATTAGACATCGTGGCGCGTGATGATAGCTTGGAAATTGAGAGAGCCAGGAGTCAACATCAATCTGGGAAATATCGTCTTTAATATGAAGGTCAGGAGAGCCCCGACGTAACCATGCGTCAAGGTCTCCATGCTACAGCTGTCACCTGAGATACACGTGTCTCCGCCTTTCATTGCAACGTCGCCTGGAGAATTTTGAAGGTGCGAATGGGGTTGTGGTGAAAGTAGTTAATGCCAACGTTGTCACAATCACAGCGTGTGGGGACGTTGTTGGTTGTCTTCTGTTGATCCTGCCTCTATCACCTCAATTGTGGATATGTCCGCTCGCATCTGGTTGGCTGCGTGTTGCTGCATCCTTGTTTCCCGCTCGTAGCCGACGTCGCCAAGCAGTTGTTCGGCACCTCAATGCACTTTTGAGCGCCGGTCAACGGGGATTGAGAGAACAGGCCACTCAGGAGCCAATCAGACTTTTTCCTTGCTGTGCAGTGCCGCTCAAGCCCGATCTCTCAAGTGTGAGGGAATGAATACAATTGGACGCCATGAAGAAGCCAGAGCGTACATGAACATGCAGAGAAGATGGTCAAAACGGCAGCTAGACTGCAGATTCACACCCTCGATAGTGGATCCTCCAGTGGATGACCTGTTAGTTGTGACGGAAAGTTTATGTTAATTTACACCTAATGCATCTGCTATGTGGCCGAATATTCCCATTATCATCCACTAATTATCATAACGCATAGCAGTATGAGGTTTCTTGGGTTCGTGTCTGACCACTGAGCGGATTGGTATGCAGGGGCGCAATTCGAGAACAAAAAGAATTAACGCAAGAAGCTGATCGAACGCCATTTTTGGCCATTTTGCTGTCAGTTACGGAAGCTCATTCGTTATGAATATTAAGGTTGAAGACATTGTTCAGCACAGACACTGATGAACTTAGCATGTTGCCACCTTACGCCTCCTACTGTTATCGGCTTAGAAATTATCAAGAATGCCTTGGCCAGGTCTGATACCGCCCGCACAGCGCTAGTTGATGCATGAATAATTGGTTCAAACCCGATAGGTCGTTGCCGGCCGCAGCGAACGTGGCTGCGGCCTCGGCCCGGCCGATCTCGGCTGTTGGTCCAGCCGGTCTTTCTTGACGCAGGTTGTATCAAAATATTGTGGAGCACTTCTTAACACTACACGGTATCAACAAAAGAAAAGAGCTCGAGTATTTGCACAAAAAAGGAGAGCGGAGAGAACTCATAACCTGTCAATCTCCTAGATGCAGCATCACCGTCATCCCAAGATGTGGGACCAACCCACACGTTCATTATGTTTATCCAGTTTGGCATATGCACAGAAATTAGGCATATTTGCCACTTAAAATAATGAATCAGCCTTTGAGCAATCAATGAAAGCCGAATGCATGTATCCGTACGTACTCACTTGATGCAATAGTCAACATCAAATTGCTTAGTTGAAAGCTAGAGCAAGCATCAGTCGTTTCAAAGTTGGCTGCGAGAAATTCTCCCAGATGTCGTTATTATTGCATTAGCTATTGCGTTCATTGGCACTAGTTCCGAAATTGCATGGGTAAAAATAGCACCATGGGATCGACTCGTACCAGAATACAATCATGTCTGATTATAACCCGAACCCAGTGACTGAGCTTACTAAGCTCTTTTTAACTATATTGCACTCTATGAAAAAAATCTTGCAAGTCTGAATTATCTGAAGAAAGAAAGGTAGAAATGAATTGACACTTACATCCAGTTCTATCAGGTCGCTCACATGCACTACTATAACGAACCCAAATGAACATCCCAATATCCTAACAATCACACAACTTGGCAAGTTTATTCTCTGCTTTTATGCTCAGTACTTATGGACGTGAGCCTTTACATGGCCATTCACTTTCGGCATTACAAATTGAGCCTCCAGTTTCGGACCTACCCTGCACAATCTCCCGAGCAAGTGAAGCGCACCTGAACCCCAGTCAAGAGGGATCTAAATTTCTGAGCAACGTATTGGCAATGATTATTCAAATATAAAACATCCGCATTCGCGCGCTTATTACAAATGCCATCACCCAAAGTATCCCGTTGTCAAAATAAGCTGTATCCGACTTCACCGACAAAACAACACCACATGCCACTACATGTGATTAGTCAAGCCTCAAAAGTCCGGTTTCCGACCCATTGCGGTACCCGAAACGTGTCCTGAGCCAACGTAACAAGCTTTACACACTAAACTTACTAACAAGGCTTGAATAGGGTATCGAATACGACAGTGGCGCGAACAGCAACCGGATAGGATGGCAGGCGAAATGCTCCTTGACATTAGAAAAAACAACAGCGCTTCTACCCACTATATCAGTCGTTGATTCTACGTTATGGGTCAAAAAGTCAAGATCCATGTCCATCATAGGCCCCTGGTACAGATCGTGTTCACTGACGCAATCAAGTTGCCTGATCTCGATGACTGTGTGTGGAAAAACTTAGGGCCGGAATCCAAGACTCGTACGAGCGCTCGCTCCCGTCCCGTGGTTAGCAAGGGGAGCTAACCCCTCCCCTGCATGACAATCTTGTTCTGACTCGACGGCAGCTTTTATTAGCATGTAGCCGCTAGCGCCACCCAATTTCGACCTCGGCAGAAAATTTTCAGCCGAAGGGACAAGGTTCAAAGCGCTCCTGAGGCCGATAGCAGCGATAGCTTCTAGCTGTTGCCTTGGTCATGTTCTAAATGCGAGTGTGGGTACCGAAGCTTTTCCCATACAACGCAGCTGAGCCATTTTCCCCGATCTGACATGCGCGTGCTCGATTCCTCAAGTCATCTCTCTGTAAGCGGATGGCATCCAAAGTCTCGTTGGGCCAGCTCGACACAGACCACTCCTGACTAGACAGGGGATGCCGTCAACTTCGGTTAGCTCGCTGGATAGTTGAGGGTTAGCGGATCCAATAAACCTTGGCAAGTTGACAGATCGGTCATCGACCGTGTCATGGCGGCGGCACTTAACAGAGATTAATTGTTCGAGGCCTCCGCGCCCTCCGCTTTTTTACCCCGCATCCATCTCCGGATTCTCGTCGACTCCACCCAGCCATCAGGAGTGGGTGCAGCCCCATTCTCTGTTGAACGTCGAGATTTCAAACTCGAACAACTTCGGACGGTTTTGGCCATTTTGTCGACGGTTAGATTGCACATATTATTTTTTTCGGTTGCTTAGAAAATATGCAAGACCAAGACAGCGCGTCGGAAGCCCAGGCTGGGCGCAACTCGCGGAGAAGAGCGTCCAAGGCGTGCCTCGCGTGCCGGGCCAGAAAGGTTCGCTGCGATGTGGTGCATCGCGACGGGCAATGCACCAACTGCTTTCTCGACAAACGCCAGTGTCTGGTGAAACCAAGACCGTCAAAATAGTAGGTATCAATCTACTCGGAAGTAAAACAACCGTTTTTTGCTGACAAAGCTTCCACAAAAGTCGCTCCTCAAAGAAAAAGGCAGCTGAGAATTTGGAAGCAGCCAACAGTCAGTCCGCTGGCGCCTCGCAGCAGCATGAGCAGCCACAGCAGCAGCAGCAAGAGAATGTTTCCTTAGAAGGGGCATCTCTAAATCCAGCCATGCAAGAGACCATGTCAGAGAGATCATCGGAACAGGATCAGACCAGCCCCGAATTCTCCTTGGATCCGCTTCTCGAGAACCCCAACCACGAGGACCTTCTCGACAGCATCCAAGGTGACATGAAGGATCAAGACCCCAATGCATTTACAATGGGTATGCCACGCCCCAATGCCAGCAGTTTCGGCTATCTTTCGCGATTCAAACGGACGCGTGCTAACAGTGAACCTATCTATCAGCCCCAGACGCGTGGGACGCTAGACCCACTCATAGACTTGACACGGCATCAGGGAAGGGCTACGTGGACCAACTGCACGTCATCTACTCATACTACCCTTTTCTGAAGGTAGATCTCTCGCTTCTCTCTGAGCACGATGTCCAGTTCCTAGAGGCACAGGGGTGCTTCAAGGTCCCTGGCCGCCAAGCCACCGATGAGTTTGTGCGAGAATACTTCCTACATGTTCACCCAACACTACCTCTCCTCGATGAGTGTGTGTTCTGGGAGATGTACTCCCAAAGTAGCTGCTCTACATCCAAGCACCGAGCATCCCTATCTTTGTTCATCTTCCAGTCCATGCTGTTTGCATCATCTAGTGTAAGTATAACACAGCTTCAAGTAACCAACCGTCGTCTGACCTTGCATAGTTCTTACCTGCCTCCACCATCCGCCGACTTGGATTCACATCATTGCGCGATGCAAGGTCAACGTACTATCGCCGTGCCAAGGTTCGTAACCGTCTCGCCGTTAGAGAATATGACGCTAATCTGAAACAGCTCTTGTTTGACTTTTGTCAAGAAACAGACCAGGTTGCTAACGCCCAGGGCGCACTGCTCTTGACTTACAATGCTTCGATGAGAGACCAGAGAAGGGCAAACTCGATTTGGCTTGCCACCGCTATCCAGCTCGCACAGGCCGCAGGGGCGCATCGGTTCCACTTCAACCCTAACCAAAGACCAGAAGTCAAAAACACTCTAAAACGATTATGGTGGTGCTGTATTGTTCGAGATCGCATCTTGCCTCTTGGTGTGAGAAGGCAACTGCATCTCTCCCTAACAGACTTTGACACGGAAAAGACTGCTTTGACAGAGGAGGACTTTGCCAGCGAAATCACGACGTCGCAAGTTTACGAGGCGGACACCAAAAGATCCCTGGTTCGGCTTTTCATCATGCTCTGCGACCTTGCAATATCATTAACAGACGTCATCAAAACTGTGTATGCCACATGTCAGCCATTTGATATGGGCGCATCAAATATGGAAAAGCTCCACAAGGCCCTAACATCTATTCGGTCATGCAAACTAGGGCTAGATTCTTGGTTCGAAAGAGCAACGATTCGATTCCCAACTCCCGCTGGAATTGGTTGTACAAACGAGTCGCTAATCCTGTACACAAACCTAATGTACATATATTACCAGTGAGTCATCCCAATTCTGCTAGTGTTTATCGGCATCGCTGACCCTCTTCTAGTTCCGCTCGCCTAGCATTGTATCAATACGAGGCTCTTGTCTTGAGCACAGGCTCCATCGGCCTTGAACAAGACGACACTGCATTGTGTCAAAGCAGAGTACAATTGGAAGATGCTGCAGCCTGTATTACCGAGAACTTGAAGGAGCTTATACAACTGAAGCTTGGCCGATACCTTCCCATCAGCATGTAAGTGGTTTAGGAGAAAATTCTCGGTAGTGAATTCGAAAAAGCTAACTCCGCATAGTGTGGCTTATGCAGCTCTACCGCTAGTTTTGCACATACTGGATGTCAGGCTTTCCACCAAGCCGTCTCAAAAAGCACAGAAGCAAGGACGACTCAACGTGTATATGGAGGCAATGAAGGGATTAGAAACACAATACGATGGAGTTGACGAAGTGTGGGAGTTGATCAAAACAACAGTCGAATACGCCACCGTGGAGGATTCAAGGCGGCCGCCTTCACAAGCGCTTCAATTGGCCCGCTCAAGTCCAACGCAACTGGACCCAATGAAAGGGTTTCCTATGAAGGGCCCAGGGCCCATGAAGCTGAGCGACTGGGGCCACTTATTTATTCGGAGACCCACTCTATACTTCACAGTGGCCCTTACCATCGATCATTCCCTCTCACTGGGGCGCTACTCACAAAATTCCAACTTCCCGCTATTGCCCTCGAGTCCGTCGGTTTCCCGCCTCCTGCTCGGCAGTGTGCAGGACCACGAAGCCATGAATCAGAATCGAGAACAAAACCAGAATCAAAATCCCAAGAGCAACGAGCCAGCTGGCCAGTTTGTGCCATTAAATGACGAGACGATCAACTTTCAGGGACTAAAAGAAATACCAGACCACAATTCGTCGACCTTGCGCATACCCGACGGCTTTGACGGCACCGTTGGTCTGGATTACGGATTTGATGAGTTGCAGATTCCGATGCTTATGGATGATTTCGAATTCATTGTTTAAATAATGGCGTGTCTATTGCTCTGTGTTTGCATGGGCTTTGACTAAGCCAAACGAGTCATTTCTAGAAACGATAATCTTCTGCTTTTCTGGTATAGTCTAATGGGCCGGCAGAATAATTATGTAGTAAATTAAAATTTTACCTTCTTCTCATTTTATCTCTTTCTTCTTCTTTCCAACTCACTAAAAGTGCCTTGCTGTGAGTTTGAAGACTTGCGCTCAAAGCGACGCAAGGCGCAGATGCTGAAACCCCAACACCACGACATGCCAAACAAAGAAAATAGAAACAATAAAATCATCATAGCAAATTTATCCTGCGGCAGAAAATCAGACTCCATGTTATTATTTTGCATCACGAGGACAAAAAGAAAACAGTTTAGATCCACAATTGCACATTTCGGCCGAGGTGGAATTTAAGCCGGCCAGTCCTCGGTTGAAGAGCACACAAGCTCGACAATTCGTCAGAAATAGCACAATAGCACGCAACAGTCCATGCAAACTACTCCGTCAGTGGCTCCAGTAGACTGCCACCCTGGCTCTAATGTCGGAGAAATATGCCGTAGCCACGAGATTTTAGCCGCCTAAGTGCCAGCTTTATAGGCGCATCCAACCGAAAATACAAGCTGAGTAACATGCACAAGACGTGCTCTCCATCTCGACCTAGCCTCTGCCCGCTTTCCCTTCAGAATCCTCGGCCCTTCAGACCAAAAAAGGCGTATTGCATTTTACCTCCTCCTTGAGAGTTCCCCATGCGCGTATTTCTAGATCAAACTCTCCAGGCTCAATCCAAGAGTCGCAAGAGAGCTCCCCAGGCATGCCTCTCATGCCGAACTCGCAAGGTTCGCTGCGATGTCGCCCTCAGGGGCCGTCCCTGTATGAACTGCTCCTTGGATAATGAACCTTGTGTGGTGCCCGAGAGGGCAACGAGACGGTATGCACACGTCCAACTTGGTCAAGTACTTGTTGCTCATCATTACTAGGAAGAGGTCTCTGCTTGCATCCGCTACCGCTCCTGAAGATGCCGCAGTCCATGACACACTTGATGAGCTATCCATGAGTGATGTTGATTCACATGAACAAGGTGTTCCATCCGATTTGGGCGGTAGCTTGGTGCCCATAGGAGGTCCACTCAGTGAACAAACTCCCGAACTAACGCAAGGGACAGAATCAACAAGGAATGGTATGTTCTTATCATCTGCACTCGTGTGTGTTAGTGATATCATCTCACATCTATACCAGAATCATGTTCACCCCCTCAGACAAATCCGTTCTCTTTACTACCTGTCAACTATGAACATGCAAGAAACTCCCACCCGACAGAGGTTTTCGACATTCTTTACACCTTCTATCCATTCCTCGAGGTTGAAAAAATCTCAAGCTTGCCGCCCCAAGATGTCAACTTCCTTGAACGCCAGGGCTGCCTGCGAATTCCCACTCGACGATTACTGGACGAGTTCGTGCAACAATACTTCATGCACGCCCATCCATTATTACCGTTAATTGAAGAAGACGAGTTCTGGGAATTATACCACACTGACACCGATGGACCGCCACCCCGGAAACGTATACCCATTTTGGTATTCCAGTCAATGCTCTTCGCATCATGCAACTTTGTGCCTCAAGCTACGATCGAGGCATTAGGATATTCCAACATTAGAGTTGCAAAGGCATCGCTGTATAGACGTGCCAAACTCTTATATGACCTTGACACAGAGTCATCACCACTGGCCCTGGCTCAGGCGTCATTGCTACTATCCTTTTGCACCGTCTTGTCAAATCGAGATCAGAAAACCTGGCTTAGCCTTGCAATACAGCATGCAAAGGCGGCTGGAGCACATTACTACGCATCCCCAGCTCATTTTCCCGTGCACAGGGATCCGGAACGATCCCGCGAACAAAACTTTCTCAAAAAGATTTGGTGGTGCTGCGTGATTCGAGATCGCACCCTTGCTTTGCTCTTGAGGCGACCCATTCAAATCACAAGAGACCATTTCGATATCGATTACTGTCCACCTTTAGAGCCCGAAGATCTGCAGCACGAATTTGACCGCTCAAAAGTGTACAACCACGAAGTCAAAAGAACTCTTGCTGAGATCCTAGCAAAGTTGGTCAAGCTTCATATTCTTTTAACGGACATCCTTCAAGTTGTATCGCCATTAGACGACTGTTTTGTTTTAAACAGTGTTCCGGAACCAGACGAGGAAGCTTGCATTCAAACTTGCAAACGGTCCTTGAACGAATGGTACGGATCTGCGGTGGCGCAGTTTCCATCGTTGCAAAAGGACCGGTCCTCCAGTGCAAGAAACGAGGACCAATTTAACGCAGTTACATTACACACAAATCTTCTGTGTATGTATTACTATTCGTCATGCGTGATTGTGTCGCACTACGAAATCCTCTTCCTCACCATTCCGCGGGCCATGAGCATCGGTGGTCCAGATACAATGAACTCAAACAGAGGCCTTTCAACAATTTACGAGAGCCGACAAGCTCTCCAGCGGGCAGTCAGCGGAGTTACTGAGTGTCTCAAAGAGTTGACGTGTCTGGGCCTGATCAAGTGGCTCCCAATCTCAGCAGTTGCTTGCACTGCCCTCCCACTTCTTCTTCACATTCTGGACATCAATTTGTCCACAGCTGCCAAAGAGTCGAAGAACAAATCTACCAGCAAATCTTCTATAAAGCAACACCAGCTCAACATCCTCATCGCCGCCATGAGGGCATATCAGCCCCAGTATGAGGGCGTAGACTGGGTCATTAAAATCGTTCGTCACGTCGTCAGCCTCGCTCGACTGGATAACCCCAGCTTCTCCAGGACTGGCGAGTGCGTCATTGACTGGGCCGATATATTATCCTTACAGCCGAGCTTTTACTTGAGCCTGGTGCTCGCACTAGATGTCGGCATAAGCAAGGGACGGCTTCCGCAACAGGGAGACTTCCCTCTGGGTCTTCGCGACCTGTTTATGGATGGCTTCAATCCTCTAAAGAGGCTGGTGGAAGCCCACCGAGTTGTAAAAAGCCCCCAGGCCCTCGAATACACAAGCATCCCCATGGAAATCAGCCCACGTGCTTCTGAGAGCAACCCCAGCCCAGCTATCACAGATTCATCCCAATCCAAGTCTGATGTGAGTATTCACAACCCATCAAAAATATTACGCAAATACTAACGCGCGCTTCAGATTATGCAAGACAGACCCATGGGCACAAATGAATCGCCCGCAGAGAGCACCGCGCTCGAGGAGGGGACAAGAAACAGCGATGTGACAGAGGACATACCCCCTGACGCGATAACGACTTTGACGCCGAGCGATTTGTTTAGCGGAGCATGGAACGAGACCCACGATATAGAAATGTTGGCACAGAGTATTTACAGAGAGTGACTGGATCACGTTTGATTATCATCCCACATGCCGTTTGGCAGGACTCGCAGAATAGCTCAATGCGGAAACCGGAAAATAAATGACGGATTGTCCTTCGGGAATTGCTTCGGATTTTGTGACCTGTGGATCTGTTCGGAAAGGGGTCAAATGCTAATGAAATTGCACCATGAACTAGGCCTAATGTAGACATTCTATCAATCACGTGCGAAGTCACGGGCTCTTTTCCGGCTCTGGATTGGTTGACGGCGCAATCTTATCACGTGAATTTTAAAAATCAGGGTCCACACTGCGGCTTAATTAAGCTTAGCTGAGCTTGCATGTTTAAACCCTGTGTAGGGTAGGCTATCAACTGGATTGGTAAAACAAGTAAACGAGTTCCAAGCTTGTAAATTTTGAAAGAACTTATGGTGGATTTCCTAGAGAATTGTTTCTAGAAAAAAATCTTGATTGTAGAGGCTTGAAGACAAAACAGCAGAAGAAGATTTGGAGAGGGTCACAAGACTTATCGCAACTCAAATTGACGGCAACACTCCATGAAACAACAATAACGCTGATTCCAACCCTGCCAACAAGACATTAGGACTAGACAAATCAAATAGCAATATCCCGCGAATTTATCACGGCATTCCATCCATTTCTGTGTCTTCCGCCGTTCCAATGCACCTCCGGGTTGTGGGGGGATGAGGGGGAAGAGGACCCGGCTTTTCCGCGTCATTCCGGATCAAACTAACCACACACAATTCCCAGATCTCAGTGGGGAGCGGGCATCGTGCATATTGATAACCACTAGGCTGTCGTTTCTCCGTAGCTTATTGCGCACGTCTATCCGTATCTCTAATCCCGGCAAACATCTGCCGCCCGACATGGCCCACTTCCCGGCCCGCCATGCTTGCGTGTTCTCGACTGATCCCTCCCACAATAGGCGAGAGCTTGTTTGGATTGCGTGCGAGGAGCGAGAAGAAAAAATACGACGCGAAAATAATTGTCATTTCTTCAGCGCAATTAAGCCTCTTGGGTTGCATGCGGCTTTCCCCCCCCTCCTCCCTTTTGGTCTGGAGTCAAAACCAAGTAGTAGTTGAGCCGTGTATTGGTCACTCTCAGTTGTTCTGCCATGGCCAGCAACGAAAAGGGCGCCGATGCTGGCTCCCCTGTCACTGAGGATATTGGACCCGCTCGCTCATCGCCAGAGCAGCTGACGTCTGACAAGGCCGAGTCTGGCCCAAAAGTGGTCGTCGCAGAAACTGGCGATGCTGAAAAATCGCAAAAACCATGGCATCTTCGTTTGAAGAGCCTTGTGAGTCGAGGTCAACCACCAGTACCTGACGAGCGACAACCCTCCAAGGAGGCCAAGGCCAACTTGTTTAGTGGATTGATCTTCCACTGGATCGCACCACTTATGCATGTATGTTGAGCGCCCTTTCCCCTTTATGTACACCCTCGTGATTGACTTGCCTAGGTTGGATATAAAAGACCCCTGGAGCTTAATGACATATGGCTGGTCAACCCTAGTCGCAGCGTGGACAGGCTAGAGAAGCAGCTCAATGGCAACTTCAAGGAGCGCGTCGCCAGCGGTGCTAACCAACCACTGCTGCGTGCCATGTACATTACCTTCAAGCGTGAATTTCTTCTAGGTGGTTTCTTTCAGCTCTTGTCAACAATTCTCTTGACCGTCTCCCCATATGTGCTCAAATACCTGATCGCGTTTGCGAGCAAGGCTTACAACGCTCAGCGAAATGGCACTCCCGAGCCTCACATTGGTGAGGGAATAGGCCTGGTATTTGCTATATCTGCCATGCAAGTGTGCGTGAGCATTTCCATCAACCAATTCTTTTACTTCGGCGCTACTATCGGAGGCCAAGCCCGCGCCGTCTTGATGGCCATGATCTTTGACAAGGCTTTGAGAATCTCTGGCAAGGCCAAGGCTGGTGGCTCAAAAACCGGCCTGGAACCCCCGAGAGATATTGAACCCGGAAGCGAGGAGGAGAAGAAGTGGTATAGCCGAGCTCTATCCAAGATGCTGAGCGGACCCAAGCCCCCGAAGGGACCAAGTGATGGAGATGAGGCGGGATGGAGCAATGGTCGAATCGTCAACCTGATGTCAACTGATACTTGGCGAATCGACCAGGCATCTGGCATGTTCCACATGTCTTGGGCTTCACCATTGTCCATCCTCATTACCCTTGCACTTCTCCTCGTTAACCTGTCGTACAGCGCACTGCCTGGTGTTGGATTGCTATTTCTCTCCACTCCCATCCTTGGCAAGGCAATCCGAGCCCTGTTTCAAAGACGAGCCAAGGTGACCAAGATTACGGATCAACGTGTCAGTCTCACCCAGGAGATTCTGCAGGCCGTGCGGTTCATCAAGTATTTCGGGTGGGAAACGAGTTTCTTGAACCACGTCAATGAGATTCGAAAGCGGGAGATTGATTCCATCCGCGTCATCTTGGCTATCAGAGACGGTATCAACGCCATCTCTATGTCCATGCCCGTTTTTGCTGCAATGCTGTCATTCATTACCTACTCTTTGACAAAGAACATACTTACGCCGGCACCAATCTTTTCATCTTTGGCCATGTTCAACGGCTTGCGAATGCCACTCAATTTCCTTCCAGTGGTGATTGGTCAAATCATCGATGCCTACGTATCGGTCGGACGTATCCAGGACTTTCTGTTGGCTGAAGAAGCTAGTGAAGAGATCGACTATGATCTTGAAAGCGAGAGCGCCGTCAATCTTAACGATGCGTCCTTTACTTGGGAGCGGACTCAATCCGCACAGAGTGACAATCAGACCGAAGAGTCTTCTCCACGATTGAGCAGCGGCGCTGCTACTGCAACGGAACCCTTCCAACTTCGAAACATTAATTTGAAACTGAAGCGCGGGGAGCTAGTAGCAGTTATTGGCTCTGTCGGTTCTGGAAAGACGTCGCTGCTGGAAGCCCTAGCAGGAAACATGCGCAAGACCCATGGCCAGGTGACGCTTGGTTGCCAAAACAGGGCCTTTTGCCCGCAGTATGCTTGGATTCAGAATGCGACTGTCCGTGAGAACATCGTCTTTGGAAAACCGTTTGATGCGGACTGGTACGGAAAGGTTTTGGATGCTTGTGCCTTGCGACCGGATATGGCGGCGCTGCCTGATGGCGACATGACGGAGATTGGAGAGCGCGGTATCACGGTTTCTGGAGGCCAGAAGCAGCGCATCAATGTTGCCCGAGCCATTTACTGCCACGATGCCGAGTTTATCCTGATGGACGATCCTCTCTCTGCTGTCGATGCTCATGTGGGACGTCACATTATGGAGCAGGCTGTATGCGGTCTTCTCGCGGGAAAATCCAGGATTCTGGCAACGCACCAACTGCACGTACTTCACCGCTGCGATTCGGTTATTTGGATGCGAGACGGCACCATTGAGGCCGTGGGTACATACGATGATTTGATGGCGTACAATGATGAATTTGCCAAATTGATGGCCTCTACATCTATGGACGAGGAGGACAGCAGAGAAAAGGAGACTGAAGCAACCGAGGTTCAAAAAGAAAGCAAGAAGGAGGACGAGCCGGTAGAGGAGGAAAAGCAAGGCGCACTTTTGATGCAGGTCGAAGACCGAGCCGTGAGGAGCGTGTCTTGGAGAGTGTATGCCGCGTACCTTATGGCGGCGGGCTCCATCATGATTGCTCCTTTGGTGCTTGTTTTCCTCGTTCTATCCCAAGCGACCAACATCCTGACTAGCTTGTGGCTGTCGTGGTGGACTGCACAGAAGTGGGACCACGGTTCCAACTTTTACGTGAGTATTGAATGTCCTGTTTTTATAAAGGGAGACTAACTTGTGACCGTAGATTGGTATCTATGCTGGGCTGGGCGTCTTGCAGGTCATATTTTTGTTCTTGTTTTCCGTCTCAATCTCGATTTTTGGAACACAGGCGAGCAAGGTCATGCTGTACCGAGCCATGGTCAAAGTGCTGCGAGCACCCATGTCATTCTTCGATACCACACCTCTCGGTCGCATTACGAACCGACTGTCGAAAGATATTGATGTCATGGACAACGATCTGACGGATGCCATTCGCATGTATTACATGACGCTAGGCATGATCATTTCCGTCTTTGTTCTCATCATCTCGTACTACTACTACTTCGCCGCCGCCCTGGCGCCGCTTGTTGTTGTTTTCATTTTTGCGGCAAGCTACTATAGACGATCCGCTATTGAAATCAAGCGACACGAGTCGGTGCTGAGATCAACTGTTTTTGCCAAGTTTAGCGAGGCGGTTTATGGAACAGCCACGATTCGCGCTTACGGGTTGCAGGATCACTTCTCTCAGATGATCCGGGGCACGATTGACGACATGGACGGCGCGTATTTCCTGACATTTGCGAACCAGAGATGGCTTAGCATTAGACTGGATGCCATTGGAAACATGATGATTTTCATCATCGGCATGTTGGTCGTGACATCGCGATTCAACGTCAACCCCAGTATTGGTGGTGTGGTGTTGTCCTATATCTTGGGTATCGTGGGCATGTTCCAGTTCGCCGTTCGTCAGCTGGCCGAGGTCGAGAACAACATGAACAGCACAGAGCGAATCCACCACTACGGAGCCGGTCTTGAGGAGGAAGCACCCTTGCATATCGAGTCTGCTGCGCTGCAACCCTCGTGGCCTGAGCGTGGAGAGATTGTTTTTGATGAGGTGCACATGCGGTACCGTCAAGGACTACCACTGGTGCTAAAAGGTCTCACGATGCATGTTGCTCCAGGCGAGAGGATTGGCATTGTTGGCCGTACAGGTGCAGGCAAGTCCAGTATTCTCGCCACCTTGTTCCGCATCGTCGAGCTCTCATCAGGATCAATCACTATTGATGGCGTCGACATTGCCAAAATTGGCCTACACGACCTTAGATCTCGCATGGCAATTATCCCACAGGATCCCACCTTGTTTAAGGGCACGGTGCGATCCAACCTTGACCCGTTCAACGAGCACACGGATCTGGAGATGTGGTCCGCGCTCAGACAAGCGGGGCTTGCTGACGAGGAGGGCTCAGAAAGCAACCAACGTGGCAGCAACAGGGTCGGATTGGAGAGCGTGGTGCAGGAAGAGGGTCTGAACTTTTCGCTGGGCCAGCGGCAATTAATGGCACTTGCCCGAGCGTTGGTGCGAGGGTCGCGCATCATCATTTGTGATGAAGCAACCAGCTCGGTGGATTTTGCGACAGACCTCAAGATCCAGCGCACGATGATGGAAGGATTCAGAGGCAAGACATTGCTCTGCATCGCTCACCGTCTGAGGACAATTATCGGATACGATCGTATCTGCGTCATGGATCAAGGCCGCATCGCTGAGTTGGGACCGCCGCTCGAGGTGTTTGATGCGAATGGCATTTTTAGGGGCATGTGCAATCGTGGGGGCGTCAGAAGAGAGGATATCGTCCAGGCGAGCCTATCCAACAGCGCATGAAGTGTGTCTGGAGAGGGATGCCGGGGAACATGGTGTAAAATTTGATTCTTGAAGAAAACTGATGAGTAAAGTTTAATATTATTCATAGATAGAGAAACTTAGAGCATGGGTGAATCATAGAGATGTAGGTGATGCTCTCGATGAGAAATTAGAGGAGAGAGCAAGCCTGAACGTGGTCGCACCTGACTGCGCAGGCCGTCTTAATGCTTCTTTCCTTCACAACTTCCAACAATCGGCCTGGTGGTCTAGTGGTATGATTGTCGCTTCGGGTTGTTCAATCCGGTTCTCCAAGAGAAGCTGTGACAGGTCCCGGGTTCAATCCCCGGCCAGGCCCGAATCCTTTCTTTTTTCGTCCTCGCGACATCTTTCTTTTTGCCATTTCTCACTCATTTCCGCTCTGACGAGTCATTTTTCTCGTTTGTAATGGTTCAAAAAGTGGATGGCTTGCGCAAAATTCATCCAGCACTCTCCATCCCCACTGCGTGTGATTGGATCCTGAGGCTGCATAAGCGACATTTGACTCCGGATTATTGGTCACGTTAGTCAATTTGGGTCCCGTCTCCATCAGGCAGAAGTAATCTATGACACTATCGTTCCAAACTTGAATCCATCCAGTGGGCACATTCTGGACAGGTGGCTTCATTCATGGTGTTGAGGTACGAGCTGCACAAAAATCAAAGCCTACCTTGCCCTCAGCTGATCTTGGCGCGAATAGATACCGAAGTCGACAAGTGGTCTCTTTCATCCACAGGTGCCTGGTTGCCTGAGCATAAAACAATAGCATAAAAATTTGCTCAAGAATACTATTTTTAGATTGTGAGAATGGATGGAATCAACTTTGTATTTTTCGCACCTCTCGTGATGTCCAACAACACCGCAAGACTTACCTTCCGCCGCAAAGCAATGCGCTCGATCACAATATTTACGCCAATAGAAACAGACCAACGAAACCGGTAGATACCATTTGCCTGTTTTTATAAAAAGAAAAACATGTTGGCCTTGGTTGTTTACCCTACACGAAAAACCGACCAGCTTCAGCCCTCAGTGCCTGCGACGCAACCCGGGTACGACAGACCACCCCAGAGAATCATGCCCAATTCGAAATAAATGCAAAAAGAAAACCACACAAGCGTGTGACTCCGATGCGGGGAGTCGAACCCAGCCGAGGCTTCCCTCAACGCGGCTTTGTGTGTGGTTTTTCCTCGACGTTTCACAACTCCTACACAATAGTCTCGACAAGACATTGTGAGCGCATTCCGTCTCATGCTTGGTTTCATCTATTTCTCCTTTTCCACTCCTTTCAATTTACTGTCCAATTTGCAAGTGCTTTGTTCGTCTTTACAGAGAAGAGGGATTTTACTAAAGATGGGTGCATCTAATTGTGTAATGGCTTGGGTGACTTGGTATATACCTAATCCGGGCTGTATGAAAAATGGCGAAGGCTCCAAATTCTATTGGCTAAGCCCTATAGCCCAAGCATCCGGGACCCACCAGCCACGCCACATGCCGGCTCCCCGCATGGCCTACTCCGCGACAGCCCCTTATGAGTGCCCTGACAAGCTCCGCCAACATCCACAGCACATCCGGTGTAGTGTAACGGTTATCATTCCGCGTTTTCAAGCTTTAGAAACTAGGACCGCGGCGATCGGGGTTCGATTCCCCGCACCGGAGTTAAGGCAGGTGCGACTGTCCTTTTTGGCGTTCAATACTGAATTGAGCGTTGCTTTTTGGCGAACGATGGTGGTTTTCGAAGCTGTCTACGCGCGGTGCCACCGACTTACAATGTCACGGGATACGCAAGTGGTCCGTGCGACACTCCAAGCTTAGTCATGCAGCCGACCCCGCATTCCAAACTTAATCCAAGTTTCGATATCACACAGCGCATGCAGACAAAAATCGAAACAAGGCTTACTGCGTAGGATATTGCTTGAAATAATGCTCATTTCACTAGATCTGCCCCTATATGTGAAGGCTCTGTGTCACAACACGAAAATAGGGTGCGTTGGGGATGAAAGTAGAGCTGGTCTGTATGTTAGTCACCTGGTTTCAATACGAGCCCGATGGTCTCAGCACCAAGATTCCGACAGCAACTTCGTCTCAAATTCACATTTTCTGGACCGATTTCGAAGGTTCCTGCTGGAGGGACCGTTTAATCGAACGATTTCATGACTATGTTTTGATTTATTAGGCCGCAGCTGGTGCAGCCGTTGTTTTGTTATTTTGAACTTGAAGCCTTTCACCCCCCGACCTACCCTGAACGCAACCCCCGC
Organism: Calonectria hawksworthii; assembly: GCA_020975415.1. Taxonomy (NCBI): domain Eukaryota; kingdom Fungi; phylum Ascomycota; class Sordariomycetes; order Hypocreales; family Nectriaceae; genus Calonectria; species Calonectria hawksworthii. Next base: position 1,361,303 of record JAHXZK010000010.1, on the reverse strand, counting down.
GCCCAGCGAAAAAGCCCCTGACGTACCAGCCTACGACTTTCGTCACTTAAGATTCTTGCCTCCGAAAATAGAGGCCAGGTTGAAAGTAACGCTAATTTTACAAACATGTTCTATTTGTTCGTCAATTGACATTCGTTTGTTCGTCAATTGACGTTCGTTCCCGAGGCTGTCCTGGCCTGGTACTCCACAACATCCACAGCATTACCGAGTAATTTTCAACGCGGTCGTATTTTGGCTAACAGTATTAAAAGCTCTCAAAAAACTCATTATCCACTCTATTTTATTTAAGAATAAGAAAATAAATATTTAATTCTAATTTATGATTAAATGTTTTTTATTGGACTAGGATAGCTCTAAAGCCTTGGCCTCGCTCGATCATGTGGCAAGACATCGCTCCCCATGTCAAGGCCCGTGCACCAAGCAATTTGTGAGCAAGTCATGGTGAATAAATACAAACCACAAATAAAATTGGATGTCGCCTTGCTGGATAAATGTAGCAATGGAACATGAAACCCCATAGCGTGCTCCTTACACCGCGGAACGTTTCCTGGATGAAAACGCGGAATGATAACCGTTACACCACATCGGATTGGACGATGGAGTCGCTATGCGAGATCATGACCCTCTCCCACCTCAGGGCCCAAACTTGATATTGCGTCCCCTGCTCGTAAATTTCGCTAATGCTCAATGAAATTAGTCCCTCTGTCATAAGAAAATCTATAGTCTTTTTTAGGAAGAATTAGCACTCGATGAATAAATGGTTGGTGGCAAATGAAAACTGGAGTAACTCCATCGCAGAAGAAGTGGATTGATTAGCCGCACACAGCTTAGCTTTGTTCAAGTGTAGTTATTCATAGCTAGTTCAAAATAAATCGAAAGTAAATAATGTACGGAGCTTTGGCTAAATAGAGATAGTACTTCAGGCTTGAACTCGATCAGTCCTTTTTCCAGTCCTCCTTTGATGGCCCGGTTCGTTGTTGACACCCACCTCATTCAACGTTTGTGGGCAAAGTCTTCCTCATCCCTATTCATGTCCAGTTAGCACACAAATGCATTCAATATACACCCCGGAGGCTCCGAGCATAGAGTTACATACCTTTGTTCTGCGGAGAGTCCGGTTTCGCTGGCTTCAACGCTGTTAATGACTGGATGACGCCGAACGCGTTTGTAAGCGTTGAACCAGGAACCTTTGAACAGATGATCAATTTCCTCAACACTGAGGCCCGAAATCTCAGGAACCATGAAAAACACATAAACGAGTGCGAGGAAGCACCACCCGGCAAAGAAAAGGAACGCGCCCCAGTTGTCGGTGGTCTTGAGGAGCGACGGGAGGCTGTATTTGACGGCGTAGAGGAAGAGCCAGTGGAAGGTTTGGCTGACAGCTCCGCCGAAAGAGCGAATGTGGTTAGGCCAAAGCTCTCCTCCAAAGATGTATGGAAGTACAAAAAGGCCTATTGGTTAAGAGGTTAGCCAATGATGTGCTGTCGCTATTTTTAACTGGGGAGACTCACCGACGGCATATCCAAAAGCATGGAAGAAAACCGCCGCAATAGCTCCCTGCGATGCAGAAGTGGAGACAGGCCCCTCTTGGTGATACTTGATAAAGACTCCGATGTAAACGTGTGAGATCAGTTGGAGGGAGATACCAACAAAGAGAGATTTACGTCTTCCAAGCGCATCGATGAAGAAGAAAGATGCGATGAGGCTGAAGATCAACTTGGAAAACCCATACATGCCGCTTAGGAACATGCTTCGAGCTGTGCTCCCCCCTAAGCCCATGATGCTCATGATGGGGACGAAATACGACGTGACTGAATTGGCACCTGAGAGCTGAGCGAGGGCGTAGGAAATCAGCGCTTGTTGGAGGCGACGTAAATTGGAGGGAACCGTAAACGTCTCTTTGACAACGCCCAAAAAGCTGGAACCCACGCCAGCGATCGAATCCTCGATATCTTTGATTTCCTTCTGGAGTCGAGGGTGATCGGCTGGCATACCTCGCAGCTCAACCAATATAGCAACAGCTTCATCCTGCTTGTCGACCATCATGAGCCATCTGGGAGATTCACTGATGAAAAAGCTCGCTACGATGGCCAAAGCCATGAATATAGCGGGTGAGAACCAGACAATCTGGTACTGGAGCCTGCTGGAAGGCATGTGCAAGAAGATCCCGTACACGCAGAATACGGAGGTGAACAAGGCCGTTCCCATTGCTACCGTGTACCAAGCCGTAAGTAAACCACGGATCTCAGTGGGTGCAATTTCAACAATGGACATGGGTCCAGTGACGCTGAGAGAGCCAATCCCAATACCCGAGATGATTCGTGCTGTGTATAATCCAGCCCAGCCAGGGGATAAAGTAGCAATGAGTTGTCCAAGAATCCAAATAGCTGTGTAAAGACGAAAGGACCAGAGGCGGCCAATGCGGTCATTGACAAAGAAGGATGCTGCAGCTCCGACAGCATATCCAATGTAGATGATCGAGATGAAGTTCTGGATGTCATCGGCCTTTGCACCAGATTCGATGTTGAACTGCTTCTGGAAGCCTGGGAGTGAGGGAACCACTGAAGACGATCCTTGGTCCCAAGCTGGATGGTGTCAGTTCCGCAAATTCAGAAGGGCTCTGCTAAGATGGGCCTCACTTGTTGGAAGACCGGCCAGAGCGTAGACTGCGCAGGAGAAGAGCAGACTCCGGTTGACCATTAGGCCCCGTGGAGTGGCCCGGATAGTTTGCACATATTTTGCGAGTACTGACTCCGTAAAAATCCTCGTAACGGCCATATTATGTTGCTCGTGGAATGTTTATCGAGCGTTTGAGTGGTGAGACAGGATGCAGAACATGCATGAGCACCCGCAGTTATTATAGCACAACGCCCGTGACGGCACTCCAAGCGTGTTGATCGCTTGGCAATCTTCAGCCACGTCCCGTAATTCGCTATCACCGTGTTACTGATCGGCGTTTCAATTATGGCCGCGTGGAAGAAAAGGTTGCCGGCTGGGCTCCAAGCTTCCCGAGGGAACAAGCCCGGAAGAATACGAGCACCAATCGGAAGCCACCAAAATGGGTCTAAGGCTAGCCTTGATTGGCTGCCCGCCCGGAAACTTCCCGGCTAACTGGGACTTGGACTTGGACCACCGACTGCCCATCTCAATCTGGCATCCATCCTGATTGTGCACTCTCAGTTCAGAAACATTCAGCGTGGGTCAAGATGCAGCAGACGACCAACAGACATCGGAGATCTGGGCCTTTTCGCCGGCGTCGTATCCCCGGCACCAGAGCGCACCAGGCTTGTCTCCACTGTAAAGACAAGAAACTGAAGGTAACCCACCTATCCGGGTGACGGCGGTCGACTGTAGTAATGCTGAGCTGAGATAGTGTGATGACAAGATCCCTGCTTGCGGTAACTGTGAACGGTTGGGTATCTGTGGGTGGTCTTCATACCCGGGATGCTTAATGGCCGACTGATTGAAGCAGCCTGCCTCGTCCTAGACGCCCAAACCAAGAAATCAAGGCCTCGGAATTATCTTGAAGTACTCGAAGGACGTGTCGCTAGCCTTCAAGGCCGTGACCAAGCCACCTCATCGCAATCTACGCCAATCGCAGAAAGTAACAACAACAGCACTCCGTCAAACTCAACCTCATACACGCCCGATGGCCGAGATGGAGCGAGTGACTTATCTTCTAGAGTTGGCATGTTGGACTTTCGCGCCACGCAGACGGAGCCCCAGTATCTTGGTTCTTCTTCTTCCTTCGCCTTCTCTCGTATCATCAACTTCTCTCTAATCAGGGATCTTCCCATCGTGCCCACTTTGACTGGCTTCAATGATAGACGCGGCTCGTCACCGTCTCCATGCCTGTTACCAGAGTACGATGTTGCGATAACGCTGAGTAATGCCTACTTCAAACACATTCACCCGCAGTATCCCTTCCTGCATGAGCCGACGTTCAGGGCCTGGGAGGCGATGCTTTATGACTCGTCTCCAGATTTCATCGAGGTTGGGTTCTCTTCGTCACCGTTATTCTTCCTTAATATGGTAGGTTTGGACTTCTTGTTTGCCATATTACCTCTCCCACTTGCTTAAAGGTTATATGGTACAGGTGTATGCTGTAGCTGCGCTTCTTTTGCCCAACAGTCAGACTTTAGCTGAAGTAAGTCATTCCTCCCTCCCAAAATAGATCATGTAAAATGATCTAACTTGTTGCAGCAACTTTACATGTCAGCTCAACTATACACCGACGTGCTGTCGAAAGATAATCTGGAATCCATTCAAGCCCTGCTATGTTACGCCATGTACTCTCTACGGTCCCTTACTGGACCCTCTTTATGGTAGGGTCATTTCGGGTCTGTCTAGAATGGCGTCTGATGCGTGAACAGGAAACTTTCCGGTCTCGCCCTACGCCAATGCATCGAACTTGGATACCATCGCGGTATTAGACGACTGGCACCAGCCACAAGCCCTTTCCAACGGGAAATGCGTAGAAGAGTGTTCTGGGTTGCCCAAGGCATAGACTGTACCTTTGCTGTTCGATTGGGGCGACCTCTGGGAATTCCGCCACAAGAAATTGATGCCGAGGTATTTAAAGCTCATTAAACATGTCACTCTCCAAAGTACTGACCAAAATATTACGTTGATCCAGTTCCCATCAGATATCGATGACTCATCTATCACGGAGACCGGTATTTTGGGTTCTCCTCGGAGCCATCCTACCCAATCACCAACGACAATGTCTACGGCTATTCATGTATTCAAGCTACGGTGCATCTGGGCTCGCATTCACACTGCGTTATTCTCAGACACTGCGCGCCTGAGTGTGGAAGATGATGCCTATCATGCTCGTATCGAGCAACTGCGAGCAGACTTGGACGACTGGCTGGCGACAGCTCCACCAGCACACCCCCATACTAGTGATGATCTTGCCATCTTTTCTAAAAAAGCCTGGTACGAAACCAACTACAGTAACACAATACTTCTCCTCTATAGAGGACAATTAGTAGAGCATGGAGAATCATCCGACAAGATCTTTAACGATTGCATTGAAGCATCTAGGAACATATGTCAGACCTATCGTCGACTGTATATAGGCACAGCTACAAGGTACACTTGGGGAACATTGCATTGTCTCTTCTTGGCTGGCTTGACGTATTTGCATTGTCTGTGGACCTCCCCCGCAGCGTGGGAGTCGGTCCGACCAGAAGAAGTGAGCAAGACATGTACGGACTGCACTATGGTGTTGGTGGCGATAGCTGAGGGCTGGCAAGGGGCTGCTCCATATCGTGATACATTCGAGGCTCTAGCGAATCGAGTAATCACGATGCTCTTCAACAAGAGTCGCACTGTCCCAGCACCTTTGCCTCCGCCAAGCGCGACAGAGGCTGAAGGTCAGGATGGCTGGAGTCACTGGATAAACGACATGGCGGATGCTGGGGTTTTGGATGGGGTTGACGGGCTTTTGGCGGGCTTCCTAAACGATTTTGCGGGGCACTTTGATTGCTGAAAGTGTGCTTAATAAAACCAGTTGATTATCATCTTTAGATTGCTAAACTAATCTCAGTTCTTCCTTCAACCACTCGAAATCAAGTTGATTGTAGTTGACACAGTTGTCAAGCTACAGCTTTTGCAAAGGAACCTGAGATTTGGTAAGCCACTGTCTTCGGAGTTTTTCACATGTATTTTCTTACCTTCTTGAGTTTAAAGTCTTGGGCTTTTGGAAAAGACTGTTAGTCCACAGCTCAGATAAGGAACACGAAATTGAATCAAACATACCAGAGGCCATCTCCAGTTTGGACATCTCTCTTGGGCCGTCTTCTCCTTCGGACAAGCCGTTGTTGGGCTTGCCCTGCTCAGCAACCCTCCACTTCCATGCCGACGTGAACCTATCAGGGACTCGTTCAATTTGGTTCTTCACATGCTACGGTTTCGCGTATTAGCTTTCTAACGGGGCATTCAACTGAGAATATAAGGTCATACTTTGCCAAGAACGGGTAGGAATTTGAAAGCATGTCCCCTGCGCGCTGTAAGTTGCCAATCTGAGGAGTAGCTGAGTGGTGCGAAAACTTACGAGCCTCCTGTGCAAATGAATAGGGAGTCAGAGTACCCAGGCACATAGTCTATGACGTACTGTTGACATTAGAATGAGGCGAAAGGGAACTAGAAGTGAGATACTCACGTCGTTATCGATGCTGTCAGTGTACCAGCACAACTATCGATTGGTTAATAGAGTCCTGGTAGAATTTGATCGACAACAAACTCACTCTGCTATCCGTGAAGCCGAACTCAACCAACTCCGGGAAACCCTCAGCGATAACTTCCTTCATACGCGAAAGGCCGTACAAAGGCACCGTGTTAATGCGTTCCTCTGTGTACTTGGTTCTGGGAGTGGAAATGCGTCTACATCACGTCAGTGTATATCCAGATCATGAGTATTCCAGACCTACAGGTTTGGTTGCGTTGGATGATCTTGGAAGTTTGTAAACTGTGTCGTATATGAGTATTGAGCTCCACAAAGGTTTAGGAGAGACTTGCTTTACGGCCACGGAAGCCAAACTTGAGCCGCCCTTCCTTGGAAATCGGGAAACTACCACCCTGATAGTAACTAATAAAAATGTCAGTGCTATCTTATTGACGAGGAATAATGGACATACTCGTCACCCTCGCCTCTCCGGTAAGACCACACTGGGTAGTTATCGGGATGGAATCGCTCCCAGAGGTCTTGTCTGTGTTTCGGGATGTCGATGAACATCACCGTTCCTGCTGTAGCCTCCACTGTCTGGTGGGCCTCGGGGATGATGGATGAAGTCCAACTGCCAGCTGCAGACGTGTTAGCCCCCAACAAGAATAGGCAGTGGCGGCTAGCTCTTACCAGCAACAATTACCAGGTCTCCCATGTGGCGGAGTCCATCGGCGGTCTTGATACCCGCTACCCTCTTGGTCAAGCCCTCATTTTTCACGATCAAGCTGGAGAACTTGCCCTGAGGGTCGCCGAGAACAAACTTGACTCCAGCTTGCTCACAGAGAAACCTGGCGTACACACAGGCCTAGCCATGAATAACGTTAGCGGTCATGGCAAGGCAGGAGAAATGATGCCTTGACTTGCCTTGTCTGCAATAGTGATTCCGCCCTGGATGTCAATAAAGCCATTCGTGTTTCCGCCGTTGATCTTATCAATGACGTGGTACTTTTCTACCCACTTGGGGCTGATTTCTGCCAACCGTTTCTCATCGTCAGGATTTCCCTACAATAGGAGCATTAGTGATGATACATTCCAAAAGAATCGCCGACATCTCTGCTGTACCTTGACAAACTGCATCTTGCGGAACTCTGGTGCCGTCTTCTCCATGGTTGCCAGACTATTTGCGTAATAGCTAGGCAGCTTTGGTCCCTCAGCAAGGAAGTACGATCCACAGATGTAGAACAACTTGTCTTCTGGGGTCAAGCCCTCCGGAAGCTCAGACGAGTCGCTCTCAGCAATGGCCTTGTTCCATGAAAGCCAGAAGTCCCTTGCCTCAATGGCCAGGTCCTGGTAGCTAAACAACCATTATTAACATTCTGCCTACAGGGGTCACGATTCAGGGCTTGTTACTCGGCTCTTTCGGCGTAAGCCATGCGAAAGACCTTGTTGATGTCTGCAGAAGCGCCATCGCAGCCCTTGGAGGGGTTGTAGTGATTCTTGTCGAATGCACATCGATCAAATATGGTGATGTTTCTGTAGCCACCTTGTGCTAACCAAAGCGCGGTGCTGAGGCCGAAAACGCCGCCGCCAACGATGATGATTTCAGAGTCGTGGGAAGGCATGATTGGCGAAGAGATTGTGTGTCGTAGTATGTAAGGTAATCTGCTCAAAAAGCGCTGATACTTTGTGTTGAATTTTTTTTTTGAGAATTTGGGTATCTTATGCATATATAGTAACCATCTTTGCCATTGCAATTCGAAGGGCTACTCTGCTTGAGCCGTCGTATTCTTCCGAACAGTCATCCTCCCGGAGCCGGGTTTGCGGAGCATGTTCCCCACATTAATTTCCGGCTTCCGAGCAATATCCGGAAGGCACCAGGTCATGTCACAATGATCCTATTCTAATCACATTGATAATATAGCACACAGAATAACCAATTGAAGAACCATTAATACGTTGCGTTGAATTTTCTTCTGAGGTTTTGGATATCTCATGCATGTCTAGTAACTATTTTCGCTATAAAGTTCTCAAGGGCTGCTCTGATTGAGCCGCCGTATTCTTCCGAACAGCCATCTTCCGAAGGCCGGGTCTGCTGACCATGCTCTCCATATCTATTTCCTAGCTCCCGAGTAATATGCGGAAGCTGCCGAGCCATCTAATAACGCCCCAGTTCCAGTCGCACTAGATGGGTTGATTAACAGGGCGTTGCATTTTGGGTATCCCGCCATGATTTATGGGATGACGTGCTTGTCGACCGACATGACAAATTTGTGAACTTCGATAAGCAATGTCCTCAGTGATCTGTAACTGAAACTTCTTCAATTGTTCACTTGTTTACCTGCCGCCTGTCGGTTGACGACTTTAACCATGTTAAACAGAGCCGCCCTTCATTCATCACTATCTCAGTGTGCGAGAGTCAGCACGACCCTCAATGGCCGGGACAAGCTCATGCGCCTCATACAATTCCTTTCTCGCCTAAGAATTTGGCTGCTGACGACAAATAATCATTCATCACAACTTGAAAAGGAATTCTGGATCAAGCTCCTGAGGCAGCTTGCCTTGACTCGCAAACTTCTTCGGTTTGGCAGGGGCGCAGAATCTGCAAAAGCCGCAGCCGAGATTATAACCACCAAGGGCCAAGACAACTTCCTTCGATACACATTGTCTTTCCGCCAATTACTCTTGGCCAGCTATCTCGTCTTGGATAACACGACGATTTTCGACAGCCTGGGGATATACTCCTGGAAAAGTGCCCAGCGGATTCAAGTCCAGGCATCACGATTGTGGCTAAGCGCCGTTATTTGCGGGCTGACCAGCCAGCTATACTGTTTATTGCCACACGGAAAGAGTAATAATGACCATGACGATACACATGGGGCTAAGCGAACTACCTTGTGAGTGTTCCACAAGCACTGCGTGTCCTGGTCGTCTATCGGCAGGGTTCGGAAGACCGTACTAATATCATGTTCCACCAGTAAAAGTGGTGATACCAAACTCCAAGTTCTGTCTGGCCTTTGCGATTTAGTTATCTCAGCTTCTGCTTCCGAACTGATAGCCATTAATGACGGTGTTATTGGCCTGTGTGGGATTGTCAGCAGTGTGGTTGGTATATACAGGAGCTGATAGCCGAATATTTGGTGTACTTGATTGGGTATCCTGTTCTAGGAAAGCTGCGTCTTTCCAACAGTGTTTGCTGAGCCATTGACTTTAGGGGTACTGAGAATACAATGTATAATTAAGCTTTCTATCTTACCGAGAATTAGTGTGTAAGTACTTCAACTGGAGGCTTTTGTTTGTGATTTGGTTGGGACTAAATAAGCCAAATATCCCAATGACCTCCAACGAATTCTCTCTTTCAGTCAGCAAGCAATACATCCTATCAAACGTCAGTCTCTTGCAAGGCAAACCGAAGGTCCTCGCATCCAAGGACTTTTTTATGCACAATATAATGCACTCTAGCGGCGTCGTTCTAACAGGCTTACAACGCTGTATCGTTCTCTGACGGGGTCAATACAACATATTTCGTGCAGGGGTCCGTTTCAACAATAAATGAAAAACGCCCTGAGAAATGTGATGGTGATGTCGTGTCTATATGTGATAGGGCTGATGCTGACATCTTCAACCTGCAGTCATTTGTACCAGAGGGGTGGTCAGCATACCCCACCTGGAACATTTTAGGCGCCCGTCAAAGGAGATTACTTTGTCAGAATAGTACGGTTTTGACACAAGGGGCGTCATTGGAGACCTTTGCTACAATTATCCAGGTTGCCACTTTATAATCCAAATTCAGAACATCCGGTTCAATGAGGCTGCTGTCTAGTTCCTCAGTTTATTAAGCCCCTTTCGGTGTGGTTTACCGCGTATTCCATCTTTTACGTTTCCAATGTTCTAAAAAGGTGATGACTCTATGCTGAAGTCATGTTCCCTGCCGACATCCTTCCCGTTGTTGACAGTCTCAGCCACAACAATTTAGCATACTGCCCCGGCTCCCCGAAACGCTGATTTAAGACAGGCTGGAATTTCATCTTCTGGCAAACCCTTGCCCAATTTGATATGCCCTTGCCCGAATGCATACCTGACACAACCACCATCCCCCCCAAAATAAGAAAAAATTAAGAAACGGCCCCCAACTATGGTCACGTACTGCATTTTAGCGTTTGGATCTACGGTTGCATTCGGTGGATCCACTCCCAGGAAATGGCAGCCTTGTAATTCCCGCAATACAGGTCGTATGAGATGGGCCGGATATCTGTCTAGAAGAGTACTAGCGCTTACCGTTCCATTTTAGGCTCCTTATCGTCAAGTAAATCGTTGCATTCGCGGACCGATCGAGACATGCGTCGCAGAGACAGCCCTAAATAGTGGACTTTGGTTACAAGCTTACGACTTGCAAGCAGCAATATAAAATGGAAGTTGGACGCGGCACCATGTCTGCTCTAACTTGACCATTGAACCCCCATTCGGTGAATCTGGTACCGTATCAAACGCCCTCTTCTCTCTCGTTCTCCAATACTTTCACCATGGCGACCACGGACGGTTTCGAACACTGGTTTCCGGTGTACAGAAACGGAACGGAGACAATTCTAGCAAACGAGTGTGCAAGCCAATTTTCAGACTACAAAAATGGATCCAGCTTGAGTTGCATGGATACTGGCTCGCCGAAGAACTGCATAGCAGGTGCAGTGATTGATTGTCTAATGTCAAGTATGCCAGAATCTTGGAAAGCCTCTAGTATGTGTTGCCCCAAGCATTGAGTGGAACAAACCTGACCTTTTACAGTGGCCGGAGCAACTGTTCTTCTTGGAATCCTACCTTCACTAATATCCCTACTTGGCTCCAGCACAGTCGAGATGGGGCTTTTATCTTTGCAACGGCCATTGCTAGCCTTTTTACTGTCAATCGGAACGCCAGCTATTGGCCAAGTACATGTGTTTAACTACAAAGACTTGCCCGGTTTACTTGAAAAGAGCAAAGAGTCATACAAATTACCAAGGTTCTCAAATACATTTGCCATTGTAGCAACTATCCTCCAGTATATTATTGCCTGCGCTTGCATAGCCAATGTTGCTCTCGCCAATTGGCAGCTTTGCATTGCTACAGTCAATAGTATTGCCCCTGCAACCCAATTCCTCCCAGCTGTCTGGCATATAACGGCTCTCCTTGTTTATATTTGCGGGACGATCGCTATTTACCTTCGCTTCAGAATGATCAGACGAGAGTCAGCATCGCACCAAACAAAATTTCTAAGTCTGGAACTGCAACCTTGTCGCCAACACCCCGAGGCCACAATCAAGTCTCAAAACGAAACTCCCTTATTTATCTTTATAGCTTGGCTTGCATATGTTGGTGGCATTGCCCACATTGTTGTGGCAACACTATTCTTTTCTGGTATATTATTTATTGCAGTTGGAGATGCCGCTATAATTGTGGTTCGATACTGCGTTTCCACGGCCATTTGCAGAATAATCTTCACGGTTGAGATGTGCGGGATGCGGGAGACAATCAGTGTTGAGGAGAAAGGAACATACGAAAGCGAAAGTACTATGGAGGGTCGGAATGAAAAGAAGCCGATGATGCGTGCGGAAGAACCTATCTTCTGAGGCAAGCTCATCTCTACGGTGTGCCGTGATACCAAAACATGTCTAGGGTGCGGCGAAAGATTTCTTGGATAAAGAGTAGTCTTACTGTTTATATTTAATTTATAAGCCTTTTAAGAAGTAATTCACCGTGCTAAAACCTAACTCCTTCAATCTTAACGCTGCCATCGATTCGAAGGCGCACGGTAGCTACCGTGTTACCCTTCACTTTCGAAAGCTGATCTGACCCCTGTTTTCGATTTTCCATGCCTGATATTGAATACCTCTGCTACCTTTCACCAGTTCCAAAGGCGTGACATCATACCTCTCACCTTTAACCTTGCATTTAACAAAAGAAGAATACCGTTGAGGTGAAGTTGGCTTAGAGCGTTTTTGTATCCGCCTTTGCTCAGCGATCTGGCACCCCGCTTCGTCAACAGCTTCACAATGTCTTCCATACGCCCATCCTTGGCCGCCTGGAGCGCAGTCCCGTACTTTCCACCGTAGGCGTTGACGTTGGCGCCCCGATTCAAAAGCATCTCGACCAAATTGTAGGAGCCCGAGTGTCTGGATGCCACCTGGAGGGCATTGCCATACTGGCCCCCGTAGACATTGACATCGGCGCCTGATGCCAGTAGAAGCTTTACTAGATGCTCGGAGCGGTTCGCTATGGCCACACAGAGTGCGGTACCATCCGGCTGGTGCACGGCGTTGATATCCGCACCTCTCTTCAGCAGCAGCGAAACTACACGCTTATTGTCTCCTTTCACAGCTGCATGCAGCGCGTAGCCGTATTTGCCGCCTTGCGACCTGGCGTTTGCACCTCGGCCGAGCAGAAGTTCAGAGACAGAAATGTGCCCTCCGTAGGCTGCTGCTTGCAGCGCATTGCCGTAGACTCCACGATTCGGGTTGATCTTTGCGCCCTTGTCCAACAACACTCTCACCACTCGATAGTGGCCCAGCAATGCTGCTTGCTGGATGGGCATGTTGCCTTTGTTGTCGAGGACATCTATCTTAGCCTTGTGTCTTATCAGATACCTGGTAATTTTTGCAAAGCCGTTTCGCGCAGCAATGTGAAGAGCACCGCAGGATCGTCCAGCCCAATCATTCGGATCGGCTCCGTCTTCGAGCAGCTTCTTCACCGTGCTAGCGTGGCCTCTCTCTGCCGCTGTCAGCAAAGCCTTCCCGTAAATGTTGTCTCGGCGCTTGACCTTGCCCTTGGCCTTGGTGCGAGCAAGGAGAAGTGCCTGAACAACAGATGGGTCGCCGTGAGCTGCAGCCGCCGCGAGCAAGCCTCTGAACTCTGTGGAATTGGCCCACACATCAGCGCGGGCTTTCTCTAGTAAGAGTTCGACAATGTTTCTCTGGCCCTGTTCCACGGCGCCATACAGGGCGTCTGCGAGTGGAACCTTCTCCTTTTTGGTAGATGCCACTTTATCTACCAATTTGTTCACGACCCCCTCGTTACCGTTTAGTGCCGCTTCCTTGAATAATTTGGCACGAACCCTCTCTTTGTCTTCTCGAGAGTAATCCGCCTTGTCTTCTTTAGAGTAGTCCTTTTCAAGGAACTCCATGACATGTCGATATTCGCCGCGGTCCACAAGGTGTTCAAGCATATCTGGAGGACACTGCTGTGTCTTTTTGCTCCCGAAAAACCTGTCCATAAGAAGCGTGACAATCCTTTCGTGTCGGCTTGATGAAGCGGACCGGAGAGCTTCGGCGTAGTTTAGCTTCATCCTGTGAGGCCTTGTAAAATTGAGAAGCGATAAAACGATCTGCTCGTGCCCGTGTTGCGAGGCCTTTTCAAGCGCTTCACTGAAGGGCTTGTCTTTTAGGTCTCGGGTCATTATTTGCTCCATTGCAACCGCGACCAGCTGCTCAGAACCCACTTGGGCGGCCATGACGAGCGGATTGTCTGAGCCCCATTCGCCCTCAAAGGGTTCGGCACCGGCTTCCAGTAAGACTTCTGCCACTCTTTTATGGTTTCTTTTGAGAGCCCAGTAGAGCGCAGTCCGCCTTTCCGATCCGTACTTTGCGTTCACATTCACCGTCTTTTCTATCAGCAGGATTGTCATCTGCTCATTGCCGTACATGGCGACGGATATCAGTGCTTGCTCGTAGGTCATCATCTGAGTGCGCGTCATGGCCAAGTCGATGAACATGATCATCATCAGTTCGTTGCCACTCTCAGCAGCAGAGTGGAAGGCCTGTCTCAATCCGCGCTCCACGCCCATTTCAATCAGTAGCTTCAAGATGGACAGATGGCCACGTTTCACGGCCATTTCAAGAAAGGTTTCCTCGCCTGCATCTGCTTCGCCAATGTTGGCACCAGCCTGGACGAGCAGCTTGAAAATGTCTTCTTGGCCGTTGTAAATAGCGGCTCGTAGAGCGTTGCCGTGCTTTCCGCCACTGATGTTCACATCGGCACCTTCATCAATGAGTGACTGGACGATGTGCAAATGGCCTCCGCTGACAGCTCCTTGAAGTGGGCTACCGTAGAGACCTTCCTCCCCGTTGATGGTGTCGCATCCCTGTTGCAAGAGAAGCTTCACCAGCTCTTCATGGCCCTCGCTTGCTGCGGCTTGAAGGGCAGTTCCAAAGCGGCCATTGCGCATGTTGATGTTGGCACCCGCCTGTAGCAACTTCTGCACAACTTCAAAGTTGCCGAATGCCGATGCGGCCTGCAGCGCATTTCCATACATTCCACCCGTTTCATTCACATCGATTTCATCAAGCATTAGGCTAACAAAATCGGCATGTCCTGCCTTTGCGGATGCCTGAAGCATGTTGTCATATACTCCACCCTTGGCCTTAACATCAGCTCCAGCTTGCAACAGCCCGTCGATTGTTGACCTGTCACCGCTTTTGAGAGCTGCTTGGAGTGGGCTTCCGTATTCGCCACCTTTTCCGTTGACAGCGGCACCGCTTTTTAGTAGCAGCTGAGTAACAGCCCAGTGGCCTCCCGCTGCTGCTAACTGGAGAAGGTTGGATCCCAACTGGCCTTGCGCATTTATATCGGCGCCTTTTTCGAGTAAAGTCTTGACCACAGCCTTGCAGCCCCCCTTCACCGCCTCCACGAGTGCATTTGACGCATTTTCGCACAGCATGTTGACATCAGCGCCCGCTTCAAGCAGCGTATTCACCATCTGATCGTCTCCATTGCCTGAAGCTATCCCCAGCATGTTGTTGCCGCTCTCAATTTGGATGTTGGCATCAGCGCCCACGTCCAGCAACAATTTGACAATATCCTTGTACCCTCCCCTCACTGCTGCTTGCAGTGGGTTGGTGTATTGGTGTGGTGGGATTTCCGTTGCTTCACCACGTTCCAGCAGGAGCTTTACAACCTCCATATAGCCACCACTGGATGCGGCGTATAGCGCTTTCTGATAATCCCCACGCCTGACGTCCAAGTAGCCTATTCTGTCGAGTAAAAGGCCCACAGACGTCGTATGACCCCGAGCTGCAGCTGCCGAAAGGATGCTCTCAAACACTCCTTGATCGGCTTTGGGATTCGCCCCGTTTTGTAACAGGAGTTCCACCGCTTTATTGTGACCACGTGCAGATGCCGCCTGAAGTGAAGTTCCATAGAACCCGCCTTCCATATTTGGGTTCGCTCCTTTCTCAAGGAGGAGTCTGACCACCGACTCGTGGCCGTGCGTTGACGCCGCTTGTAATGCATTGCCATAGATGCTACCCGACGCTCTCAGTTGAGCATCCGCTCCAAGTAAAAGCTTTACCATGGCCTCGTGACCATTGGCGGAGGCTGCTTCTAGTGGGCTGCCGTAAAGGTTGTCTTGTAAGTACTGTTTGTTCAACCTGCGCAAAAGTTCTCCTTCATTCTCATCGTCGGGTTCAAGATTAGCTGTCTCTCTGTCTTCGTCCCGGTCGTGATATATCTTGGCTTTGGTCTTTTTCTTGAAGAGTTGCAGTGCGAGCTTGTTGTCATCCTCGAATGCCTGTACTGCTGTGTCGATATTTCCAATTTGCAGCACCATTTCAGCCTGGGATCGTTCATACTCTGATTCTGTGATGGACAAGACAGTTTTATGCTCTCCTCCTTGCATATTGGCATTGGCGCCTCCTTCGAGGAGTCGTCCAGCCACCTGTGTATATCCGTGTACTGAAGATGCTTGAAGCGCAGTCCTGTAGTATCCTCCAACAGCATTAGGATTAGACCCTTTTTCTAGCAGCAACTGGACGAGCTCCTCGTTACCACAAGCTGAAGCTGCTTGCAGCGGATTTCCGAATAATCCGCCTTGTATGTTTGGGTCACTTCCGCTCTCAAGCAGGAGCTTAGCTACATCCACGTGACCTCTGGACGTGGCAAGCTGCAGGGCGTTTCCATATATGGGATGCTTCCTGTCAATGTTGATATTATGCTGGACCAGCAGGCTCACTATATCTGTGTGGCCTCCTTCTGATGCAGCATGTAGTGCTGTTCCACGACGATCGCTTTCCGCGTTGCAAGAGGCGCCTTGTTGAAGTAGTTCTTTGACAAGATGCGCGTAGCCGCGGAACGACGCAGCATACAGAGCGTTGCCATATTTGCCACCTTGAACATTCGGATTCGCTCCGTTCTTGAGAAGCAATGTCATGACCTCGTGGTTGCCCTTGGCTGAAGCTGCCTGGAGTGCGTTGCCGTACTTTCCGCCCTGGGAATTGACATTTGCCCCTTTTGCTAGGAGTAGCCCAGCAATCCTTGTATTACCGCAGGTTGACGCTGCTTGTAGCGCGGTTCCAAGCAACCCACCGGGGGCATTGGGGTCAGCGCCATGCTCAAGTAGAAATGCCACAACGCGCTCCTGTCCTGCGATTGAAGCGGCTTGGAGAGCATTGCCGTACTCCCCCACCATCATCTCCATGTCCGTTGCCACATCTTCGGCAAACAACGCTTCCACTGGGTCGACCATAAGGTCTTCTGGAAGAGGTTCCGGATTGAGTGCCGGCAGGGCTGTTGTCATTGCCATAACGAAATAGACCAAAGAAATCACAAATGTTATGCAGTATAAATGGCAACTAAAGCCCAGAATGACTGCCGCAATTGGAATGCCGGTGGATGGATAGCTAGTTGAAAGGAAAGTGAAGTTGTGTTTAAATATTTCTAGGCATAAAGATACATCTAGTAGCTTGCTCTTGGTTTATCGCTGCTCAAGACAATGTTTGTAAGTGAGCAAGTACCGGCGGTTCGCATTTTCGGCCTAAGGCGGCCCGCCCGCGCTAGTCTGCCCGCCCGCGCTGGTCTGCCGCGCTGGCCTCAATGCACGCGCCCCACGGAACTAATGGGCTGTGTAATGTGAAGGACGATACATACATCAGTGTCCAAGTTCAGTCATCCAATCGCGGCAGAGATCCAAAACACACTAGTCTTGCGTGGGGGCAGCGGGGTGATAGCCCTTTGCAAATGGACAGAGAAAATCTCGCAAAATTGCCTAAGCAATAACGGAGGGGTAAAGAATAATAATTAAATAATAAGTGAAATGAAAGAAGTGGAATACGATATATTGGGAAATAAAGGAACGCTGAAGAAGAAGCGGTTTGTACAAGGGTTAGGGTCCCGATCCATGCCCAATTTGATCATCGTCCTTACAGATTAATCGCAATTCTCTATGCTTCACTCCGGTAACGGGTTCATGAAGAGGCGTAATCTAATAAATCGCCAAGCCCACTACCCCTCCAGCCCCTCATAACAAAAACCAGCTAGCCGCTCATCTGGCTGCCCAATACGTCATCGGATCGAAGAATCAAAACAGACGTGCTGGCAAGGCGTATTACAATCATGTGTTGCACCCGAACACGACGTGTGGCACATTGATTGGATGCATATTTGAACTGGTATCTAGCGGTGTCAGACGGTGTAATGAATACGCGCAAGGCAAACGAGCATTTGCGAACTTCTCAATGAGTCACGGCAGTAGATGCCAAACCACAAGTGTTCAGACCTGATCGCCAACCTGGTGACTGCGGCTGGGCGCCCTCGCGTGATTCCCAGTTCTAATCGCGCTGACCTACCAAATTCATGCCGGACACGCTAAGCTAGATGTAGTTGTGATCATGATTTGACCCGCAACTTTTGCTGCAGTCCTACCGCCGTGGCCGCGATCTGCACTGCTGTTTCGGGAAACTATTGCCCTCAGCCTTTCGAGACCCTGTTTTTGAGCAAAAGCAAAACACCAATGTTAAAGAAAAGTATGGAAAGGCAGCCCTCGCGGCAGCTCTTAAAGCGACACTTTGAGCAACCCTGCAACGGACCCTGGGAATGCGCTTAGAGTAACTCTTGTATCCGCCTTTGGATGAGCAATATAGGGTTCTTTTTATGTTCTTTGGCGATGAGGTTAACTGCATATTGAGCTTCTTCGATGTAGGATAATGAGAAATACTTGAAAATAATAGTATTGACTATCAAATATATGAATGAAAATTGCAAGACTTCGTTCTCGAAACGAAGGTTAGGGTTCATAACTCATCGAAGAACTGAGTTCCTACTTTTAGAGACTTCTTTAAACGAAGGCAACTGGCCCAAAGAGTAGTTCCAAGTTGCTAAGCTCAGGATCCTTTCTCCCCACCACCTGTACTTGTGCATCATGGTTAAACTTGTGGCGCCAATAGTAATTTGGGCATCATTTTCTATTTCCAACTCCTCTTAGGTAATCTGCCCTTCTTCCGCCATCATCAGTGCCACCAGAGGATGGAAGTCAACTACTTTGCTGTGTGAGAGTGAGAAGATCACGGTTCATAATTCGGCCTTGTCTAGGGTAGTGATGCCCATTAAACATAAAAGTACCCGTTGGTCGGGGTGGGGCGTGCCAGTCCTCTTGGACTCCTTGACAGCAATCATTCCACACTTGTATTCTGATCGGAAGTAATTATCACAAGTAAAGAAAATTGAACTGCAGATTGTTTCGCCGTTGCTGTTGTCTAGTTTGATGCAGGATCGTTAACCTAAACGAGGAAGCCAATCAACATATCTCCAACCTTTCCCCCGGACGGGAGCCCAGAACCACCGCTCTTACCTTCAAACTAGCTCTCCAATTTATATACATAATATATTTAGGGCTGTGTATGTGCACAATGCTGAAAAAAAAGTAAACTACTTCGAAGTGGAGTTCACAGCTTTGGGCTACACTTGGTGTACAGTTTTGATCTAACAGTGTATTGATACCACATATTCCCCACATTCTAATGAGCAATGTTCTATAAAACTCACACAGCCATTATTTCTTTGTGTCACGGCCTCATCGCTTGGACCCACCCTGTGTTGGCCCACCATCCTCACGGGGGTTGCATGGTTGGTTGTGTTCAGCCCATCTGCCAACCATGCATGAACATGCCTTTTCCTATGCAGCCTCAAAGGCCACGTTGAAGAATTCGGTCAACATCGCAGTTCGAAAGAACACGGAAGCAGGAGCGTCGGACGGCTGCCTATCATGACCAGTTTAGCAGATGCTTGGGTCTTGGAGCTAATACTTCGTTTCGGTCGTACGTGGTAATTTTGAAGGTGGGAGACTTGGCAAATCACAAGCACGAAATGAGCGAGCTGATGGGGCTGTGCTTCGCCAAGACCAGGTGAAGGAGCTAGTGCGGCCAGAACCATGTTCGGATACTTCCGAAAAGGATGCCATGTCTTGACCGAGAGCCGAGGGCGACTGGACTTCACCTCAATTCTGGCAGAGTAGAAATCACCAAGAATCACTTCATTACAGACATCCAACTCTTCCCTTTTCAGAGCCAACTCTCACTATAACTATTTTCTCTCTCGGATGATCCCACTTTACGAGTCTGTGCAGAGGCGCCAAGACTTCTCAGATCGTCTGACTCGTATTTGGCACCCTAAGCAGGGCTCGGTCGCGTGTCCTCAGCCACCAACACGACTTTGGGGAGCGAGACTGGGAACCGTTGGCCATATCCTCCATCAAGGATGTTCACAAGGATTAGAAACGCGACTAGGTTTCACGTGTGGCTCACAACAGATAAAGCCACATGGCCCTTTTGAATCCTACTGCCGTCAACACAAATGACGCGGCCAAGGGATGGAAAGGAGACATTTACACCCTCATTAAATTTAAGATGCGGGGTTAAATATATGTCGCCGATTGGGCCCTGCGGGTCATACGGGGCACTCGGGAGTGAATTATTTGTCATAAGCAGCCACATCGCCTGTCCTATGTTTAGGCTGCCATATTGATTCAACCAACAAAACCTCCCTCTCCAAGACACGGTGGCATCGAAAATCCCCCAGTGCATACAAGAAAGCATCGCGTGGCTATATATTCAGCTGCCCTCGGTGCCCAGTGTCATCAAATCAACTTTCTCGCCATTCTATCTTCACCAGCAACCATGGCTTCCTATGATTTGAAATTTGATCCCGAAACTCCCCCACATGCCCTGGGACCGACCCTCAACCCACAGTACGAGATATCTGAAGTAAGCCGAACCATGCATGAACGACAACCACGAAGCGAAAGATGGCCTGTGTCTTGGTTCCAGGGTGCTGTTGTCTTCGGGGGAGCGACATTAGCTTTCATGTACGGCAGGAACCTCATGGGAAGCTTTGGGGAAGAGATGTTTGACTTTAGTGATTTTAATGGCGTATGGTTTCAACTACGTGTGCTTTGGCCGGTGAGCTGCCCTGTTCAACATGTTACGCCATGGTTTCACTGACTTGATTTACCAGACTGTCGCATCCGTATTCATCGCCATCCTCAACCTTCTACTCATCAGGAGCCACAAAAGATCCCTTCCCGCGCTCATAAACGCATTGGTTCTTGGAGTCTGTTCTTACTTCATCATTTCTTCCTTATACGAGACGCTTGTGGGGATAGATTCCACAATGATCTGCCCTAACGATTCCGACAAACGCGGCCCATTAACGTTTGAAGATGTCGACTTGCACTGCATCATGTGGCAACAACAATATCGAGCGTACATGGGATTTTATATGCTATTCGCTGTGGCTCATGCGTTAGTGTCCATTCCACACAGATGAAAACTCGACGCCGTTGCGATCCAGTAATCTATGCACATAGCAAAGCTAACCCTTTGTGAATATAGGCTGATCTGCGCACGACTCGTTATTTTTGAGCTTCTGGGAACGGTTTCCTCTACTGTAGGGCTTTTTAGATCTAGAAAAATTGCCCTTTAAATTCTGCAAGGTTACGTAGGTCCTACAGCCGCCACAGATAAGTTGAACTGCTCGATGCGTTCAATGTTCACATTGACCCGTCTTCTAGCTAGCTTATGTGTGGTACTTAGGAAGGAATGTATTGCCTTGCACCATTGGATAGAATGTATCATGTTTGCCTTTGGTGAGGCATTGTGGAAGGCTGTCTCCCGTTGGGCTTTGTCGCAGGTGGAAAAGCCTATTGGACAAGATTCAAGAGTTCATTGCCAATGTACGATCAATGACAATGGCTTGTAAATTTTTCCTTAATGCTTCATCAGCCAACTGTACGATGAGCTAGGATATAGAGTATGTAGATCAGTGTTCGCCATCAATTAAGATCTATCCAAGATTGACTCAAGATGTGGTCGAAATTAGCGCGCCAGCCATGTACTGCATGCATGTGGTTTTGTTGTGGCAAATTTTGTATTTACCACGCCTGACACCAAATCAGAGACACGGACGTTGAATTCAATCAAAACCCCGACTTTGTGGGCATGATTTTGTGACCTAAAAAAAAAGCCGCTTCCGGCAACAACAATGATTACTTTTTATGCACGGCCTCCCCCTGTCTCACACACGGTCATCTGGACAGGCCTTTGTGACCACACGTATTCAATTCAGACCACTTACTATCACTAAAACAGCATAGCTATCGATTACAGATGGCGTAAATATGAGGTGATCTCTTTGCTAGATGCTGATCATGATGTAAACCATCTCAAATTACTCGTTTGATCAAGCAGCGGTTCTAGCCCCTCTTCTTGGTTTTCAGCGCTTCATCTGGCTCTCGTCATTCTTCTGAACGACGCCATGTGTGTGGACCACCAAAAGGAAATGCGCGAAACGGGAATTTGGGCCTTATTTCTCTATACAAGTATCTGAATGCACTGGCTTCACCTGACAATTACTACATAATAGCTGGTGCTCGTGATCATTCAACGGCCTCTTCCTCCCAAGCGGGTGGCACTAATGGAGCCGTTTAACGCTTATTGCAAACTAGTGCCATGTCTTTGATGATCTGTGCGAGCATCCAATAATCATCACTGTATACGGAATACTTCTCTACATATTTGACGCGAATTGTCTGGCGCGTGTTACACCTTTTTTTATTCGTTCATCCATCCATCGTCATGGATTCTTCATTTCCGCGTCGCATGGATGCAGCATACATGAAAGAAAGCCGTCAGCATGAAGTCTACGCCGTCCACATAACGTTCTTCATCATCATGCTAGCTGTTGTCCTTGCTAGAGCGATACTATTGACACGAGTAATACGAAAACCACTCTCCTGGGATGATTGGTTTGCGTTTATAGCCGCAGTACGTCCAACCAATCTTGATGGCTGCGTTTGATACAAAGTAATGGTGCTGACGAAAGGTCTTTGAAGGTCAACACAGTCGGTGTCTTCATTGACACCATGCTGTGGTTGCATTTCGGGCTGGGCCGACATGCAGCCGTTGTAAAACAGGAAGATGAAAACAACTTGCCTCGATTTTTACAGACCATCGTGGCGAGTGAAATTCTTTACACTACAGCGTTGGCATGTGCGAGACTATCGTTGGTGTGTTTTTACTATCGGATTTTCGGCATGTCAAGCATGCGTCGTTTTCTTCATGGATTTACTTTCGTCATCCTGTCCTGGGCAATATCAACTGTAGGGAACAAGCAGCTGCTTGTGCATCATGTGCTGATCTGCAAATAGTACATTCCATCCATACGAACCTGCTGGCCTATATCAAGCTTCTGGGATGGTACACAGAGGAATTGCATCGACCTTCCCAAATTCTATGTCGGCGTGGCAATCGGGAGCATTGTAACTGACTTTGGGTTGATGATTCTCCCTATCCCATATGTAATGAGATTGAATGCTCCCGTGTATAAGAAGATACTAACTGTCCTTACTTTAACTTTTGGGGGCTTGTAAGTCAAGATGAAGAATGGCGTGCCGCCTCCGCTAACATAAAACCTTGTGTAGTGCATGTATTGTCACCATTATTCGTTTGACAAAGGTTGTATCGGTGGACTTGGCGGATCCCACTTGGGGAACTGTGGATTTAATGATCTGGACCGGAATGGAGGTTTACGTGTATGTGGGAGACCACAACTTCCGCTTTTGAATTGCGCTCACACCTGGTAGTTCTGTAATTTGCTGCTGCCTTCCGGCTCTTCGTCCGGTGGTAGTAATATGCACGATGGCAGCCGTTGGCATTAAGCGCAATGCTAGCTCCAACAACAACAATCAAAGAACAGCATGGACAAGCAGTTGGTCAAGAGTATATAATTTAGGACTTCAATCAGCGGACGAGATACTGGCAGCCGAAAATCTAAACGACATTGAGTTATTCCCGTCACCAGCTGCTGCTAGGAGTTAGATTTCTCGATTTGAAAGTAGCAAAAGCGCAAAAAGGCGATACCAGCGTTGACTCTACACAATGACGATAACTCATGAGATAGGTCATTTTGCAGTATCATGCCATCTCTCAATTAAGATCGCTTCCTATTGATGTGAATTATTCAGGTTGTGCTGGGTGCCGGATGCGCTCGGGAAGTTTCCCTAATAACAGCGGATGAGTTATCCATCCACTCGTGTGATTTACCCACAAGACCAAAACGACCCCCCGTAGGGTAACTAGTTATAAAAGCGGGGATCATGATTACAAGCAAGGAGATCCCTAACAGCTGACCTTGATGTGACCTCTGACGAAAGTCGGCATGCAAGTTGGAAAAGCTGTAAGAAGTGTGACTTGACCCAGACAATCGAACGAAAAGAGCGAAGAAATCCACAACCCCGAATCCATTATGGATTAATTGGGTCATCCAACACTGTCATCAAAGATGCCGAGAAGCGAGACGAGCTGCGGGATAATCTGGGAATACTGTGCGTGGAAATGGAGGCAACCGGCATAATGGAAGCATTTCCTTGTCTCGTGATCCGTGGAATCTGCGACTATGCCGACTCGCATAAGACCAAGAGGTGGCAGCCATACGCGGCAGCAACAGCGGCGGCATACATGAAAGAGCTACTGTCGCAAACACCACCCGAGGCACTCGAACGTACACCAGCTATTACTGAAGCCGTACAAGGTCTATCCACGCAAATTGGCGCAGTTGATCGCAGAACACAAAGCATCGAAAGGCAGACTCAAAGTAAGTGCTATCAAAATTTCACCTCACTCTTAGTTAACACATGGCAAGGCGCAGAAGAAACAGAGATTCTTGAGTGGCTTTCTCCGAGGGAGATGAATTTTTCTAGACCACAAAATGAATCTCAAGAAAAACATACTCCCGGAACTGGTCAGTGGTTACTTAAAGATAAAAGCTATCAAGAATGGCGTGACGGGAAAGGTGGCCTGTTGTGGCTCCGTGGTGCTGGTAAGTTACACCCTGAGGATAAAATGAGCATTGCTAACGTGGGGAAGCGGGCTGTGGGAAAACTATACTGTGGTAAGTCAACGCAAACTACTTTGATGTAATGCCATTCCTTGACGATGATCAGCTCGACTATTATAAAATTCCAATAACCCTTGGGCGATTGGAACAAAAGAGCGGGTTGCTGGTAGGTTCGCAAAGGTTGAAAACAGGTGGTCCTTGTTTATTTCATGTCGATACATTGGTTGTGTCATGTCGCTCACCCCGAACGACATTGAAGTCCCAATGATTCGATGCAAAAAACGGGGACGATGTGCACCCTGGATCAAATACGCTTCTACCGGGAGCGAAAGGAAGCAATGCTGTTTGGCCAATGCTCTACGGTGGTTTACATGATGATATGAGCCAGAGGTCGGCACTCAATCTAGGGTTAGAATATCCGAGCTTATCGTAGTCCTAGCTCCTAGACGTGTCGAGTGAGCTTGGACTTTGAAGCTGAGTTAAGCTTTCAAGTTTGGCCTTTTCAAGGTCAAAGGGAAACACGTGTGAAATTCCAAGTGGTTGGCAGTAGGTTACAATACACGAGCTGAAACTCTCACAGCATTGCGGCACCTTGATGAGCATCTCTTGTGGATTGTGGCGGCGATATGAAGGCTCCGGCATCGGTCAGAGAGATGTGTTCAATCTCGGACATTCGCTAGGTCTCGTGGTACACCTCATCTAGGTTTCCGACATTATTTCTCTTTCCCCTCACAAACAGCTGCGCTGTCAACGACCCTTTGCATGTTCCACAACACGAACACAAAGGCATGCATCTCAGACGATGCAAGGCTGATGCATGCCGAAAGCCAACACGCGACCGACAAAGAGACATTCAACGGTCCCATCAGCCCAAATTATCACACAACAACGCAATGTACCGTGACACTAATCAATTGATTAAACACCAGTATCTACCTATTATAGTAACCTGCTTTTTCAACAGCAATAGCAGCGACAGTTATTACGGATTCCCTACAGCCGTCAGGATTGGCTTTGGATTGGCGTAGGGTCCGTATAACCATGTTTGTGAAATAAAAGCCACGGCAGAACTCAACTGCTTCTCAGTAGTTGGGTTATTATTCAAAAAACAGATCGATATTTTCATATGCGGCTGCAGTGGGTAGGCTCGGCGCCACGTACAGGTAAGCAACTGGGTTAGTTTTCGGTACCAAAAACAGGACACTGTCGCCGGAAGACTCCTGGTAACATTGCAATCTCTCGCCCTGCGCTGGGACATCGCATTTCAAGAAGCTGGCGTCGGCAATCTGGCTAGCGAACGCCGTGTACAAACGCCTGGTCTGGCCAGAACCTTGGATTTTGGCATAGTAATCGAAGCTAGAAACCTTGAGACGCATCGTGCCTTCTTCTATGGTGAGCTGGCGGGGTTCCCAGCTAGAGCCTCCGCCCCAAAGCAAGGATGAACCTGATGTAAGGCCGACTTCGAGAAGCTGGCCACTAACTGCTGGGTTGACCGCGTTACCAGCTCTGAGGTAGAATGTGGGCATAACTGGGGATAGCGTGCTGGTCGATGTAGTAATGGCTGATGTTGAAGCATCAACCGCTGTTGATGTAGTGTCCAAAGTTGTTCCCGGGATAACATCCGAGGTTGTTTTTGAGATAATATTCATTGTAGTCACCGATGTAGCATCCAGTGTGGTTGCTGGAACAGTATCCAAAGTATCGGTCAAACTCGTCTCGGATATTTTGATGGTGGTCGTGTCGGATGCGGTGGTTGGCACGGCATCCGAAGTCGGCGTCTGTACAATGTCCGAAGAAGGGATCAACGTAACATCGGATGTGGGTGTTGGTATAGTGTCCGAGGTGACAGCTGAAGTGCTGCTCAGCACGGCGGATGAGGCGGGGATACCAGTGCTAACAGGCACAAGGGAGAATGTAGACTCGGAAGTGCTCGCTGGTTCCAAAGAGCGAAGAGTCGAAGTCGGATCCCGGGATTTGACACGACATGACCTGGCCTCTCCAGCGCCAAAGAGCGAGGCAACTGCGAAAAGCCCAAAAAGAAGACCTGGAGTATGCATGTCGTCGTTTGGTACAAGGCAGGAAGGCACTCGAGGCATGGACGACCAGCTTGTCGATGAGAGGCGGGTTGTGGAGGATGAAGTCGACTTTTTGATGGAGAAAAGGGGCGACTTGTGGACCACTTCATTACTGGGAATGATTCTTGGCTCATTTACACCTGACGTACTTGTTGGTCGTGAACAAACGAAGCAAAATATTGTGGCTAGCTGGAGGGGCTTTGATTAGCGGCAATATTTGGTGGGTGATCAAGTACCGACCTGGAACTATTGAGCTGCTAATCCAGCCACGTTTGTTTTGTGGAAGTATGGCGCGCCAGGTGGGGCCTAGTAATGCAAGTTCCAGGGGTTACGGAGGAACATTTCAAAAGTCTTGTCCTGCCAAGACGCTAGCATTAGCCACAAACAAGGAAAAAGCAAGCAGAGGGGCTATATACCAAATTTCCTAGGTACTACCCTTCCTATAATTTTTTTTAATTTAGCTCACTACATAATAAGGTCTAAAGATAATATTATAATTAAGGCCCTTATGGTTACCTTAAAGGTAATTAATACAATACTAATTATTTCTAAACTAATAGGCCTTTTAATCTACTAAGTTAATTATATCTATACCTAAGCTATTAAATATAGATTTAATCCTAATTAATAATCCCTTATTCTTTATAATACCTTTTTTACTAATAAGTAATACCCTAGGTACTATGGCGGTAGCTGGAGGGACGTCAGTGGCTGGGAGGCTGTGCCTGCCAGTAAAGGAATTAGTAATATAAAAAGGGATATTCTATTTACTTAGGTAGATAATTAAGGATTCCCCCCCCCTTTAACTTATATCTTAAGTTTTAGGAGTATTAGTCTTATTATAAATTTTTAATTTTTATTTTATATTATATTAATTATATTTATTTAAATTATTTATTTAACTAAATAATTATTTTTATATCTAATTTTTACTTTTTTTTTTTATTTTTCTAAATCTCTAATAGCTTAACTATATCTAAGTACTCCTATAGAATAGTAATTTAGGTATTAGTATTATTTCCCTTTACTAAATTTAGAGATTATAATAGAAAGGTAAAAGTCTAGTTTAGTTAATCTAATTAATTAAAAACTAAATTAATATTACTTAGCTATTAAAAATAAGGACTTAAGAAAAAAGGGAATATAAATATTATTTTTAGATAAGGCTTTTAAAAACCCTAAATAAAAAAATTACCTTACTAAAGCAAATATAGAAAATAAAAAGATTTTTAAAAAAAAAAAAAAAAGATATTAATTTAAGTATTAAGAGTAAAATAATAAAGCTATTTACATACTATAAAGGAACTATCCTTAGTAATATAAAAAAATTCTACCTAATTCTAATAAAATACTAAATAATAAGAATTCTAGTAAAGTTAGAGAGATTTAGCTATAAAAATCTAAAGTAATTATCTATTCTTATCTATAAAAAGAATAAAGAAAGCTCTAATAATCTAATTAAAAATCCTAAATATAATAGTAATTAATTAGATAATTAATTAATAAAAATCCTAGTAATATTAGTTTAGTTTTTTACTAAAAACCATATAATCTTACTAAAAGTAGTTTTTATAGCCTAGAGTTACTAAGGCTAAGATTTAGAATCTTATATACCTAAAAGAGTTTTTAATAAATAAAGATTTATACTTAGATCTTTAAAGTATATTTAATTAAATTATATTTAATTTTTATAGTATATAGATAGACTTTTAATTTCTTTTTAAGTATTTTAATAATAAATAACTTTTAATTCTTAGTATAATAATTAATTAATAGGTATTATTATTACCCAATAATAATCTATAAAAAAGGACTTAATTCTTTTTTAATTAAATTTAAGATAAAGAATTTACTTAAAAAATCTATTAATTATAAGTATAAATATCCTAATAAATACCAAAATACTAATCCTATCTAAATAAAAAAAGCTAAAAGCCCTAATAATAAAGCTAGCTATTATATTAATCTTTAATTAGGTCTTTACTAGTAAGGATATATTTCTTTATATAATTATATTAGACTAATATATTAATAATAAAAAAATAGATTATAAGAAGATTAAAAAGCTAATCCTCTTTAATATATATTTAGATATTTTTTAATAAATAGAGTAAGTATTAAATATAAAAGACTAGGAAGAAAATAAAAAGTCTTTAATTAAAACCTTCTAAGGCTAAGATAGGCATAAGGATAAGGATCTAGCCTAATAGCTATAGATAATAAACTCTATACCTATCCAAAGTAATAATATAAATTATATATCTAAAGAACTATCTAAATATATATTCCTTAATTAAGAAATTAACCCTATAAAATAAAAAGCATTAAAAGCCTAGTTAATTACTCTAATAAATATCCTACCTATAAATATTATTATATCTATTTATTAGTAATTAGAAAAAAGTCCAAAAAAATTACTTAAAATAAAGTATTTAATACTTATAATATTAATTAAGAAATATTTAGATATAGAACTATATATTCAAAAATTTAGCAAGAACCAGTTATAGCTACTAATATACTAAAGCAAATAAATAATTAGATAGAATAATAAGCCCTAGCCTAGCTCCTAATATAATTACTATTAAAATAAAGAAAGCTTTATAATAGATAATAATATATTTATATTAATAAACTAGATTAATAAGCTTACTATTACCATTACCTAAGCTATTTAAAACTAAGACTAAAAACTCTAATAATTTAAAATAAATCAAAAAAAGTAAAGCTCTCTTAAAAAGATAATATTAAAGACTAATATAATTTATAAAACTAAGCTTAAAGATTATATTAATTATACTAAGAATAAAATCCTAATAATAAATATAATAAAAAAGGATATTCTTTATTGGTTTTATAGAAATTCTAATTATTTTCTAAATAAATACTTTATACTAATAGATTACTAAAAAAAGGGTATTTATAATTATCTATTTTACTTTAGACTTTTATAACTAAAAAAATATAAATATTCTTTACCTTTAAGACTAGGTTTTATATTTATAAGGATTTACTTTAATATTATAAAGATAATAATTTTATAGATTAAGAGATTTCTAGACTTAGAGATTGCCTAGATAACTAAAAAGCTTAAGAATTATTTAAAATTTAAGTACCTAGCTAGGCCTACTAAAAAGAAAGCTTAAGCTATTAATAATTTTATTAAGTATAATACTAATCCTATATTTAAAAGTATTAGCCTTAACTAAAATTCTTAAGATTAAAGGTATTTAAAAGGCCTAGGGTTTTATATTATTCCTATAAAAGTCTTTAGAGACCTAGTATCTTATAATTAAATAGACTAATTAATATTATTAGGTATTATATATACTAATATTAATATAAATACTAATAAAAAGCAAAGGGTAAAACCAAATAAATAAAAAGAAAAAGAGAAAAAGAAAAAACTAAAATTAATCCCTAAAATCCTAAATAAAGATTTA
Source organism: Calonectria hawksworthii (assembly GCA_020975415.1). NCBI lineage: Eukaryota > Fungi > Ascomycota > Sordariomycetes > Hypocreales > Nectriaceae > Calonectria > Calonectria hawksworthii. The sequence goes on along the minus strand of JAHXZK010000010.1, from coordinate 1,331,490 downwards.
CTAAGAGATTAAGAGCTTACTAAAGCTATCTTTAAGGATCCTAATATAGATAAATTAAAATTAAGGTAGATTAAGATTATATAATCTCTTATAATAAGGACCCTTAATACTAAGCTCTACTCTCTTAGAGAAATAATTAGATTATAGCCTATTTTAGGCAAAATAATTAAGAAGATACTCTCAAATAAGGCCCTTAAAATTAATTACTTATAATAAATTAATTAAAAACTAATAACTAAATCTAATATTAGTAGAATCTTTATTAATCTAATCTTTAAGGATAAGATCCTAAAACCTTATTTAAAGATATTCTTTAATAGTCTCTTAGATCTTAGGCAAAATAATAAAAATATTTTAAAACCTAATAAAGGGGATTTACTAAAAGATATAAAAATAAATAGTAATATTAAGAAAGGTAAATATCTTATTAATAATAATTATAAAGTTATAAAGATCTTTATAGGGGTAGCTAAGAACCTAATATATAAGGATTTTAATTTATTAATTATTTAAAAATAATCTATATTATAAATATTTATTATTATACTATAATCTATCCTCTAGAAATCCTTAGGACTATGGCAAAAATTACTAAGGATTTATATTTAACTAAGTAATCCTAATAGTCTTACTTAGAAAGCACTTATTAACTCTAGTTCTAAAGGGAATATTATATTTAATCGAATAATAGAGAGATTAAAGCTTAATATTAAGCCTATTAAAGCTTTAACTATATCCTATATAAATAATAAAATTAATTTATTAGAAGAAATAGCTTTCTAAATATACCTTAGGAATATTAATATTTTTATTTAAATATATATTATATCTAAGTCTTTTATCTCTATATAATTTATCCTTAGTATACCTTTTATTTAAATAACTAAATTATTATTTAATTATATAGCTTAAAATAGTTTTTTATAAATTATATACTACCTAGACTTAGTAAAGGTAATTACCCTAGCTACTAGGGGTATTAAGTAGAATAGACCTTAGTCTAATAACTTAGATTAAGGTTCATTATAATAAATATTAGTATATTTTCTAAGTTTTTATACCTAGGTTATTAGAGCTTAGAAAAAGATAATAATCTTTATTTAATTAATTAAATTAATAAAGTATCTACTAAAATTATTATCTAAAAAGTAGTTATTTATTGGTTAAAGATATATTATATAAATATATTAAAGGCTAAGAAAGGCCTTTATATATTAAAAAGAAAAAGAATTAATAAGGGAAGTAAGAAGGAAAAAATATAGATTAATATAATATATAAATAAAAGGCTAATAAAATCAATCTTTTTAATAATATTCTATTAAATAGATTAGTATTTAATAAAGACCTATATTAAAAAGAAAAAAGGTAGGATAAGGTAAAGAAGTTCTTAGAGGAATAGAGTAAGTACTTAGAGTATATTATACCTAAGTTCTCTAAGATGAAAAAAGGGAAGAGACTATATAGGGATAGGCTTTAAGTATTAATTAATTAAGTATAAAATACCTTAATAAATATTAAGAAGGATATTTTCCTTAGTATTCTTTATAATTATAAAGTTATTCTTATATAGGACTTTAAAGAATATAGGAAGCTAAATCTAAGAATTATTTTACTATAGATTATTAAGATTATTACTTACTTTACTTAGTAGACTAAGAATATATTAATATCTAAGGATCTAAAAGTAAAAGTAATTAATATCTTAAGATTAAAGATAAGAAAAGATATCTTAGAAAAATCTTATATAGCCTATTATAATCTATTTATACTTATTACTAAAAAGAATAAAAGATTATAATTAATTAATTTAGCTAAGAGGTTTAATATATATACTATTTAAGATAGATTAATTCTACCTAAAATAAAAGAATTCTTTATTAAATTTAGAATATATAAGATATTATTATTACTAGATTTCTTTTTAAGGTATAATTAAATATCTTTTAATATAAAAAGTCAAGATATAACTATATTTAATATACTAATTAGTCTCTTAAGGATATATACTTTACCTTAAAGAGCTATTAATTTAATTATATAGTTCTTTAAAGTTATTATTAGGATCTTATTTAATTTTCTCCCTAAAGTCTATAGGATTTACCTTAATAATATAGCTATTAAAGGACTAAAGATAAAGTATAAAAAGGAAAAGGTAATACCTAATATTCAATATTATATTCTTAAATATTTAATTAACCTAAATAAAATGCTTTTAAATATTAAGCTATCTAAATATACTATTTTAGTAAAAAAGTTAAAGTTTTACTAAAAGTCTATACCTATTATCAGATATATATATAGAATATTTAAATAATTATCTCTAGAAGATAAAGTAATTAAGATTAATAAGTAAGAATAATATAATAATATCTTAAAAGTCTAAGCTTTCCTTAGTATAATAGAATACTATTAATAATAAATTAAGAAATATACCTAAATTATAGGACCTTTAATAATTCTTCTAAGAAAAAATATTATTTAGACCTAGGCAAATAATCAAATAAATATAATAAAGATTCTTAAGGCTAAGATAATAATAGCCCTAATATTAGTTATTTTAAACTTATTAGAAGGCAAAGGTAAAATAATCCTAATAATTAATATTAATATTATAGAATAAAAAGCTATTATAATATAAATTATTAATAGATAATATTATCCTATTTGGTTTAAATCTAGTCTATAAATAAGTACTAAATCTAAATATAATATAATTAAGCTAGAATATAAAGCCTTTCTCTATATAATTAAATAAATAAAAAGTAATTTATATAGGGTTTATTTTACTCTTAAGATAAATTTATAAATATTAATCTATTAAATCAATAATTAAGCCAATAATATCCTAAGTACTATAATTATTAAATAGCTTAATTACTTACTTTTATTTAATTTTAAGATCTAATATATACCTAGCAAAAAGAATACTATTATAAACAAATTCTTACATAAGGGGCCTAGACCATTTAATTAAATAAACTATAATACTAAGGATAATCTAGAAAACTTTATTAATATTTATATATTCTCTATTAAAATTAAAGATAAATTAAAGATTCTAAGGTTATAATATATAAGGGAATTACTTTAATTAGGAGAATTTCTTTTATTACTAAAGAAGCTAAAAAAGTTTATAAATAAATAATTTAGGGAATTTAAGTAAAAGATAATTAAGTTTTTTATTAAGAATAGAATTTTATAGTATTAACCTGGAAAAAAGGCTAGGGAGCTATATATAATTATAGGAAACTCTAAAAGAAAGATAGCCTTAATAGCTAAGATTTACTATAAGCTTAGGTATAAAGATAAGGATATTATCTATACTATTATATTAAGATTCTTTTTTTAGGAGATATTATATAAGAATATATATAAATAGCTTAAGGCATATCTAGAGTATTAAAATTATAATTTAAAAAAGCTAATTAATCTAACTTTTTATACCTTACCTATATACCCTATAATAAAGATTTATATTAATATATAGTATATACTAAGGGATTATAAAATAAAGTACTTACTAAAAGTAAGATATTATTTAACTAAATAAATAAAAATTATTTTAGCTTAAAGTCTAAATACCTTTAATATTAAAAAGTTTATTAAGATTATTATTTTCTACTATAAAATACCTATTAAAATAGTAATAGATAATAAAAGTAAACTAATAAAAGGAATCCCTAAGGACCTTAAAGACCTTAATATTTAAGTTATTTAAATAGCCTTTTATAATCCTAAATTAAATAAGATTATTAAAATTAATTATTTCTTTATTATAAACTTCCTTAAGAAGATAGAACCTATTGGAAAGTAGGTTAAGCAGCTATCTTATGTACTATTAGTAGATAAAGCAATAATTAAAAGATTATATAAATACTTACCTTTTTACCTTATATATAAATAGGAACCAATCCTACCTTTTAAAATTTTTACCCTAGTATAGTAATTTATTAAATAAAATAAAATATTAATATAAAAGAAACTCATTAAAGCCAAAATTAAAATCCTAGAAAGATATCAGAAAAATATTAAACTAATAAAGAAAAAGATTACTTAATTTTACAAATACCTAGCCAAGAAAACTACTTAATCAAATAGATTCCAAATTCAAAAAACCTTACTTTACATAGGAAATTTAGTCCTAAGGTATAATACTAAAAATCAATATAATTTCTTAAGAATAACAAAAATAAAGCCTAAGTAAACTAAACCTTATTAAATCAAAAGTACTTTATAAGTTATCTATACCTATATCCTTAAAATACTTAATAATATTAAATTAAAAGGCAAGTATTTAGATAAATAACTAAAGAAGTTTATTAATAATCCTAATAATTAGTAGGTAAGTAAAGAAGATTCTATAATACCCCTAATAATAATTATTAATCTAATTAAAGGAAAAAATACTAAAGACTTATTAATTAAAAAAGATAATTTAAAAAAGATATTAAAATTAAAAAAAACTTAGAATATTATAAAATAATTATAATATTAAGTAAAAGTATTTAATTAAAAAAATAACTATAAGCCTTTCTTAATAAGACCTAAAATAATACTAAGATTAAGCTTTAAAATATACTTACTTAAGATATCTAAATAGTAAAAGGGTAAGTATTACTTATTATAAGATAAGTATCTAAGGTATCTAGATAATTAAAGGTAAAATTACTATTAATACTAAGGGCAATATATTATAATCTAGGAAAGAATTATTAGCTAAAAGCTAAAAGTCTATACCTAAAACCCTAAGATCTATTATTAATAGTAAATATTAAGCACTAAATTAACTAATACTTAAATAATCTATAATAATTAATTAGATAAAATATAGTACTTATAAAGTCTAGAAATAGTAAGACAATACATAAAGCATAGCAAATAAGAATCTAGATCATAGCAAATAAAATTAACTATATAATACCTAATATAGAAAAACATAGTATTAATTATAGTAAAGCCTAGTAACTAATATAGCTAGGCATAGTACCTACTATAATAGAATATAACTAAATAAATAAAGCTAAATAATAAATAGAACTTATAAGACTAGAAAAACAATTAAAGCAAAAATTACTAAAAACTATTACTATACCTTCTAATAATCAAAAAAAATAATAAAAACAAATAAAAATAAGTCAAAGGTAATTAATTAACTAATAATAAATATAAGCAAAATTAACCAAAGATATAAAATTAAGAAAAAATAATAATTTAAAGATTAAAACTAAGTAATTATATAGAAAGGCTTACTAATCTAAAAATTATAAAATACCTTAAAAAGCTTTTAAGAGACCTTATATCCAGTAACAATATTATTTTCCCTAATTATATATTTAATTAACTAGATATAAGATATATAAAGAATAGACTATTAATTAAATACCTTTGCAAAAATAATAATTAGCTTATTAGCTAGATTAAGAGACGCAAAGCCACCAAGAGAATAAATATAAAGACCTTTTATTTAGTTAGTTAAAAAATACCCTCCAAAGTACTCCCACTTATAAATATAACTATTATACTTATAATTTATATACTAATTCTTATAATAATCCTTAAATAAAATATAAGTATAAAAAAGAGTTAAGATATACTCTATACTAGTAAAGGTAATTATTATTTTATATATTTAGATATATATATAATAATAAAAGGAATTAAAAATACCAAAAAATATAATAATTAAACCTTTCTAATATTTAGGATAAATAATAATCTAAGAAAAGAAATAATTATTAGAATATCTAATCTTGGTAGGGATAAAGACTTATTATAGAATAATACTTTTAAATAAATTAATACTATACTATAGAACTAAATCTTTTAAATATAATTTACTAAAATATTATTTAATAAGATTATATATAATTACTTAAGAAAAATTATTTTTAAAAATAATTTTAAAATAAAGGAAAAAATTATAATAATTAAGAGCTTTAAAGCTATATATCTAAATATTAAAAATAATCTTTACTTATAAAAGTATACAATTAATTAAACAAACTAAGGAAAAAAAAGAATTAAAGAAATAAAAAAAATATACTAAGGTACATCCCTTACTATTATTAGCAAAAAAATTAATATAATCCTTTTATATTAATTTATAAAACTTAAAGATAACTTTAACATTAAGCTAAGTAGTACTAAGTAAGTAGATATTAGGGAAAACATAATAGCCCTTATTTTTAAGAATTTTAAGCTTAGTAATTAAAAAAGATATAATTATAAAAAAAATACTTAAAAAAAATATACAGTAAAATAAATACAAGAGCTAAAAAAAATAAAAAAAGCAAGTTTAAAAAGGAGAAAATTAAAAGAGCTAAATATAAAAAAGGCTAATTATAATCTTATACTAATATAAACTATTAATAATTACTAAAATTAATAATTTACTAATTAAAGGTATAGGAAAATATAATATACAAAAATACTTAAGGTAACTTAACTATTTAAAGCCTTTTTTTTTTCTCCTATATATATATTTAATAACTTTACTTTTACTATAATAGCTATAAAGACCTCTCTAAGCCCTTTCTTATTTCCCTTTTCCTATTTTACTATTCTAAATAATCTTATTTTCCTTTAATTAATTAAATACTAGGCTTATTTACTTATTTATTGGTTTTTTTTTTTTTTGGTTATAATATATTTATTACCTACCCCAATAATCCCTATATCTTCCTTTTAGCTTAAGCTAGAGATAATACCTACTCTATAGATAAAATTAAAGGTAAAGAAAGAAAATAATCTTTTTTAGCTATTTTTAAGTATAAGCTAAGTAATTTACTTAAATATTTAATTAAAGAATAGCTTATCTTTATTTAACTATACTTTAACTAATAATACCTTAATAATCCTAATCTTACTAAAAAAGTCCCTAATTTAAATAATATCCCTATTAATTTAGGCCCTATACCTAACTTTTGCACTTAGTAGTCTATTATTGTTTAATATCCTCTTAATTTTCCTTTAGTCTTTTCTTCCTTTTAGCCTAATTATATATCTATATTCTAATATATAATATAAAAAGTCTCTAGTATCTATATACTTAATAGCTATAATATCTATACTATATTTACTATCTTATATTATAGTATAGTTAATCTTATTATTATTTACTTTTTTTATATTCCCTTTACTAATAATTAAATCTATATTAATAAATTAGATAATAAATCTATTAAGTCTTCTATCCCTTTTAGATATAAAGTAATAAATTATAATTTTCTATTTAGGCTTTTTACTAGATAATATACTAAATAAATCTATAAAAAATACTTTTTTATTAACTTTATTAACTTTAAATATTTACCTTATTAGATCTTCTATATCTAAGATTATACTTTTAACTATCTAATTATTTATAATTTATTTATTAATTAATAATAAGCTTATACTAGAGCTTTAACTTATAAATAAAGAAAACTCTAAGCTAAACTTAGTTTATTTTTTACCTTTATTATCTTTAGTATACTACTTACTTCTTAGCCTAAAAAATAAAAATATAATTATCTTAGTCTATTTAATTACTTTTTTAATCTTAAAGATATAATTAAAGTTTATTTAAATAATAATAGTAATATCCTTAAGTATAGGATCCTTATCTTTAATAATAAAAATACTCTACCTTAAAAAATACCTACTCTTTAATATAAAAACTAAATTATTAATACTAAATTAAATTAATTTAATTAATTACTCTTAAATACTATTAAATAAGCTTATATATATATCTCTTTAGCTATCCTCTAAGACCTTAGCATAACTACTATAAGCTTTATTCAATAAGGCAAACTCAAGATTATTCCTACTATACCTAAGCTTAACAAATCCAATAATAATACTTAGCCTCCTATTTAAAAACTCTATACCTCTCTTAGCAGATTTAGTATACTTTACTATAAGGAACCAACCATTAAGCTTTTATTCAATTAATACCAAATTATCTAAATACCCTCTAGTTCTAATACCCACCACTATTATCTAAGCACTACCTAAACCATCTTATCTTTTAATTTTAAATATTATCTACCCTATATACCTTAATTTCTCTTTACTAGCTTTAAAGCCAAAGAATATTAATAAATAAATAATCTACCTTAATTAATTACCAATAATTTATCTATTCTAATTATCTAGCTTAACAATTCCAATCCCCCTACCTTTAATAATACCCCTATCCTCTTTATAATCTTAATAAATATCTTACTAAATATACCTACTAATAATAGTAAATTTATATTAAATAATAAAATAAATTTAATTAATTCCTTATCTTTAATTAAACCTTTACTTTTATTTAATTACTTTAGAATAAAAATACCTTTGCCTTAGAATAATCTTTTACTCTTAAGTCTAGTTCTTGCTAAATTACTTACTATAAATAATTTTCTTTTTTTTTCTAAGTTAATTAAACTAAGTAAATCTATTCCTTTATTTATATAGAAAAATACTAAGAACCTACCTTTTTTTTGCTTTTAGCTAAGGAAAATAAATACTATAATTAGCCTTATTAGTTTTCTCCTTAATTCTTAGTCTAAGATAAAGGAAAAGATTTATAGCCATACTCCTTATTCTCTATATTATACCTTTATTACTTTATCTACTATTACCTTTAATATTAATCTACCTAAATAAAAGGAGGATAATATTTTTCCCTAATCTAATAGTTTTAACTTAGAAAAAAATACTTATTTTAAAGAATAATATAAAAAGTTAATATTACTAGATACTAAATCTATTGCTAAGGCTAAAATAGAGGAGGAAGTAGGCTTTAACTCTAGTAATAGTAATAGTACCTTTCTTAAGTAATAATACTAAGGCAAGAAAATAATTTACCTTAATCCCTATAATATACCTAGTATTATTTAGTATAGATATATAAATAAAGTAATTAAATAAATATAGAATTTATACTTAAAGTCTTTCTATAATAAGATTACTAATTCTATTATATATATATCTACTTAAATAGGTATACTTAAGCTTAATAGGACTATTCCTCTTTATTCTAATAACCTAGTATTTTTCTCTATTATCCTAAATAATATAATTATAATAATCTAGTAAGATTATATCTATACTAAGGCCTTTGCCTTTTTTATTTAGAAATCTATATTTTTTATTTTTTATATAGATAAATATATTACTTAGGAAAATATCTATACTATATATAAAGAAAATTAATTAGAATTAAATTAAGAGATAAATATAAAATAAGTTAATAAAAAGATTATAGACTAAAATAAGATTATTTCTTTTATAATTTCTTTTTCTTTATTTTTAAATAAATATAAAGCCTTTTAATTAAATAAATAATTATTATATTAAGATATTTTTTTCTTTTATATATACTTTTTTTCTTTTACTCTAACTACTTAGTTAATAAATCTTCCTATAACTAAAAATAAATAAAAAGACTTATAAAAAGAAATATAGTAATAACTAAAGGGATATTAATAGCTAGGAAACTATACCTACTAGTAAAGGAATTAGTAATATAAAAAAAGACATTCTATTTACTTAGATAGATAATTAAAGATTCCCCTTTCCTTTAACTTATATCCTAAGTTTTAGGAATATTAGTCTTATTATAAATTTTTAATTTTTATTTTATATTATATTAATTATATTTATTTAAATTATCTATTTAGCTAAATAGCTATCTTTATATCTAATTTTTACCTCCTCTTTTTATTTTTCTAAGTCTTTAATAGCTTAACTATATCTAAGCGCCTCTATAGGATAGTAGCTTAGGTATTAGTGTCATTTCCCTCCGCCAAAGTACCCAAAGAAGTAAATAAATAAAATCTAAGTAAATATCTTTTTTAAGGTATACCTTAATTAATTTAGTAGGGAAAAGACCTATTGAACCTAATGCATTATATACATAGTCTAAGCAGTCTAAAACAGGATAATAAAGCTTGTTTTAACTGGATGAAAGTTAGGTAACTTATCTAGAGCTTAATTAGGATTAGTATAATTCTAGTTCTTTGAGAAAATGGGAAAAGGACTAGAAAAAGTAAAATAATAAAAAATAAAAAAAAAAGAATAATAAGAAATTATAATTCTAATAATTAAGAGTTTTAGAGTTATATTAATTATACTTAGCTATAATTATAAAGAAATAAATACTAAAAGTATTAAATAAATTATAATCTATTTAAGTAATTTTTAAGTTTATTTAATAAAATAAATATTAAGATTTATTTTCTAAATAAATCTATTAATTAAGATTTTTTTAAGTAAAGCTATATTATAAAGATTATAGTAAAAAGAATATATAAATTAAGAATACTAAATAAATTAATAAAATTTATAATTAAAAGATTTTTTTAATTAAAAAAAGTTAAAATATTTAATTACTTTATATAAAAAGAAATTAAGATTTAAAGTTAAGTTTTAAAGTTTATTTATATAAATAAATTAATAATATTAATAATTAAATTAATTTTTAAAAATTAAAAAGTATTAAAAAATAAATTAATATTTTATTAATATAAATTAAAATAATATAATAAATAAATAAATAAAATCTAAAATATTTTTAATTAAATAATTAAGAAAATAAGCCTTTATTATATAAAAGCTTATATTTTATTAATAAATAAATCTATTTAAAATAATAATATCTTAAAGTTTTTTAAAAATCTAAAAAAAATATATAAAATAAATAATATTTTATAATAAAAATAAGCTTAGAAATATTATTTAAAAGTACTAAATTAAATATTAAATTTAAAATTAGATTAATAAGAATAAATAATTTTTTAGGAGAAGGCTATTTATATTATAAAAAATAAAGGGATTATTAAAGTTAATTATCCTAATACCTAGTTTAAAGACCTATAATAAGCCTTAAATTATTACTTTAAAATTTTTCTATATATTAAATAAAACTAAAATAAAAAAAAAATTAAAAATAAAATTTATCTTTTAATTATCTTTATTATTTATTTTAAAAGGAAAATAAAAGATAATAAATTAAATATTAATAGAATAATAAAACTATAAATAAAAAAGGAAAGCTTTAAACTAATATATTAAAATTTAAAACCCCTTTTTAAAAAAAAAAGCTATTTAATAAGCTTAGGATACTAAATAAATCCTAGACTAATATTCTAAGACTTAAAATCCTTATTTAAAAAGTAAAGTTATTTAATAAGCTTAAGACTTTAAGAAGCTTTTATAAAGAAATAAAAATAAATTTTAACTAAAAATAAAGTATATATTTTTTATAAAAAAATTTATATTAATTTAAATATTTAAAAATATTAGCTAATCTTTTTAAAATCTATACTAAAGAAATATAGAAAATCTAAAAAGTAAGATTAAGAATAGGAAAAATAATTAAAAGAGAATTCTAAAGTAAAAGACTTATTTAAAAAGCTTAATAATATTATTATAGAATTAAAGGAGTTTTTAAATTAATAATTAATATTTTAAATTTAAATTTTTTAAAAGGTAATTATTTTCTTTGGTTTAAATCTTAAATATTTATTATAAAACTCTATAATCTTAGACTTAGGTATAATATTATATCTTTTTAATAATTAAATTAGATTTAGAAATCTTAAGTTTATATTAGCTAAAAAAATTATATATATAGATTCTTTAATATTTCTAATTTATAAATATAAAAGTATAAAAATTAAGGTTTAAAATCCTAATAATAAGCCTTATTTCCTTATTTTAAAGTATATAGTATTATACCTATAAATTAGAACTAATTTAATTTTATTATAAAGACTTTATTAAATAGAATACTAATAAAACTAAAGAAATAATAATAATATTATTAAATATATAAATAGCTAATTTTTTTATAAACTAAGAATAAGGTATAATTAATATTTATTAAAATATAAACCAATATTATTATAATAAGCTATATTTATAATAAATAAACCTTAAAATAATTTATAGAAACCTAGAGTTCTTTTTTAAATTAAGGTAATAATATAATACTTTTAACTTAGCTATTTAGGCCTAAGAGTACTTAAATATCTAATTAACTATATAATTAAAATTAAAATAAAAAGGCTATTAATAATAAAATATAATATTTATAATTTAAGGAAAATAAAATAATAAGAGTACTATAAACTATAAATATAAAGCTTAAAATCTATAAAATAAATTTTAATTAACTTTTATAATTATTTAAAAAAAATAAATAATTTTAATTTTTATATTATTATTATAAATTAAGCTTTAGGATTTTATTAAAATTATTATTTTATAGACTAAAAGGAAAAAAACCTTCTTAGAATACTAAAGGATTTTACCTAAATATTAAATATAAAATATAATATTAAATTTTAAATAATAAAAATAAATAATAAGCTTTAAAAGAGTAATTTAATCTATACTTAGCTAAATTAAAAAGGTATTTAAGTTAAAGAAAATACTTTTTAAATCTAATAGTAAAATAGTTTAGTAGAACATTCTAGAGGAATAATAAAAAAAAAAGTAAGGGTTATTAAAATTAAAAGTAATTTACTAAAGAAGCTATAGCCTAAGATAATAAAAATAATAATTTATTTATTAAATTAAATCCTAAAATAGAGATTTAAATAGAAAACTTTATATAAAAGCTTTTTTATAATAATATAAACCTTATTTAAGGAAAATAAGTTTTAAATTATTTACTTAAAGAAGATTAAGTATAAATTATTTATAATAATTAAAGATATATAAAAGAAAAAAAATAGACTTTTTCTATAAATAAATCTAAAAATATAAATAAATTATTTAGTAGATTATAATTTATAAAATATTTTCTATATTTAGAATTTAATTACTAATTAAATATATATAACTTAAGATATTATATTTAATAAAAAGGTTTTATTTTCTATAAATAAAATTAAAATAAAAGAAATAATTAATAAATAAATCCTTAAAGAGATTTAAGTAAAAATAAAGGCTTTATTAATCTTAAAGTAAGTAAATTAAGTTAAAAACCTAGTTTAAACTAAAGATAAACTTAAAATAATTAAAATAAGCCTTAAATATATTATCTAAAACTTAAAAATTAATAATATAGCTAAAAAAGAAAAAGGGTAAGATAAAATTATAAAGTATATATAATTTAGATTTATATTTTTTTTAATATTTTTAAAAAATCTAGCTATAAGCTTCCTAGCCTTAATAATAAAAAGAAATTAGCTAAAAATATAAAAAATAAACTTATAAATAGAACTATTTAAGATTTATTAAGCCTTTTATATAGGAACTAAAGTTATACTATTAGTAAAATATAGAAAAATTATAATAACTAAGGTAATACATTTTAAAGCTAAATATAGAAGGTTAAAGCCTAAGTATAAGCTATAAAAAGAGAAAATAAACCTTTACCCTAATAAAGAATAATTCTATTATAAGAATATATTTTTAGTATTAAGTTTATATAAAAATATTATTAGCTATAAATTTAAGAAAGAATTTCTATAAATTAAAAGAATATATTTAAAAAATTATAAGTAAATAGATTCTTAAATAAGGATTTTAAGGGATAAAATAAGTATTTATAATTTATAAGTAATTAATTATATATAAATATATATATATAAGTTTAATAAATACAATTATCTATAAAAATATAAAGCTAGACTTATAATTTAAGAAGACTAATAGTAAAAGTCAATAGTAAAAGAAACCTATATTATAATTTTAATAAAAAAATTATTTTATATATTACTTATAATAATAATAAGATTTAATCTTAAGTTATTCTAGTATAATATAATAAATATATTTATAAATATAAAATTATTAATAAAAGTATATATAAAATTTCCTTTAGGATATTATAAAGATAAAAATAAAAAATAAATCTTATTACTTAAAAAAGTATTATATAAACTAAGAATTATATTTCTTTTATAATAAATAAAGCTTAGAAATATATTATAATCTTTAGAATTTTAATAAATTACTTATAAGCTATACCATTATATTAAAAAGGAGCTATTTATCTTTTTTTATATTAATAATATTATAATAGCCTATATAAAAGAGTTTAAGCCTTTAATAAAAAAAATAATTATTAGTCTAAAGGAAAAGTATAAGATTATTAAAGAATATAAATTATAATAGTTTTTTAGAATAAAGATAATTTATAATTAAAGCTAAAAACTAATTTAGGTAATATAGAATATATATTTAAAGAAAATATATAAATTATATACTATAAATAAATAAAGTATAATACTAATAGATAAAATAAAGCTTATTTTAAATAATATAATTATTATTATAAAATAAACTAATTAATATAAGAAAGTTATTAGGTTAATATTTTATATAATAATAATAAGTAAACTAAATATAGCTTTTATAGTATTATATTTAGTAAGATTTATAATTAACCTAAGTATTATATATATATAAATAGTAAATTAAGTATTATATTACTTATATATAATTTATTTTTTTATTCTATAATTTAAAGAGAAAAATAACTTTCTAGTATATAGTAATACTTTATTTATAAACAATACCCTTAACTATAAAAACTCTTAAGCTTATATAATAAAATTATTTAGTAAATTAATTAAATAGTATACTAATAAATAAAATATAATTATAATATTAATAATAAAAGCTAAATTACTTATTCTATTTTAAATAATAAAAAAAAAACTCTTTTAATAAAAATTATTATTTAAACTTAAAATTAAGCTATAAAATAATATTTTAAGGCTTATTTATAATAATTAATAAATAATTAAATTAATTAAAATTTTACTAAAAAAGCTAAAAATTAAGTTTAAATATATAAATATTTATAATTATTAATTATATAACTTTATTAATTTTAAAATAATCTTTATTTTATATAAATAAAATATAAAATTAATAGTAAATAATCTAATAAAGATATTATAAGATTATATATTTATAGAAAGTAGAAACTAGCTTAGGCTTATAAATTTAATATAATAAATATAGACTAAATAAAATAAAGACCTTATTAAATACTTAATTAAAGAAATTCTAAAAAAACTAAAAGTATAATTAAATAATTTATATATATATAAAATAAAAAAAAAGTTATTATATTATAAAGCTTTTTATTTTATTAATTTAAAAATAAAATTATTTACCTAAAGAATAAAATATTAAAATATATTATAAAAAGGTAAAAGGGATAATATAAAAGTATATTAAAAGTTTTTTTAATTAAGGTAAGAATTATCTATAAAAGGGAAAGTACCCTTAATATAACTATATAAAATAATCTTAGCTATAATATAATATTTATTCTTTTTTTATAGAAAATTAATAATAAGATTTAAATTATTAAAATTAAGTATAAAAAGAATATATATATTATTAATAATATTATTATCTTAAATATAATCTAAGAAAAATAATACTATAGGTAAAATAATAATAAGACTAAATATATAACTAAAAATTAGTAAATATACTATAAAATAATAAAATAAACTATAAAAATATAAAAGGAAAAAAGGATTTATATTAGATAATAAAAGCTATTAAGATTATACTACTTATAATAATACCTATTCTCTAAATAGTCCTAATACTTATTATTACTTTAGCTTATAAGGACTAAAATAAGATAAAGTAGGTAGAGAATTTATTATTAATAGCTAATATTAATAAGGTAAATTAATAAAATAAAACTTAAAATATAAAAATTAAATACTTATAGTTTATTAGTATAATATTAGGTAATAATAATCTTAGTAGTATAGATAATATAAATAATATAAGCTATAGTATAGGCTTTATAATAGGACTTAGAGGTAAAGGTCTTAGAATTATTATTAATATTAATATAAAATAAAGTATAAAATTAAGAAATAAACTTTAAAATAAAATATAAAAGAATAAAAATAATTTATATTATAATAAAAAAAAAAATTTAAAAATAAAATTATAAAATTATATAATTAATATAATTTAATTATAATTAATAGTAAAAAGAAAGTATATAAATTTCTTAGGTAATAGTAATAAAGAAAAAGAAAAAAAGATTAAAAGAAAGGAAAAGAATTACCTTTTATAAATAAAAAAGCTTATTATCTAAACTAAAGGTAAGGTAAGAGTAAAGTAATTTATAGTTTTTATTATAAGGTAATTTATAATTTATACTTATTATTTACTATTAAATTATATTTATTACCCTATATAAATAAGTAAATTTTAATTTTAAGCTTATAATTATAAATAAGCTTATAAGTATTAAATTAAAAAGGAAAACTAGGTTTTAAAGGTTTAAATAAAATAAATCTTTCTATAATTAATTTAGGGGAGTATATTAAATCTAATATATTATATATATAGTCTAAGTAGTTTAAAATAGGATAATAAAGCTTATTTTAATTAAATAAAAGTTAGGTAATTTATTTAGAGCTTAATTAGGATTAATATAGTTTTAGTTCTTTGAGAAAATAGGAAAAGGACTGGAAAAAGCAAGGTAATAAAAAATAAAAAAAAAAGAATAATAAGAAATCATAGTTCTAATAAGACCTATACTAATATTACTAGTAAGCTTAGTAAGAAGGAAATTAAAATCTTTATTATTATAATTTAATAGATTCTAAGGAAAATAGGGTTTTAGAAGATAAAGTTAATAAGAAAGCTTAGATTGATAAAGAGGATAAGATAAGAATAACTTACTTAGTATATTATTTATAAGGATTAGACTTTAAATAATTAGTATTACAATCTAAACCATAGTCAGCTGGCTACCCTATAGACCCCTTAGTAAAAGTCCAGCATTAGACCCACTTAAGGTATTATAATATATTATTATAAACTAATAAAAAGAAGGCTAAGTTAGTAATATTAACTCTAATAAAGAGGCCCTTAGTCTAACTATTAGGAATACCCTTATACTAATAAAACTAATATAAGAAATTAAATATATAAATTCCTAATAGCCTAAAATATATATATTTTCTCTTTAGCTCTTAATATAATTAAATTATCCTTAATTAATATACTTAATTAATTAACTTATTATTTAATATAATAAATCCCTTTATTACTTAAACTTAATATACTTAATTTAGCCTATAATATAAATCCTTTAGTTTACTTTATAGATTAAGTCTAATTATTATATATTAAAAGCTTTTATTTAAAGGATTATTTATATTAATCTTAAGTAATATTATTATAATAGTATCTTAATTAACTTTTTTAGGATTTTTTTGTCTTAAAGGGAAAAAAGTTTTTACTTTTAAAGTCTTTATAAATAATAAAAGTATAAAGAAAATAAAAGACTTTAATAATAAAAATAATAAATAGCTTAAGGTAATTTAAAAGGAAAATATTTAACTTTAAAAAGCTATTTAATAGTTTACTAATAGTTTATAGTACTATAATAAAGATAATTAATATTATAATAAAGATAATTAATATTATATTAAGGAAAATAATTAATATATAATATAAATAGAAAGTATACTTTAATAATTTCTTAATATACTAAATATTTAATAAAATAATTTATTATCCTTAAGTATAGTAAGATTAATATTATTATTAAATAAATTTATTATATAATTATTATTTATAATTATCTTTATAATAATATAGGTATTTAAAACTTTACTTAAGTTTATAATTATATATTATAAAAAGGATTTAGGTAAGGTACTAAGGCCTTTAGAATTTTTTAAGTAAAATAGTTTATTTATAATACTATAATAATAAATTATATTACTAAGATTCTATTTTTACTATTTTTTATAATATCTTAAATCTAATAATAAAAAGGTTTAATTTATAATTAGGTATTTAAAAGAAAAAGTATTATATAATATAGAATTATATTTAAATAATTTTATTTATAATTTCTTAGAGTCTTAAGATAAAGAAATCTAAAAGTTATTTATAAGTTTTAATTATTTTAAGAAAAAGATTATTAGCTTATATAAAAAATATAATAAGAAATATTATATAATTTAAAAAATTAGAGAATTAAAATAAATAGGCTTTTATAATATTTATTTTTTTAATTTTTAATATCTTATTATAAAGCTTATTTAGGATAATAAAGTCTTAATTAATAAGTTTTATTAAGGCCTAAAGAAAAAAGTATAAAATAAAATATATAAAAAACTTAATTTTTTAATTTATTTTAATAATTATATTATATTAATTATATAATATAATAATTATTAGTATAAAAGGTATTTATAAAAGAAGTTAAGAAAATGGTTTAATAATTATACTAATACTAGATAATAGTATAATTTTCCTATATCTTATAGGACTATATTAAGACCTATAGAATTAGGAAATATTTAAAGGTAAAACTTTTCTTAGGTTATATATTAGAATTATAATAAAAAAGGGTATATCTTTTAATAATATTAATAATTAAATATTAATTAAAAGTTTAAGCCTATATTTAAAGGTAATTAATAATTAAATATTATTTAATTATAGGATAAGGAATCTTAAATTATTATTTAAACTATTAGTAAAGTAATAATCTAAGTACTTATACCTAAAAAATAAAATAAACTAATTAAAGGTAAGATCTTTATAATAATAATTTAATCTTATAATTAAATTAGGGAATTACTAGAAAAAAGGAAATAATTTACTAAAAAAAGAATCCCTATAATAATTAATTAATTCTATAATAAAATTAAGAAGTTTTTTAGCTAAAGGAAATAATATTTTTATAGCCTTTAAAAAAAAAAACAATTTAAATCTTAATTTATTTTTATAAAGTAATTATAAATAATTATAATAATAAATTTACCTAAGCCTTTTAAAGACTTATTAATTATTATATATAAATTAAATTACTTATAATAACCAAAAAGAAAAACTTATATTCCTAGGAAAATAAAGATATTAATATTAAGAAATAAGAAAATAAAATATAATAAAGATCTTATAAGGGATCCTATAATACCTAATAATTATATATATTTTTACTAAAGTTATTAATATTATTAAAATATTCTATAGATTTATTATTTTTTTTATTATTATCCTTATTATAAATTAAATAAGATAATTAATAATTACTTTTTAATATAAAATAATATATTAATTTATAATATTTTATATTATAATTACTATTAATATTATTAAGTAATTAAATAAGAAAAAAGTATTATAATTATTAAAAATTAATTAAATAGATTATCTAGAAAATACTATAAATAATATAATAAACTTTATTACTATAAATACTAAGACTACTTAATCTATTAATATAATAAAATTAAGAAATAATATAGTATTTACTAAGAAAAAGATTTAAAAAACTAATAATATTCCCTATATTAAAATAATAGGTATAGCTATTCTTAGAATTACTAAAAGAACTTTCTATAAAAACTCTTTATATTATAAATAGCAAAAAATTATAATAATTTAAATTAAAAGTTTATATTAAAGAATAATAATATATTATATTAATTAATAATAATATTAAAATAAACTATATTTATTTAAGAATTATAAATTAATTTTAATTATTATAAAAAGATAAAATAAATCCTTATATTATTTTTAATTTAAAAGGAATTATATTTAATTATAATAATAAAGTAATTAACTAAGAAATTAATTATCTTAAGGCCTTTATAAATAAAAAAAACTAAAATATTTCTTTTAATATTATTAATACTAAAATATATAATTTAATCTTAGAATATTTATAGTTATATTATTATAATTTATATATTAATTAATATATTAGCTAAGTATAAATTCCTTTTTAAGATAATATAGCTAATAATATAGATAATTTAAGATTTTTAATTTTTATTCTTAATTAAGAAAAGGCACTATATAATAATATAATAAATACTTTATTATCTAAAGAAATATAGTATAAGTATTAGGCTAATTAAAGGAAATAATAATAAAAAACTATTACCTATTTCTATATATAATTCTAATAACTTAATTAAGACCTTAAGAAGATAAAAGAAAATTTTAATAATAATTAACTAAAGAATATATTATATTAATATTATATTTATAAGTAATTATTTATAAAAAAATTAATAATAGAATTATTTAAGCCTAATAAATAAGATTATAAAATTATATTAAAAAATAAAGTAAATACCTATTTTTTCTTAATTTATAATCTTAATTAAATAAAACTTAATATTTTAAAGGAGTATATTAAAGATATATTATAAAAAAAATATATATAAATTTTAAATTTTAAAATTAATTATTTAATAATATTTATTTTAAAAAAAAATAAAAAATTTTATCTTTATATAAACTACTAATAGCTTAATAATATTACTATTAAAGATTATATATTTTTGCCTTTTATTAATAAAATAAAAGATAAATTATATAAAATAAAGATATTTATTATACTTAATCTAAAGAAAGTTTATAATTTAATTAAAATTAAGAAAAAAAATAAATAGAAAATTATCTTTAAAATAAAATTTAAATTATTTAAATATTTAATTATACCCTTTAAACTTATTAATATACTAATATTCTTTTAAAGGATAATTAATAATATATTATATAAATACTTAAATATCTTTATTATCTATTATCTTAATAATATTCTTATTTTTTTAAAGAATAAAGAAAAATATATAAAATATATTTATTAAATCTTAAAAATACTTTAAAATATTAATTTATTAATTAAATCCAAAAAAAGTATATTTTATATAAAAAAAGTAAAATTCCTAGGATATATTATTTTTTATAATAAAATTAAAATAAATCCTAAAAAGATTATTATTATTAAGAACTAAGGTAAACCTAAGAATCTTTTAAAAATATAATCTTTCTTTAAATTTACTAATTATTATTATAAATTTATTAAAAACTTTAGTAAAATTATAAGGCCTTTTATTATTTTTATAAAAAAAAGATTTCCTGTTTTATAAATAAAAAGGCAAAAAAAGCCTTTAAGTAATTAAAAAAAGTAATTATTATTATATTTATATTTATAATATTTAATCTTAATTAATCTATTAAATTAAAAATAAATTTCTTTAATTTTACTATTAAAGCCTAGATTAAATAAAAGGATAATAAAGGGAAACTTTATTTAATTATATTTTACTTATATAAGTTATATAAAATAGAACTTAATTACTTAATTTATAATAAAGAATTCTTTATTATTATTAATATATTTAAAGAATTTTAATAATATTTCCTTAAAAGCTAATATAAGATTATAGTATTTATTAATTATAAGAATATTTTTTATTTTATTATTATATAAAAGCTTAATAGATATTAATTTTATTATATTAAATATCTTTTTAAATTTAATTATTATATTATATATATTAAAAGAACTAAGAATACTTAAGCTAATATAATTAGCTAGTATATTAATTATAATACTAAAAAGAAGATAATTATAAAAAAACTATTTTAATATATTTTTAATAATAATTTTAAATAAGTATTAATTAATAAGATAATAATTAAAATAAAGAAGATTATTATTATTATTTAATAAGAAAAATATAAAAAGTATTATATTACTTTTAGATTTATATACTTAATAAAATAAGATAATTTATTATTAAAAAAAATTAAAAAGTATAATAAAGTATTATTAAAAAATAAATATAATATTAAGCTTTAAATTTTTAATAGACTATAGAATAAGCTATTTTAAAAAATATATAAATATACTTTATATAGGTATAAAAATATTAATAAAATCTTTAAATAAATTAAATAAATATTTTTCTTTAATTATATAAAAAAAAAATAAAAGCTATTATTAAGTAATACTTATTTTATAAATAAATAAAGATATTATAGTATAAATTATATAGAAAACTATAGTTTTTCCCTATTATATTTTATCCATAGGAATTAATTATAATAGACTTTATTATTAATTTATTATTCTTAATAAACCTTATTATTAATAAGTATTATAATTATATTTTTATTATTATTAATTAACTTATAAAGTTTATTTATTATATTTTTTATAAAAAAGTAATAAATAAAGAATAGTTTATATATTTATTTTTTAAAAATATTATTATAATATATAGATTATTAATTAAGATTATCTTAGATTATAGGTAATTATTTATATTTAAGTTTTAATAAAAATTAATAATTATAATAAGCTTATATTATAAATTTATTATTATCTTTAAATCCTAAATAAATAAATAAATTAAAAGGTAAAACTAAAAAATTAAATATTATCTTTAATATTATATTAATTATAAATAAATTAATTAAATTAAAAAATTTCCTATTACTTAGCTTATTTTTAATATATTTTATTAGGAAAATATTAAAATTACTTTTATATTTACTAACTTTAAATTTACTTTTAATATATTTTATATTAATATAAAAAAATTACTTAGTATAAAAGTACTATTTAAATTTAATTAAATAAAGTAATTATATAAAAAAATAAAAATAAAATTTAAGTTTATTTATATATAAATAAAAAAGTATTATAATTATAAAAGAATAAAGGGATTATTTTTTAAAAAGGAGAATATAGTTTTATTAGTAATAAAAATATTATTATAAAATAATAAAGTAAAAAACTTAATTTTAAATATATTAATTTTTTTTTATTAAAAAAAAAATCTTAAAAAATAATTATACATTTAATTTACCTAAGAATATTAAGATTTATTTAATTTTTTATATTTTTTTATTTAAAATAATTATTAATATTATTATAATAAGTATTAGATTATATATTTAATTAGTAATTAAATTAAAAAATAAATATATTATTAAAAAAATCCTAAAAAAAAAATAAAAAAAAAAGGGATTTATTATTATATAAAGTAAAAAAAATAAAAAAAGGAAATTTAAGAATTATCTAAAAATCTTATTTACTATTTAAAAAAGTTAAAAAAATTCCTTTAAAAGAAATATTAAAAGAAAAGATATTAAAATTAATAATTACTTAATTTACTTTAATTCCTATAAGTATTACCCGTTGGTTAGGTGGGTCGCTCGACTAACCTTTTGCAAGCTTAAGATTGGTCACAAAAATGTGGGATAGCTATAAAAATTGGGATATTAAATTTGACTAAGCTTAAGCTATAAAATTGACTATTTCTTGATTATAAGATTTTAGATTCTTATCTAAAGTTACTTTTTAATTATAGAATCTAAAAATAGTAAAATTAGAAAGCTATGGAAAAGCTAAAAATAAATATATTAATAAAAATAGCAAAAATTGTATTTTTAGGCTTAATTAAGCCGCCTAATTTAAGGGCCTAGCTTTTGGCTATTATATTTAACCCTATTAGTTATAATCTTATTCTAATACCCTTCTTTGCTTATTAATTATGTAATTACTTTAGGGTCCTTATAACTTTTCTATAACTATTTTTTCTTGGTTTTGTAATATTTAGTTATAATATTGTAAAGTTTTTGTTAATTATTTTATTTTTAGGCTTAAGGGGGGCTAGGGGTAGTAATGATATTATCCTTAGTGGTATTTTTAGGTTAAAAATAATCTTATTACTTTTGTTATTAAGTTCTTAAAGTTTAATATTATTATTATTGTTATTTTAGAAGGTATTAATACTTATGAATTATACTTTATTATTATTATTAGATTAGGTGTTTTGGTCTATTGTAAGAATTGGTTTTAGAGCTTAGGTAGTTTTTTCTTGAGTCTTAGTAAAGAGGTGAGTAGGCTTTTGGCTTAGGAGGTTATTATACTCTTTTTGGTTTATCTAAAGGGATAAATATTGGTTTTGGTTGTTATTTTTAGTGAGCTATTGGTTAAATGTTAGTCTAGTTAAATGTATGGTTCTTGGTTCCTATTTTGCCTGCCTTTAGGTGCTTTTAAGGATATTTATTTTTTATAAAATAAGTGTATGGCTTAATTGTAATTATAATTATTGTTTTTTTTTCTTTATAGCCTTTATTAAAGCCTTATATTAAGCCTGAATTTTGGGAAGGTTGATATTTGTAATGAAATTGCCTTGGGGTTTAATGTGATGATTAGCTCTTTTTTTCTTATTATATTGCTTAATTTAATTAATCTGGTTTATTATAAATGCTTTATATTATTAATGTATTATTAAGGCTTTAGTGATAATCTTGCTAATATTTTTAATTGCCTTTAAGGTGGGTAAGCTTATTATATATTGATATTTCTTAAAGATATAATTAAGTTGATTTTAGGTATTCTTAAAGTGAGTTTTTAGGGGTAGTTTTTTTAAAATTAATGGATGGATGGATTTTTGCTATTGATAATGCTTGGTGATGATATTGTTAATTATAGGTAGTGGGTTGGTTGGCTAAATATTGGATTTTTTGAATTCTAATATAATATTATAATATATAAAGCCCTTTTTATATATTTTTGTAAAGGCAAAGGCAAATTATTGGCAATTAAATACTAGGTTGTTTTCTTGAATTGATTTATAAAGTGTTTTTTGATGTGTGTTTTTAAGAGGCTAAAATATACTAATGTTAAGAGGTTGGGTGAGGTGTATTAAATATAAAGGTAAAATATAAATAATAATATTGAATTTAATATAATAGTGAATAAAATTATATGATATATGTCCTAAGAAGTTGTTAATAATAAGAAGGTAATAGATTTTATTTTTATTATTATAAACAATTAGTGGCTTTTTGAGTTTGATTGAGGGTAATTGGGGATTGTAAAGCTATTTATTATAGCTAAATTAATTAATAAATAATATTCTTTTTTCTTGAACTATTGATGAAGTTCTCTATAAATATATATTAAAATTATAAATCTAGTTAAAGGTAGTGTATTGATTATTAAAATTAGTATTTAATTATGTAAATTATATCCTAGATAGGTTATTGGTATTTATTTTAATTTAAGACTTAGATAGGTATATTTTAAATATTAGCTAAAGAGAAATACTATTACTAATTGTATTTTTAGCTTTAATATGTATATATGATTTATGATTTGCTGGATTAATAATCTTTGGGTATTTTGTATGTATGGTGTAGATTATAAGGACTTTAATTTACTTTCAAAGGTATTTAATTTGAATATTGTATTTATTTTTATTTTAATATTCTAAGGGACTAATTTAATAGTTAGAGATAATATTTTAAAGATTAGAAAAGAATTTTTAGATATTTTCTATATTAGAAACTTTAAATGATTTATAAGTCTTATTAATAGCCTTAATATATGATTTTTGAAGTTTTGGATAATATTTATAAAAGTGGGGATACTATATTTTAGATAATTTAGGTTCTTTAATATCTTATTAATAGAGGAAATTCTTTATAGCTTTTTTAATTTGCTATTTTTTAGTTGGAAAGCTAGATTTTTTAAGCTATATAATGAATGTAATAAGGGCAGTATCTTTATTTATTAATAGTAATATTAGATGGCTATAGGGGCCTATAGGAGTTAATAATAATATAAAAGACTTAATAATCTAATAAATTTTTGACTTTAAAGTATTATATTTAATTATAAGTTTATAATATAATAAGGGTATTATAATAGCCTTTATTTTGCTTTATGTATTATAAGGTATATTTGGATATTAGGCTATAAGTATATTTTGTGCTAATTTGTTCTAGAATTTTTCTAGTGTCTTTTTGGGAGGCAGGGATTTCTTGGAATTATGATAGATATAGGGTATTTTGTTGTTGTGTGGTTATTACTTGAAAATGTGTAAATTAGGTGTGTTTTTGTTTATTTTTTGGTAAAGCTGAGGCGCAAATTGCTGTTCTGATTTTTGTGGCTGTCCTATATTTTTGTGACTAACCTTGAGCTTGTGAAAGGTTGGTTGAGCGACCCACCCGACCAATAGGTATATTTAATCCCTTAGCTATCTTAGTAATATTAATTATTTTTATTACCTTTAATATCTTAATTTTCTTATTCTTAGCTTTATATAATTTATTTATAATTTTAAAGCCCTAATATAATATTTTTTAATTATAATTTTATAATTAAATCTTTTAAAAATATAAATATATTAAATAAATATAATACTTTTTTAGTTTATATTATTATTTTTATATTTTTTTTTATTATTTTTTTAATTTTTAAAATAAACCTAAAATCTTTATTTTTATTTATTATTTTATTATATTAATATAATTTTATTTAAATAAATAATTATTTATTAAAAATAAAAAAAATTCTTATTAATAATAAAATTATTATATTATTACTTATTTTATTTTTATATATATATTTATAAATAATAAGCTTATACTTATTATTTATTTTTTTATATTTTTTTTTATTTACTATATAATTTATATAAAAATATACTTATATTAATATTATATAAAATTATTAATAATTATTATAATAAATATAAAAAAAATAATAATAAAATCTTTATATTAAATTATATTTATATTAATAATAAAAAGCCCTTTAGCCTTTTTTTTATTATTAATTATAAATAATATTTAATTTTTAAAAAAAATAAAAATAAAAAAAAATAATAATTTACCTTAATAATTAAAAAATCTTTTTATATAATTCTAAGAATATAATTTTTAAAAAAAAAATATTATATTATAATTTAAATTATAATTAACTAATTATTTTATAAACCCCTTAATAAAAATTTAATATTAAATCTATTTAAAGTACTATAATATATTATTATAAATTAATAAAAAAAAGGCTAAATTAATAATACTAATTCTAATAAAAAGACCTTTAATTTAATTATTAGAAATACCCTTATACTAATAAAACTAATATAAAGAATTAAATATATAGATTTCTAATAGCTTAGAATATATATACTCTTTCTTTAGCTCTTAATATAATTAGATTATCCTTAATTAATATACTTAATCAATTAACCTATTATCCGATATAATAAACCCCCTTATTACTTAGACTTAATATGCCTAATCTGGCCCGCAATATAAACCCTTTAGTTTACCTTGTAGGTTAGGTTTAACCATTATAATTAGAAGAATATTATTTGGTTTAATAAGATTTTTATTATTTTTTTCTATTACTATAAAGGCTATTATATATAAAGAAAAAAAGATAAGAGATTCCTTTAAAGCTATATTTAGGAAAAATAGAAGGGAGTATTTAAGTTTATATTTTAGAACTATTTTTCCTATAATAAGAAGAGCCCTTATTATTATTAATTTCTTAAGATTATTAATTAAAAAAAAGCTATTAATAAAGAAATAGTAAAGATAAATAAAGAACTTAAGCCTTTTATAAAAAAAGAATAAAAGATTTTAAATAATATAAGATATCTTAATATTTATTATTAAATTCTTAACCTTAAATTAATTTAATAATAAAATTAAAAGACTAGTAAGTTATTATAAGATAAAAAAGGTAATATTAATTAATATTATTATTAGACTAAGATCTTAATCCCTAAATTATTTCCTTTTACTTAAGAATATCTTAAAGATTAATCTAATACTATTATTTAAGAAAATAAAGTATTTATATATAATTATTATATTTAATAGTAATATTATAATTTAAATAAGATCTAATAGCTTCTTTAGTATCCTAATTTTCTAGACCTTAATACTATTAAACTAGCTTAGTTATAAATAAAGAAATAGACTATAAGAAAGGGAGCCCTAAAGGCAAAATATAAAGCTATTTATACTTAGAATTAGGCTTAGAATAAGTTATTATAAGAGCAAATTTAGTATTGGATTAAGTATATTTCTATTTATATTAAGAAAATCATTAAGCTAAAAGATAGAAATAAGTATCAAAAGGGGTAGAACCCTGGGTGACTGGGGGTAGACTCAAGAGAAGGTACATAGAGAATTCCCTTATATAAAAATAGTACCAAATTGCTTTTTCCCTCCTAGGGTGCGTCTCTAGCGCGGGACAAGACTTTTGAAAGGGAGGTCTGTACAGTCGCTTAAGATGTAGTCTGAGGTCAAGCTTATGAGAAAAGGATTGCGAGTCATGTGAGGTACGATAAGACTAAATATATGCATGTACTGACATTCTAATTTACATTAACTCACTGCGGGTACGAGGCTGCATAGGCGAAAAACTAGCAGTCAAAGCCTTCTTGTGTTCCGCATCGGAACTGTGAAACATCCATGTCTCGTCAGATGGGGGTTGACAGAAGGAATTCGAGAAATGTGAGATATTCCCATCTGGAGGACCCATTCGTTCTCAAGAGCCGCCGTGTGTTCATACTTGGCCTCGACCCACTCGCTATAAAAGAATGGGCTTTTCCCTGTCGGCTAAACGAGCAAGAACTTTCTGTCTTTTTTATTCCTGTTGCGCAGAGCTACATCGCCCCCAACTTGAGCTTTTTGATGTCGTGGACGCTTGGTCGGTCAACTCCGCCTCATGGTCGCATCATGACACCCTGTGCGGCCTTGGGGGGCTCTGCGACCGCCTGCCATGGCGGTCGCTGCTGCTGCTGGGCGGCCATCGGATGGATTATCATTTCCGTGCACCCCAGCGGGGTGCTGCACACAATGCTGGCGCAGACGCTCACGCCTTTTCACAACCTTGGTTAACTTGCGTCGTCTGCGCGGTAATAAAAGCGGACAGCATGCACCCAATTCAAGTGGACATTTTGATTTCTTGAAGCAGCCACATAAAGCGAACCATAAACTTTCGCTTTCCAATGGGCACGGAACCGAGTTGAGAACATAGATGGGTATAGTCAATCAAGGTTGAAAATAGCCCCGGCCCGTCCCGCACCCTTTGCAGCCATCTTCGACAGGATCAAGAAAACCTTGATTCCAACGTATATAAATCCAAGGGACACATCATTGCCACACACCGCTTCACTCTCTTCCTTTCCATGCTGCCGATGCACAGACATTAGCAAGCCCCGCTACCAGCAAGCAAGCACATTATTCTTTCCAGCCCTCAGCATGGCGGAAACGTTTCATCAGTTCCTCCAGCTCCCGTGGGAGCTACGGGAGGAGATTTGGCATCTGGCCACCCGACGCAAGCGTCCTAGGGTCCATGTCTTTAGCACATACCACGTCGAAAAGGACCAGGGCGCAGACAGGTCCATGGACATGAGTTTTGATGGGAAACACTGCTGGTGGGACGTTGCGCAGCGGATGTCAGCTCCGAGGATGGTCACAGACTCTGGCTCAGCTAGCGCCAGCCGCAACGCGAGACAACAGGCCCCAGCCTCGTGGACTTGCAACAATGAATCAACCTACGCCATTGACGGGGGGCTTTGGACAGCCTGCAGAGAATCCAGGTTCATCATGCAGAGGATATTTCCCGACAAAGACTGCAAGCCAGAGGAAGCAGCAGCCAAATCTCACTTCGTGGGTCAAGACTCGGTCCGCCATTACTTTACCGCTTTCCCTCACCAAGATCTCTTTATCCTACAGCCCTTCTGCTTCGGCACGTTTGAGTTGGAGGAGTTCAATTACACCTTTGCCTCGGAGGGAAGCCTTGCACGCTTCAATGGCCTTGAAAACATTGCGCTTGAGTACGATCCGTCGTGGGGACGCGCAGAACGAGAAGGCGGGTGTGAATCCTATTGCCCGTCCCCTGTTATTGAGTCCATCATTCGAGCCGTGAAGGAGCGTATGTGCGTCCAAAAAATTTGGATTATTGATTACGGCATTAAAAGGACCCAGAATGTCCGCAATAAAGATGAGATACGATGGCCTCGTAGTGTCTTTTACCAGGAAAGTCGACGATTTGTTCAATGCAATTACTGGGATCTAGGCCGCAAATGGGACGACTCGGATGCATATGGCGACTCGGGGACAAGCGGAAGAGATTTTGTCAGTGAGTTGGATGGGGCTATTGACTCCTTGGTTGTGGACGCGTACGAGGAGGACTTGGGCAACGACTACAATCGTCCTTTTCTTTCTCTGATGGCTTGCGAATACTTTTAGATTCTGCACCAAATTCTCCCAGATGGCTGTTTTTGTTTTGTGCATCCCGACGTCTGCTCTGCGACAGAGTCCTCCCATCCCAGAAGCTCTTTCCCTCCTTCCACCTTTGCTTGAATGACAGCCCAACGTCACACGTCATACCTTCCCTCCCCCTTCCCAGGACCGCAAACCCGAGTACCTCAGGCATCTTCCACCAGGCAGTCGCGCGACTGAGGCCCCAACGCTGGCCGACTTGGGGCCTACCGCGCTTCATCAACCAAGGTGCACAGTGCTTGCGTATTGGGCTTGCAGGCAAGTGACAATGGCCACACAAGTCGTCTTGCCCACTGTCAACCCTGGAGAGAGTGCGCGGCGGCCCGTGAGCGAATCCGTGACTCGATTGAGTGTCTTTGGATACTCAAACCCACCGTAGTAATCACCAAGAGGCTCATCATCTATTGCGTTTGCGCCCAGAACCAACAACCAGTGTATCTGTATCTTATTAATCCCTCTCCTTTCGCATTGTCGTGCGCGCTGCCCAGTGAAATTGCAGTTGGTTTCACTAATCTCACAATGACGGGACACCGCACCGCTATCGCAAAGCCAGCTCGCTCTTCCATTGGTCCACGATCTAGCATCTCGAGCATGGTATGTCCCTTCTATCTGTAATTTCCTGAGAATCCTCCTAACTCGGGATACAGAATTACTCTACTAGTATCTTCATGCGCGTTGTTATTTGCTGCGAAGTCTGCAAGGGTGGTGGGTAATTGGCCACTGGCAACATTTGTCATGTGCGAAAGCGAATCCAATTTGAAATCAACGGAAATAAATCCAGCAAATCCCTACTCTTGGTTGCAAAATTCTCATAGACTATTATGCAGATTATTATTTTCGATTGGTTTTCGCCAATGCGAAGCAATGATATGTCGGCCGACGGCGCTTACCCGTATCGTGGGAGGGAGGAGGGAGGCTGCTTGATGGGGATGGGAATGTGGATGTGTCAAGGCTTTATTCATGTCTAGTTAAGAGAAAGCAGGCAGTAGGCTCAGCTGAGATAGGAACCAGGCGATACAGGCAACATCCAAAATAGTGTTCAAGAATAGGGTTAACCATGGAAATTAGTCCCAGTATAGGGGGGGGGGGGGGGGGGTTGTTATCCAAGTGGCATGCACAATTTCCCGCAGATCTCCAGAGTTTGAAGAGGTCGCGAACGATCAAAGCAATGTTCTTTCTGTCAACCCCTCACCACGGGTCCGATCACGCCGAAATGATCTCTGTCCTTTTGCGCCTTGCGCTAGGGCTACTGTTATACTTGCATGAAAAAGTGGCCCATATGTCATCAAATCCATTTTTTTGCCCCTGATAGAATTCTCCGTGCTTTGTCCTACGACTTTGTAAGACTCCCAAAAAGGCTGCCAGAGTCCCTAGCAAATAGGTTGGTGCATGTTAGGCTTGGGAGGAAATATTTGGTCACCGGCTGGGGTACCGTATACAGTATCACAGCAAGCACCAGATCACATCCAGGGCTTTTTGGCGTAATATCACGGAGACGCTACTACGCATCTGTCTATGTAATGGAATTGTGGTACGCTGTGCGGCACCAAGGGGGCTCTGCAACTGCCTGTCGTGGCGGTGAAGGCTGCTGATGAGCTGAGCCTCAGACAGGCGCGGCTAGTCGCTCGAAATCGCCAGAGTCCGAACCAGTAACAGTTGACCTCGGGCATCATTTCCTCACCCAAGACAAGGGATCCTTATAGTAAAGGGCTGAACAGAAAAAAGCGGTCAATGTGGCTTTTCGAGCCGAAGCGCCACCCTTCCGTCGTCTAGGATTTGAAATCGGACCGAAAAGTCGGACACGGCTCGGGTCATCGGTAGATGATGATGTAATTCATCGGAGCAGTCTGTAAAAGCTCACACATTAATTATATATATATTGGATGAACTTGCCCTTCGATTTGGACTCATCAATCCACTCACCTTTACTACCCGCCAATTCCAAGACACGAAGCCCTCGCCAGGTTTACATTATTCGACCAAACAAAACATCACAATGAAGTTCACTGCTTTGATCTTTGCTGCTGCATTCCTCGGACGTGAGTTTGGTCTTGAAATACACATCCCGCATCAAGTTTGTATCGTAGAAATTGACATCTGATCCTCTCTAGAATCTGTCATGGCCGAGTGCGAGTGGCATCGCTGCGCCACCTTTACCTCCGGAGCAGGAGTCAATGTGTGCAAGGATGTTTGCAACAAAGACCTCAGTGGCAGATGGGTAAACCCAGAAGCGCTCCTTGTGGGACAGAAAAGCGGATGCCGTTTGGACAAGGAGAACCCGATAGACAAGGCTGTCGCTGAAGAATTCAAGCAGTGCTGCATCAAGAACAGATTGGAGACTAGGATCCGCGATTGTTAAGTTTGAGTGGCTGCGACATGCGGCAAGGAGGTGGAGAAAGATTGCCGCTCAATCTCGCAATTCATGATGGATCAGTACAAGAAGGGTTGTTGGCTCTAGTTCATATTCTTCAAGAGTCATTACTATATATTTCAATCCTCCTCCAACCGTACAACAGCATTTGATATTTGTTTAAAAGTTCTTCTTCTTTTCACACACCCCAATATCATGAGTGACCCCTATTTAGACTCAAGGTCACATACATGAGTAGCCCTGTTTCCATCTATCATCTGTATTGCTCGTGAAAAACAATTCTCTATAGAGCTTTCTAAGTCTGTACGCTCTGAATTGATCGCCTCAATGGTGACCCTGTCTATTCACATGATTGTATTTAAATTAAATGATAAGACATTTTGCCAGCATTCCCCATACTTTAGTTCATTCAAAGGACCATCACTGCAACTCAGATGTCTGGCAAGCTCATGACTTAAATTCAGGGCATCAATGTGCGCGACACTAATGGCCGCTTGCATTAACTATAGTACATATCGGAATGTTTGGCGATCAGAATTTTCGGAGGCGTCATATTGCTTGTTCTTCTTTCGAAGCCAGGTCCGGAGAGTAAGCGACGAACACAGACAGACAAAAAGTGCAACACTTATAACGATGCAGCCTTTGCGGTATAATCTGTGTTCAACCACGTAGTTAATAATAATGTGCTGAGAATTAGGGTCTGCAGGGTAGCATACGGAGCATCGGAAGATGGATACATATAAGCGGTGCTAATGTTGGTAGCGTTGCTAATTGCTGTGCACATGGCAAGGGTAACAGCTCTTTTTACTTTCGGTCGGGGGATTGTGCTCGAGATCCAAGATAGTATGAGCTGAAATACGGAAAATGATCCTGTGGCTTGAAGGAACATTGCCTTGTAGCACCAGTTAGTATCCACCTTCACGCTTGGTACTTATCACCTTACAAAATATCTGGCTCCAGTGTTGTGTGTCGAGGTGGAAATTATTTGACCAATGATTGAAATGACACACCCAACAACTATGTGGAAACAACGTTCTTGGGTTTTACCGCTGTGCCAAGAGTTTGTTATGGAGAAGATGCAGGCTAAAAAGTAAGGGGGCGCTGTCAAAAGCAGCGTTTCGACCTTGGCAAATCCGAGGGTTTGAACAATTGATGGGAAGAAGTCTAAGTGCGCAGATGGGTAAGTCCTTACGAATTTGACAGAGTTGGACCATGGGTACTCACAAGTGAAGCTCATGCCTACAACGGCGCCCGTGAGAATCAGGACCAGCATCCACACCTTTAGGTCAGTAACAGACTGCTTAAGACCAAGAAAGACGGATTCCTTGACTTCATCTACCTCGCCATCCATTTCTCTAGAGAGTCGGTATTGAGCCAAGGCCGCCTCAGTCTCGCTTAGCCATGGAGTATTTTCTGGGTAATTAGGCAAAAAAAGATATCCGAAGCAGGCAGCCACGACAGTGATAGAACCTTCAATGATGAAAACCCATCTCTGCACATTTGTTAGAAGGTCCAGTGGTAAGGATGCCTTTGGTGGTTGCTTACCCAGGCCGGGTAGCCTCCAGCTCCATCCATGTTTCCTATGATACCGGCGGCTATCAAACCTCCGAAGGCAGACGAGAGCGTGTAGCCGGAATAGAATATAGCAATTCTTGATGGAAGCTCCGACTTTGTATACCATGATGATAAAAAGAAAATGCATCCAGGAAAGTAAGGCGCTTCAGTAACACCCACCAAAAAACGCAAGGCAACGATGCCGGCAAAATTTTGGACGAATCCGGTAGCTCCAGATACCTATAAATAGCACCATGTCTCAGCACCTTTAGTATGGCATGGTTGGTGCCAGTAACATACAATTCCCCAGATGATAACAACAGTCGGGAGATAAATTCGAGGTTTGAAAACTGACAGCAGCATGTTGGACGGGATCATCATGGAGATGTAGCCGGCTAAGGTCCTGTTGTCAGCGCTTTTCTATCGGGTCCTCGATATAAACCCTACCCCAAAGTACCATGACGGCTGTCTGGTACTGAACGTCATCGATCTTGAGTGTGTCCTCCAGACCACCCAGTCGCGCATTTGCGATGGCATTGCGGTCGAGGACATTGAGTAGAAAGAGGATGATGAGAATCGGCAAACTTCGCAAATCAATCTTGCGGACTAGTTTCTTTTCGAGTGTAAAAAGTTCCTCTGGGCTAAGAGTCCGTAAAACCTCCGGCATCCCTTCTGGAAAGGTTGGCTTTGCATCCTCAACGTTGGTCGCAGTACCTTTGGCACTGGCAACGCCTTCACTGCTTATCATGGTTGATTTGACAGCTGAAACTTTAGTTTTTAATCGAATAGAAGAGAGGAAATTGATTGTTTAGCTCTCTCTCTTTTTTTTTTTTAAAGTCATTCGCGGTTCAAATCATGGGGTATGGATCAACGTTGTCATCCACATGACTGAGAATGCGGCGGGATTACACCCGGGGATATTTCCCCGCGCTTCCTCCCCCCACCATTCTCGGAACATTTTTTCCTTCCTTCATAATAAGCGAAAATAATGTAACGCCATATGAATCTCAATGCAACTTATTGTCGCATCTTAGCGCACAGACCCGCTGTTGCTCATTGTGTGATTGATTGCACTTGGAGACTAATTTTTGCAAAAGAGCTGCGTGCTTGGCACAAAGCCGTCGAGTTGGCATCGCCAAATTTGTACTATGAGCTAACTTGCTCAGTTTACGGCACGATAAATTATCGCTGAAAGGCAGCTATAAACGTATGGGTTCTTCTAGGAGTGAATGCTTTATTTAACATTTGGGTGCTCTGCTATCCAAACCTCTTTCAAAGGAAATTGTTCATCGAAAACTACAAACAGTGCAACCTATCTATATGGGTTCTTGTATAGTCTATAGCCACTAAAAGGATCATAAACACCCTTCCTTCTAATTTTTGTAGAGAGATTCTTCATCGTACTGTGTTCTCACTCGATGCCGCCGCGTCAATCTACCACGCGCGTTCCTATTCACGATATCCGTGCTGCTTTTTGAGAATCCACCAATGGTACCTTGGTCCGTTCGAAATGTCTCGCGGACTTGGCTGGGCTTTGAAGCTAATGTATCCAATGTATTGGGCTTGGGGCCGTCTGTGCCTTTGACATACCCCAGCAACCGATAATACAAGGCTGTAACCGAGTCTGAGTAGACAGCATACATGGCCAATGGTATGAATATGGCGAAAGAAACGCAAACTTGTGACCGAGTTAGTGCCACTAACCCCGGAGCATCAAGGGTTATGGAATGGTGCTTACATAGGACTAGAAACGCCCAGACAGGTGTCTGTTGAAAAGACGAAACATCGAGTGCGAAAAGCGATGTGAAAAATGACATGGGAAGCTGACATTATTCATATTAGCAGAGGCAAAGACTAAAATGTGCTTTCCACTCACAAATAGAATTGTTACAACGGTGAAGAGCATGAGAGTTCGTCCTTGGTTAGCTGCCTCTTGAGCTTGGGCTATAGAAATACCATTTTGCTCGAGATTCAATGTCGTGTTCACCTGTGGGGTATTAGGAAGTATGAAGGTTAGGTCACGAGCTGTCTGTACGTACCGCGTTTTCTATCCTCGATGCAGACTTGTCCATTTCCCGCAGGCCATTGGCGATGGACTCAGCCGACGAAGTATTGGAAGACGATGGTAGCTCCGGCGCATCCTGTTGAACAGACATTTGATACTCCGCAATGGTCCTCAACATCTTGAGCTCATCCCGAATGTCCTTGATCTCGCGGAAGAGATGAGCAGCTTCCAGAATCTCGGTTCTTTTCTGGTTCGAACCGAGCTTCCCGGGCTTTTCTGGCAGATTAGAACCTTCGTTGGCAGCATATTGATCGTATAGAGCTGCTTCCCTCATCGCCTACTCATTCTCAGCATGGTCCATTGAGTTAGAGTAAAATGAAAGGGCCACAAACCGCTTTAGCCAAGGCGCTAGTGAATACATCTTGAACTGAGCCATTCCAGCTCGTGACTGACTGTCCCGGCTGAGCCTCGATGCTCATCTGCACCTCCCGATCGAAGAAGTCGATGCAGGTGTCAACAATGAGGCGGCTCATCTCGAAGGTGTTTGTTGGACCTCGGTTTCCATTAGTTGTCTCGTTAGCACGACTCATCTTCTCCAGCACCGCAGTGAGTAGAGGGTCCTCAACATCGTCTCTTCGGTGGGTTGAAGATGTTACAATCGTTTCTAGACGCCCCGTCAATGATTGAACATATTAAAAACAGATATTATACTCACTGTTGTCAATGACCCAGATCCAGACTTGATCTACGTTGAGCAGTGCCCAAGATTCTAGGTGCGAAACAGACCCGTGAATGTTCTTGCTAAGTACCTGGTCCCCGTTACGGCGGTGTATGTCGATTTGAAGATTCTCGTCCTCGCAGGAATGATAAAAGAACTCGTCGAGAGTTCGCGACCCTTGAATAACTTCATCTTTATAATCATCCAGCAAGCGCTCGTATTCTGGAGAGAGGTCTTGTCGATTCCTGCTATGCTTCGCGACCGTTAGATAGGGCATCTATCAAAGGTTAGACCAAGTTCTTCAAGGCGTTCAATATACCGAGCTCTCACATAGATCGCCGCTTGTGTCTGCATTTCACGTCAGAAACATGCCACTTCATTTGTTGAAATGAGAACTTACTGGTCCATCATCACTCTCCCCGGCAACATTCTCAACACCATCATCTGCATCCTTGACCTCGTTCTCGTCATCTTCATCGGCATCTTCAGGCTCATCATCGTCTTCGCCAATCTCTTCATCTTCGGGATCATCATCAGTGCTTTTCTGCATACGGTACACGCATTTTGGTTTCATAAAGGATGAAGATAAATTGTTCCCAACGACTTGATCCCAGCTGCGATCCAGCCAGGACAACCCGCTTCCGTCAATATCGGAGGTCGGGGAGACAGTCAGTGCAAGGTCCTATGAAAAGGTCAATCTTTTGGTTCTGCAGCATGTCTTGACCAGTCAATCAAAGCTGCAGCCAACTTACACTCATCCATTTCATCTGCTTCATGTCAGTTCAAAACCATTCGCTAAGCAACGTGCAAAGAAGACCCACATTATTGGCTGGAAGGTGAATCCACCGTACTTTCACATCGTTTTCAGTCCAAGCATTTACTGCGGTTCCATCACGAGGTCCATATTTAGAGTCCAACTTGTATGTCCTGTCCCGTGCCTCGCCCATGATTTGAGCAGGTCCTCGAGTATAAATCACATCCTTGACCGTGGCAAATCGTCGCAAAAATCCAGACCGGTCTTGAAAGTCGTAGCAGTCAACCACATTGGCCATGTAGTGGTTTATCAGTTCCAATGAATGCGGTTGATAGATCGGCTTATCCAACGATTGTGTAAGACGTTGCCTTTGGCCGACAGTTTGTGTCATGGGCGGATTGTGCAGAATCATCAAAACCTGAGCATGATTATCTTCTGGGCCAGTGTCTCTGGAGCTGGACCCTGGCTGTTTTCTTTCGGCATCGTCCAACTGGGCTTGTTGATTATCCCTTGAGTCGAGCTCGGTTCTCTTCGCGCCCGTAACATGTCCCTTCGCCCTTTGTCGGCTTGCAAATCTACTTGCAATACCTTCGGCTGTCCTTATCCTACGGTCGCGCTCTGGGCTTGGGTCACTGGTGAACAAGAGCCACCAAACCAGCCCTGGATATCCTCTGTACGCCGCCCATTCCAAGGCGCCCCATGATTGGGCGGCACTTGGTAGTAGGTCTGCTCCAGAGTTGTCTTTTGACAGGAAGAGACGAGCCAAATTGTGAGTTTCTGGTCTTTTAGCCAACCAGATTATCAGGTCCTCCTTGTTTGCAGTGCTACCGAAGTCGGCAATGGACATTCTGTCGAGTAGCTGACGCACAACGTGGCCGTTCTTTTCTTCCATTGCTAGACAAAGTGCTGTCTTATCATCAGAGTTTCTCAGACAAAGCACCCCTTCTACATTTTGTAGGTTACCCAGCAATATGCTAACCCGGGAATGATGGCCCTGCTCAGAGGCCAAATGCACAGCTGTGGACTTGGTACCCGTAGTCAGTGTCATTTGAGCCCCAACCTTCAGCAAATGTTGCAAAATCTCTGCATGCTTTCCCGGGAAAAGGGTCAATTCTTTAGCTTCTGGATAGGGCTCATGGCCCAAATCATCCTCGGGAATCAGACTGTCCTCGTCAACTCTGTTCCAACTGGCGTGGTGGAGGGCTGTCCAGCCTTGGTCATCAACAGCATCAATGTTATTGATCTTAGTGCAAAGGAATTCAACAACTTCTTTGTAGCCTTGTCGACATGCATTATGCAAGCTATTCCGTCCATCTCCGTCAACGTCGTTAACATCGGCGTTATACTTCAGAAGCAATTTAATTATTGTCAAATGCCCGTTGAGGCAAGCGTAATGCAAAGCACTGAAATCGCCGTCCTCATTGTTCTTCTGATTTAGCAGCTCCAGGGCGTCCGAACGTCTCGTCGTCTCGTCAACGTGTTCAAGAAGGAGTTTGACGATTCCCCCATATCTCCATTTACTTGCTTCCATAAGTGGCGAAGAGCCATCATTGCCTGTAGCCATGCGGTCCGCACCGAGTGCAAGAAGCGAGGAAACAATATCAGCGTAGCCATACCTGCAAGCTATTACCAAGGGCGTCGTCCCGTTCTTTGCAGGCACATCAAGCAAATCCCGAATTCCGTCAAGTTCCAAAAGCCGATCAATGATGACGCTGTGCCCGTTGGAGGTGGCTCGCGACAAACAAGACTCGTCTTCGTATGTTAGAGCCGTTTGGATAGCCCCCCTTTCAATGAGCAGATTGACGATTTCCAGATGTCCACAGGCACACGCTGTCAGAAATGGGGTGTATCCAGATTGATCCCTGCACTCTATCTGAGCCCCTTTGTCGATCAAAAGCGAGACGATTTCATGAAAGCCGAGCTCGCAGGCACGATCCAAAGGTGTGGTACCATTGTTGTCGGTTGTTTCAAGAATGTCTACTTTCGCTAGTAGCATCTGGACGATTTCAAGGTGGCCATTCTCAGCAGCTGTGTACAGGGGGGATTTCCCACGATAGTCCGTCATATGCAACGGCTCGGGGTCTTGAGACAAAAGAAATCCGACAACATCGACGTGACCTCTCCAACATGCGAGGTCAAGTGGCGTTGATCCCTCCAGGTCTTGGCAGCGGGTTTGTGTCTCGTCATGAGAGAGGAGTGTTCTTAGAATGTCCAGATTTCCTCGATAGCAAGCAAGATGAAGAGGAAGGCGTTGCCTTTTTTTGTCCTTTATCAAAATATCGGCCTTTCTTGAAAGCATCTTCTCAACAACTCTTTGGCGTTGTCTGCCAACGGCCGTGAACAGCGCAGTTTGTCCACACTCACCAATATCGTCCAAGGCTCTGCGGTCCAAGAGATCTATAACCTCGCAGATGACATTGTCAACATTGGTTTCAAAAGCGTCATCTTCGCTGTCTTCAAAGCTCATGAGAGTCTGGATCACAGTAGCACCCTCGGGTGTCTTTGCAGTAAGGCTGTCTCTGTTCTTCCTCAAAAAGTCGAGTGCTTCTTGGGTCCCATTTTGCCAGCTAATGGAGTACAGCTGCTTGTAGAAGTTTTTGGATTCCATTTTGAACATACATCTGAGGCTGACCCTTGAGTCGCGGTAGTCAGCCTGGATGTGGGTTGGCACGTCGAACTCGGGCGAGGATGACACGCGACCGAACCAACTCTTGTGCTGATGCAGGGGGATTGGGACATTCACTTGAAATACAATGTCACGTGGGCGGCAACTTAGGGGAGATTCACTAGGCCGCTAACCATCTCCAGTAAGCTTCGAGCGGCTGGAAGTTGATGGCGTCGTGCTAAGGGAACCAGCTATCCCTAGAATGGGATGCACTAAAAGTTGGAGCTGCCGGCAAACTCCAGGAAGCCAAGGAAGCTCCTCTCAAGTTTAAGATCATGTATCATAGTTTAATCTGCATGCTCCGAAACATTAAATAAGCTTAAGATAGCACGCGGGGATGCATCGGATATTTGATTTATTGTTCTGTGGTCTAGATTAATATTCGAGTCGCTTCATTTGGTTCCAAAACAATCCCATTGAGCTCGCGAATTTAGCGTATCGCCACATAATTTTCTAGCACCAATTTCGTTCACTGTTCATGGAGTCGGCATTGTTGGAGGAACCTGAGCGTCACGCGTACTTTTGAACGCGTTTCTTGGACTTCCTGATCGTGTTGTGAAAAGCGCTGGTCAGTTGGCTTACTGGATTCTAAAAGGCCGGAGAATGGTTCTTTACTTCAATTGCGAAAAAGAAGGTTTACATGATAGAGTCATGTATTTGTTGATTTCATGGTTTGCGCGGGAGCAATTGTGGTTGTTCGTTGGGCGTCAACGAATACGACGTGTAGGACACTGTTTTGCCTAACCGGGAGCACTAATGCGGGGGGGTGGCCTCATTGCCCTTTTCAAGCCACCACTCCATAAAACCACTCTCAAAGGAGATGAGCCAATCAAGAAGAACAAGCTCTTTGGAAACAACCCTTGAAACTCTCAGGCAGAATAAAAGCAGTCCCTGCTTGACGAATATAAATATATCTGATTTTGGGCGATATGTGCACTTAATGAGCAGGGCTCTGAGCCTCTGACCGGTAGCAATACGATCAGGGTCGCGTGGAAGTTCTTGGTTTGGCTTTCTTTTGGACATGCAGCAAATTTTGTCATGTTAGAAAAAAGAAAGTCTTGAATTTATGAAGTCAAATTTAGTGTTATATAAAATCAAACAGTGTAAAAAGGTTGCTATCTATGATAGAAGTGAGAAACCCGAAAAATGAAGAATCTACCCTTGCCATGTTATTCCTGCCACCGAAAGAAGGAAACCCTTCCACCTTTTGCCCCTAGTGAAGGTGAAGCGAAGGTCAAGCGGGTCTAAGCAATCCCTGAAATGCTTATTGGCTTTGTCCTTTGGTTGCTTTCTCATTTTGTCGGATAACCTTTTCCACAGCGTCGAATCCCGTCATCGTTTTGACAGTGCCGTCGAACATGCCGTGCGGCATAACTGTCGCAAGTCGAGCTAGCCATGCCAACTCACCTCTCCAGATAACTGACGGTGGGTTCTTTTTGAGCAAATCTTGCACAGTCAACTTGGCCCATTGTGCTGCGGGCATAGCCTTGCCCTTCTGGAATTCTTCTTGCCTCATTGCTCGCTCCACTTCTTCCTTTGCCGGTTCGTAAATAGAATCCTTGGGTAAGGCGCAACTTCCAGAGTTTTGCATCGTCTGGATAATGTTTGTCTTTACAACACTTGTTCGTAGATCAACAACTTTGATGTCGAAAGGCTCAAGCTCAAGGCGGAGGGTGTCGGTGATGACCACCATCGCTGCCTTGGAGGAGTTGTAGACGGATTGGAAGGGCATATTTGTGCCTGCGCCCGTAGAAGTATTGTTTGCGATGACAGCATTTGGGGACCTCTTCAGCAACGGCAAAAAGGCCTGGATGACTGCGACGTGGGACCACACATTGACATCATATATCTTCTTCGCCTCGGCAATATTGACATCCGCAAGGGGCATCAGACCAAGAGTGCCGGCGTTATTGACGAGAATGTCGAGTGCGGGCACCATTCCAACACACTCTGCAATGGAAGACTCAGATTGTATATCCAGCGAGAGGGTAGTGATGCCGAGGGATGCGAGGTGGCTCATTTTTGCTGGGTTACGAGCGGTAGCGTAGACTTTCAAGCCAGCTTTATGGAACGCGATTGCAAGTTCAGCGCCCATACCGCCGTCGGAGCAGCCCGTAATCAAAACAGATCTTTTGGTGGCTGACATTGTCGAGTTTGGTGAATGATATAAAATTAAATGCGTTGGATGAGTGTCTTGATCTTGTCCAAAACTCGATGGCAGTTAAGATAAATGTTTCCAAATGTTGCCAGCTCGGAAATGTACAACGAACAGCCCATATTAATATTCGAAATACAAACGACTCTCATCTGATGATGTTCTTTGACCTCCTTTCAAAAGATCTTTTACTAAGCGTGTTGGAACGGAGTGCAGCGTGCTCCGTTCCGGCGATCAATTGAGCCGACGCTGCGGGCGTGGCCAGCAGTGTGAAACATGGGAGGAGGACGAACTCGATCCCGGTTCTTACAAAGACGAGTGAAAAATTGCGGAAATAATCAGGGCGGCGTACGCTAAGCTTTAGCCCACCGCTGCGGGCATTCCAGGTTGCGGACTCTGGACTGGCGTCGTTGCGGACTTGCGGACTTGTGGTGGGGTCGCATGAACATCATTTTTTTTTGGCGCAGCATGAAAAAGGAAATAGGTAAAACGATTAGAGTGGATTGATTTAATTTGATCATTCGCGCAAATGGAGGAATATTT
Source organism: Calonectria hawksworthii (assembly GCA_020975415.1). Classification (NCBI taxonomy): domain Eukaryota; kingdom Fungi; phylum Ascomycota; class Sordariomycetes; order Hypocreales; family Nectriaceae; genus Calonectria; species Calonectria hawksworthii. The sequence goes on along the minus strand of JAHXZK010000010.1, from coordinate 1,288,877 downwards.
GATAATGAGAGCCAGTCTTGAATTTGATTGCGGCTTAGTACCTGCTGTATGAATAACAATGTGATAAATATGACACGACAGAAAGGAAATCCAGTGGTCCAGTAATAAAAGCGATAAACTTTAAGAATCTATAATAAATGAATGTTTGATCTCTTTTCCAGTTACTCAACGACCACACTTACGCGGCCCAAGTTAGGTACAAGAGCCAGAGTGGTTTCGGTGTTGGATTCTCGTTGGGATGTGACTCGCACGACGGGGATGTACGTTCCCGAGGCGTTAAATGTGTGCTTGAATTCTAGTTCAGCAGAACTAGAAGGGGATCCGAAGTCTTTCCTTGCAAACTCGCCTACCCCATATGCATCCCATTCGATTGAAACAATGCCACCGGTATTCGGGGGAATTTCAGTGTGAAGCTTGAACTGCACCGACTGTCCAACCTTGGCGGTGAAGTTGGTAGATCCCTCAACAGTCAAGTTGACCACAGGCTGGATTCCAAGACGCTCTGCAGCCGTGGCGGGAACAATGACTTGGTTATTCTCATCAACCGTATACTTTGTGGGCTCTGGTGGTGTGACTCCTCTCTCAACCCAGGCGCTGATGTCTCGTAAATGTTGCAGGAAGAATCCCCTAAAGTCAACAAGACGTCTCGACATTGGTGCTACCACCTCGGATATGCTGTGATCAGCGTTTTCGAAGTAGTAGAGACGATAGCTGTTGTTGAAGTTGTTACCAAGTGCCTTCTCCACTTGGTGCTTGTACCAATCCGCGTGCCAAGGGAACGCGTCGAAGTCAAGAAGGTTGTCCATCACAATCAGCTTGGCTGTAATGTTTCCGGTGTGTGAGCCACCACCAGCAGGCGACCTAGCCATCAAAGGGGCAGCAAGGATATCGCGTTGCGGGTATCGTGCGGTGCCGTTCTCATGGCGGAGGTAATCATAACCGTAGTACCCATCCTCAACGGGAGGTACCTGATGTCTGTAAAATGAGTGCACCGATAGGAACCAGCGATTGTTAACGTGAACAGAGCCGCCCTGTACTAGCACAGCCAACGCGGTAGCATCGTTGGTGGCTCCAAGGTAGATTGTGCGCGCATCAACATCAAGTGTTCCTGAAAATGAGGTGGCTGATCCATTCCTAGCCACGATGGCAAATTCCAATCCGGTCTTTCTTGTGTTGGCAGGGACTGAATTCAGAACAATTTCCACTGGAGTGCCGGCCGAATTGGTTTTGACACTTTCAATGGTTGCGTTGAACGAGACCAACGCGTTTCGGAAGAAATCGCCCAGCTCGGACTTATCCGCACCGATGTATCCTGGCTTGCTCCAGAAGTCATCCACATACGTCGGGTCCATGCTCTTGACTGCCGGAATGACTATGTTGATAAGAGTATCCCACATCAATGTCCTGTTCTGACCAAGGCCGGAGTAATCTTCAAAGCCCTTCATTGGTAGGCCAAGGGAAATTGTTTCCTCAAGTACAGCACGCTCTGTCCCCGTTAGAAAGGAGACGTTATCTTTGCCAGCCGGGCTGGCGGAGGTTTCCATGTGAATTTTCTTGTCTGTAAGCAAGAGACCTGGCAGACTTCGGATCGACCAGTTGTTGAGGAGGGACATGGGCACGGCTTGGATCATCGCGACGCAGCCGTCCCAAACGTCAAAAGTGTTTTCGATGGCGCCGATTGCTTGCAAAGACCCTCCGCTACCTCCATAGACGTATCCATAAATCGAGCTCGATGTGTCATTGTAGTACTCTTGGGCAAGCTTGCGCGAGAACTTGGCGACCGCTGCATCCGCGCGGTAGCCAGTCGTTCCAGAGGTTTGCACGGTATACCCACCGCTCTCAAGACCGAATAAGATGGTATAGTTCTCGGCTGTCGAACTTTGGGAAGGATAGACAAGCTGGAAGAAGCGACCTTCCCATTGAGGCTTTGGGGGAAGATAAATACTGAAGTCGACGCTAGTTCCATTAAAATGACCTGCTACGCGGCGATGAGGCGCAGGAGAGGTCTCGTCCGTTTCGCTATCAATTATCGGGGTACTGTACGTCGGATCAACGCAATCCAATGTAACTTGTAACGGTCCATTATCGCTCAGAGCTTTGCAGGCTTCAGTGCGGGAAAGGATCGCTCCCGAACATAACCCGAAGAGCCAAAGCGAAGCCAGAATAGTAGCCATGGCTTTGCTGGAATGCCTTTTGCTCAGCAGGTTTCGGGAACGGGTTAGACAAAGAAGTTGATGTAATTCAGATCAGCCAAGATTGGCTTATTCTGTATAAGTAGGGTGGTTTTCAAGAATCCTGGCGGGAGAAAGCGAAGTTGACCTTGTTAAGTTCGCTGACCAGATGTTTCTGTGGGTGGGAAGGCGGTTGTTCTTGGTGGTGCCAGCTCTCCAGCATTCGGAGGATGCTGCTTTATAATGCCAGCTGCTGACCATGCCTTCTAAGAACCACAGCAGGGTCACAGCAAGTGACCCTTACCCCTCAAACGGGGTTAAATTATGCCAAGAGCCGCCCGTACGCTGATTCCATAATTACTCTAGTGAGGCGACATATTTGTGCTAGGATCTTGTTTTAGGAAACTTAACTAGGCCACGTTAGTAAAGCGGGTTCTCTCCTTTGTTTCACCGAATCGTGACGAAAAGCTCGTACTTCGTGTACAGGTTAAGAACGTGCGTGCGTTGTGCTCATTAGCGCAAGTCACATTGACATAACTAAATAAAAAAGAATACCGATTCGATCTTATCTGATCAATCTCTACGAGATATTTTAACTACTTTGGTATTTGCGGTATTGATGATGTGTGGAAAAAAAATTTTGATCAAATTCCCACGAATCTTCCGCTTCTGTCCTTCGGGATCCTCGGCGGTGGTTTACGTCACTCCGCCTGGTACTAATCCCCCTCCTGTAGTCAACACACATGATCAAGCCCATGATATTTACTAGTTCGTGACAGAGTTACGCTTGGCCAAACCGTATCGTACGGATTGCTGAATTGAAACTTTGCTCAGGTCGTAAGATTTCAACTTTAATTTTATTTCTTGGTCGATCAGAGTGAAGCGCTGTAGGTCAAAGCACTCCACGCATGACAAAATCTTGTCGGGCGCGAATGCGAAAAAAACATTTGAAGTGCGAAAATTCCATCCCCACTGTAACACAACAAATTTCCAGGGGGTTGAGCCTGCCATCAAAGTATAACTCCCCACATGATCCATAGACCAAATTATCTACGAGGCTCAGACCGCGGAATTGTGCAGACCTTCTCCACGCAACCCAAAGATAGGTTTCAGTTTTGCTTTTCTCTACATTGGCAGTTCTTGGTAATATGACAACGGTATTTCGGGAAAAAGGGACATGGCACCTTCAACGACTAAGATTGCACTCCAATCATTTTGTGGGTCGTTGGTTTTGAGGTGATAGTCACAAAGATAAAAATGTGCATTACATACCAAAGGTTTTGAGCATATTTGAATAATAAGAACTGTGATATATTCAGTGCGTCATCACATAAATTCGTTTATCCATTTAAATAACAAATTTCAAGCATCAATAGACATTCTCTTGGCTTTTCCCCCTCATAATTCTTTGTATCTTCCCTGGTTTCAAGCGGTCTTTAGGGTAGGCCCCACTGGCCCGTCATATTTGGCCCGAGTTTAGCCAGAGCGCTAGCCCTATTTCAGTGAGTATGGAACTGGGATGACTCAATTTAATCAAAACGCCGCTAAGCCAAACACCACGTGGTTGGGACACGGCCAGGACACGCTCCTTGCCGCAATAGTTTCCTGTGCGAATGGGACACCGGGGAGCCGATAGTGTGAATCAGTGACTGTAAGCTTGTAAGTCTAGATGCTGAAACTATGTAACACCTCCTTGTAAGTGTATGACCAAGCGTGATAGAACAGAGCCGTTATATTCTATTCTATTTTATTTTATCTTAGTCCATTTTAGTTTGTTTATTTATTTTTCTTTATTTCTACTTTCAAATGGAATTAAAAAACTCGCGCCACCTAAAGTCGATTTTATTGCACACCGGACTCTTCGAAGCTTCATCCATGGGCAATTTTCCTCTTAAACTAATCAAGTACTGCTGAAGCCAGAAAATGAGACCATGTGTCGCTGCTCAGACGTTGCAAAAACGCCAATGACAGGCCCAACGAAGTCTATCCCCACCATATCGGCCGTATCTACCTTGCCCATTGTGGTCCATGATTTTCCGTCTTGTTGGAAGCAGAATTCCAAAATTTTCCAACTGTGATTGATGCGAAACCTGACGCTTTTCTCCGATTGAATGGGGATTCTCTGAGCCCGGGAAATTCGTTTGGCTTTGTTATAAATCTCTAGGATTATATCGGAAAGGCTGTGGTCGAAGTAGATTCTCGCGAAGCGGTGCTCATCCTTGTAATAAACCAGTCCAGCCTTGTAATTGGATGCGCTGCCTTGGGGCTGGTGGAGCGACACCGTGGCCGTGCCCGAGATGGAGCGTTGGCGTGCTCCGACAAAAGAAATGGGTCCTTTTGGGTCGCACAGGTCTGTTTCTCGAGTGGCCATGGTGATGTCTTTTCCATTCATCGAAATCTGATATCCGGTCAAGTCAGGATCGCGAATATAGACTAAGCCAGCAAGAGAATTGGGTGACAATGGCAACGGTGCTTTGCCCAGGGGTACCGATACAGTCATTTCTACTGGCTGCACTTTGGGCCATTCGCCCTCTGTCCATTCAACAGGACAAAGAAACGTCTCGCGACCCATAATATATCGGCCATCGTTTTTTCTTACCCCAAGGCAGACCATCCACCAATCGCCGGCATTGTCCTGGAATATGTCTCCATGACCTGTGTGCTGTACTTCACGATCGCTTCCGGCCGGCTTCAAAAGTGGGTTCTTCCCAAACCCTTCATATGGACCCCAAATGTTGTGTGATCGAGCAATGGTTAGGTGGTGCTTCATGGCGGTCCCACCTTCAGATATCAGTAAATAGTACCAAGAGTCCTTTTTGTAAACATGGGGTCCCTCTGGGATGACCTTCGTGAATCCGTCCCAAATGCTGAGTTGGGGGGATAATCGGTTTCCAGTCTTGAGATCAATCTGAAAACAGCCAATGGTGCTCTTGTCGCCCCAAGCAGAACCAATGATGTAGCAACTGCCGTCATCGTCAAAAAGGATATCAGGGTCAATACCATGGAATTCAAATTTGACTGGATCCGACCATCGGTTGCCCCAGATATCATCTGTCCATATGATAAAATTCTGGAACGTAATACCTTTCCCATCGTCGGTATGGATCACATTTGTGCAAACAATGTATGTGATGCCATTTTTGTGCCGTATGGTAGGGGCATACAGACCCCCAGCGGCGAGCTCCCACTCGTCTGACTCAACAGGGTTGATATAAGTGTGACTAGCCGCGAGACTGATCTGATTGGACCGGTTGATTGCATTTCCTTGCAAATATAAATTAGTTGGTTCAATTAAAGTAAAGTTTATTACACACCTACATGTTGCCATGAAGCTAAATCCTTGGAGGCGTAAATGGGAAGTCCGGGAAACAAGTGAAAAGATGAGGTGACCAAGAAGAATGTTCCCCTAAGATTTATGATAGAAGGGTCAGGAGCGAACCCTGGGATTATGGGATTGGGAATTATCTGATTCATCATGGCGTTCGGTCTGGCCACAAAGCATGAATCTCCCCGGGGTACTCACAATCACCGACCAAGGCAATGTGAGGGTAGATAAATACCACGGCGGCTACTGGACTGGCTAATAAGTTCACAAGACCTTGTCTGAGAGTTTAACCGGCAGTAGCGTCAATAGGCGAAACGAAAATTAGAAGCGATCTGATTGGAGCCTCGATACGATCGTATTGGCGTGGAATTATCGTTCCGCTTGAGACGATCCAAAATCGCCGACAGTACATCCGAACCTGGGCTATGCAGTTTCGATAACATAAACATCATGGAATCTGGGTCTCAACACCTAATGAATTTGTGATTGCACATATATATTGTAGGTCTAAGTTACGCTAGGAGCGGGAATGATTATTTGCAGTCGATTTTTCGGTTATCGGATATTCATTTGAAATGTGGTTAGCTTCCGCTGTTTATTTTGCCGATGGGCCTAGGAATGAAGAGTCTCTATACTTGTAGAATCCAGAACCAATCTCTCGGGTCTCGCCGCAGCTTGGCAACGTGACGAATGCTCGTGAATTCGGAGGAACCTGGACCTCAAGGTGGAACCCTCGCCTAGCAGGCACCGCTTCATCATCTTCAAACCACCACTTGGAAACTATTTCTCCATACCCGCTGATGAATGTGGCCTTTGCACTCGTTAGATTGCCTCCTGGAATTGGTGCAACATTGAAGCTTTTCCAACCCGCATCCCGAGGAGAGAGACCACCGATCACCTGGTGCATCCAGTCGGCAACGGATCCAAATGAGTAGTGATTGAAGCTGGTCATGGAACCGGTGTTCAACTTCCCATTTGGCATTAGGCTATCCCAACGCTCCCATGTCGTAGTGCCGCCCTGGATCACCTGGTAGAGCCAAGAGGGGACCTTTTTCTGAAGAAGCATGCGATAGAAGTCTTCGGTCGCGTCGATTTCCTTCAAGGCAAATCCCAGGACTTGCGTTCCTGCAAAGCCAGTACCCACCAAATAGTCATTTTCAGAAATGATATTTCTGAGAGTCTCAGAGGCAGAGGCCCGTCTCCGGCCGTTGAAGATGTTGAAATGGAGACCCAGTGCGTACGCTGTTTGAGTTCTATTCGCCATTGAGCCATCACCATCAATCCATGCCTTGGTGAACACCTGTCTCAGTTTCTCAGCATCTTTCATGTACCTGGTGGCTTCATCTTCACGTCCGCAGACTCGCGATATATCCGCAAGCACTTCAGTCATGCGAATCAAATATGCATCAGCAACCAGATACTTATCCGTGGTTGCCGTCCCTGGTTCCTCGGGTGGTGAGAGCGGATCCAGCCAATCGCCATACTGATAGGTTGTTTGGCTCCACAGGCCATCCTCATTGCGCCAGATACCGCGATCGATCCAATTTTTAGATTGAGGATGCTGTTCATGGAGCATATCCCGATCACCAAACGCGCGATACAGGTTCCAGGGCCCCCCTACAGCGACATCTCCCCAGACAGCAGATGGGCTCAATGGAGGGCCTGCAGGGTCCCACTCATCGGGTGGGAGGGCAGGAACGTAAAAAGGCACCACCATGGTATCGTTTCGCTTCATTTCACTCCAAAGATCCTTGTGCCATCCTCTCCAGAACCCTGCTGTGTTATAAAGATAGTTTGCCGTGGGTCCAAATGCGTGTGCATCGCCCGTCCACCCCATTCGTTCGTCGCGCTGCGGGCAATCCGTTGGTATGGAAATGAAGTTACCTCTCATGGACCAACGCACATTGCTGTGGAACTGATTGAGCAGGGGATTAGAACATTCCAGCCAGCCGGTCTGCTCCATATCTGAATGGATTACTTGCGCGGTGAGTGATTCCATCTTCAACTCCCCCGGCCAACCGTCAACCTGAACATAGCGAAAGCCATGGTAAGTAAACTTTGGAGCCCAGGTCTGAGGTCCATCGCCATGCAGAATTATCTTGTCAGTCGCTTTTGCTGATCGGAGAGGTTCTAGCCCTAGCTCCCTGCTATCATCAAGTACCTCGGCGAAGCGAAGTGTGACAGTGGTCCCTCGAGGTCCTTGAACGCTATTCAAACGCACCGTTCCTGCCATATTTTGGCCAAAGTCGACGATTAACTGTCCAGACGGCGATTTTGTAATGTTTTCAGGCTTTCGTTCTTCTGTAATGCGCACAGGCGGCCCATCAGGTGAAACAAGTTTGCCACGAACATTTGGCAAAGTTTTGGTGCCTGACCACGAGCCGTCAAATGCACCAGTGGACCATCCTTTAAACTCCGATTCAATGGTAGAATCGTATGTCTCCCCATCATAGATTTGTGAGTTGACAGTTGGGCCGGTTGACGCCTCCCATGAATCATTCGTTGGCAATGTCATCATCGTGCCGTCTTGGAAGGTCACGGTGATGAGGGAGATCAAGCCCACTTTGTCACCGTAAAAGTTGCGGCTGTCTGGTGTAAAACTGAAATATCTCCCCGCAAACCATCCCTCGGCGACTACGACACCGATTGCATTGGTGCCCCCTTTGACGAACTCGGTGATGTCGTGGGTATCGTAAACATGGCGGTGATGATATGATTGCCAGCCTGGAGCGAGAGCATGGTCGCCGATCCTCCGCCCATTGACCTCCGCCTCAAAAATGCCAAGTGCAGTGATGTAAAATCGAGCGCTTTTGATCTCCTGCGCTTCATTGATGTGGAAAGCTTTGCGGAAATAGATGGGTGGTTTGGCGCTATCCACATCAAAATTTTGATCAATTGTGATGGGCACGGCGCCAACCCAGTCATTGTGATTTAGCAGCCCGGCCTCTGCTAAAGTTACATCAGACCAAGGCGTTGATGCTTGACCGATTTGGCCATGCGCCCTGACTCTGACGGCCACCTGCTCAGCTGTCTCAAGGGGAGTATCGGGCCATGGGACGAACCGAGACTCCGACGAGATCGAACTAAAAACCTTTCGACTTTCACCTCGTGAAATCTCGATATCATAGCTACTTTGCTCCCAATCAACGACGTTTCCTTGGAAGCGCCAGGAGATTCGCGGCTCGCATTCGCCGATGCCCATAGGCCGGCGGTGATGCTCAAAGGCGACCTGAGATATGCGGAGGGACATGACTGTTGAACAATGCCGATGTCCTTAGAATCACTACAAATTGCATCCCATAAAAGAATCGGAAAGCTCTTTATATCAACTCCTCGACATGATTATGACCACCAATCTGCCATCGCCCAAACGCTCGACCCATTGCTATGCAAAGTTCAAGTTTGCCTTCAAAGGGGTCCAGGCGGGGACTACCTCTCCCACTACACTTGAGATACATGCCATGCCAGGTTAGATATTTAGGCTGAATAAAATGGAGCTAGAGATTGTCTCGTCCTATTTTCGTTTTGCATTCAAAGTTGCGAGCACGGCCGCATTAGCTTCAGCTGCAACTCCACCCTTAGCGTGGAGACTTTTCGCACATTGTACGAAAAGTCTGTTGTTGGTCAGTTTGCGAAAGGGGGTACCGGGTGGGGACCGTCACACTCCGGTTAAATTAGCTGCGGCCCACAGGAGCGACATGACATGACACGTTAGCACACCCCGTGAGGTCGTAGTTTGTGCCATGACACAAATTAGCAGCCTTGGCTGCCGATTACTCGGGCATTTGCTTCCCGAGGAGAGACATATTCGGAGAAGTGATGGGCGAGGTATCCCACTATAGGGTAGTACGCAGTAACAGGAGAATGGTGACTGCACAATCAATGTTACTAAAACAAATTGAAAAAGTTCTTTCATGCTCAAATAGCTTTTACAGTTACCTCTTATATAGTGTGATAATCGTATCCTGTGTCTTGGTTCTTTTTGATTATTTTTTTGACGACGCAACGTATAGTGTCATCAACATCGTATCCAGCCACGAAGACTGTTCCGAGCCAAAATGTTCAGCTTTGACATCGAGAACGTTTTGACCCAGTTGACACTGGAAGAAAAGATTAGTCTTCTCGCAGGCCAAGGCAGATGCAGAACCACAGGTGTTGAGCGGCTTAATATCCCACCATTAGATGTATGTCTGATCCGTCGTAGGGTATTAGTTGTTGCATCACAAATTAACGATTGGTTTAGACATCAGACGGACCTCATGGCCTTCGTGGATATGCATTCTTCAATCCTGTGAGTTCATTTCGTACCTCAACCGCACTTAATGGGTGGCTAACCCATACAATAGAATCCCGGTTGTCTGCTGCCTTGCGGTACAGGCATGGGTGCCACCTTTGATGTTGAACTGATGCAGGGCGTGGGGAATCTGCTCGCCGGTGAGGCCTTGTGCAGGCGTATCTCGGTTATCCTTGGTCCAGTTGTTTGTCTGCAGCGCTCCCCACTGCTGGGTCGAGGATTTGAGGCTTTCGGCGAGGATCCCGTCATGAGCGGTTTAATGGCCGCATCTTACATTAAAGGTATTCAAGAGAAGGGCATCGCGGCTTGTATCAAACACTATTGCGCCCACGACCAGACCTACATGTCTTTGCATGATGATTGCATCATGTCCCAAAGGACTCTGCGCGAGATGCATCTGTTACCATTCCAGATTGCGATCAAGGAATCTGATCCGTGGTCGGTGATGAGCGCTTACAACAAGATCAATGGAGTTCATGTGAGCGAGGACCCAAAACTTCTCAACACCATCTTGCGCAAAGAATGGGGATGGGATGGTTTGGTCCTGAGTGATTGGTGGGGTAGCTATAGCACAACCGAATCCATCAAGGCAGGACTGGACTTGGAGATGCCCGGACCGACCCAGTGGAGAGGAGAGCTCCTCAAAATTGCCGTGCAGGCTCGCAAGGTGCCAATGCCAGCCATTGATGCTGCTGTGAAGAACGTCCTAAATCTCGTCAGCAAAGTCACGCCGGCAATTAAGGGGGCTCAGTATGATCTCAAAGGGAACGATACCCCCCAAAATCGAGATTTCATCCGCAAGGTTGCTGCTGAGTCTATTGTGCTGCTCAAAAATGATGAGGCCATACTGCCTCTCAACCCGCAAGCGAAAAAGACGTATGGATTGATCGGGGATCACTTCATGGAGGCGGGTATATGCGGAGGAGGTAGCTCTGAAGTGAGGCCTTACTATGTCGTTCAACTCTATGATGCATTTGTCGAAGAGGTTGGCGAAGGAAACATCAAGTCTGAGCTCGGTTGCTATTGTAAGTGCTCAGTTTCTTTAAGTTATCACACAAGACTAATCAAATCTTCAAGCACACAATTGGACACCTCTCATTTGGGAAGAGCTTACACTGCCGGGATCAAACGAACGAGGTCTGCATATTGATTTCTTTGACAAGAATCCGGAAACATCGACGGAGGCAAAGCACATCTACACCGAAATCACAGACAAGAGTCTCTTTGTGTTTGCGGATAGCTTGCCGCAGCCCTTTGCCAATACATACTATGCCAGAATAAAGACCACGTACACGGCGCCAAAAACGATGAAAGTAAGGTTTGGCTTTAGCGTTGCAGGCAAAGGAAAGTTATTGCTGAATGGGAACATGATTTTGGATCAATGGAGCGACCACCTTCCCAAGTCCAAGACGGAGCTGACCCCGGTCTTCAATGGCATGTCAGTGGAAAGAACTACGGAAATCGATGTTGAGAAAGGCGACTGCCTCAACCTTGAAATTCTTCTCACAAACGATGATCTTGGACCCGTCACTGGGATCGCACCAGCAGCAGGAGCCAGGCTGGGATGCTGCGAGGTGATTGATGAGGATGAAACGATAGCTGCCGCTGTTGAGTTGGCCAAAAGTGTTGACATTCCTGTTTTGGTAGCAGGCCTCTCATCGGATTGGGAGACTGAAAATGGGGAGCGAAGCACATTGTCACTTCCGGGTCGGGTCGACGAGCTAATCGAGCGAGTTTTGGATGCCAACAGAAATACGGTGAGCCGGACACAAAGCTGATTCACCTAGATTGTGAGATTTACATGCTAATTCTCCTTTGAAGATCATCATTACCCAATCTGGCATGCCTATTACAATGCCCTGGGCTCACCAGGCATCCACAATTGCCCATGCTTGGCTTGGTGGCCAAGAGACTGGTCATGGTATCACGGATGTTCTCTTCGGGCGAACAAATCCTCACGCTAGGATGCCACTGACCTTCCCAAAGAGGTTGCAGGATAATCCAGCATATCTCACATTTGGAAAGGCCGATTATGAACTCGTCTATGGTGAAGGCGTCTTTGTCGGGTATCGCTACTACGAACAGCTCGATACTGAGCCTCTGTGGTATTTTGGTCATGGACTGTCATACACACAATTCGCATATAGCAATCTGTCTGTCCCAGAAGAGTTCACGTCTGATCCTAACCACAAGATGGAGATCAGCGTCGACGTACGGAACACGGGACAGCTGAAAGGTGCCGAAATTGTGCAGGTCTATGTGGCTGATCCTGACAGCTCGTCTCAACGACCCAAAAAGGAAATCAAGGCTTTCCGGAAAGTCACCCTTGAGCCAAATGAGAGATGCACTGTGAAGATTGCCTTGGACAAGTATGCCTTGTCGTACTGGCAACACGAATATGAGAAGTGGGTTGCAGAGGAGGGGGATTTCCATGTGATTGTTGCGAAGAGCGCAAGCCCAAAGGATGAGATTGCTAGAGCTACATTTAAGCTGCGAGAGACTTTCCTGTGGGCGGGCATTTAAAAGCAAATCTCTCTTGCAATTCTATTCTAGATAGAGAACCGAAACCTGCCGTACCTACTGCGCAATCGAGCATTTTTGAACTTCTCTCCTCTCATCCCTGTAGTCTCTAATGTTAAAAGAAAAAGAGAAATTGATCTCATACGTAATTTTGAAAGAGGTAAATACTTGTCCCCACTATAGCCATGATTCTGCATTAGCAAAATTGACGTGCGGCAAGTATTGACGCTCCCATAGCCATCAAGCTGCACTGAGCTGTTCTCCCATTGAGAATTTCAAGACGCATCGAGATTCAACATGCGGCATATCTGGACATCTTGGTTTAATTAAAGGTCAAACAAGGGATCGGGTAGTTCATTCTCAAGGGCAAATTCACTCGCTAACGTGCCTGTATTTTATCTAAATAATAATTAATGACCGCTAGTCAATTAATCATTGCTTAATTTAGCACCCCTACTGCAAAGGAAAACATGTTCCTAATTCCAACATCTACTTTGAAACGTTCTAAATGATGCCCTCCTCTTCCAACCAATCTGCAGTCGTGTGCAGAGTTCTTTTGTAATTCCTACCCCCTTCAAGCTTCTTGTTCGTGCATTGAATAACCACTCTCTTGTACGATATCATACTGGGGCTCCCATTATCTCTGACTTCAAGAATCAAGTGCAGCGACTGACCAGTCTCGTGAGGCTTCCCGGTAATAAAGTCAATAGCACACCTTTCAGGCGGTGGCACTAGGGCCTTGACCTTTTCCCATGTTAGCCTTTTGCTGACATCCTCCAGTATGACATCAGCAACTTGAGGACCCGCCAACCCCTCGGCGCCAGTTGTCACCTCCCTGTATTGAAACCATCGAAATGTCAATTTGTGTCCGTCGGGGTCATAGCTAGCAGAAGCATCAAGATAAAGTTCGGTTCCCGCCTCAGCCTGTATGATCAATGGTTCAGGGCCCGCAGGACTGTCATTAATAATCACTACCGGTGCGTGGTTGACTTCGGAGATGTCGCTCGTTAACGTCCACTGCATTCGTGCAGCAAAGTCATTCTGGAAGGCATTTCTCCAGCGCCAGATCGTGGCATAGTTGGACACAATGGTCTTGCCGTTCTGATTCACAACTTCATCGACGGCATCCACAAAATGATTTGTGTCGGAGCTCAGGTCAATGGGAAGGTATCTACCGCCCCAGCTGCCCCACTGAGGATGCTCCGAAGATCCTAACCCGTTTTGAATCAGATGCAAGAACGTGGGGGTATCTCCTTCGACGAGGAACTTGTGGTCGGGATAGGTGCTTCCCAACGGCCCAATTTGGATGTTTTTGGAATACCACTCTTTGGAAATTTGCGATGTATCGGATCCGTCCATGTCACCAGAAATTCCGGTCCAAGTCGCCAAGTGATATTGACTCCATCCATGAGTGGAGCATATGTAAAAGACGTCGGGGGATGTCTTTCTGATCCAATATCCAGTATCGTCTTGATCAGATATTGCGTAGACGCGCAACCTCGAGCGCAATACCTGCCCATCAGAAGGTGTGCGGTGATCCTTAATGTGATTCAGAGCCTGCGCAAGCACATTCATTCCACCCCATCCCAAAACCCATAGAGGTTTGGGTGATTGTTCGAGACGTTCAATCAGTAACTTTGCACCGCTGCTAAGCGGTACCTTTAGCTCCAGGGCCTCTATCCCGTAGAGCTCGGGCCCTGACGCGATGAGATTGAGGAGGTCTTGGGCGCTCGGGTACTGATTGTTTGGGTGCGTGTGTGCGTTGAGATTTTGAACAACCTCGCCGTACGCCTCAACAATGGCAACAATGATCTCTGGGCAAACCCTCCGTTTCATGTGTGTCGAAGTGCATGCTACCAAGCCCTGGGTATCCAATTCATTAGTATAAAGCAGATATCTGACCAAAGACTCGGCATCATCGGGCTCGTTTGCGATGTCCGTTGTAATGAAGACGCGGGGCCGATCCTGACAGTGTCGCAGCTTAGATTGGCTGACCATGATGATGCTGGTTGAATCAAAATTGCTATTCAACCACCGAAAGGTAACAGAGTGCTAGAATCTCAAGTTCAACTAGGCCTGCTCCATTAATCGCAACTGGAAATCTCTGCATTTAACATCGGCTTTTAAGAAAGAAGAAACACGATGCAAACTCGATGTCGGCTGGCCAAGCCGCCAGATACCTTTCCCGTCATTCGTTTCCGTCACCACCCCTACCACTAACAGGCACCCTGATAGGAAAACTGCGTCAAATATTACCAAATTGAGAAAGATTAGTCTCGCGTTATAGCGCGATTTCGTTGGGTTGCGGAATTTACGACGCAGCGCAGCAAGAATTATGGGCCAGTTCATTCTCGTCACAGGCCATGAAGCTAATGCAACAGAACTTAAGCCCACGGAATCAACCGAGTCAGAACAGGAAAGCCTAGGCTCTGTTGGTTGGTCCACGACTGACCAGCGTAATTAGCCGGTAAGCGTAGGAGTGCGGGGAAACATGTTCCAGAATGCGAAAATAAATGCGAAAAAAACACCAATGCCATTGGGTCACTGTAAGCCACAGACGCATATCCTAAATTGGTCAGAATCAAACTTTGAGCTATGATGAGCTTTCGGTGATCGCGGCATCTCGCCGGACTTTCCACGGTTCGCATGACCGGGAGACCATTGCATAGCTTCCCCCACACGTCGTGACACATGGGAGCGGCCTCCTCGTAAGACACTACCGGTCCAATAGCTCCATGCATACAAAGGCAACTGCCATTTTGGCGCGAGACTTAGAGCAGAAGTAACATGGCTTTCGTCGGGCTATTGTTCAGCGAGCTGCTGGGTTCATGCAGTGGGGCCTGGACACTGTCAATATGCAACATCAGCCAACCCAGGTCTTGAAAATTTCTCCAAAGCGCTTCTATTTGCTATATGATTGCAATTTTAGACAAGAGACATCCATTTAATATTTGTATTTGTGAATGATCATCGGTAGCAATGCTGGCAACAAAAATTGGCTGTGCACGTGTTGTGGAGGAGTTCCATTTCTGCCCCCTAAGTGAATTACATCAGTGACGAAACAGTCGTTAAAGCATGACGAACCGGAAAGAAAAATGCAAATTACTTTATTCAGGGGAACCTACAAATGAACGCCACAAGTGCATTACCGGATGTCCTTCGGCCGAGAATAGGACGAAGCGACCCATGACAAGTCCCATGGCTTGCGCACGGGCTACAGACTGTTTGTTAGACGTGGCAAACAGTGTCTTTGCCATGTAAGGTCAAGCCTCCACGTACCCCATGGCAACCATTTATCCGGGCGACAGGGACAAATAATGGTGTGATTTTGAACCAGGTATGGAGCACACTATTTCCCCGGATTCGCAATCCGGGGCACTCAGGTGCGGATTGTGTGTGAGTGCTGGCTGGTGGGTCAATGGCGTGTAGTTGGTCTCCGACTACGATGGTTCGCTTTGATATTGGATGAATATATAAACAGATCGTATCCCTGTGTTCCGTTCCCGTACTTCCAAGTAGAACATTGCGTGCTCGGATCTCACTAGTCATGAACATTACCAACGAAAAGATAGCCACCGGCGAGGTGGAGCATCAAGAAGCAACAGACGAAAATGCTCTCCACAAAAGCGATCTCATCTCTGACGCTGCCGTCAGAGGGCAAGGTCTCACTGGCTACGAATCTTTGACAGTATGGGAGACTGTCAAAAAGTTCAAGTTCAATGGCATCTACTGCTTCCTCATCACCCTCAGTGCTGCTACCGATGGTTATCAGATTGGGTTCGTGTCATGTGGGCGCCAAAAGGAAAGATCCAAAAGTCTAATTTTTTTGCCCAGATTACTAGGAAATATCATCGCAAACACAGGCTTCATAGACAAGTTTGGTACAGAACGCAACGCGGATGGATCGGCCGCCCTTGCATCTTCGATCCTTAGTGCTTGGTCCGCAATCGGCTCTATAGGACAGATTGTCGGAATGACCACTCTTCCCTTTCTTTCCAATCGATTTGGCCGAAAGGCTGCCATGTACTACTACTGGCTTCTACTCGCCATTAGTATCGCCCTAGAGTGTGTTTCTCCCAATTGGCAGGTCTGGCTAGTCGCGAAGCTGTTCGGCGGTATCGGCGTCGGTTGCATGCAATCCACGATCCCGACCTACATCTCTGAGGTAGCCCCCATTCGGGTCCGAGGTGCTTTCTTGATGTGCTACAGCCTTTGGTGGATCACTGGACAATTCTTCGCACCTGTGGCTATGCAAGTCATGTCCAGCAACGACCCGAATAATTATCTTACACCCGTGTACACGCAGTGGTCTCAAATTGGACTCATGCTCATCATCTATCTCATCATCCCTGAGTCACCTGCCTGGCACGCTTCTCGAGGTAATGCCGAAAAGGCTAAAAAGACACTTCGTCAAATATATCGCGGGGTTGACGACTTTGACGTCGACCACCAGTATAACCTTTTGGTCATCAATATTGAACACGAGCGTGTCGTCGCTGCTGAGCAGAAAAACGAAAAGTGGTATGCAATTTTCAAGGGACGCGACGGACTGCGAACTGTAATTTCCTGCTGGACCTTGATGACACAGCAATTCATCGGTCTGGGTGTCTTCTTCGGTTACGGAACCTACTTTTTTCAGCAAGCAGGAGTTCAAGACCCATTTCGAGTTACCTACATCACATCTGGTATCAATATTGCTGCTAGCCTCGTTGTCATCTATCTTGCCGATGCCGTCGGACGCCGTTGGATGGCCTGCACAGGAACAACCCTTTGCTGGGTGTGTAATATTGCTGTGGGAATCCTGGGCGTTGTACCAACGGTCAAAGCTTCGGAGATCCTGCTGGTATTTTTCGCCTGTCTGTGGAGTGAGTATAGACATTCTTTGTGCCCAATAAAACTTGCACATTGAGAAGTCGCTAATGATGTTTGTCTAGATATTGGGCTAGTTGCCAATGGTGCCACTGGATGGGGCTTCATCGGTGAGATTTCCTCTCAAAGACTCCGACCATATACGGCTGGCTTTGCTGCTGCGTCCACTTGCGCAGTCGGGGTTGTCATGGGCGTCTTGATTCCATACATGGTCAACAAGAACCAATGGAACTGGGGTCTCAAAACGTGTTGGTTTTTCGCTGGCGTCGGGCTGCCTTTCACAATCGCTATGTGGTTTCTGATCCCTGAAACTTCTGGGTTAGTTTCACCAAAGCAAAGTTCTTGTTGTGTTCACGCTAATTCCTAGCACAGTCGCTCTGCCGCCGAACTCGACGAATTATTCGAGAGAAAGATCAAGCCCTGGAATTTCCATAAAACGACAACAGCTACAGAACGCATTGTCAAAGTTAAAGAGGGCGAGGCTTAATTAATTTCAGGGCGCCGGAAGCATCCACTTGGGTCCCAGAGGATGATGCAAAATTATTTTCATAAGACCTGGAAAAATTGGAGGAATATTATCAGAGTTCCCTAGGAGAACAAAGAATCTATTTCATATTATCTGCAAATCATGCACTGCGTGTAGGTTGTCCCATGCAATACACTCAACACGCGGCAGATACGGTTGACCCACTTGAGCTGGGGCCTAGCTGCATTGCCAAGAGATACCGTGCGAGGCTAGCAATAGTCTTGTCTTGCCTGCCGCCCAACAAATAACTGTCCACATGATCCCTTCGTGTCCATTTAAGATTTGCTCTTTTGTCTTTTTTACCGTCCGGTTCGAGGACCCAGTACTCAATTCCTCCCAAAACAAAAAATCCCTTCTGGCACTCTAACCTCCATGGACCCCTCATTTGACCCAGTTCGATGTGCCGAGCTTCATAACCAACTTCTCGCCAAAGCCATCTCCCACATCCCGGGTGCAGCCCAAGAGGTCAAACGCGATGTTTTGAAAAGATGGCTTGATTTGCCGCCAGAAATGCGGCAGACAGATATTCCTGAAGGCGGACCGCTTTGGACATTTCTGTCTTTGATCGACTCATACAAACCGGACGAAGTACCTCTGACAGCCGAATATATGCAGCCTGAACCGTCATGGTTTGATAATATTCTGCACGAAGCTATAGATGATCGTCCTTTCATTCTGCTCTATGCAGATCGAACACAAACTCCACACATGGACGGCGGACTATACTTCGACATGGACTATGACCACGTCCTCCGGGCGCGTTTCGACGTTGAAATGTTTTCTGTGGAACCTAACTGCGTGGACCTTGATCTGGCCCTCTCAAAGGCCTTGCAGATGTGGGAATGTGGAAAGTTCATCTTAAGTGACCCTGGCAACTCTGGGGTCGATGCGGAAAGGACGGTTTGCCTTCAGAGCTGGGTACCTGGAGATCTGGAAGAAGCCCTTGATTTCTGGGAGCATCTGCTGAACCAAATCGCGGATCGTCTTCCACTGCCTGAGGGTACACCTACTCCGCCATTTCTGGACCCGCTACCAGCCGACTTGGTTGAACAGTTCGAAATCAGCAGCTTCGCAAAGGCGTTTCTCACTCGCGCCAAGCGGCCCTTCTTCAAGTATGTAGCACCAGGGATCGAGGTCTTTACACCTGAGTCTTTTGTGGCCATTTATGGATCAGAAGCTCCCGACAGTCGACGTCGCACAAACAGCACAGCAAATGGCTCGCAGCCCCTGTCCCTTATTTTCCCTTGTAGATTGAATCCCCGCGACAAGGGCGACCAACAAGATGTGCATGGGGAAACCATAAACGACGGTGAGGATGATCTGGAAATAGCTGACCCGAATGAATATGAATATTCAGGGCTTTACGTTGCGGATGCAAGCGACGATGAAGATGGCGACATTGCAGTGTTGGTCACTGCGGAAGGTGCACTAAACCCATTGAAGTTTGATGGCTTTCGCCCTTGGGGGCCGGATCGGGGCTTTCAATTTGCAAAGATGATTGGTCATTGGTACACGCTTCTTGTGGATTTGGAGCAATGGGAGATTGGTGGAGACGGTGTAGTTACACCGCATTGTTGGTTCACGGACCCTGAGTCACTGCCTCATCGGAGGTTGGAGTGGCACCAAGAATTGCGATAACATTGGTCCAGTTGGAGTTTGTTTTGTTCTCATTCAATAGGTTCAAGTCGAACAAAATTATTGATTCTGTAAACTTTCATTAAGTTTTCCCTGTTCAAGACAGCTTGCCTCGCGAGGAAGACAGAAGTTTGAGATACAAGAGCGAAGTCAACGAGGACGAGGGCAATAAAACTCGTGCCTAGCCATTCGATATTGACAGCAATGATGCGGCTACCGTGGGATACATACTTAAAGCGATTCACAAGCCTCCCGCCCAGCCTCATTCAGCGGTCGGCGACTAGCCACGAACATCGACCAGTAAACATGTTAAGTATGTATTCCAGAAGATCATACGATCCTATGCTAGATTAGAAGAAGAAGAGCTTGAACCCGAAAAGGCACTTGAGTTTAAGTCTCTATATGCAGATCCATGCTGTAATAAAAGTCAATTATGTCATTACACCACCCAGGTGCGTACCAAATCGGTGCTTTGCCAATGTTATCTTTTGCATTTGGATCAACATCCCCAGTATTCAAGAGAGCTTTGACGATGCTTAAAGATCCGCTAGATGCTGCATATGAAAGCGGTGTCCTGCCTGAATTATCTCTCGAATCTGGATTAACATCCGCAGCCTTCAGTAGAGCTTCGACTATACTTGAAGATCCGCTAGATGCTGCATATGAAAGCGGTGTCCTGCCTGAATTATCTCTCGAATCTGGATTAACATCCGCAGCCTTCAGTAGAGCTTTGACGATGCTTAAAGATCCGCTACGTACTGCATATGAAAGCGGTGTCCTGCCTGAATTATCCCTCGAATCTGGATTAACACCTTCAACATTCAGGAGAGCTTTGACGATGCTTGAAAGTCCGCTGGATGCTGCATGTGAAAGCGGTGTTCTACCTGAAATATCTCTTAGGTCCATATCAACCTTTCCAGTATCAGCCAGAAGTACCATAACCTCGAAGTACCCGTTCTCCCGATCCCATAATATCAGACTATGACCCCATTTAAGTATTTTATCGAGGTCTGTTCTCTGATCATCAACCAGTAGTTGAAGTATTTGCAAATGGGATTTCTGCATGGCCAGCTGCACAATACTTTGATTTTTGGCGTCTCTCTGATTGACATTGATCGTGTCGATTTGAAGTAGTGTTTTCACTGTTTGTATGTGATTGAAATTGGTAGCCCACCACAGCGCACTGTGACCCTGCGTATCTGTTGAGCTGGGGTCAACCTGTTCATTCATCAGCAGCATGCGGACTAACGGCTCATGTCCAAATATTGCGGCCCACGAAAGGGGATCAAGCCCAGTGTTCTTGTCAGGCAGAGCGGGCGTAAAATATTGTATCTCGAGAAGAGCAGCCAATATTTCTTCATCGCCATATTCCAGAACATACGAAATTATTGATCGCTTGTATGAGCTTCCGAAGTAATCAATTAGCTCACGCTGTATCTCCAAGGTGTTCTTTTCCTCGAATTTACGGGGCGCGCTGTGACCTTGGTCTGGTTCGTCCAAATGCGTTTGAGTGGAATTCGAAATTGATTTGCAAGATGCCAGAATCGACCGAAACACTCTGATTGCTCCGAAGCTCTTGTTGACGATCGCAGCCACTAAGGGACACTTGAGTTGCTCATTGCCAGGTTGGATGCATTCTAGATTTGATGCAAGCGTCTCAATAATATGTGGAGTATCCGCCTCAGCCAAAACGTATAGAAAACGGGTATCCAACGTATATGGGCTTAGCTCGGTGCTTCTCCAAATACCATGAAGTCTGACCCACGTACTAAAGCGCAACTCATCAAAAAGCCCTTGTTGTGATATTCCATGCTCGAGTGCTTTTTCTGCATGATGTAGTATATTGTTAACCGAATATCGCAAAAATGGAAATTCGCGATCGAGAGATTCACGAAGACTGAAGGGGTTTTCTGGGAGAGGCTTTCTCAGGTCCCAAACTGAGCAAATATCGATTCGGTTGTAATTCAAGCAGCATCGTTTCAGATTCTCGTGGCTTTGGCCCTCAAAGTTTTCAAAGCCTGTTGATATACCGCGCATGCCTTTTTCTTTCAGAAGAAAGTCTCGAATTGACTCATGGATGAATTGGACAGTGGGTACATCGGATTTTGTTATCTCAGCTAAGCCTTTAGATGTGCTGAGTAGAAATCGATTGATGGCTTCTCTAGAGACATTATTACTATTCCATGGACCATTAAGCTTCCCAATGCTGGATATTATTGCGAAGTATAGCTGTTCTGGCTTCATTGGTGCTTTTGAAAAAAGAATCCATTGAAGACAATAAACCAGTTCTTGTTTGCGGTGGTCATCTTTAGTAATAATTTCTCGGAATAACTGATGGAGATTTCCGGGAATATCTTGCACTCGCTGTTGAAGACCAGCTATCAGGCCGTCGTCGTATTCTTTGTTGAGTATATCAACCACCAATACAACCCACATGAACACTCCGGATGCTTTTTTATGGATAGCAAATCTGATGCTTTCTGCTAAGGAATTTTGCCCAATTCTTAGCTTGCTATAAATGTAATTTGTAATATCCTGCTGATGGCCCGCCTGGCCTTCAAGGATTAAGCTAAGGCCGTGTTTGATGGTCATGTGGGGGTAGTGTCGACTAGAAAAGCAAACGCGAAATTTAAGGTTATTGGAAATGGCCAATTCACCTATACGTTCAAAGTAAGAAATCATGTCTCGGACTTCTTCTTGATCGCATTCGTCCAATGCATCAATGAAACACACCACGCTTGATTCTCCAAGGCCACGAATAGCTTCTTGAAGGAGGTCTTTCAAGATTTCGACGCTCCAAGTTGGTATATTGATAGGTTGATCGAGATACCATGAAGTGATTCTGAGGGACTCGAAAACAGTCTGCAGGGCCGGTATCCATGTGAGAAGTTGTAGCAGCAGCGAGCGGTACATGCCCGTCACCGACTTCTCCAAAACATCCCCTCGAGCATTGAAAAAGAAATGAATAACAATTGCTGTATTTGACATATTGTCAATTGCATTTTGCCGAAGAAATTTCATCGCCGTGGATTTTCCCGCAGCAGGCTTTCCCTTTATCCAGAGAATTCCATGATGCTCTTTGAAATAGGCCACATCTAACCAACGAATATATTGCGGGATGGTCAAGAGCCATTCGCAAGTTTCGTCGTGGGCAGTCTTGATCGTCATATATCGCGCGTCAATTTGATCAAACCGTAACGACACTAGCAGAGATTTCTTTTGTTCATGTGTGAGAGAAGTTGAGAATTTTGATGATTCTGTGTCTAAACCTGGTTAATATAAAGTTTTAGTCATGGAGTTATCATAAATACCTGTCGATCCAAGATGAATATCTCGCCATCCACGTCTTGTGGGACTAATCATCGAGAGGAGCTCCTTAGCATAGGCTGCTGCTACAGCCGCAGCATATGGTTGCCATTGCTTATTTTTATGTGAATCCGAATAGTCACAAATCCCTCGTATAACAAGGCACGGAAAGTGGTTCATCAACCCGGCAGCCTCCATTTCGAAGCATAGAACATTCTTTTGTGCCCAGTAGTCTCTTGTTTTCCCATCTCTCATGACCTGGTTTCCAGAGGCAACGAGGCCGTAGTGTATGTTGCACTCATTGTCGGGTCGAAATGGTCGAGACACAAGTTGCGATTGGTCACAAGCCTCGCAAGTGGTTTGGTTTGGCAAGTGTCCATAGTCGCTTCGGAACAATTGATCCCGCAGAGAGCTTGGAAATGCAAATTGAATCATATCAGGACGGTGCTCCAGAATCCGAGAGAGCGCAGCTGACAGATTTAACGGTTCCGATTGAAGTTTCGAGACAGCCGTCATCATTGACGGAGGGGGGCGGATTGGACTGCTGGTTGGGTGTAGCTGGCCGTCCTGTGTCTTGCCCAAATCGTACTGGAGCACCTCAGTGCTCACGACGACGTCACCGAGCCGGATGTCCAATTTCCCAGGGACTCCACCGCCGATGCCCACCATTAACCTTACTTCAATGGCGGGGAAACTTCGTTTCATGTTTGTTGCTACAATGGCCGCGTTGTTGGTACCGTACCCTCCAGCGGGAAGACATGAAATCACCACATTATGATGTCCAATCCTCCCCAACGTATAGGTGTTGCTATCAAGGACATCACCACATAAATTATCGTGGGTTTCGTCAAGCATAAGTCGAGCAGCGGCCAGTTCAATGGGAAGAGCAGACAGCCAACCGACTGTGTATGCCTCGTGCGATAATCGTCGGCGACTGGACCCACCCATGGGTACTTGATGGACGACTTGCTGGAACTCAGTCACTCTTTGTCGTGACACGGTCCCATGAACGCCATCCAAGCTATCGATGCGGCCTCTCTTCCTCGCGGAACGGTCAGGGAGGCGCGGGGAACTCATGATTGAACAGTTGTGTGATGAGTCAACCACAATGGAATGTCTTGGGTGGCAGCGACAGCAATGCATGCGTTACTTGAGATCCGGATTGTAAGCAATGCCAAGGCAAGCCCTACCCGGGACTAGCTTGTATGCCCTTTCAGGGTCAATCGTTCGGAAGTCAATATAAAGAATCGCGATGGAGGTTGCTGCAATCTCACCAGCAGAGTAAATCTGACGAAATCGTTTAAGCCCAACCCCTCAATCACCGACTCATCGACCAATCATTTTGTTGTCGCTGACGTGCAAGGCAGAATCATCAGGCTGAGATTTTGCACCGTTGCAACAAGACACTCGTGGAAGAGATAGATCAGAATCTATGGGCAAAAACATGTCAGTGTAGTCAAATGAGTGCTTTTTTCCCGCCTCTAACAATAGCAATCTACACCACTCATTTACATTTCTCATGTGTTTGCGTTGAATCGAACGCAAAGAACGTAGACACTGTAAGAGTTGCTTAGTCACCATCGTGTCAGCCAATCACGCTCCGCGCTAACTTTAGCGAGATGATGTGGCCGCTAGCTGATCAGACACATGCCAAATTCCAAAAACTGTATGCGGCGTCCAACACGAGAATACTGGGCTGTATGATTCTATCAAGATATCAGCAACTACCTCCACTTATATTCCCAGTTGCCACTTTGGTCTTCGCAAACCCCACATCTCTCCAGCCACAACTTAACACGAGGGCTTTGATCTGATCATCGAAGGACTATTCGGCTATGAGATTGCTCAATACTTCTTCACACATTCTCGAGAGCTTCATCGGTACAGAAATACCCCCATATGCCATTCTATCCCACACCTGGGATGAGGAGGAGGTTACCTTCGATGATATAACGGGTAAGCAGGGCGATTATCGCCGGAAGAAGGGGTACGAGAAGATCGTGGTTGCCTGCAACATCGCTTTGAGCCATGATCTTGAGTATGTATGGATCGACGCGTGCTGCATCGACAAGTCAAGCAGCAGCGAACTCACGGAAGCAATCAATTCCATGTTCAGATGGTATGCCAACGCAAAAGTGTGCTATGTCTATCTCTCGGATGTGTCAGATGAATTGGAGCCGCCTCTCAAGCACAAATTTGAAGATTGCCGCTGGTTTACACGAGGCTGGACGCTCCAGGAGCTCATCGCGCCTCGTCATGTTTTATTCTATGACCAGCATAAAAGTTTACTGGGCACAAAGCACTCACTCGCCGAAACCCTGGCAGCCATAACGGGAATAGACGTCGAAATTCTACAAGAAGCATCAAGCTCAACCCTTCTCTACTCTTTACCCATAGCACGGCGCATGGCCTGGGCAGCACGCCGCCAAACCACACGGGTTGAAGACATGGCATACTGCCTGCTTGGCATATTTGATGTCAGTCTCCCTTTGATCTACGGTGAAGGGGAGAAGGCCTTTTCCCGTCTTCAGGAGGAAATTGTACGACAGTCAAACGACCTCAGCATATTTGCCTGGAAGTCCAAGTCCGATGAGCTTCGCGGCATCTTCGCAAATTCGCCGGCTGAGTTTATGGATGCGGGCCAGATCTTGAACGTCCGAAGCAATATAGAAAACCCGGAGTTTAGCATCACAAACAAAGGAATTAAGATTTTCATGGACTTTATCGGCGATCAAGGAGGCACCAGCAACGGCCAGGAAGAAGATGAGAATACCGATTTTGTTCTACCGTTGCGCTGCACACTAGGCCAGGTTGGTCCATCAGTCCACGGCCACTTGGCGCGTAACCGTCACATAGGCATCTACCTCGGTGTCTGCGGGCCCGGCGTTTACGTTCGCAGCCGGGCTAACCTGCTGTGGGAGCAGGGAATGCTTGATTCTCAGACAGCAGGAGTAGCTGCGGAGAGATACATCTTGAGGCATATCCCGCCTGGGAATGACCCGGCCGCGGCGCGCAAAAGAATGCGCTACAAATGCTTCCGTTTTCCGTTCCCATTTTACACACAACACTACCGGCACGAGTCAACCCACCCCGCTACGTGGTGGAACCAGGAGGGAAAAGTATTCTACCGCGATATGGACCAAAGTTTCTGCGGCATGCATGTCTTTAGATCAAGATTGGTCAATGTCAATAACCAGTTTGCTCTGATATTTGGCGTCGACACTCGCATTGGGGGAATTGAGGAGGCATGGGTTACCTTTGTAAACCGCCAGTTCGACCCTCCTCTATTTGATGATGCAGCAACCGGGAATGTCAATTTCATTGACCTTCTCGGACGGCTGGGAGCCACTGCTAAAATAGATGTAAGTGATAATGACCCAGATTCAACCTTTTTGCCTGAGCCGGCACGGATCAGAGTCAACGATTTCTTTCCTCAAAAGGCTACTGGCTCTGGCAAATCAGGCAAAACAGGAAACAACGGCCTGCTTTATTCCATTATTCTTCGGCAAGAGAAGACGCCGAAAAAGAATGAAATTTACTTGGAAATGGTTCCAGCGAGGGGAATAACCGGAGCTGATAGGTTTTGAGACACTTTTGAATCTTGACTAATGATTTGAGCGGGCCATGTATGGAAACGAAGAACCGCGGTCAATTTAGCATGGCATGAAGAATGGAGTACTATTGTAAGAGATATAAATCTGGCGAGCAAAAAGAGCCACAAGAAAACCAACAAATACAATAAACGCCGCTGAAAGAGTTAGCCATTTCCAATGCTCTCTAAGCCAGTCCCGGGTTCCTCTGAGTCGGTCGACAAGAATATCTTCAAGTCCAACTTTTATCAGCGGTCCTTTGGAGAGCACAGAGCCTCCCTGTAATAATTGATGTATAGTTCTCTCGAGCTCATCATCTGTGAAATCTAAAGGTTCAATTCCCGCAATGCTCAGTTCCTTCTTGATAGCTTCGCTCAATTCAATCATGGCTCTCCAGCGGTATTGTAGGTCGCTGGCTTCGTGACCATTGACGTCCTCATGTAGGCCCCAAATACCTTCCAGGAGATATATGCAATGATAGCTTGTCCTCCGCGGCCAACAATCTGAAAGTGGACATCAGTGTGTGGCGATGGAAGTTTAACAGTGACTGGACTTACGACATCCCATATTACATCTATCACCTTGGCCTGGGTGAAGGTAAGTGTCCTAGAGGCCAGATTAATTTGAAAAAAATCCTTGTGGATCGTACCAACCATAACCATCGCCAAATGGGCTGAAGACACCACTCGGCAGACACGCCGTTTCAGACGCTGTTCGTGAACTGCTCCAAACAACTAGGTATACGGCCATACCCAACAGGAAGGAGTACCAAAGAATATAGGGCACCCAAGACATGCTCTGGCAGCCCTGAATCAAGTTTCTTGATGTGGTGGCCAATTGTCCATCACGGCGAGGCTGCTCCGCCCCATTTCAGCCCGTTTGGCATCGGCAAACAAGAGCTCCATGGGTTGCTGTTTTCAGATTCTCTGTGTGTCGTATGTCTTCCTCAGATAAACGCTAGGGCTTGAAGCTCTCGAACGGAGTCAGAGCGAGGGGTATGTGCCTTTCGAATGGAAAACGCGCTCGACGAAAGGTTGCATCACTTCGCCCCCAACCATCAACACGTGATTCAGAAGTGAAACAAAATATGCAGACGTTGACCAAGGCATCACAATACCAGCTACAGTGCGCATTTACAAATTTCACACACCCCATACATGGCAGCAGAGCCAGTACGCTTGGCGCACATGTCCAAGCCACCATCATAACCGCTTTGTGCGCAACTCTGAGAAAGAGTGGAGTGAGGCAGCGCCCCGAGCTTAGTCAACCTCAACCACGAGGTACCGGCAGCTTTTCTTTCTTGGATATGAACATCAGAATCTGCTAGACGGGTCTTGTCCTTAGTTCAATAATTTCCATAATCTTGTTAAGAATAAGCTCCGATAAAAGAGAACCGATGAAAGCGACAGAGAAGGTAATGCACTGCGCATTAGGACACAGTAATTGAATTCGAATTAGTTAGTGAAAACACCAATGCATAACCGACTTGAAAATTGCTTTCCGAATTCCACCGCCGCTCGCCTGACGAAGGCCTCCTTTGCGGCTCCAGAACCCGAAGTCTACCATACCCAAGAATTCCAAGCGAGTCATATTCAACGAAGCAAATGCCGCAGCCTATTATATATACTAAGATCCATCAAGGAGATTGACATGTGTGTAAGGAAATTCAAGTTCATGGTTCATACGCGCCGTACAAGGACTTGTAGGCTCCTGGTTTGTCTCTGAAAGACCTTTTTTCTGCGGCATGAACCATGCTAACATACCTGTCGTACCAATTTCCTTGGGGTACCAAAACGAAATGATAACTGTCACGGAATGCATTCTTGACATACTGCACACACTGGCCATTTGACAGGTAGTCTGAAAAGGGCATACCGAGTGTGCAGTTCTCCTCAAAGTACGAGGAACTTCCGCGTCCCTCAACCGACAACGCTATTGACAGTTTGGCATACTGCTGTTGCAAGCACTCTGTCTCGTTTCTGATTGCGTGTAAGAAGCGTTTGAATGAAGGGTCCGATGGGTCTGACACCCAATCCTGCCAGACTGCATAAATCTGGACTTTTTCAAGTCGAGGAAATCGGCCTGATGCCTTGTGATCAGCCAGTTCCGCCAAATCTCTCCAGATAAGCGATCCCGCAAATAGCCTTATGACAAGAGTCCTGACATTTTGTGGGATGCTGCGGGCCAAACAGTTGTCATAAATGTCCAGACTCTGAAGGCGAGTGTGCCTACAGATCAAATTGTCGTCAATCTTCAACGTGTCTATACTGCTGAATTGTGAAAGGCTGGTTTTCCCTGTAAACTCCACACCGCGAAACTTTCCTGGCAGGTTATCCTCGATGTTCAAGTCAAGAAATTTGATAGTGTCGCGCTTTTCTCTGAGACACTCGATTAATTTGGACGGTGGCAGGTATTCAAAGCTCATATCCCAATCCAGGACGCTCTGAGAGACGTAACGGAATCGCTCTAGCTGTGTCGTGTCTTTGATTAGATTTTGAACAAGAGAAGTAAAGCGGGCATCATTTCCCATGGCACAATCCTCAAACTCCAGGCTGCGGAGTCTGGGTAGACTTGGGAATGTCGTCGCGATGCTATCTTTGCCTAGTGAGTCGGTGGATGCATCAACTCCCTTTGCGCCCATGATGACAAGGCGCTCTAGATTGGTGGCAGCGCCCAGTATGACGGGAATGCCTGGATGCGAGAGGTAGAAGCCTGAGGTGCCGTCCCCAAGCTGCAGCTGGCGAAGGCTCGGTAACCCGGGAGTGTTCAAATTTCGGAATCGCGTATCAAGAAAATCAAAGCACTTCCCGTTCAAGTATGCCCTGTTTTCGATTCGCAGCCCAAGCGTGTCTAGTTTCGGCGCCAGCGCGATCAAAATCTGGACACAAAAGCTGCCGGGGGCTGATGGGCAATGGTCCGGGTGTGCCTCTTTGAAATCCGGGTCGTCGGGATGATCCATGCGTAGATCTCGCGCGATGCGCTTCAGGCGTCCAAATTCTTCGTCAACGATCCACCCGCCGAGGTTTAAATGCCCACCATGGTGGCTGAGCTGTCGCACAGAGGCAGCAAGATCGGGGCGGTCGTCCAAGGTGCGGATTAGCTTGAAGAGGCGATGCGGTAAATGAACATTGATGCGGTGATGAAGCATCGGCTGGGCGATGAGTCTGAAGAGGCGCGAAGTCGCACTGAGAGCGTGTAGCGCGGCGAGCCCTTCGGCCTGAGCCTCGTCGGCGCCGGACAGAAACTCCAGCATGGGCTCATGGCAGCAGTGCACGCATAGTTGGGAGCATACCAGATACAGAATATCTTCACCCAGATCACTGAGGCTGGGCCGCTGCATATTGTGAGACATGATTGAATCTTGCGGCATATTTGTCCAAGAAAATGGGATGACTGGCTTTCAAGCCTGTGTTGGTCACACGCGTGCTCCACCAAGCCCAATCGAACACGCGTCTTGGAGCGCGATGCTGCTTGGCGGCACGGAAACAAGCTGATATTTACCCGGAATCGACACTACAGCGGTATATCTTCATTTTCTTGTCTGATCGACAATCGCACTCAAATCCTATCGAGCTAGCATTGATATGCAAGGAAACTCCCAGATTGAATTTGACCCCCCCGGCCGGATAACCCCGCAACATCCTTCCGATGGAGAGTGGACCCGGGATGAGCGTGTTCTAGACACAGACAGCAGAGCACGTGGACTGACGCCGGATTGGGCCGGATGGGTTTATCTAAAGGTTCATCGGTATAAGCTCTGGCCTAAATGATCATGTGAAAGAAAGATTTTTATTTCACTGACTCGCGGCTCTGCGCGAAGCCAAGATGTGCACAATCTAGATCGCCTCCCTTTACGTGGCATCCGCCCATGTGCTATTTTTAGACTGTAATCTGCTGAGAGAATTACTTCACGTATTCGTTAGAGTTTTCGTTATTTCCGTCGCATCTCGGTTACAGCATGGCGGGATTAAAGACAAATTTCATTTCAGCAGCCTATTCTACCGAACTGACACAGACATCCAAGCCGTTGGCACCAAAATGTGACAGGGAAAAAAAACAGAAATCCAACGGGTCTATGTCGCAGGTGATTTTCCTCCGCTTGTGGGGGGGCTTGACGGTGGCGAAATATACAATGATTTCATCGTGAGAGCAAAAGAAAGCGCCTCATTAATTGAGCAAGGTGAATCAGTTGTCGGCTTCGGAAGTCTGACCCGAATTATTTTGCTTGGGAGATAAGGGTGCGGACACGTTCGGCTCCCATCCTTTGCAACTGTCGATGTGCACTTGGGCTTGTCGAACGCAACTATTCCCTCGGAATCCAATACCTGATCAACAAATGAGTCTTGAGTCAACATAATACTCTTTACGAGGCTTATGGCCGTCTCGTCAACTCTTCCCATCTCCTGCGTTGTGGGGTCCGTCATCATCCATTGTACTAAGCGGCGTGGAAGATCTATCGCGAAACAGAGCTGCTCATTTTCTGCCCCAGGCCGCATATAGATTTTCAATTGGCTTTCGTCATCTTCGATATGCAGACGGCCTCGTGTTTTCACCACAACGCTTTCAGAATCCTCCAGCGAGTACAGAGTGAGTGTTGAGACAATGTTCCTTGTTCGAAAAAAGCGGACTTGGCGGAAAATCTGCGACAAATTTTCTTGACCTTGTGTGCTATCAGCACGCGGGCTTTTGAAATGTTTTGCGATGCTGGTAATACCTGTCAGACGGCAAGAAATATCGTAGGGGTCGGTTTAAACGTACCGCACAAGACCACGAGCTTTGAGTAGCGACGCGGGAGCAGGGAAAGCTTGTGCCCTACCATTCTCGAGACCCGTATCCTCGACTGTATTCCATGATAGGTATCGGTATTCCAGGTTGGCCCACTCTATCAAGGGCTGCAGCTTCCAGACCTCATTTGGTGTGAAGTCAAGTAATTTTGCCCGGCCCATGAAATTCTCTCGTAAAATTGCCTGGTCTGGGATGAAGAATTGCTCGTCCATGCAACGCAAATCTACTGTGCCGTCAAGCTGCTTGACTGGGAAAACCTTCTTTGAGAAGAATTGGTCTCTGTCCACTAATTCTTTGTGCTCCGGCAACCCGGCATTCAATGACCACAGGAGCATTTTCACGCCTTCGATCCCATGGCTATCCTGTAAGACTGTTTCAGACGAAGTTATTAGCTTCCGGTAAGCATAGCCGAAATCGTCCTTTGGAATATCTAGGAAGTCTGTAAAGAAGCATTCTAGTTTTTCATACTGTTCGCTCAAGTTAATCTTTCCTGGTATGTTGATAAGCGGAGACCAGACACAATCCGACGACTTGTGCCAGTTCAGTGACCCAGAGCCCACCACACCAATAGACGGGTTATACTCAAATAAAAGCCTAGGAGTAGGTAAGTAAAAGTCAAATAGATACTTGAGTCAACATACTTCAGGGTTCCTGATTCTTCGCGTGATAGGTTTGGCAGTAGAGAATGAAGAGACGAATATATGTTCTCAAGTTCTTTCAGCCAAGCATCAGGAGGCAAACTCTTGATAGTGTTTAGCTCGTCAAGAATTGCGTTCCAAGAAATCCTGGTCGTAACCTCTAGGGAATTTTCATAAAACTCCTTCAAATCGGCGCATTCGCCCAGTGTAGCCCCCCAGCTTGCCGGGGGCGGGAGGAGGGCAGGAAGTGTTGGCGTCTTTGTAACCTGGTTCAAGCTGCACGATTTACATCTAGTCCAAGAAGACTCTAACAGGATCAAACTATGCTTTTGGAAAGCTTTCCTGTTCGGCTGTCAGCATTTTTGAGCCCAAACATCTTATCAGAAACAAAAGGGACTCACCTAACCTTGTCTAGCGCGCTAGTGGAACCTTTACACTGGGCGTGGATTCGAAGATACAGTTCCAAAATCCTACGAGGAAACTCGACCTTTCCCGATTCATTTTCTACCTGAATACACGAGAGAATTGTAAGATAAAAATCAATGTCGACCGTTGTCCTCACGCGAAAGTCAGACTTGAGGAATTCCCAGGGCCCTAGCTCCCCATCATCAGCAAAAGCGTTACCCATATGAAGAAATGGAAACTTTTCGTGCTTCAACATGTATCTCTCCTGAATGAAACAAAGCATCGGGAGTGGCAAGTATGTCTCTGAGAAGCGCAGCCGCTTCTCGTTTATACAAGGAACAGTCATGTTCTTTAAAGATGCCATTTCGGATCCATGACTGATAGCCCAAGAACGGTCGTTCTTCCATTCATTTCGGAGATATTCCACAAACTCTTGCGGGTTTTGGTTGGCGAAGGCGCCGTATTTGAGGGCAAGAGACATGGTGTTGTCTGCTGAATGCGTGACAGGGAACGAGGCAAAGCAAGGATAGAAACAAAAACGATTGGCGTTTTTTTTTTCCCTAGGTTGAGATTTTGCAAAGTGTGAGATAAAATTTGGTAAACGAGCCTGGTTAAATGTTGACTCTCTATGCCTAGCTCTATGCACCTAGCAGCCAACACACTCTGACCCCCATGACCACCCACTTTTCTTTTGCCCGCTGTTGGTTGTGAGCCTCAGCTAGCGACGCCCCAGCGGTTAACAATGGAACAAGAGTGGTTGGTCATGCTGTAGACCACGGACACATCTAGTCGCACATGACGAGGCCAAGTCCTATTCTGTTTCAGAATTAGGGGAAGCAAATAAGCTATTCCCTAAAAATGGACGGAAAGTCGCTCATCATTACAATGCTGGAGCAAAGTCGCAAGACTTGTTACCCTATAGCTAAGCCATGCCACTCGCGCGTGGCCGCAAAAGTTTTTGGCTCCTTCAAAACTCCGTTAGGCATTTGAATCCACAAGCCCGCGCGTCCATAAAGGCTTGTGGAAGTGGAGTGCACCAATCATATTGCAAAATCATTACGGAACAAGTGCTATGAACATGAAGGGAACATAATAAAATGCCAAGGACGACATTATTCTTTGGGGACGATGGTACTCAATCGGGTTGATTTATCAAGCTAGCCTTTCTGACTCCAAAGGCAAACAAAGTATATTCTCACCTTCTTCTGCTATTTTGTGAATTCTGTCAAGGTCTTTCAGCACAGATTTATATGTTATTCTAGCCAGATGCTCCAGACCATCATTTTGTGAGCTTGTCAAGATACGCCAGAGGGAAGGTGCAAGCTTTGCCCTCAATCTTTCGCTTAGTCTCTCTTTATTTCGAATCTTGATCCGCTCAGAATCAAGAAGATATTGCATATCCTTAGAATCATGGACATCTGAAAGTGTGTGCGATGTCCACTTCATATTAGGTTCGGAAAATCGCACATGGTCAAGAATGGACGAGAGTCCTAAGATGATAGATCTCACATTGTGCTCTGGAAGCTCCAAAAACTCCCATTGTATGTTATTCATCAGATCCTCTGTTAACTGAGATGAAATGACTTACCTGATGAGAGGTGCCCTTTGCCGTCTGTAAAATGGCTGTAATTATTTCAGCGATTCTACCATAATAAATCCTGCTTCGGCGAGGTTCATGTGAAGCAAGTCGTCGGAGACGAGCTATCTTGAGTCGGGCATCATCATCTTAAAAATATATAGTATGACTGTAGAGTAGCGACGCAATTTGACGCAGGGAATAAAGGAAATCTCGCCCCCATCAAAATAGCGGGTTTCGATAACATGCCTGTCCCATGTTTGGGTCAACATATCATTAAGGTTATACGTCCCTCCATCATAAGCATCCTTGTCATTATTCCCATCATATTACAATCCTTGTTCTCAATTGGTCGTGGAATCGGATCGTCCGACTGGAGAAGGGCGATCTCGACGCTCATGTATTGAGCTGTGCCATCGGCGAAACCACCTTCGACACCGATCCAAAGGATATGATAAAATTCAGACCACAGGAAGGCTTTCAATGCGGTTTGTCATAAGGTTTCCAGGTCAACCGCAGCGCCTGTGTGTTGGGGGAGTGAAGTGCATGCTAACAGGGTGAGACGGAGCTCTCCTCAAACAGAAAGCTGACCGGAAAACAGGACTAACACTGCTAAGACTGTAGGCATGCAGAGAGCGAGGGAACAACCGGAAATTCATGATGAGTAGTACGACTGAAGTTCAACGCTCTAGAATCAGGTGAGCTTTTATCCTGGTCTTTCAGGGATACAAGGTTTTATGGAATAACTTTGCAAACTTTGTCGATGTTGATATCATTTTTTGAAGTTTCTGTTCTCACAGGAGCGATATCAGACTCACAGTAAATCTTTTCATTTTTAGTTATAGAAGAAGGAGCAGAAGAAACGAAGGCGGTACGCTTAACCAGGTGTCCCCGGCGGTGGCAAACATAGGATGCAATGGCGGGTTTACTGAAACTTTCCCGAAATCTGGCTCTGTCGTCATCAGTGTTGTAAATTACGTTCATGGCCTCTCCACACCTACGCAAAAAAAAAAAAAAAAAAAAAAAAAAAAAAGAAACGAAGGAAAGAAAAAAGACATTATTGAATACACAAGAAAATGACACTTATAACCAAGGAATTGAGTAGTATTTGGCGTTGAAACACCCTGCGAACCAGCACAGGCAGGGTTTGCAACGACGGATGAAAGCTGAAATCTAAGACAAGCATTTATAAACATGGAACCGGCGCCTCCCATTAGCTCGCATTCACTACAGACCAATGTACTGCGCCAGCCACAACATTTACTATGAAATGAAGTTTATCTTGAGGAAATTTTATGAAGAGGCAGGATAAAAAAAACTAGAAATTGCAATGACGTCGAGGTTGCACAGGGCTGCTTTGTCATGATCACTCGGATCCGCGATCCGAGCGAGCTAGCTTTAGCGAGATGATGCGCCACTAACTCCGATGAAGGCGATTAAGTTGGATTGGAGGTGCCAAAGTCATGGTGATCATATATTATTGGAAAAACATGTAACGCACTGAGAAATGGCTCCCAACGATCCCAGGGCCTGGCGCATTTTTTTGTCAGCCGCTCGCGTGGCGGGTTTTCTCTTGTCAATTTGGGCAGCACCAAGGTGAAGGTGAAGGCGAAGGCGAAGGCATTCCAGACATGTCCGCGGACATTCGGGTGCCGAGTTCAGGGATTCCTGTCTGTTGGTTGCTCATGTTGGTTGTTAGGCACAGGACGCCAAGACCCGGCGTCGGCTCTAGCAGTGCCATGAGGCAACGAATTGATGATTGTTGGTTGGTCGCCTGGGTTTTTTTTACCGGCCGAGTTATGGGAATAAGACGATTCTAGCTGCTGTGGGTTTAGCCCTTGGCACTTGCTCTGCGCGCCGCACGGGAGACGGCGGCCTTTAATTACCCCTGTGGGCCAGAAGAAGCAACAGCTGCAGCCTGGGCTAGCTGGAAACTGCACCGGCCAAAATTGCTGTTGGTCCCGACGGCGAAGAATAAAAACTTCAACAGAGGCGCACCTAGAGAGCTCTGCTTGTCCATCACTACAACGACTCTACTTCCACACACACACACACACACACACACACACACACACACACAATGGCTCGTCTTACCCTCGCTGCTGCAGCTCTGCTGTGCTTGGCATCATTCACCGCGGCCTCGAGGTCGGAATCATCCTCTGCCGACTTCGAGTGGTCAACCACCATCTCCGACGACACGGAATGGACAACGGTCGACGTCAGGCCGTCGCAAACCCCCTCGACGATCCCGATAGAAAACCAGCTCACTTCCCACGGCTGCTATGGAGCGATGCCAAAAACTGCGAAAGTGCAGAGAGGCGTGAGCTTTGTATCTTCGGGCACATGTTTCGAGGCGTGCTCCGAGAAGAACATGCCCGTCATGATCTTGCACGCAACCTCCTGTTACTGCGCCAGCACTTATCCGCCCAAAGACTCATTGGTTGAGGATAGCAAATGCGACTGCGGATGCCCCGGCTACAACAGAGAAGCCTGTGGAGGTCTTGGTGGGGACGGCACCAACAGCGTTTTCAACACAGGCGTGGAGATGGATGTTGAGTACGATGAGAGCGACGGCAGCTCCAGCACAGCAACAAAGACATCCGCTTCTGCCAAAGCCACTGCAACTGGTTCTAAGTCCTCCTCCAACTCCGACTCGTCTTCCGACACCTCCTCATCACATCCGTCACCTTCCGGTTCTTCAGCGTCCAAAGCCATCGGTACTCCAACTCAGGCTAGCTCGACACCTTCTTCATCGACCGTGGGTGAAAGCAGTGGCATCATGCACCAGTCATCATTGAGGCATATTTCTGCCTGGCTTCTTCTCATTCTGGCTGTTTGAGACCGCTTGTGTCTTTCAGTTTCGGGGATGATATGTAATGATATTGGGTTGAACATGTTATAGCAATGGTTAATTTAGGGAAATAGAGATCTTGTCTTCTTGTATGGTGTATACTTCATTTTCATGTATAGAATAACGATATTTAGTAGATTCAGTTCGTATAATAAGTTTGTAAATGTTCTACCAGAGCCTAAGATCTTTGCAACTAAATAACCTTGGAAACTCGACTGAGCAGGCTAAGTGCAACGTCATTGAGTGAATAGTGCCTAATAAATAGATGGCACTTCTTGGCACAGCTCCAGGTGGTTTCTTAATGCCAGATCTCTTGTCACGTCAGAATAATTTTATTACTTTTTAACTAAAATGTGATCCACATTAAGGCTTTCAGGACGTAGTTTCTCACCAACCGGGCGCGAAATTCACTATTTTTACGAGTTGGACCATAGTTTCCAAGGCAAAACATTAATTTGAGCACTCGAAGTCCAGTTCCGGTCGCGTCGAAAAGACCAGGAGCCCGTTCCCATGGTAATTTTATCGGTCCTTGCACACTAACACGTAAGGAAGAGAATCAAGTGCTCATCTCCTAACGTGAAGGGTGAAGATCGGACGCTCATATGCGGTTCCATGAATCAAGAGCTCGTGTTATGCAGTTATAAATCTGTGCAAAGTAGCTGCAGACAATTCGAACTTGCGTTGCAGTACTTGACAGGGATGCGCTTGATTGGACGATATCCAGATCTTCTATTATGGGCCAAGCTACCACTCAATGTATGCCGTCTATCTGTTCCTTTCTATTTCTTGCCCAAGCAAATAATGTAGGGAAATACCATCATCTCTCCCTGGCCCTCAGCTGGTTTACCATTCTTAAACTCTCCAGGAAACTTTTCCACCTTCTTGACATGCTCCCAGGCCACCTCAACCTTGACATCTTTGAATCCAACCTCCTGCATCAGCGCGGCCATCCACTTCCGGTTGACACCATGCCGCTCGACACCTTCCATCTTGAACTCGGGGTGGAATCTTCTCGCTTCGGGCCCAAAGTCCTCAAAGTCGGTCAAAGCAACCATGCCACCGTCCCTCAGGCAGCCCAGCATTGTGGTCAAAACCTGTTTCAAATCCGGGATGTGGTGCAGGACCAAGTGCGAGGTGATGAGGTCAAATTTGAGCCTCGGCCCGTCTGGCTTCGTCTCATCTGCGGGAGGCATCCTGCCATCTTCCGGGTCCTCCAGCAGGATTGCCAAAGGAACAATATTTTGGGGCGCATCAGGCTTCTTCAGCTTGGCCGAGAGGACGTCAATCATGCCAGCAGCGGCATCGACAGCCACTAGTTGCTTCACGGCGGGAGCGACTTCCAGGCTTAAAAGGCCAGTCCCGCAGCCAATCTCTAGCACATTGAGCTGCTTCGGAGTATCGACTATGGCAACGAGTTGAGGCAGAGCAGATGCTTGGATGGCTTTCCATGCTTCGAGGCTCATTTCCCGGACAAAGGGGTTGCTGTCCCAGGCAGCCGCCTCTGCGTTGAAGCGCTCGTTCCCAGTGCTGAAGTTTGTCTCGTCTGCCATTGTTGATGTTGAAGATGACAAAAGCTGACTACCGAATCCAGTTTGCTACCCCGCGGTTGTTGTACCCGGCCATCGGCCGGCTATCGGTTTTCTGGACATCGGCTTCGGAACGTCGGGATGTGTTTCATGCAAACCCCTCTAAAAGATATTATGCTTCTGCTGTGTAGATATTATTTGGAGCTTGGAAAAGTGCTTGTCCTATGCCATGTTACATATTGAAGACAAACTCGTCCGAAAAAGCCTCACATGAGGGTGAATGAGTAGGTCAGTTTATTTAGCCCGAAGAAATGGAAGAAATGGGAGATGCAACAAATTCCGACTCAAATAATTTGTTGCTCAAGGATTTAATGGTACATATTGCCTGGAAGCCATCAAAACTATGCCCGCTCACGTGTGACACATCACACATTTCATGTCACTCAAAGCTATAGGGTAAGTCTGAAGAAAAGCGAAAGGAGTCGAAGAAACGTTCAAGAAATGGTGCTGTAGGCAGCCAATTTGAGTTTCTTGTTCTTCAATTATTGATAAGAGTCATGAAATGCTCTAAGATAATTATGACCGACCTAGAGAATGATGCTTTAATAATAACTGCCACTTGTCTGGTGAGCTGGTACATGGCGGTATTTCTGGTTACCTCGCTCCTTTAAGCCTAGTAAGGATAGGCCTAAGAAGACCAAGGCCAATAAAGCCTAGCAAAATAGGGCCAGCTCTTAGCCTTATGGTTTAGTAAGTATGACCTTTCCTAGCTACTTCGTTCTTTACTAGCGGGTGCTTTTTTTTTCACATGGCGTTACCAAAGCTGCCACCAGCGCCTTGAAATGTGCTGGTTAGACCGATTGCCAAGCGAGTGCGTTTCTGGGATGTGTGTAGTGACGCGGTGACGAAGGTAGCGACAACAATATAGAAGAAGCACCATGGTACAACGAATGGCAGGGCCATGAATCCGACCCAATAGTGCGGCGCAGTCACACTAAGGAGACCAACGGCAGCTGCTGGTTGGCGTGCTTTAGCTTGTGAATCACCAGTGGAGCAATAGCGCTGAAAAAAAAAGCTGCCCAGCACCACCGGAAATACAGGTGATGCCAATTTGAGTTGGATCGGCCCTGAAAATGTAGAGAGAGAGCTACATGGGGTAGCTGTGTCGTCAGGGCAAAGATAACACATGTCCATCACAAAAATGACCACAGGCAAACCATTAAACTCCCTTCATTGGTGAAAATAGCCGAGACCAAATTGGTCATGTAGGCGGCCCGTGCCGAGAAAATGTGGCTGACATTAGCGAGCCAGTCACCAACTGCTCTCTTCGCTGGCGACACTTGTAATGAATGATTGGAACAGTTCCCTGTGGAGCCATGAGCCAGTCTATTTAAAGAGGACCATCTTTCCGCTGCCCAATTATGCACCCAACTTAGCGACCTTTCGTACCGCGGAAGAGTTGGGCAATGTGTATTTGTCCTTATTGCACCCAGTGTATTTCGCTGCTCGAGAAACAGCAAGCTACGTCGGGAGACAAGCGTAAGCATTATACCCGCTCATACGAATTTACTGTATTCGACTGGGAAGATGGCGATTGCCGGCAATCTAATGTTCCTCGTTGCTATTTCGTTCGCAGTTTGCGTGGCTGCAGATGAGGGGGATGACTTTTCTAACAATTTATTCTCAGATTTGGCGCCGTACGTTTTATGGCCTGCAATTCTCTAGCACCTTTGCTAATCCTCTGTTGTGTGCAGGCTTTTGGCCCTCTTTGGAGAGCGCGTCACCATGCAGTTCATGAGCCAATCAATGGGCTGGGCTGACAATATCATCCTTGCAATGGCTCCCCTAGGCATAATCACTGCTGTCGTCAGTGCTATTAGAGTCGGCGGCCCTTCATGGCTAAAAGCTATTATTGGCAGAGCTAGGGAAAACCTTGCAGCCGCTGAAGTAGATCTGATGTCGTCCACTTCAAAAGAAGTTTGTGAACTATGGAATGGCCAAGAGATTGTTAGGTGCATGGGATCATCGCCGGTTTTGGAGTTTATATGCTTGTTGCCCAAAGGGGTTCCCAGTTCGAACGAGAGTCCAGAGATAGAGGTGATGGATTTGAAAAACGCGTTGCATAGGGGATATTTGGATGAACTTGGTTAGTGACTTCTCACCATACACGAACCTGGACACCCCGACTCACCTTTTCACCAGAGCCGAGCGACCGAGAAGGTACCTGGAGCAACAACCATGACGGCATCCCAGATGGCAATTGTCCAAGCAATCCTGGGAGAAGGTCGGCCGAGTCGGAAGCGGAGAAGGGAGCGAGCCCTCAAGCACCCGACCCAGCAGTATTCAAGATTATTATCGTACGGAATACCGCGGCCGATGCACCAAACATCTCGCTTAATTCCCATAATAAATTTAGGAGAGGAGAGTTACACGCGGTGGCAGTCATAGGAACCATTATTCAGTTGGCGGTCCTTGGATATTCTGGGTGTGCCACCTACTACACAGCTCTAAAGTTGTTCAGGAATGATCAGCCCATTCCTGGCTATGCATTTCCTTGCACAGCAGCTGGAACACTTCTGCTGGTGGCTGGCATGCTAATATGCGCACATGTGGTAGAGAGCAGCACTGAGGAAAAAAGATACCGACCAGGACAGGGGAAGCAAGCTCGATTGGTTTGGCTCCAGCAAACGAAAACCGTGAGCGACCAGTTTTTCGACTCCTTTGCAGTGTTTGCCAAGCATGATCAAGCTCTCATCACAACATCCCACCGAGTGGACCAAAAAAGTAAAGCTGCTGTTTTTTTAGAGGTCAAAACTGTCCTTGGTACTATGGTCAGTCTCTGTGGATTTATTGTGCAGTTTATCGGTTTGCGCGGGATGCATTGGTCCGCCTCGGTTGCTCAGCTTGGTGCTGTCCTTTTGATGACATGCCTTAGGGCATGGGTCCGCCGTGGGCTTGCGATGTCTCCGGGGTTCGAGCGTCTCACCCCAGGATTCGAACTCGAATGGTTTGCGAGAACGTTCAGAGATCTTGGTACTACATCTTGGCTGAATAATACTCCTGGCAAGGAGGTATGTAGCGACGACTGGGCAATTAAGACTGGCGGAAGTGCCGAGTATGAGGGACTGCGCGAGGCGACCGAGGATGGTGATCTTGATGCGCACAAAGAATGCGCGCTAGCGGAAGAGAGTGCAAAGCAGGTTCCACGAGACAC
This sequence comes from Calonectria hawksworthii, assembly GCA_020975415.1. Classification (NCBI taxonomy): domain Eukaryota; kingdom Fungi; phylum Ascomycota; class Sordariomycetes; order Hypocreales; family Nectriaceae; genus Calonectria; species Calonectria hawksworthii. The sequence goes on along the minus strand of JAHXZK010000010.1, from coordinate 1,247,646 downwards.
GCAGCAAAAAATAAGAAAGTCCGAAGGGGCCGGTACACCGTTCAAGGCACATAATGAGATGATTATACGGAGGAATCTTGGTGAACTCGCAGACTGGCGTGGCCCCACATCCGCAGAGGCAATTGCCCTTGCAAGGGCGATCGAGGTCACGATGGATACCTTGTTTAATCGCAAAAAGGAGCCCCTCTTTGAACTCACTGGAGAGTTTATGTGGAACATTCGAAACTGTGCTGGTGAACCGATTAATTTTCGTTTACGTCATCAACAGCACGGGAACTGGAGCGCATACTCAGACGAGATCGAAGCAGCATTATCGTTGTGGCTATATTCCGTCAATGAACAAGAGCTGGGCCATCATCAACAAGAGCAGCGAAAAAAGGACGGCCAGGTAGACATACCTAAAGACGATGCTTGGTTGCGTGCCAAAGGATCGCCCGCGAAGCTTAGCCTGCGACTTCTGGGCCCATATACACCGGGCCTCCATCGAGATCTCCAATGGTGGATGCCCCGTGATGCAACAACAATCATGGGAGTGAACAAAGATGAGAACGGCAAGCTAGAGGTAGAGAGCCACAGAATCGTGGGCTGTGGTTCTGACGCTAGAGGGGCATCTCAAGAACCGAATAAGCGAACTCGATACAACAGCCGCGAGCTCCCAGATCTGAGATACAAATCTGAAGTTGAAGTTATCAACGAAATGAAGAAAAAAGGTTCCGTCTTAGCGACAGAGTCGTATGACTCTCTGAAGTTGCTATATGCCAAAGACATGTTCTCAGCTTTTATGTGGGCTGTGGCAAAGAAACTAAAAAATCCCCCCGATGGCAGCGGTGATATACGTCCTGATGACATCAGCATCGATAACGCCTGGCAATTCTTCACGCTTCGGAATAACCAGCTGTCGAAGATGGCCCAAGACATCCAGAGCACTGGACTTGGAAATCTGAAAGACATTTACCTAAGCATCATCCCGCCGCTTAGTGAGGAGCATAAGCTTCCAGAGGTTGATGCCATTGTTGAATTGGCACGACAACACGCCAAGAGACACGAGCAGCTAGGTCATTGGAAAGAGGCCACTGATGTATACTTATGGCTCTTCCAGACGGCAAGGACATTTCCAAAACAGAGTAGTATTGTAGCCAAGGCTACAGCTATATTGATGGAATACCTGATAAAGCTCGTGTTAACCATCGAGCTTATGAGAGCTGAACTCGAGGGAAGCGAGTTGGAGTTGTTGAAGCAGTTGAAATCGGTTCTTGAGGAGGAGTTGAGAACCGCTGACAAGAGGACCCTGATGAACCTTATGGCTTTAAATGAGGAAAGGGGCTGTGATTGGGCATGTGCCCTAGCGCAGGAAGCCCAGGCCAGCTTAGTGGAAGACAAACCTGGCGAGGTAGAAGACGAACCTGACAAGGTGGAAGACGAATTTGACGAGTTGGAAGACAAGTGTGAGTGGGGGGAATACAGAAGTTACCCTGAAACATTCCAGTTCACGACAATACACCGGCTCGCTCAAAACGATAAATGGGACATACATAAGCGCTTAAGGCTTGGCCCATCCCCATCCCCTACTAGTGTGAATGCAAGGGATATCTACCACTGGGCGCCGCTCCATTATGCCGCAGCGATGGGCCATGAAGATTTCGTGGAAAAACTGCTGCATCACCAAGCGGATGCCAATGCCCGAGATCTACTTGAATGGACGCCACTACATTACGCTTGCCAGCATGGCGAGACTCGGAACGTACAGAAGCTCATCCGAGAAGGTGCAGCAGACACGAATGCGCAGGGCCGAGATGGAGTAACACCACTGCATTGCGCATCAATGAAGGGCCATCAAGGCGTGGTGAGCTCGCTGATTGAGGCAGGAGCGACTATTGATGTTCTTGACGCCTCTGGGAAAACCCCCCTTTTTTGGGCCGCCTCCAAGGGGCATGAGGAGGTGGTTGCTTATCTCTGGCCAGATACGAATAAAAGGCTGCGTGGCTATCAAGGCAGAACCGCTTTGCATTTAGCAGTAGCAGGGGGGAACGTCGAAATAGTCAAGATAGTTGTAGAGGGCGCCGACTTGGGGGCCAGGGACAGCAAGAGCCAGACACCACTGCACTTAGCCGTCAAGTATGGGCACGTAGACATCGTGCAACTGCTTACTTCACGAGGCGCCCGGACAGGACCTGAAGATATTGCAGGCATGACGCCGTTACACTTGGCTGCCAAGAGCGGGCACGAGGCCATTGCGCAGCTGCTTATCAAGGCAGGTGCCGGCAAGGACGAGTGCAGAGCGTTTTCGAAAACACCGCTACACTTAGCCACGGCAGAAGGACACTACGCTATTGTTCAACTGCTAATTGAGGCAGGCGCCAACAAAGATGCCAAGGCCGGAGGTGATCTAGCACCGCTGCATCTGGCTGCCGAGTACGGGCATCAGGACATTGCAAAGCTACTTATCGAGGCAGGCGCCGACAAGGAGACCAAGAGCAGAAACAATCTCAGGCCTTTGCATGTGGCCATTACAAAAGGGCACGATGCTATTGTTCAAATGCTAATCGAGGCAGGCGCCAACAAGGATGCCAAAGACCAAGATCTTCAGTCACCGCTGCACCTGGCTACCAAGGATGGACATGAGAACATTGCACGGCTACTTATCAAGGCAGGCGCCGACGTAAATACTACGGACTTCCCAGATATCACACCATTGCACATCGCCGCTGAACAAGGGCACTATGTTATTGTTCAACTGCTAATTGAAGCAGGCGCTAGCAAGAATGCCCAGAACCGCTGCAATGACACACCTCTGCACCTAGCCACTCTCGAAGGGCATTATGCTATTGTTCAGTCGCTAATTGAGGCGGGCGCCAATAAGGAGGCCAAGGATGAAATTGGTCTCACACCGTTGCGTTTGGCCCTTATGAGAGGGCGCGAGGACATTGTTCAACTCTTAATTGAGGCAGGTGCTAATGACAAGTTTGATGACGAAGATATTGGGGCATCGAAATACTTGAATCCCCATTATCTTCCTTGGCCGACGATACAGATATATACAGATGAGCAGGACACCGATGAGCAGGACACCGATGAGCAGGACACCGATGAGAGTATCATAGATAGCAAGAGTTAGATGCCGCTGTGCGTGCTTAGCTGCCAAAGTAAGCGACAAGGCTATTGCACAGTTGGCCAAATAGTATATAAACGTCCACCTGTTGCCTACTTTAATTCATATAACCAAGACGTAGTCATGGTGGAACTTCGAGTTGCCAATTACTGGGCTAGTTTAGAGGAGCTTAGTTTAGTTTATTTGTTCAACCTCGGTGCATCCTGCCACACTTACAGGTGGTCTCGATAGCTTCAACCGATGACAGCTACGTACGTAAGATTCCCGGACTAGCTCGCATCAGGATTTAGGTAAAAGTAAGATGGTCAAAGCCGCAGTCGGCCCCAAAAGGCCAGATTACACAACGCAGACTGCCGGGGAGCTCATCCTTTGACTACGGAACCGAGCCAAGCTGGCCAATTGACCTTCTAGAGGGCAGGGGGCGTCGCCTATCTAGAGCTATAAAACTGCTATGGTGATAGGAAGAATATTTTTATGAAGAAGATTAACCTTTTCAGGGCTCGATAGGTTGATTGAGGGAAAGACACCAATACCCAAGCGACTACCCTGTAGAGTAGACTCAGTGCGGACCTGGAAGGAAGAAGGAGGTGAGACCTCTATCTTCAATGACTCCGATAATCCTATTCCACAAACGGTGCGGAGTACCATGGCCCACGTGGAACTGCCCGGCGCGTGATACCTTTAGGCAGACACTTTGTGCACTGCTCGGGATAACATAACGCAGAAGGCCTCTGAGATTCATTAAGTAGCCTCTATATACCCAAAATCCTGCCTAACGATCACCATTGAGGCAGGAGAAAATGCCGAGGCGGAGTTTCCCGGGCTGATAGGCATCTGGGCTGCGCGTGTCGCAGCCTAGAAGATTAACAAACTGTCGCCCAGCACTTGAATCGTGCGGAGCGTTACCCGACCCCTGGGTTGAACATGGTCGCGAACAAATGAGACAAGTGGGGATGGATCTTCCAGGAAGACGTATTCTCCCGGCGGAAATTGGTTTTTGATAACGGCTAGGTGCGACGGATTTGCGTTGACAATGTCTAGTGCGACGTGGGTGAGAGTCGTAGCGACGGAAATCCATGTTAAACAGACATCTAGACGGCATTTTCGGCACCAATTCCGCATCTAGATTTTTTTAGTGTCTAGCTGTCAACTAGAACCCAAGAGGCTTGGCATTTCGCGAGAATGCTCTTGGTGTATTCACTGAAATCCTCAACCCGCTCTCGCGGGCCTGGGATGGCGGCTTCATCCCGGGTTTGCCCGATGCAATTTTCCAGATGGCAGTTTTATGGGGGCCTCAAGATATGCTGGTCCGACGGGAAACAAAAAAAATGCTACAAAAAGCTATTGGTTGCCTAGTTGGAGCTGGATGGGATGCAAAGCTGCCATTGCCCTGTTTTCTTGATCCCCGGCCTCAAGGTTTGTACGATGGGGTCCCCACAGGAAGGATCGGTGTTTTTAAATAGGATCAATCTGCTCGTACAGTGGAAATGGCTCAAGGCCCTAGACAGGACGGGAAGTTTCGATCCGGTATAGCTGGCTTGAGTACAAGAGCCGTGTAGTAATGCCCTCTCCGACACTGGTCAAGTGACCTGATCGCCGTTGCCCCATTATTTAGTGGGGCGCTGAGGGTCTGACCCACTGACACGTTCGCGCTTGCGTTGCCGGGTTTCTGTCACTCTAGTGTGAAGCTTCCTCCACGTTCTTATTGTCGCAGGGGACCAACCAAATTTCGTCTCTCTGGAACGGAGCATGTGAATCATATTTAAATGTAACATATTATTGCACATTGAGAGAGGAAAGTTATTGTTTATAAGGAAAGATGCAATCTTAATTGATGTATCTAGTGTTGTATTGGCCTCGACACCCTGTCAGTTTCACAACGGCCACTGGTCAACAGCGTGCCAGCACTAAATTCCATCGGTGAGACTTGAGAATAGATCTAAAGAAAGCCATTGAGCCCAGCAGGTGATATCCTATTCGTGTTGACCAGAGATATTTTCCGAAACCGCCGAATCTCGATTCAACTCAGGCCAAGTTGAACGTATTTAGTGCTGCAGCCATGTTAGTGATGCATCTACAGAGCTGGGTCGATTGTGGAGAAGGCTTACGCTGCAGCAAGAGCAGGAGTTGCAGGCGTTGGAGCAAGAGCAGGTGGACCAAGCGCTAAAAGTCACCAGAGTTAGCACATTGAACCATAAAGAATGAGAAGCTTTGATTTGAGCGATCCTCATGTTGCTGTGCAAAACTTGGAGGCTTCATTCCTGGGAAGCTCTTTGGTAGGCGGGGTAGTCTTACCAGGGAGCCATTGTAAAGGTTGTGGGTGAAGAAAGGTCTTCGAAAGTGTAAGTGTTTGTAGAGTGTGTTGTAGAAGTGTGGTGCTGAGTGATGATGAGAAAAATGGATTCTAGAGGGAAGCATCTAAGGGTTCTTATACTCGGTGAAGCTGGTACAAGCTTCTCATCATCCCACGCTCTGCCTTCTCCAAATGCTACATTCATCGTACTTTCCCCGGTGTGATGACTGTACGCCCGCAACGCGTGGGTAGGCTCCCGTGGGTGTGCTCCACTCTCGATGCAGGGCGCTGAAGCGGGTTTCGAATGATACGCGGTGGGTATGGGCTTCACTCGACATCCCGGGGACAAGACTCTGTTAGGCCGGATCGAGAAGATCACATATCATGTGGCTTCAGGTAGTGTATGCTAGCACCGTGGCGGATGCTTGGCGATCCCGCTGTGATTGCACGCTGTACAGCATCATGTGCAACGTCGGAATCAAATGGTGTATGGCTAAGCAAGGCTAATAGCGGTTGGCTTCACCGACTCTGCGGCAAGAAAATAAAGTCTAGGAACACTCCAGGCACAGTTTCTAATTCCCGATGATTACGTCTCACATTATCCACTATCAATCTCCAAAGCAGCTCGAATAGGCAGAGAATATCACGATGGAGTATATGAGGCAAACATGCAATGTGGATCAAATCCTTGACATTAGAGAAAAATGAACTAAGGTCGAGGGGGCTTGAGAAACTTTGGGAGAGTGGGGCCACAGCACGAATGATCATTCACTGTCAGGCCGCTTGGGCCGTAAGTTGAGCCGTTTAGTGTGAAGCTATCGGGTTTTTTTTCACACCAGTGGGTCGGAATTACGGGCGGGCCGTGAGGGAGCCGCTGAGTCGGGGAAACAAATTCACAGAGCTCAAGGGCACCCGATGAGCCGATATCAGCTTATCATTACGGCGGGAGTGACGTGGTGGCATGGCAGGTGAGGTTGTACCACGTCGAGACGTGCAAAAGGATTGGAAGATGGGTGCGGGCTCAAAAGTTCACGCCGGGAAACATCCCGAGGCGACCCCGGCCACTAAATTGGCTCGTTTTAGTCATACGACGCGTTTGCCGACAGCCAAGCGTGGGTGCGTAAGCCGGGGAGCCTTGGGCGAGCGTGGGAGGTCGTGGGATGTGCTGGGAAGGAAGCTCCGAGGTGTCATCCGCCAGTATGAGACATTAAGCGCCGAGCTGAAAGGAATGACGGAGCAGATACGGGATGGTAGTGGGGGGGTTGAAGTACCTAGCAAGGGCGTAGGGCGCAGAGAGTGATTTGGGAGCTCAAACGACTAGCGCCAATGATAGTATGGACTTGTCGAGGTCCCGTCTGGGCAGTGTAGTGCGAAGCTGAAGACAGCTTCAGCGTGGCTTGGTTCGCCACGAGTCAGTACCTCGGCATCAATCCATTCCCGGCTGAAATATTGCTGCCAGCGGCGAATACAACACCGAGAGACGCGGGATGATGAATAATTACGAGAGGTAAGTGGTGGGCGGGAGGTTGGGGGGTGAGAGAGGGAAAGGGGAATGTCAGGGGTAGAGATGATGAGAACGGAAAATCTAACCGGCTAAGCCGGCAGGCAGCAGACCTGAACAGGCTGGTAAGGGAAATGAGCTGGATCATTATGGACGGCGATTCCCTCCGTCGACTCGTCATCGATGACTATCTTCTTAATGTGCCGCGATCATTCGTAGAGGCCAACACTCGACAAGACTCGGTTAAGCACGGTGTGAAGAGAAGCCACGGCGAAAGGGCAAAGGGAATATCGTGTGTTTCGAACATCGTTGGTCGGGATGGTCGGCGTACTTGTGACTTCGGCTCGGTAAGGGCGTTTGAATTTCCGGATTCGGTGAATAGGAGTGTTCGAAGAGATCTTGTTGCGTCTCGGTGAGGTGCCCAGAGGGTTACGGACACCTGCTATTCAGGGACGGATGCATGGGCGACCACATACATCTTATACTCGGTCAAGAGACATTATCTGCTAGCTAAAAGCTTAGCACCATGTTTTTGTTGCTGATTCAGGGGGTACCAGAGGACTAGTTGGGACGCGATGAGCTTTGGGTTGGGAAAAATCATCACGAGGTTGGACATCAAGGTGTCCGTTGACCATAAGGGTTCTCAAAATGTGCTGACTCATTTGGCACGAGCTTGAGTGATGAAACAACCGACTAGAAGGATATGATGCTCTCGGATCTTTGCAAATATATCTACATGCGACAGACCATACTTGACCGCTCTCTTGCTTCATGAAATTCCTCCATAGGATTTGTATGGTCTCAGTATTGGGGGCAGGATGGCCATGCTCGCATATGGCATGTTACCACTCCAATGTTTGGCTAAGGCTTCTTCCAGAGCTTGGGCCACGGAGTGTACAGCGCTTCTTTCAATCGTGAGATAGTATTGAGATTGAAGGTTATGGAATGGTTTCCGTATCACGATCTAATAGAATGCAGCTAACTGTTATGGTAGAAACTAGTCGAGCCATCTCGATGCAAGGGGCTATGAATGATTGTGCATATTTGATTATATAGATAAGGATGTTTGATTTATAATACGTCTAACCTTACAGACATTCAACGATAAAAACATTATGACTTGCTACATAGTCTGCCATGACGACTGGCAGCGGGACGTGTTCTGAAAGGGCTTCAATAAGCGAGACCGACCATATGCCACTGAACAGTTTTCAGGTCCTCGGCGAATATCTCGCCGCCGTCAGGAAGCCCGGAGGAAACTCAAAATACACAGCCAGCATGGCGCAGTGGCTGACTATGGGTCGGTATCGTAGTCGGAGATTGTTTTTGGTTTTACAAAAGAAATGGACAGCTGAGAATTGAATCACGCCCACTTCCCTAGCAGTGACATGATTGCAACACCAAAGTATAGGGAAAACAGCATGAACGTGAGGCGTTTCTTGTCATTTGTGCGTTGGGGGTTGAAAAGGAAATCGCGGGCAATCATTTCGACGAAGCCCGTGTAGATGAGGATGCCGGCGGAAATAGAATCTAGAATGCCCGAAACCATGTTCGCGGTGAAGGAGGCGCTGTTGTAGCTCTCCTTTACCCCCAGTCCGATGGCAATGGAGATGGGAGTCGCCAGAGCGTACGCGAGGCACAGGGTCCAGGGCATCCAGTGAAGACGGGGTGGAAATGGAATCGCGCTGAGACGTGCGCCGATACCCAGGCCCTCGAAGGCTTGGTGAAAGGCGAGAACTGGGTATAGCGTGCTGAACGCGGGACCCACAACTCCTAAGTTGAGCCCGATGATGACGCTGTGAAACAGGACTCCAAACTCGAGGATGAGAAAAGCGGCGATTTGCGACTGGAAGCTGGACACGACCTGGATAGGATTGCTCTCGAGCTGCTTCCAGTCGTCCATTCCGTCAGAGGAATTGACATCGCTTTTCGAGCGCCCATTTTGGTCCGGGCCTCCTGTGCCCAGATCTAAGCCCCCGATGGCTATGATATTCCCAATGTCGACATCAGTCGGTTCACCGTATTTGCGCTGCACGTAGTACTCGGCCAAAAAGTCCATTAGAAAAATGAACATGCCCGAGGTCAGAGCAATGGCGGGCGGCCAAGAGTAGGCGGCCCAGTGGCCCGTCAGGCCCACGCAGCTAGACGGTCCAATCTCATCGTAGGCTGGGTCGAGCAGGTGAATGAAGGCGGTCGCGATGATGACGCCTGCACCAAAGTATCGGGCAAACAGGTAGACGTATAAGGGAATTCGAAGCCTTCGAACGCGCGTTGCGAGAACGGGGAATAAAGTCGTGGCCAGGGAGACGCATAAGATGACGAAGATGGCCGAGATTCGCGAGCCCATGTGCCCATCATACTGGATGCCGCTCTCCGTCATGTAACACACGATGTCGCGGAAGTCGGCCGTGTCGAGGTTGACTGACTGGGGATCGAATGTGTCAGCCATGGTGTGGTTAATCTGGAGAATGATGGAGGATGACTGCGCGCCCAGAACCGCGGGTGGCAATGGTGGGAAGTAAGAGGATTTATAAGTCAAACCCAACAATGGCCCCAAAAACGCCTTCTCGCAACTAGTTTTAACTCACCACCAAGGAATCGGCGCCATTTTGGGCCCACGTGTTTTGCCGTTTGCCCGTCTCTCGAGATGGCTGGAATTTTGCTGTGCTTTTCCTGTGGGTTGATGAAAAAAAAAAAAAAAGTGATGTGTTAATGGCCACTGCGCGAGACAGACGTGTTTCAGTCGTCATCATGGTGTCTATCAAGGTGTCCGTTCGTCAAGGGTCCACCCCAGCAACCGCCAGATCTCGTGTAAAGCAGCGCCAAACATAAGCTGCAAGAACGCCCTCACAGGACCGTGTGAGACGGCATCAATTAGAAACAGACACTGGGTGATTTTCAAAGAATGTCGTTAGTTTTGACCAGTTGAACTTTTGTCGTCACGGCCATTATTGACGTTTCCGGTCTTACTTTAACTTGCGCCAACTCTTCCGCCACCGCCACCTGCGCACTTGCTCAATCTTGTTGCCTCACTGCAGCACGATCGGAACTAATCGACACCGATCAAAGATCGTTTACAAAGCTGTCCTCTATTAGACATATACAGGGAAGATGAAGCAATGCTAGCTCTCGCTGCCTTTCTGTTGTTGCCGGACGTAATCCCCGACCGTACGTGCGCAGCCCCCCTCTTGGGCTAGCGGCTGGAGGTCCGCGCTTTTTTATGCTTAGAGCATGATAAAGTTTGGCAGCAAAGTCACTATCGTTGAAGAATTGATCTCAAACTTGTTACTGTCTTGATTTCTGTTAAGCTTTCTTTGTGAGTCTATGGGGTCGGCTACGGTCCATGCATCACGAGCAGAACCGGCATCGCTCCCGCTCACGAGAATGGGGCTTCATACGCATTTTATGCATGATATTGAACAGTGAGAGCAAGGCCATGCTCGTGCAGCCAGCTCACGATGCGATGGCCTGCGGCCCGCACCTAACCACATTTCGTCACCCCAAATGGGTCTAGACAGCCACGAGAGAATGATTTGCGCCGCCAAAGTGACAGTGGCGCAAAGCTATGGCGCAATGGATAAGCAAATCACGGATAAGAAGCTCAGCTAGCAATCTAGACCAGGTGGAAGCGCCTCTGGTCCCGCACACTTGCCACTCACTCTCCACCATGGCCCCAGGGTCCTCCTCCCCGAGCCCTCGGGTCATGACCCGGGATTCCTGGTAGGCAGACAGCTCCTTGCGACCAACCACCCAGTTAACATTCGTTGTGGGATGTTGTCCATTACACAATGCTCCGCTCTCTCCCAGCATCTCTTGGCATTCTCCTCATTCGATGACGGAATAATCCCACCCAACGGGCGCCACAGTTGTGGATAAGGCCGGGTCGTCGGCGTCAGCCATTTTCAATTAAAAGTTACGAATTCCAGCGATGACTACCTTATTAATGACGCTTTTCGTCAGTGCACATTCCCATAGGATCTTTTTCTCCGAGCGGAAGTCTGCTGGGTGATCAACACATTGGACGTTGGTGGGATGGTAGTGCAATGGAGTAGGGCAATATTTTCAAACTACTTGGCACGATGAAGCCGCAGGGTTGACACAGGGTTAGTTTGGGGGTTATCTTTAAGAAATCAATCCCATAATTCCGTATCTGCTCATTTTAGTTGCCCACTTTAACTCGGCAAGCAATGTGCTCCCGTAACTATGTCAAGGCAGACCCTAACAAATGCGTTCATACGTCTATACGAGGCCTTTATATTTGGCGAGCCTTCCATTACTCCTTGAACCATCCAATGATTTCTCATAGCTTTGATGCTTCGGTTCCCGAGGCAACGACGTGCTTCCAGATGGACGCCACGGTCCGCGAAGAATCTTTGGGAATCCTCTGGAAGCCATTCTCCCGATCAATGTACGTGACTCCAAATCGAGGAGTGTAGCCATTGTTCCACTCCAAGTTGCTATTCAATCGAGTTAAGGTTGGTGATGTCTTGGAGTGGGGTCTTCAACTTACTCTAGCAAACTCCAACAGTGGTATCCACTCATCCAAACACCATCAGTTTTCACGGCTTCACACATTGCTCCAATGTAGAGATCGTAGTATTCTTGGCGGTACTTGTCATCAATGATATTGTCAATGGGCATGCTGGCTTCGTGTTCAACAGCATACCCATTTTCATACACAATGACTGGCATGTTGAGTTCCTTCGCGTACTGTTCCCAACAGTGCACGAGCAGATTTTTGAAACCCCATGGGACTGCATGGGTCAGAATTGTATGTTTTGTGCTGCAATAGAAATGGGCCTACCTGTGTGGGGATGCCCATTTTCTCCACGTCTCCCGATCAGCACGCCATCGCGGTAAAGCGTTTTTTGAATGTCATCCAATTCTCTGAAGTGAGTGGCTGTCCCCGGGGCAAGGTGTTTCCCAGTGGTGTACATGGTGCCATAGTGGTTAATGGAAAAGCTGTTGCAGGTCAGAATTTAAACTAGATAAAATGTCGATACATGAAAAGCTGACTTACAAGTCTGCTGATCCTTTCAACATGGACAGTTCGGCGTCCGTGAAATGTGGAAATTCGTCACCGTAGTGATCCCATGCCTTGGTCTCTATTCCCTTGACTGTAAAGTTTAGCATACGTAACTCCAGGTAATGGTTGCGTTTGCTTACAAATTGGCAAGGCGAACCAACCCAACGAACGCTCCTCTGAAATTGAAGCTGCTTCGATTGCCTCCGGTGATTGGTCCACCGGTTCAGCCCAGTCGTAGTTCTGTTTTCACCATCAGTCTCTGGCTTTGCAACGCGCCATTTCCAACTCTCACCAAAGCCATGCCGATTTTCCCGCCCTGGGTATCCTGGAATTTCTCGCGGTAAAGTCGCACGGCATGTCCATGGACAAGCAGGGTATTGTGGCCAACCCTAGCTCGGCTGTCAGCAATTGAGGGCCCACATCAGAGATATCTGCTAGAATGTGAGTACTTGCCTGAAAAAGTCGGCTCTTGTGTAATTCTTGACGAGTCCCTCGCTGCCCAGTGAGGCAAATATCCATGGCTACACTCTGAATCAGCCCTGATACATACAGGCTGGAAAGGAGCTCCTACCTCATTGATGGTGAGCCAACGCTTTACCCGATCGCCGAATCTCTCAAAGCAAACTTTAGAGTAGGCTAAAAAATCTTCAATCAGCTCTTTTGCATCGGCCGCAGCGAATCCACGGTATTTCTGGTCCAAGACTAGTGGTGTATCATAATGGTGCAGTGTGATTGTAGGCTCGATGCCGGCGGCCAACAGGCCATCAATCTGCCGGGATCAGCTTCTTTTTCTATTAGTTCCCAAAATGCCGTTCTTACCAAGTCATTATAATATTTAACTCCGATTTCATTGACGGGGGAATTTTTGGATCCTGATCATGGCTTAGAAAATTGCACAACATGAGCCCATTTGGCTTTTTGTTGCAAGTCCAAAAGGCTTACCTAACGGCTTGATTCGGGGCCACGAGACTGAAAACCGATACGACTTCGCTCCGAATTGTTTCAGAAGCTTTACGTCTTCCTTCCACATATCATAAGAGCGACATGCATCGTCTCCTTTGTCGGGATACCCTTCTAGCATTTCATCCCAATTGCATCTTCCGCGACCGTCTTTGGCAGTGGCACCCTCTACTTGATACGCTGCCGAACTTCAACTACCATTAGCTAAAAAGTCTTAAAAGCGGAACAGTATTTGACTCATCCTGAATACTTACGCATATCCATGAAGAAAATCCGCTGGTAAAACTCCAGCATACTCGGGATTTGAGGCGAGGGGTTTATGGGCGGCCATGGTGTTTGCGGCTTACAGTTCAGTGAGCGAAGCCCAGCTGCAAGTCCGTGGATGAAGCATCTTTATAAACACAAATTGGTTAGTATTGTGTTGCAAGCATCCGCCGGCGGGTCAGTGTTTCCGGCCACACTGATAGCAAAGCCGTCCGTGCCATTGTCGACGCCGCAAACTCGGCCGTGACTCGGCCGTCGACAACTTTATCGAGCGTTTTGATTGGCTCTTACCTCACAATTCCCCGCTCCTACGCGTCTGCGATAAAGAGATAACGCGATAAGAACGACACAGAGCGAGTCATTGGAGCATTATATATGTTTGTCGTAGGATCTCATAACTGGCTGTATCGCACATTGAAATAATTTTGTCCATTTTTTTGACATCGTCTTACGTGTTAGGTCATCTCAGCTTTCCTTGAGCTACATAGGGTGGCAACATGACAAGCATCACATCCGCCCCACACGCTGGGTCGTGGTGGCACAACCAGGGTCTCCGAAAGCTCTTTTTCTGGCAGACCTGGATCCTTGTTTCCCAGATGACCGTGGGATATGACGAGGTCATTGTGGGAAACTTCCAGGCAATGGACCCTTGGCATGCGGGTACGTTATATCCCACACTTGGCTCTTAGACCGCAATTACTAAATTAATTAGCCATGGGAAACCCGAGCTCTTCAACAATTGGTCTCATTACTGCAATTGTTTTTGTCGGTGGTTTCGTTGGTGCACTTATTGTGGCCTATCCGGCAGACAAATTTGGACGACGCATCACGATCCAGATGGGATCTTTTCTTGGTGTGGTTGGTTCTGCGCTCCAATCGGCTGCCCCTAGCCGAGGCGTGTTTATTGGTGGCCGTTTTATCCTGGGATTTGGAATTAGTTTCACCACTTGCGCCGGACCAAGCTTGCTAAACGAGCTAAGCCATCCCGAGTACAGAGGGAAAATTGCACCAATGGTGAGAATCCGACCGTGTTAACGTTGACAAGATTGATCTAATCAGAATTTCACAGTTTAACGTGCTTTGGTATGTGGGTTCCATCATTGCATCCTGGCTTTCGTTCGGCACCGGCTATCTTCAAAACAACTGGTCTTGGAGGATTCCCTCCATCGCCCAGACCTGTTTCCCCGCTCTCGTCATGGTGGCTATGATCTTCACACCGGAGTCACCTCGATGGCTTTGCTCAAAGGGCAGAGATGATGAAGCCAGGGCCATAATTGTCAAGTATCACGCGGATGGACACGAGCAAGCCGAAATTGTCAATTTTGAAATGGAAGAGATCACACAGGCCCTCATGCAAGAAAAGGAGATGCAGATTGCCGCATGGAAAAACGTCTGGGCCATCAAAGCAAACCGCAAACGCTTCTTCATTGTCGTATCAGTCGCGATTCTGACCTTGTGGACCGGCCAAAGTGTCATCTCCTACTACTTTTCGCCCATCCTCGACGATATTGGCATCACAAGCACCGCTCAGCAGACAGGAATAAATGGCGGCATGGCTATTTGGAATCTGATATGCTCTCTTACCGGCGCCGTATTAGTCGACAAGGTCGGAAGGAGGCCACTGTGGCTTGCCAGTTTCATCGGCATGATTTGCGCCAATGTACCCCTCACCATCTCCAGCGCCATGTACGCGAACAAAGGCTCTCAGGCGGCCGCCTACACCACCGTTGTGTTTCTTTTTCTTTACAATGCGGCCTTTAATATCGCCTGTAACCCACTGCTTTACTGCTACACACCAGAAATCTTGCCGTTTAGTATCCGCAATCGCGGGCTGGCAACGCAGGTGCTGGTCAGTCAGGCGGCTCTCACAGTGAACCAATACGTCAATCCCATTGCTCTAGAGCGTATCGGATATTATTACTTCATCTTCTATCTCGGCATGCTGATTCTTGGTACGGCAATAATCTACTTTGTCTTCCCAGAGACAAAAGGCCGTACTCTGGAAGAACTTGGCGATCTATTCGAGGACACGATAAAGAAAGGCAATATCCAGATATTTGAGGGGAAGGACATCGGCGAGGTGGAAATTCAGACTAACCAGGTTGAAAAGCAGGACCTTGTAGGTTGAATCGTTTTTACAGCTTCTGGTTAGCAACAGGCCAAGTTCACGATACATCGTTATATGTGCAGTTTTTTGTAATTTGAATGTTGAAATGTATTGATATGCAAAGCCGGTTATTTTTGCTCGCTTGTTCTATTCCCCTTCAAAAGATTCTCAATAATCTGGATAGATTGCGAAGCGATCAAGTTATACGACTGTATGCTCCGAAGAAAGTCCAAGCCCAATCCAATCTCTTCGCTGAAATCCGTATTACTGTCGTTGGATTCGATTATCAAATGAATAATTGCTGTATAAATATTCACCACACCGGCCCTGTGGCGCATGATCAGCATACGTGCCGCAAGATTGTCATCAGCATGTAAAAAGAAGGGTCACACGTACCAAAGCCGCATCTTGGATGGGTCGATTTCAGCGTCTTTTGTCGTATTTATCATTCCTTGGGCGGAGGAAATGGAAATTGCCCGCGTTCTGGTACCGTTAATCGAACCATCCAGCCAATGGGTTTGAAGCAATCTTCCAATGCATATCCGATAATACAGTAGGGCCATGCTAATGCTCTTGCGCTGCCAAGAGATCCATGGGAAAATGGAGTTACTAAGAGTGGATGGCTGTGATGGATTTTCTTCTGGTTGCAGATGAGGAGGAAGGTTGGATATCAATGCCGCCAGTTGTTCGTCTGCTTCGAAGACAAATGACGCAATCTCGCTGGCTTTCCATCTTGGAATGCGAAGCAGAAATCGGACCCTGTAGTAAATCTTTGCCAGTTTGATCATGGCAATATGATATTGAACGGGTCGCACCTTGCTTTTTGGAAGCCTGGATTTTCCGCCCAAAGCAGTGATGTTCCATAGCTCACCATCGTCAATCTCGTCGGGAAGCTCGCAGCAGAAATCGTTTTCGTTGAGACAAGGGTGACGGTAGGGCACAGGGATCCATTCGCAAATGACGAGTGTCCACCAAAGCCGACGACGCTTTTGTTGGTCGATATATGACTCATTCACGTGGGCATTGTCGTCCCCAAGCCTCAAATCCTGCGCGTGCCGGAGGGCAAGAGACCAAAGAGAGCGGTGGCGTCTCGAGTCGCCAACGATCGGAAACACCAAGCCCAGTATTGAAATAGTCTGAATGATCCTAATGTCCAGGTTTTGAACAAAGTCGGCCTTGTCGAGAAAGTAGAGAGCTGCGTCGTACCAATTCTTGAGTAAAAGAGGTATGTTTGGCGCAGGCAGTTCAAATCGCGACAAATCATGGTCGTCAATGAAAAGAATCTCAGAGGCCAAAACGCTCATGTAAACCGAAACTAGAAGAGGATCAGATTTTTCTAGATCACCAGTCTGAGTGTACTCGTTCCAGAGCCTGTCGTGATCGTCGTTGAATTCCGGACCGAGCAGGCTGAAGTGGTGCCAGAATGTCCAGTCAAACGCGCGGGAAATTAATTTATCGCTAGTTTCCTTTGACGGCATCAAAATCTGCGATGCACACGTCACAGTGCGCGGTTTAGATGATTTGTCGACTTCAGAAAAAAGCTGAATCTCGAATTCATCACTGCTGAGCTGCGGCCTTGACGAGAACCTTGATGCTTGTTCTGAACCTTCGCCATCATTTGGAGAATTCGACAAGATTGCGCGAAGCCGTTTATTCTCATGAGATAGCTCATCCCATGTAGGAGCTGTAGAGCTTGACTGGGCTCCATGGATTTGTCCTTGGACGCGAACAACCTCTCGTTGGCAATTGTGAGCTGCCCCGCGCGCAACGCACCGACTACAGGGTATTGTCTTGTCACATTTTACTTTGGCCTTGTAACACGCAGTGCAGGCCTTTGGGGCGCGTTGTGTTGAACGTATTGCCGAAGATGGGTCTCCAGCATCCATATTTGGTATATTTCGAAGCAGAATTTGTTGATAATAAATAAGGTGCATAGAAAGTCATAAAGTCAACTGGCGTGACTCTTTTTGATTTCGCTGACTAAGCCAATCTCAACCTCGGCACCATCACCCATTGGGCAAGATTCTTGATAGCGGTCGATTTTACACGATGCAATCCTACAGAACAAAAATTAATCATTTCGTTGTATCCTTAGAGTTTACTATGAAGCAAAATTTTGAGGAATAGAATTCATTGTGACACAATCATCCGTGGTATGGCTTGAACATTAAGTGGATCAAGATATGGTATCTTCGTCCATACTATGATAGTATGGGCAGCAACGGCAATGCAAGAATTTTCATTCAGGGATATCATGACACAACAGTGTTCTAATCTTGTGCAAGAGATTGATACGTCTGATTTTAATAATTTATGGGCTTATTTGTGTTTCACAGTTTACATAGCATCATCACAGTTGCTTAAGATCTAGTGTGATTGACCGAGGTAGAAGAATTCGGTGCAAATTCAAGGATTGAAAAACAGGAATGAGAGATCTCTGATGATTTCTAAATGTTAGAATGAAAGAACTCGCTCGACAACGATGATCGTTAAACACCTTTTGTATGCCAGACTCGTGACTTGGTTCTTGGATCATCTGGTTGAGTATATGGCCTATTTTGTGTTTATGTCAATAAAAAAGTGACTTTACTATATTAATTATTGATGTGAAGTAGCTCGGTACATTGATGGACCTCGGATGCAATAAGTAGTCCGTCTTTCACCCAATGACGGGAGTCTGACTAACCTTTCAAGTGTCGGTCAGTGAGACCAGAAGTCCTTATGCAAACGATTGAGCTAAATAGTGTGACTATCACGTGCAAATTAGTACAGTTGATAGACAGAAAGCTTCATCCCACCCTGGAGAGGGAAAAGAATTTACGAGAAAGAGGGACGATTGCGCCTGGGAATCTTTTAGTCCAGGGGCGAAATCGGCTATTTGGCGGGGACGCCGCCTCGGATGGACCTTACCAAGGAGACGAGTCGGCTCCGGACAAGAAAAAATAGTGGGTGGTCAGGGCTGTGGCGCCACGCTACGAAGCGGGCACAATATCCGTATGAGGCCAAGCGGCAACTTGTCAATTGACTCGACTGCCTCGTCAAACATTGGCGCCCGTAATTTCGTGCGATAATGACGTGGTGGCTAGAATAAATGTTATCAGAACAAGTGGAGACGGCCTTTTGGCGCACAAGGCAATTCATCATTAGGTCGTTATTCCCCATCCGACTTTCGTTGCGGCTAAAACACTACGATGATGGCTAGAATCAATTGATGTCCTGTACAACCGGGCGTTGCCAAGATAAAGCGCAGCGCTTTGATGATTGTTGGTTGGGCACTCTGAGAAGGATCACACATCCTAGCATTTCAGGTCAAAGTAAATAATAAAGTGCCTCAATAGGTACATTTCATTGAAGATAACATCTCAAATCCTATTAGGATTATTTTTGCGCTTGGTTATTGGAGTAGCTTAGCTGGGGTCCATGTTGTGTGAGTAATGTGGCACTAATGTTTTGAAATATTTCTCCAAACACCATAAATTTGAATAAGATTAGATAATGTATGAGCCTCATGACATCAATTTTAGGCGGCGTATTGTGATGCAATTGCAAGCTAAAAGCCTCTAATGGTACAATACAACATAACCCTTGAATAATTATCAGACTGATACTTTACTGCATCAAGCAAAATAATCCTAAGAAGAAAACCTACCAGATTGTTTTGAGGAGAAATTCTTTGTTTAGGTATGATTTTTATTTACTTTAGCTAAAAGTGCTTCGCTAAGATTTGTTATTTTTTTTGCAAGGGCCCCGGAAAATGTCAGTATTTGGACTGGGCTAACTTGTCGCGTGGCCGTCGCGAGAATGGACCTCTATTATAATCATTCAAGGGTTGCATTGCAATTTGCTCCTTCCAGCATCCTGCATGCATATTTATCCACGTCTCCGATCGCCAAGAGATTCCCACCCTGCCTCTGGGTGATCATCATTGGACCTCAGCCCTATCATCATCGGCCCGAGATGCACAATTGCTGCCCCTTGGGATGACTTCGCTCCCCGCGGATAGCCCGGACCCTGACTCTCCCAAGATAACGCAGAAGGGAGAAAACGTGCTTGATGGGTCGATTTGGCGTTCTAGATTGACTAGCTGTCTGTTTTTGGCCCTCGCTTACTCGTGCACTTCGGCCAACTGGCTTAGCTCGGTGGAGCCGGGCTGCCAATACGAGCATGGCGCCTTGTCGAAAAAGCTTGATCATTTCTTGCCATTGCTTGATTTTGCGGCTGGATGATATGTGCAGTGGCGAGATTGGTGGATAAATTCATCCAAGTCCACTTTCTGTCGAACCGAACTACCGGTACTGGCGGCAAACATTGGACGGGAGGCGTCAGCTGAAACCGGGCTTGTTCTAACCTCATTCTATCTATGCCGTGGGCGCGCGTACAAGCGACTCATTCCCGTTCTAGAGCGTTGGGGGTTGTTCATTCGCGAACGCGTGGGATTTGGCCGCCCCCAATGTTCGACCCACGGAAGATCCCGTGGACAGAGGCGGTGGACCCTCACGCGAGGGTTTCGATAGTCTACATTTCTCGGCCGATTCAGGCCAACGGCTGCACAAATACGCGACGTCAATTTCGCGGAATCGGCAATGTGGAGCATGCAAGCTCCGGAGGACATCCAAATGTGGTATCGTCATTGTGTCGTGGAGGTTCCTCGAGGCCATGTGCTTGATGCAGCTTTGGGTATTAATCCTGGGAACCCTGGGCTCTCAGTCCGAGCCGAATTTTGTTTCATTGGCGGTTCTTTGATCACTCTACAATCCCCAATCGATCGACGCAGGGGTGCGGTATCCTCTTCTATTTCTTGTTCTGCTGATCCCTATCTTGATCCTTCGATTCTCGTCCCGACGAGGCGGTTGAGGATCTCGGGACTCAAGCATAATGGCAAAACTATTGCCATGGTTCTTCCTTGGTCTTTGCACCTTGGGTGAAGCCCAGAAAGGTTCGACAACTCCAATCTCTCCCCGCTCCCCCAATGGCATCTGTCGTGTCAGAAAGCCTTCCACTCTTTCATCTTCCACTTCATCCGAGTCCACTCTTTCCATTTCGGCATCACACGGAGAGGAGACTTTTGCCCCGTCGACATCACTGGACCTGGCCACCTCCAACACTTTCATCGATCCAACCACCACCATAAATGCGATTTTGGCAGCGGCAATTAGCTCTCAGTCACCAGAAATTACTATTTCTACTACGCTCAATGCGGAGATCCACTCAACAGGAGAGAGCAACACGGCGACATCCGACAACCTGATAAAGTCTCCCTCTGCAGTTCCAGATATAACGACGTCTTCGACAGAAAATAACAACATTGGCACGACCTCGACCGCCCTTTCTATCTCTTCTTTCACTACATCTGCCACAACCGCATCGCACAATGCTAACCAGGGTTTAGTCGTTACCGTTGCCGCCGATGGAAGCGGCGATTACACCGCCATCGCCTCAGCTGTTTCTTACGCCCAAGCCAAATCGATCCCTACCGTGAGTGTACTTGCCGGTACCTACACCGAAACAATCTCGGTCCAGGCCACGGCTGCCGTTACCATCATTGGACAGACCAGCTCGAGTTCCAGCGATTGGAGCTCCAATAAAGTTACAGTGACCAACGGTGGCGGTGCCTCTCGCCCGCTGACAATTCCAAACGGCGCGAATGGCATTTCCTGGAGAAACCTCAATTTTGTCAACTCCAATTCCTCTTCTAGCCAGGGAGCTGTCTACCTTCAGGGATCCAAGAATGCCTTTTATGGTTGCAGCTTTGTTTCTGCTGGCTCAGTTGGATTCACTGGCAACCTGGCTTCTGGCATCATCGCCAACTCGTACATCGAGGCTTTTGACAAGCCATTTGCTGCCTATTCCTCTTTGTACGTGTTCGGTTCGACCATCACACTGACCAACAACAACGGTCTACTGGTGTATACCAAGGGATATACTCCTACTGGTGGTCCTCTATACAACTCAACCACCGTCTTGGATGACTGTCAAGTGATCAAGAAAGACGGAACATCGACTCAGAATGTGTATTTGGCCGCCGCCAACGATGTAGGCTCTGTCGCTCTATACCGAAGCACCTACTTGCCATCGTTTATTGCCGCCACTGGCGCCCACGTCGACTCACTCTCTCAGGGAAAGACGCAGTATTTGGAATACGACACGAGCGGCCCGGGTAGCTATAGCCAGAATGCCGCTTCGCGTGCGAAATACGTCACTCTCGTTTCCAACGAAGCCGACCTATCCTCGTATGATATTTCAAACTTCTTCAAAACCGTCTATCCATCGGTTGCGGTTTCTGGTGTTGATTGGATTGACTCGAGCGTCTTGGCTGCCATTCAGAAGAGCAACAGTGACAACGCTCTAACCGGTTCCTCTTCTACTTCTTCGGCCTCTTCCACCTCAGCTTCCTCAACTTCGACCAGCGCATCTTCAGTCAGCAGCTCTGCTAGCATTACGTCGACTGGAAGTGCGTCGGTTTCTGATACCACGTCCGCGAGCACTGCCTCGTCCAGCAGTGCCACTGTAAGCACCGTGTCTACCGCAAGCTCCACAAGCTCCGGAAGTACTACAAGCGCTACAAGTTCGACAAGCGCCGCTAGTGTTGCATCCTGTCTCCCTTCTTCAATGCCAAGCACAGCTTTGATCGTTGGACCTTCTGGAAATAGCTGTGCGCAGTACACTAGTATTAGCGCCGCAATTGCAGCTCTGCCTTCAGACTCTTCTACTCAGTACATCTACATCCTGTCTGGCACTTACAATGAGCAGCCCACCATCACTCGCGTGGGGCCCGTAATTTTCCGTGGCGAATCCTCCGACACTTCCTCATCCTCTTCCAACAAGGTGACCATCACGAACCTCAATGGCAGACTGTCTAGCTCAGGTGGCTCCAGCTCCACTGCCACATTCAGTGCAAACAAATACGAGACAAACCTGGTGGCATTTTACAACATCAACTTCGTGAACTCGTACGGGGCTGCTACCAACTATATTGCGCTGGCCGTGTACGCAAAGGGACAAAAGGTGGCCTTTTACGGGTGCAACATTAATTCCTCACAAGGAACTTTGTACATTGACTACGGCAACATCTTTTTCAGCGGTGGCAGGATCGAAGGCACAACTGATTTTATTTGGGGCCAAGGTGCTGCTTACATTCACAACTCAGTCATTGTGAGTGACGGAACTACCAGCGGGCAAACCATTGCCGCGCAAAAGTACCAAACCGCCACTGGAAGCTCCAAGTTTGTGTTCAACCAATGTGCTATTGTCCCCCAGAGCTCCTCCGTTCCGCAGAAGGGTACTTATCTTGGACGCGACTACTCGACCGGTGCCAATGTAGCATTTGTCAACTCGTACCTTGATTTGCATATTTCTCCGGTTGGGTGGTTGATCAGTTATCCTTCAACTTTCACTGGCACATTTGTGGAAGCAAATAACACTGGCCCTGGTTCTAGCACATCATCCCGTTCCTCCAGTGCGCAGATCCTATCTGATAGTTCAAGCTATACTATTAAGAATGTCCTGGGAGATGACGCCTGGATCGACTCATCTGCTGTAGCACCATTCGCCGGGTGGCCGGATTCCGCTTACCCTAGTACATCATCGACTTCGGTGAGCACGGCTTCGGGTACTTCTACATCAGGCGCTGCAGCAGCAACAACAACAGGGTCTATAGCCCCCACGCTCACCGTCGCTCCAACGCCAACTGGAAGCCAGTATGGTTCTGTGGCTTCTGCTATTGCGGCACTTCCAAGCGATGGAAATCCCTACACAATTTACATCATGGCGGGCACCTACGAGGAACAGATCTCTTTGACCAGGCGTGGTAAAGTCACCCTTCGAGGCGAGACGACATACGCGAACGATTTCACTGGAAACACTGTCCTGATTAACTTCTCTGACGGAGTTTCCACAAGCGCAGGCCAAGATGAGGAGACCCCAGTGATCAACTGGAAGAATACCAATGGCGATGGCCTGGCCCTGTACAATTTGAACTTCACAAACACCTTTAAACAAACTAGCAATTACGCCGCTTTAGCAGCTGACTTTTATGGCACCAACATGGCTGCGTATGGTTGCGCCTTCAAAGGTTTCCAAGACACTCTTTTGGTCAACCAGGGTGTACAGGTCTTCAGTAATTGCTACATTGAGGGAAGCGTGGACTTCATTTGGGGTTATTCCAAGGCCTACTTCCACCAATGCTACGTTGCATCCAACACCGCTGGAGCATGCATAACTGCCCAGAATCGCCCTACTTCTTCGTGGCCTGGAGGATTCATTTTTGACAAGTCGGTTATCACTTACACAAGCAGCTACGGCAGCACATTTGGCTCAACCTACCTGGGCCGACCCTGGTCTCAGTATGCCATCGCCGTGTACATGAATTCATATCTGGATAAGCACATTGCTAGCCAAGGATGGAATATTTGGACTACAAGTGATCCTCGTACTGCAGTAAGTAATGCTAAGCCTCGGAAAAGGACTCTTTTTAGCGAGGAATCATTTTCGGCCGAGCATCCCCATATCCCAAGCATTATCATAAGCTAACAATCTCAGAACGCTGTATTTGGCGAGTTCAACAACACTGGCCCTGGAAATTGGACCACCTCCCGTGCCAGCTATGCCACTAGCCTGTCCGAGTCCCAGGCCTCATCTTACTCGTTGTCGAGTTTCATCGGAAGCACGAGTTGGCTTGATATGACTGCATACAACCTCGTGCCTAGCTATAGCTTGACATCTACACAGAGTGCAACACCCTCAACCACTACCACGGATGCTCAGTGGACACACCCAACCAGCGGTACAACCCCACCTGCTGGCGCTGTTCTTGTTTCTGTCGGAGGTAGTGTAAAGGGCTCGTACAGCAGCTTGACGGATGCCCTTGCTAGCCTACCTTCGGATTCATCAACCCAAGTTATTTTCATGTACGCGGGTACCTATGAAGAGCAGGTTCCCACTATCAACCGCAGCGGACCAGTAATGATTATTGGATACACTGAGAGCGCCCCGGGTAAAACCTATACTACCAACCAGGTCATTATCACTCAGTCTAGGGGTTTGTCTGTGAGCCCCCTCCCCACTGGCCACAGTAATGCGGAAACAGCGACAATCCAGACGGCCAGTACTAAGATTGCTATGTACAATATTAACATCATTAACTCTGCAAACTTGGACGGTTCGCAGGCTAGCTATGTCACACTTGCAGCTAGCATCTACGGCAACAAGATTGGATTCTATGGCTGTTCGTTCATTGGTTGGCAAGACACGCTTCTTACGGGTGCCACAGCTGGATACCAGTACTACGAGAGCTCTTACATCGAGGGTGCTATTGACTTTATTTGGGGCTACTCTAAAGCATATTTCAAGGGCTGCACCATTGGTGCCAAGCGAAAGTCATCAGCCATCACCGCTCAGAGCCGAGCCAGCTCTTCGGCCATTGGCGGGTACATCTTTGATCAGTGTCTGTTCACCGCTGCGCCAAGTGCAACCGTTGACCTAACCCAATCTGTCTATCTCGGTCGTCCGTACTCTCAATACGCGGTAGTGGTTGTGAAGAACAGCTACCTTGATGAGACTATCCAGCCTGCAGGGTGGAAGATCTGGTCCACGTCTGATCCCAGAACGGGTGGAGTCACCTTTGCTGAGTACAACAATGACGGCCCCGGAAACTGGGGGAACAACTCTGCCGCAAGACAAGCGTTTGGATATGCTACGCTCCTTACCAGCGACACCTATCCATTGAGCTCAGTTATGGACAGCACAGACTGGATTGATACCACCTACTGGGATGAAATCCAAACTCCCCAGGCCACCTCTAGCACAACGACGCCCGTCACCTCTGCCACTTACAACGGAACAGCACCTCCAGATGGAGCTTTCATTGTTTCCAAAAACGCCATCGAGGGAAAGACTACCTACAGCACAATCCAAGAGGCATTGAATGTTCTGCCTGCCTCCAGTAAGACAACTGCTGTCGTGTTCATCTACCCCGGCACATACAACGAGCAACTTGTGCTGAACAAGTCCGGTACTACCATTTTCATGGGCTACTCCACCTCGCCATCGGACTATTCTAAGAACCAGGTCACTATCACGTACAATAAAGGAATCGATACGCAATCCGCTGCATCTAATTCCGACTCGGCGACCGTGTATGCCACCGGAAACTATTTCCAGGCAGTCAACATTAACTTTGCTAACACTTATGGAACCACTCAAGAGTAAGTTTACCGCATGTTATCTATGAACCGCTTCTAATTTTCCGTAGCTACGCATCTCTTGGCTTCGGTGTCAAGAGCAGCAAGTATGCCGGTTTGTACGGTTGCCAGGTTTATGGAAACCAAGATGCCCTCTTGATTAACGGATACTTCTTTGCGTCTAATTCGTATATCGAGGGAAACATTGACATGATTTGGGGTTCTGGTGCAGGATACTTCTTGAACTCCACCATTGCCACCAATCGTGATGGTATTTCTCTGACCGCTAGCAAGAGAACCGACAACACGACTGCTGCTGGATTTGTCTTTGATCAGTGCAAGATCACAGCCGCCGGGGGTGCATCGTATTCAGCTGTTTCCTTAGGTCGGCCTTGGAATCAATTTGCCCGCGTCGCCTACATCGAGAGTTATTTGGGATCTCTGATTGAAGCAACTGGTTGGGATTACTGGACCAAGTCTGATCCGAGAACCGACGGAGTCATTTTTGGCGAAATGGGAAATTCCGGTCCTGGATCCTCGACTGCAAAACGGGCTTCCTTTGCCACTCAGCTATCCGCCACCAATGCTGCTCAATTCCAGCTCAGCTCCTTCTTTTCAACCACTGCCTGGATTAATACCACCCTTATCTATGGCACACCATTTGTTGCTTCAGCTGTTCCTGTCTCGACTCTGAGCTCGTCATCACTCACCTCGACGACGACAACCTCCACCTCCTCAACACTTAGCACCAGCACTGTGTATACCACGAGTATTTCCACGTTGAAGGAGACGCTTTTCACCACAATGACTGCTGCTCCTCAAGTAACGACCGTGAAAAGCACCTCAATCGTGGATATCGGTACTACCATCACACCCAACCCTGTGACAATCACGTCTGTTGAAAAGAGCACCACTACTCTTCTCCAAACTGCCACAGAGCCTAATGAGGTTGTTACACAGAGGTCAACCAGTGTGGTCAATGTCGCCACGACAATTACTCCTGACCCGAAGACTGAAACGACCTGGAATACTATCAAGGTCTCGGTGACATCCTACACCACAGTAATCGGCAAGGATACAACCATCAAGGCCACATCCACAGCGACAGCTTATGTGACAAGTACTCCTAAGGCTGCCACCATCACTCAAGTTCAGAGCAGTACCGTCCAAAGCACAAAGACCTCGACGCCCAAGGTTGTTACAGTCAAGAGCACGTCTACCGTCACTGTTGGAAGTGGTGGAGT
Organism: Calonectria hawksworthii; assembly: GCA_020975415.1. Classification (NCBI taxonomy): domain Eukaryota; kingdom Fungi; phylum Ascomycota; class Sordariomycetes; order Hypocreales; family Nectriaceae; genus Calonectria; species Calonectria hawksworthii. The sequence continues at coordinate 1,220,964 of JAHXZK010000010.1, read as the reverse complement.
AACCACAGTCACTGCAAAGGCAACGACTTCTTTTGTTACACAGCACACGACTTCAACAAAGACTAGTAAGAAGACTACCACTCTTTCTTGCATTCCTGCAAATAACAAGAAGAGAGCTGTGGGTGAGATTGCGTTGCCAACCGCGCTCCCCAAACCGGCTGTGGCTATTGACAGCTACTTAGAAGCTCGTGCGGCAGCACAGCCTGTTGTTACGATCACTGTTTCGTCAGTTTTCACCAGTGTCGTCAAGACTTCAACAGTGACGCTCCCCGGAACCACTATAACCACGGAGGCTATTACTACCAAGACCACAGGAAAGGCCACCACCCTGAAACCGTCGACTTCCACCACAGTGAGCGTATCGCAGGCCACAAAGTACCAGACCACCACGCTGCCGGGCTCCACTTCCACTGTGACAGTCGCCACTACGGTTTCTACGGGCAAGACTACGACTCTGAAAGCTTCAACCGTTGTTGTCACTTCTCAGACTAGCACTACCGAAGTTGCAAGATCCACCGTCTCTCAGGCCGGCCATACAATTACCTCTGCCGTCACTACGACTCGTACAATTACTTCGGTTCTAGACAAGAGCACGGCAACGGTTTCTCAGACCAAGCTCGTCACGTCAATCCAGACTACAACTCTCCCGGCTAGCACCGTGATCAAATGGGCAACAGTTAAGACTACACTGAAGCCCAGTAGCACTGTGACCGAAAGATCCACGGTTACGAAGACTACCGTGGTGAAGGTGGCTGAATCAACGACGGTGTGGGCCACTCGTACTGCAAAGAACGCCAAAGCATGCGCCACTTCCTAGAGCTCATGGTCCGCGACCTAGTCCAAGGCGTTCAAGGAGGATGATTCGTTGGAGGCATCACATTACATATTAAATTTCTTCTCATAATGTATATATATATAGCTTCGTTAATACCTTGACGATAATTTGACTTCTCCTACAAAGCAAGAGCCTCCATTTTTTTTATTTGCCGCTTCTCTGCACGAATAAGTACTGCCACCATCGTTTTCCAACTCATATACACATAGCACTAGCTGAGTGAGTCTCTTTTAATTAAACTTGGAATTCCTGATGGCTTTAAAAAAGAACTAGAAGAATGGTTTGGGCCATAATGTAAAGACCTCAATCGAATAAACCCGTTCTAACCGTGGCTGGCAAATTTCAGGAACAAAACAAATCAATTAATTCATGGAAGCTTGATGTGAAATAGTATTGGGTGGCCCCGTATGAATGGTGAGGCAGATTTATTGACAACCAAATGTCTCATTTTGCCCAATCGGGAGAAGCTAACCTCAAATATACACCGATGCTCGCAGAGAAATGGAGGCAATGCTTCACCTTTGTTCACCTGACCAATCCCGATTTTGCCTAATTCACCATTGCGCCTCATCAGCATAAGTGGGGCATAATCTCCTCCCATATTTCCATTCATATTTATACGCGCATGTTGCCACCATGATCAAGATAATCAAGACAATTAACCCCGATCATTCCCGAAACAAGTCACTGGCGAATTGTAACCATGGAGGACCGAAGCACACCACCACCCACATATGACGAAGCGACACAGGGCGCCACGGCCCAACTTTCTCAAGCTAATCCTCAAACACCCTCAGCCGTCTCAACTTTGCTATTTCCAGAGAGGCTCAATCTGTACAGCGTTTCCGCGACGGAATGCACATATTTTCTCGGCGTACATAGAGCCGATCCGCTGTATGCCCTGACCATGTGGTCTTCTGGAGATAAGCGAGACGGTCCTTTTGTCAACGTTCATGACGGGCCGTCACAAAGGGATGCTATCATGACAGGCTCAACTCGGGTACAGTGGGGAAATGGCAACGAAATTTACACGGTTCGCATGCCTCCCACCGCTGTTGCAAATGCAGATAGCACTCAAGGCGCCGACGAAAGTTTCACATTCAGACGTGTCAAAGAGGGCAGGGGTTGGAAGATGAAGCAGCATCATGAGTTTGAGATGCACACGAATGGCAGTGGGACGCAGACTGAGAAATTCGAATGGAGGACTGGACCAGGTGGTGGGAGGACTTGGGCATTGACAAGCGTGGGAGGGCAGCAAGTCTTGGCAAAGATGGAGTCCCATGGCGGATCGTGGACCAAGTTCTTGTGTTTTTATTTCTTACCGGGGGCAAGGTCCAGCAAATTAGGGAGTCGATGGGAAATCATGGCTCTAGTAACCGGCATTAGTATATATCACGAGGCGATTCTTATCGCTCAAGACTAATCTAGGAGCCATCAAATGATACCATAGTGGTGGCTGTTACAAGTAACTAGGTGCATCTTATTGTTGTAAAATCTCAACGCATTACACAGGGTAGCCATATTTTCTTGATTTTATGCTCCGCGGTTGACTGTACGTGAGGGCATCCAAGTGCGAGATCAGCTTACAGAGTTGAGCAGGGTTAGGGTTATTAGTGCCGACGAAAGCGACATGTAAGATTGAATATATTACGACGCAATTTGGCCATGTCTCGCCAACTTTCTTTCCACCCACGGAGTTTTCTTACAATCACGATGTTGAGAAGGTATTTGCCGCTGGTAGCTGAGTCCGGTTGGGCTGTCGGGTAAGCATTGCCCTGTCCTGTGCACGTGACGTAAATCTCCGTGACATGACGTGGTGTGCACTTTCGGCTGAGATATTGTCGCATTTTCTGCCTAAAGTGCAGCCATACGCAAGCAAATTATCAGTTGCGTTGAATAGATTACTTTGTAGCTCAATAGTCTCATTTTTTCTTCTTCCGCTACTTCTCCGTACTTAAAGTCGGATATATATTAACCGCGATTTCATATCTTTGACGGACATTTTCGAATTATTGCCATTATGCGCGACCGCAGTGATCCGCAATCTGTGGGTTTGAATCCTCTAACCGCTCAACCTCTAGACACCAAATCACGCTTAAAAAGTTCGGATAGCCAGGTAAACTCGGGCAAATCATGGCCGAGGCGCTTGCTGCATGTCAAGACGATGCAATCACACCCTCTGAATGAGGAAATTGCTGGTGCATTGTATGGAGGGGTGGAGGCACCTGCATACAACATTCTATCATATACCTGGGGGCGGTACCAACACGATTCGGGAGAGGCCATCAACATCACCGGACCTGGTGGCGAGAGTCTTGACTGGGAAATCCCAAGAGTGAACAGTAGTAAGGCTTTCAGTGTTGCCCAATTGGAGACTGTCTTGAGAGAGGTGGCTGGGGACGAAGAGTTTATCTGGTTGGATGTTGCGTGTATCAATCAAAACGACGGATCGCCCCAAAAGATGGACCAGATTGAGAAGCAATCGGCTATTTCTAACAGGGCGAAAAAGAGCTATGGATGGCTTCACCAGACGACAGAGGTGGAAATGCAGGCTTCTCTCAAAATCATGACGGATATATTGGTTCAGGCGCGTGAGATAAGGCAGGCTGTCAACAGGCACCCCAAATACGAGCACAACATCGACCAGCGAAAGGTTGACTCAGAGGCTCTGAGTCTCTTACTCAAAGATCCCTGGTTCTCCTCCCTAGGGACTCTCCAGGAAGCCTACGTACAGAAGGACGCCTTGGTGTTGTGCAAAGATGGCCACACTGTACCCTTGAATTTTGCGCCGATGCCTGATAGATTGACTATCCGTTCGCTGAGCATCTTGTGCACCGAACTTTATCCTTGGATATGGCAACCAGTCAAAACCTTGATCGATCAAGCGGGTCTGCGCCAACTCCAATCAAGACATCCACTTTCCATGCTCAGTCTTTCAGCGAGACGAACTACCAACAGACCTGAGGACAGAATATATGCCATCATGCAGACGCTCGGCTTGCAATTTGAGAAGACTTCCAATGCAGCAGACACAGACCGTGAATTTTCACTTGCCGAACTTGAAGATCAGCTGTCGCGCAGCATTACATCTTCCATGCCCGTCCTGAGTCAGTTATTTTTACATCGGCATAAGCCGAAGCCTGGCTATACTTGGCGCCACAACGTTGGCGCCATCACTCCTCAGAAGTCGTTCAGAAGATTCGGCGCGATGATACCAGGTGTGGATTTGACCCTGCACGTGCCTGAAGAATTTCACAACACAGTAGGGGTATTCCAGGACTGCAACATATCCTTCACAGAGCTAGGGCCAGTGTTTAAGGGAAACATGTGGAAGCTGGCGTCCTTGGCAAAGCGATGGATTGATGACGAAGGGAAACCAGGTGTAATTAGCGGATTTAATGATCCAAACTCACCGAAAACCCCCGACATGAACAATTTTTCTCGCTCCATCTTTCTAGACCACTTTTCTGGCATTCAAGCACCAGGGGTTATGCCAGCGGAGTTCTCATCCAGAGGCATGCCAGTCTTGATTGCCGATGGCATTACCCGGGAGCACCCCGAAGAGATATCAATACTTGTTCTGGGGCGTGTACGGGATGAAATCACTGGAGATGAGGCCTGGGCCGGCTTGCTTGCAAGGGGGCACAGCCCAATCTATCATCGTGTAGGCTTTTGTACTTGGCAGGGCAATGCTGAAGATCCGGAGGCAGTGGAATGCGAGATAAGATAGGGAGGGAACGTCGCTGGAGGGCGATAAACTGATCAAGTAGTTGAAAGTCGTACCATTTATTGCGAGTGCGCGACGAGTATTCACATGCGAGGATGAAAACGTGGCTCTTCAATCCTTCCTGTCAAGACCAGCGTGCGCTCGACAGTTATAATAATCTAGAATATTGAAATCATATTCCAATGACAAGGTCTCTCAGAGTCGCACCAAAACTTTCTATTCGGTAAAGGAAACGCTTGGGAAACAAAAAGTGGGTTGTTCGGTATCTTGTAGAAATTCGCTTATTTGGTGGTCACGGCGCACTTCGGAAACATTTTCGCTTCTACCCTTCACGGCAGTTATATCCAAGACCATTGTTGCTTTTTTGAAAAATTGCTCTCTCTTCTATATTGACGAACTATCCTACTGGCGTAGTTGTAATCAGACTTCTAATAATACCCTCTGTTGCGCAAAGCGCCAAAAGACGAATGTCCCTTGCAGGACGAGTTAGGACCCATTTTAACCTCCGCAACACCCTCCTATTCGGCCTTTGAGCGCGGCTAAAAATGATAAACAGCATGTTGTGACGTCATGGTCACCTTTCAATCAGAAAAGCTCCTCGCATCCTACCCGTCTGACATGTGTGAGAATTTGCACTCCATGTCATCCCTGTGAGATGCGCACAACAAGAGAACTATTTCCAAAATGAGTCGATGCCAGATCATTCTGTATGCTTGTCTGCCCCTCAAGAGGGGCATGATGGACATAAAGCAACCCCACTCCCCAGAGACGTTGTATGCTTCATTTCGCTTAGACATCCTTTGCTCACTCGGTAGCAAGAACATCCATCCCATATACTCCGATTCAGGATCTGCTCACCGATAAGTACAATCGCCATGACATCCCGTGAGGGTTTGATTGATTTCCCTGTCCACTCGGTTTCACATCCATGTTCCATTTGGTACAAAGTTTCCGGCGACTGGCCGCTCACGGCGTCATCTAAACCCCTGCTCGTCTTGCACGGTGGGCCGGGATACACTCATGACTACCTGTTCCCACTAGAGGAGCTAAGTAAGCGGCCATTCAACTTTACCGTCATCTTCTTTGACCAACTCAGGTCGGGCAATTCAACCCACTTGCCCGAAAAATGCCAAGACTATGAATTCTGGAGAGACCAACTTTTCCTGGACCAGGTTTCCGCTGTAGTCAAACATCTGCAGCTCGAAAATGGCTACGATTTGTTTGGCCACTCCTGGGGGGGCATGTTGGCTGCACAATGGGCCACCAAGAATCCACCGGGCCTGAAGCGACTTGTGCTTTCGCACGCGCCTGTTTCGGGCGAATCTTGGCTAAGGACTCAGAGGCGCCTTCGTGACAAGATGCCTGAGCCTCATCGCACTGTGCTGATGAAGCAGCAAACTATTGAGTCATCGCTGGAATCCGAGTATTTGGAGGCAATTGGAGAGTTCAATCAGAAGTTCTCTTTGAGGCTTCAACCAACTCCTCCGGAGATCTTAAAGAGCGAAGCGGATATTGAGGCTGACCGCACCGTAGTTTTGAGCTGGTAAGTTTTCTTTGAAGTTTCCGGCCTTTTTCTTAACCCATCGGCTCGACACAGTGGAGCGCAAGTTGAGCATTTGACTATTTCTCGGAGTAGGTAGGCAGGCTAACTTTACCAAAGTTTAGGCTTTGATGATTTCCATTACCAAGGGTTTATTGGAACCTGGACCATCGCCAACGAGGTTCACAAAATTGGTTGTCTGACTCTTGTTTTCAACGGGGTTGACGAAGGAGCAGATGATGAATTGACCATCAATGCCTGGAGAACTGGGTTATCGGACCATGAATACGCGAAATTTGAGGAATCTGCGCATTTTTCGCATTTTTCGCATTTTGAGGAGCCAGAGAAATTCATGAGCGTCGTTTCTGGATTTCTCGCCAACTCTAGAAAGACCACTGCCTGATCTTACTACAAATGCTTGACCAACGCTGGTGTCTGCGACAGTTGAACTGATAGCTTGTTTATTTTTCTGTCTATAAAGGACATGGGAACAAACATTATCTCATTCCCGCTGTTTCTTATCTTCGAATTGCTGTTGCCCAACCTCCTCTCTCTCCAGGGAAATTTCCTTGATAAGAAATGAAATGATAAAGCCAATAGACGATACGCCTGCCATCATCCAAAACAAGGCGAATATAGATTTCTTATATCCATCTATCACACCCTGAAGCTGGTCTGGCTCAACATCTATATCTCGTAACTGCGGGATGAAAGCGACTGCTTCGTGCACGTCACGTAATCCAGCCAAAGCATCGGGGAGATCGAGACGACCTATCTTCTGCTGAAAGACGCTGTTGAACACGGTAGAGCATATAGCCAACCCGACCAGGCCCCCAAAAAGCCGAAAGGAAACCAAGATGCCTGTTGCAAGGCCCGTGTCGTCAATATTGGTCATACTAGCCTGAATGGGTAGATTGAGCACTGTGAACAGGGAGCCGCTTCCCATGCCCAAAATTATCTGAAATATAACCTTCTCAGCAAGAGATGAGGAATCGTCCCACAGTGTGCATATTCCCGCTCCAATAGCCATGAGCAAGTAGCTAACGAGGACAACTATCTTATACTTGCGGAGTGTCTCGACAGCAACAGCTGCAATGATGCCGAAGCCTATGGATGAGGCGCAGAGAGGAATGATGGAAACCGCAGACTTTATTGGGCTCTCCAGGTAAACCGCCTGAAAGAACAACGGCATATAAAAGACAGCGCTGTACGTGAGCGCCCCGTGGATGAATGCGGCCGCAAGCGTGGCACAGGCTGTTCGGTTAGAGAAGATCCTGTAAGGAAAGGCTGGCAAAGCCGGTATAGACTCATACCAGCAGAATACGGCAAGAATAACGACACCGATAAGGAGTGGTAGCAGTGTTTTCCACGACGACCAGGAGTACATGGCGCCAGCCCAGGCCAAAGGAGTGGAGAACAGGATGCATCCTACCGAAAACAGAGATAAGCCTATCCAGTCTAGTTTCTTAACCTTCACTTTGAACGGCTCATCAATGGACCTGAGCCGAAGGAAGAAAAGGATGAGAAGAAACCCTACACCAGAGATGGGGAGGTTGACCCAGCCAATCCATGTCCAATCCGAGTATTGCGTAAAAATGCCTCCAAGAACCGGACCCAAGATCGTCCCTCCCGCCATCGGCAGCGCAAGCATACCGAGATAGAGGGGCCGTTCTTTCAGAGTGGTGATGTCTGCGACAATGATTTCGGTAAGGACGTCCATGCCACCACCGCCCAAACCTTGGAACACACGCCCAAGAATTAGGACTCCCATATTCTTGGCCGTGGCAAAAATAATCGAACCCAAAACGAAAAGGAAAATTGACGCGTAAAGAGGCATCATCCGGCCGAAGACATCGGATACGCTTGTGTAGATTGGCTGGACGACGACAACTGCGAGCACGAAAGACATGCTTGCCCAGAAGGCTTCGAGAGTCGTACCTCTAAGGTCAGAGGCGATGACCTATTTAGTTTAGTCAAGATGATTGACACGTTGGGACGCTCAAGGAAGATTTACTGGAATCGCAACTCCAAGGATTGTAGCATCGATGGAGATAACAAAGACCATGACCAGCAGCGCAAAAAACGACATGTAGAATGATAGCGGTTTGCCTTTTTTGGGCTGCTCCTGGTCGCTGTCCAATTGATCCGATTGAGTGGGGTTTGTCGATGCATCCTGTTCACGTTTGACGTCGTCGTCTAGCGTCCTGGGGGCATTGGAGATAACGCCAACTTCTGGCGCTGCTTCTGGGTCTGGGCTCATTGTATGAGAATCACCAAGGCACTAGATAAACTGTCTCTAGCATGATATGAAAAAAGACACCAGTTTTGAGACAGGTTCCAGAGCGCTTTCTTTCAGGAAACACGCGATCCCGGCTAAAATGTGGAGGGGGCTGCAAGCTTTATTGGGCATTCCGCACATTTACTATCAACAATGGCGAATTACATTTCTTTGTCCGAAGGGGTTAAAAGACCCACTTGACGCATCATACATCCAAATTCAGCACCTCCCGGGTGTAAGCACCGCAACAAAAGTCTGACAGTAAAGAAACTAGCCTTGTATGGGGACATTGTGAAGCGAGAGAACAAAAATCTGACATGTCACCATGATAATAAAGAATGAAGAATAAACGACGAACAAAATACAAATAAAAAATAGTAAGCGCTGTGCGATGGGGTTTAGCACGGTAAATACCACCATTTTCTCAGATAGAGGCTAAATTTTTATGTTGAAAAATTAATATGAAGAAGAGAAACAAAATCCGTAACATCCACCCTAACGATAGATACAAAGCGCGTGTTGTTATCGCGCTTCAGTATTGTCACGGTACCTGCAAGCACCTACACCCATGCAGAGTAAGCACACCCTTGCACGAAAGCAAGCACTAGACGTGGAGAAATTACAACAAGACGGTCGTGTCGTACGATTGTAGTTTAAATCCCACGTTGGCGGGTACTTTGGATGTAGACACGGGAACAACGCCTTCATCAGCCTTGCACAGATTTCACTCGATGATCTCCCCTCAATGTGACACGAGCGCAAAAAGGGCAAAGCTCCACATTCAAAAGCGGTATAGCCTCAAGCTAGACTTACCCTGGAGCGGGAGAGCAAATCATAAATTATCCGGATCGTACAACATGGGCGTGATGCACCGCTCCCCCACATGAAGGCGATGGATGGTCAGATCGCCGAAGTCAAGGGCCTCCTGCATCTTCTACCATAAGCTTAAAATTCTTGGCATACAGCTTGCTGGGGCTGGTGGTATGATCGCGATAATCAGATGGCGTCTATGCCTGATTGCTCAACGGTATCCAGGGTAGCTCTTCAGTTCGGTACCGCAGCGTTCACCAAGCCACTTCGAAGACGCATAACCAAATAAAATATGACATTAATGAATGAGAATTAATTCATTTTGTTTCACTTCAAAAAGGTAGGAAAATAATTAGTATGACTTACAGGTGAAATGACTCTCAATACGTGAGTTATTGACCACTACACCGTTTTCACATGTCGCGTACTATTCACGTGACCTGTCAACATACTTCACCTCTCAACAAACAAATCTACAAAATATTTGTTTTGGGTTTGTAATAGAAAACCAGAAATTCTCTGCCTTATTTTCCCTTGAGCGAATGAAGAGTACACCTCCACGGAACTGTCGGCAATTGTTTGTGTGGGTCTCAAGATCAGGGAGGATTTCCTCACAGTGAGAGCAACTGGTCCACTAAGGTGGGAGGTTGGTGCTAAAATTCATTCAGGCCCCACGCTTTCTCTTGTGGAAATAGGGACATGGACATTAGCAAACCACATTCAGGCTAACTGTGTCTTACTTCTACATCTCTATTGGTAGAAATTCGAGAGCATCTCCGCCGGCCGCTTTGAGCCTTCGCGTTTCAGAGTGCACTTATCTCCATGGTCGACATATATCCTTATACATTCTTTCGCTTGTGGCTTTAATTCGTTGTATCGAATTTAATATTACAATAATATGGCGCAGGGTTGGTAGTGGGTAGATGTACTGGAATTGACTCACTGGGAAAACAGAAACAAAACAGGCAGAGAGGCGCTGGTCTAGTGGGGATTTTCTTTGTTACGACTCATAGGCGCACCCTTATCGCAATGCCGTTATCCAAAGGCTAAAACTGGGGAGAGCCTCGGAAGTTCGGCAGGCGGGAATAAGTGTTATTTAGGTGCCCTTGCAAGTTGAGAGCAGTCTACCCAATCCGATTGCGTTGATTTGGCATATGGCAATTGGATCACCGGCCTAGCAAAACGCTAAGCTGGAACGAGCGACCGAGAAACTAAAGCTACGAGAGAGCCTAGCTAATTATGCACTGTAGATGAGAACGAGATTCTGGGTAGAAATTATTTATTTGAGTGCTTCTCGCTGAGCATTAGGAACAATGTCCGACAGAACCTTCATAACCAGGCCTCAATTAATCGTGAAAAAACGTTCAAAGCGTCATGAAACTACGTGCTTTCCTTTTGGCGGTGCTGCCAGGCGTTTCGGCCTCTCACAACTGGAACGCAACATCGCAGCTTCACCTTGCCTACCACAACGACAAGGGTATGATGGTCAGTTGGAACACCTTTGACCATGTTAAGCACCCGGCAGTGAAATGGGGACTTTCAGAGGACAATCTCTGCAACACCGCGTGGTCCAGTGTTTCCGTCACTTATCCCACTTCGACTACATACAACAACCATGTATTAATCACAGGCCTGAAGCCTGGAACCACGTATTTCTACCAACCCCACCCCCTGCCTCATGCTGGCAATACCAAACCATTCAACTTCACCACCAGTCTCAAAGCCGGTGACCACAAGCCCTTCAGCATTGCGTATGTTGCTGACCTCGGCACCATGGGCCCCAGGGGTCTCACAACGACAGCGGGGTCTGTTGTATCCAAGAACAACATTCTCAAGCCTGGCGAAAAGAATACCATCGACTCTCTTGCCAGAACCATGTCGCAGTACCAGTTCCTTTGGCACAGCGGCGACATTGCCTATGCTGATTACTGGCTCAAGGAGGAGATACAAGGTTTCTTGCCGAACACGACGATAGCTGAAGGCTACAAGGTTTATGAAGCCATCCTGAATGACTTTTTTGATGAAATGATGGCCATTACTGCCACCAAGCCTTGGATGGTCGGCCCCGGAAACCACGAAGCAAACTGCGATAACGGTGGCACCACTGACAGTGCACACGACATCACCTACAATGTCAGTATCTGTTCTCCCGGCCAGACGAATTTCACGGGCTACAAGAACCACTTCCGCATGCCCAGCGATGTTTCTGGCGGAACCGGAAACTTTTGGTACAGCTTCAACAGCGGCATGACGCACTTCATCCAGCTTGACACGGAGACTGATCTGGGACATGGCTTTATTGGCCCGGATGAGATCGGTGGTTCTGAAGCTCAGGGTGCTGACCCCGTTAATGCTACCATGAATGCTCAAACTGCCTGGCTTGAGGCCGATCTTGCTGCTGTAGATCGATCCGTCACACCCTGGGTCGTCGTGGCTGGCCATCGCCCTTGGTATCTGAGCCATAGCAACAGCAGCGGGACCATCTGCTGGACGTGCAAGGATGTTTTTGAGCCCCTCTTGATCAAATACAAGGTCGATCTTGTCCTTTCGGGTCACGCGCATGTTTATGAACGACAAACACCCTTGGCGAATGAAATGATTGATCCCAATGGACTCAACAATCCCAGCTTCCCTTGGTATATTACGAACGGAGCAGCTGGACACTACGACGGACTTGACTCCCTCCAGTCTCCTCGCCAGAACTACAGCGCCTTCGGTCTCGATACATCGAATGGTGTTTATGGTTGGAGTCGTCTTACCTTCCACAACTGCACTCATTTGACGCACGATTTCATTGCTAGCAACAACAACTCTGTCATCGACACTGCTACGCTCTACAAGGCCCGTAGTTGCAAGGTTGGGAAGGTTTAGACTTTAGAGTAATTATAAATTGATTGCTCCATTCTTTATGGTCACATTGTTATCTTTATGCGTGAATATCATGATGGCTACTTTTTGAGTGTTTTTACCTCACACCAACTTAGTGCGATCACATTTGAATTGATGAATCAGAGGATGGCAAAGATTGCTCCTTACCCCCCACCCCTGTATTAAGCATCTACGGCAAGCTTTTTCATTATCTCCACCACAGCCATCTGATTCGCAATTCCTGTCTCTTCTTGCATATCTGTCGTTTCCATGGCCAAACAAGTTTGCACTGCCTTTAGGAATAAGTCACCAGCGCTGTGTCGAATGTCCTCCGAGATGTCTTCATACTCAAACAGTTGTAATAAGGATGGAACTTCGATGTATGAATTATCCTTGGTGGCTTCGTCCAAACGTTCGCGCCATTTCATTCCTGTGTGTCTGGTTTGGATCTGGATTAGGGGCTCCCACAGCGCCAGCTCCACTAAGAGGCATCCTAGAGAGTACATGTCGAATTCCTTTTGGTATCTCTCTCTCAATAGCCCTCGGGCATCGGGGTGGCGGTAGAGGTCTGCGAATAGGTCTTCCTCGGGAGCTTGTGTCATTGCAGCAGCCGTATTCGTATCTGGACGAGCATAGTCAAACCCAATGATGTATGGATCCTCCTGTAGGTGATCTTCATCAAGAGACCCTTCAGGAGCAAGAAATATGATGTTGCTGGATCTGATGTTCTTGTGCATCCATCCTGCTGTGTGCAGTTGTAGAATGGCTTGGGCAAGCACTCGGCAGATTCCCACACGCCGACTTAGGGATAGCTGCTTCTCGGATTCCAAAAGCTCTGATAATGATCTCATTCTCCAAGATTTTGACTCATCGGGAGTCGTAAAGATGATTCCATGTCTCCCCACACTTTCTGCTGGGTAATAGCCGTGGCATGGGAGAGCCCGGAAGGACTCGTGCGATATGGATGTGAGAAGCACCACTAGGCGCTTAACGTTGTCGGCGTACCGTTGCCAATCGGGTCCTTCGGCGATTTTCCATTGAACTAACGCCTGTCTTCCGTCGTATTTGGCGAATTCAATTCCTTTATAAGCAAGCCGCGCGCTATTCCAAGGTTGCAGTGGCTTTTTGCACTTTTTGAGATCTGGTGTGAATTTTCGAGTCTCTGCCGAGCCCTTGGGTTGCACTTCGTCGTCGCGTTTGTCCAATCCAAATACAAGCCTCACTTGTTTTGCCCGAGCCGCTTCGCGTATGACTTCCCTGGTCTCTGGAATTGGCATCGTCTCAATGATGTCCCTAATTTGCCCAGCCTCAGTTGGATTGGAAGATAGCGAAACCAGCCCTCGGAGCAGTTGAGCGTCCTCTCTTGTCCGGGCCTCTCTATCGGCCGAATCTAGGAGAACCTCGAGATAGTTAACTAATCTCTCTATTTCTTCTAAAATTCGCTTTGCCTTGTCTTTGCCAACCGAGGCCCATTGGAGCTTTTTCAGAGGTCCGTTGCTGGAATTAATGATTTTGCTGGACGTGGTATAAGTGTCTGGTTTCAGTCTAGACATTAACCTGGCCAATCCCTGTTTAGGCGGCTCCAGCTTCAACTCTATGTCTGCCTGGTGTAATTCTTCCTCGGACACCTGAAGCGAGTACTTGCGTCTAAGCTGATCTGCAGAAGTCAGGAAGGAAAGTAGTTGTTCGAGGATCCAATAGGCAAGATTCCAGTTTACTTTGTCATTTTGAGTTCCCTCTTCCAGAAGACCAACCCGAGTTGCCCATTGGACGAGTCTGTAATGTTGAATTTCCAATCCGATTCGGAAGAGATCCCCATCAACGCCGATATTCTGGGCTGTATTGAACAGCACAATTGCCCGAATGCATCCCTGAAATGACGAAAACGCCAGGGAGGTGAAGGCTGCTGCAGATACGGCAGATTCCATCCTCACAGCCGCGACAGTAGGACATGGTACATGACAAAAGTGCAAATAGCATATTGAGTCATTTATCGATAGACGAACCGCCAAGCGGGGCTACGCGCGAAGGATGGAGCGGGGACGTAGCAATGCTATGATGCCACTTAGCAATTGATCTTAAGCGAGGGAAGACGGTTATGCATAAGTGGCACGACGCTAACCGAGTTGATAGAGAGTCTTCCATTGGAAAACCGCCATACTCGCGCATGCAAGGTGGGTCGCCGTTCAGCTTACCTGCCCGCGCCCTGATGAGGCAGTGGGTTGCCTCTTTTGTGCACCAGGCCACATTTTCGCTCACTTTGTGGGAAACTCGAGATCGAAAATGTTATCAAAATCTTCTCTGGTGGTAGCGAGACGTGGCGTGTAGGCTCGCCAATCGACTGCGCGCTTTGCTCTGTCGCCACTCAAGCTTCCCTCGAGCAAGGCTCTAGCACAACCCTGACAGCTGGAAGAGTCAACCAGTATTAACCATGGATCAACGCCCCGCTCGGCTTTCCACGTCTGACATTCTCTCTGCCTTTCGCCAACGCCAGGCACAACAGGCCAGCGCTGATAATGCTCGAGTAAAGCGGCCTGCACCGGATTACGCTGCGTATCAACAAACAACATGGGACTCCTACCGCAAGGTTGACAGCCAGCTTGAACGACTTTGCGCCCGCCCGACAGTCGGAGAAAATGGCACAGTGCGGCCCGATATTATCCGGCAGGTGAGGTTGCTTCTGCATGCCCAGGATCAGAGAGCCGGTCGGAACGGAGATCAATGCTGGCAGATGCGCCCGCGAATTTATTGCATCCTTCGCAGAATAAATGCAGTCCACCTGATGAATAAGTTTGTTGCACACAAACTGAATGACTTTTATCTTCCATTTGCAGAGCACACCTTGCCGGATTTTGTCACCAGTGATGGAGCATACAATTTCCGAGACATGTTCCTGGAAACCCAGGTCCTTTATCTTACCCAGATGAAGGATGTGGAAACTCCAGAGGGCAGGCATTTACTCCTATACGGCTCTGGGGATGTCTTGTTTGAATATCACCAGCATTTGGGCAGGGGAGGGTTTGGGTACGTGAATGTGTTGCCGTGTACGATCCAAGAGGCTGACATGCTGCCAGAGAAGTTGACAAGGTTCAAAGCCGACTTAGCTACAAGATGTATGCTAGGAAAAAGGTCCTCCGTGGCCGTGACTCAGGGCGGAACAGGGCTGCACAAAGTTCCCTTGTTGAAGAGCTCCAGCAGCTACGGAGGCTTCAACACGAACATCTCGTTAAAATTCTGGGGAGCTACACCGATGATGAATACATTGCTTTCATCATGACTCCTATTGCTGACTATAACTTGGGCCACCTGCTGACTCGACGGAAGCCTTTGACCAACACGGAGTCTGATATGCTAAGGCAGTTTTACGGTTGTCTAGCCGGTGCAGTAGGCTTTCTTCACGATAATAGTATTCGACACCGAGATTTGACGCGACGAAACATCCTAGTGTATCAGGGAAAGGTTTACATAAGCGACTTCGGGTCCGCGTACAGCTATGCCAACCGAACAACGAGTAACACAAGGCATCACCAACAGCCAGTCAGCCCAGACTACATGTCACCGGAGATGGCCAAGAATGAAGAGCGCGGCTCCTCAAGTGACATGTGGTCACTTGGTGTTGTATTCTTGGAAATGGCAACAAGACTACGTGGTCACCAACTCGATGATTTGGAAGCGACAATTCACCATCACGCCAAAAGCAAAAGGCGCCCTCCTTATCTGTGTTATAACACACCTGTTATAAATACATGGCTTAGTACTCTCAGAAATAGCGATGGATACGGCATCAACAATTATGACAAAGAACCATTGGAATGGATCGCCAACCTCCTCGCTGAGAATCCGAAGAGGCGGCCAACTGCCAAAATTCTCAGCAAGGATATTTTGGAGTCTCCATCTTTCAGCAAGTTCTGTTGCATCAAGTGCGAAGGATTCTTCTGGAACAGCGGGTTCGAATACGATTCGGTCATGCGACAGACTACTGAAGTAAGAAACGCCAGGGAGATAATGAATGAAGTCTCCGGCGTTTTTGATTCACAGAAGTTTTCTAGCAAGTTTGACGGAGGTCAATCAGAGGATCGACATAATTCTATCGCACAATGGGCTGGCGCAGTGCAGGAGGATTTGAGAGAAACGAAGGAGGCTGTGACCTTCACCCAAGAGACTGTTTACTCCAACTTTTATCCAGTCCCCACGATTCATGAGGATATTGATGAAGACTTCAACGATGATGCGGAGCACATGCTCTCAGATTCAAGGACTCTGATCGAAGCGGAAGCACCAATGGAGGAGAATCTAGAAAGCGAAGTGACACAAGCCTCACCAACGGCCCAGACAGCGAAGACGGCGCAAGCAACGCAAATACCGGGCTTTTGGCGAGGTGAATTGAAGAATGAGTTGCCTGCTGTGCCCCCTCATCTATTGGATAGAAAGCCCCAAAATCACATTATAAACAAGGCGCCTGATGTTGTAGATGAGTACGACGACGAAGATGACAGATTATTCGATGAGATCTCCGATGCAGATAGCCTTCTATCTGCAGAATCAGCTGTCTCGGAAGTAAACGACACGGCCGAACAAGACGAAGATGCTTTATTTAACGAAGTTTCATCGGATGAGGATGAGGGGAAGGACAACAAGAAAACGTGCCAAAGCAACAGCAACACCAAAATCATGAATGAAAAGCTAAGGCGAGCACAAAATGAAGCTCTTGCCGCATTCTCCCAATATGCCAACGTTGCAAGCAAACAGCCGACGGTTGAAGACGCACCGGAAACAGAGTATGGGGCCGAATCTATCCGCAACGACATCCAACAAGGGAGCATGGGTCCAGAAATGCCAATCCAGGGTGAGAGTGCTGAAAGCAAACAAGCGAACCCAAACCGCCCATCGGAAAATGTTGATACTGATGATGCAGAACACTGTGATGGGCCCAAAGTCGCAGGGGAGGGCCATTCCATTCAAGAATTCCTGGCAACGAGCGGTTCTTTCAATGATGTTGAGCCTGAAATTGCCATTACGAGAGCGACTTTCGGCGGTGCAAGAGAAAACGTTGCACCCGAGATCATAATCACAAGGGAGACTTTTGGTGCTCCGCAAGATGTTGAGCCAGAGACCTTCATCACTAGGGCCAGTTTTGGTGCCAGATGCAATGATGATGAACCTCAGACACCAATCACAAGAGCTACCTTCGGTAATCCCTGGGTAGACTCAGAGTCCCAGCCGCCACATGAAGGCACTCAGGACAACCAGGCAAAGGGCCAAAAGCCAAAAAAGGTCCAATTCGAACCAGTCATAGAACCAATTCCAGAACCATCTGGTGAGAATTTTACGTCGCAAACAACAGGCCAAGAATGGAACGCTCCACTCTCGAGTGCAAATCTCCGAATGCACAATCGATCCAAAAGCACGAGTGCCTTGGCTGAGACCCTCAAACCAAGCTCTTTTATACAAGACACGTGGGAGTCTGCTTCCAGCGCGCCAACCTCCGTTATCACGGCTTCAACGCGGGAGCGAATCGAAAAATCGCTGTTACCTTTCAGACGGCTGGACGGTACATTCAAGATCCTGAGCCAGCAGTGCCGTCTGGGCAACCACAAGGAGGTCAGAGTCCTGCTGTCTCATGGATGCAATCCGGGAACCAAAAAGAAGCCGTATTCATCACCCATATTTTCAGCCGCCCGCGGTGGAACAGACCAGCATTTTAAATGTGCCCGAGCCCTT
This sequence comes from Calonectria hawksworthii, assembly GCA_020975415.1. Lineage (NCBI taxonomy): Eukaryota > Fungi > Ascomycota > Sordariomycetes > Hypocreales > Nectriaceae > Calonectria > Calonectria hawksworthii. The sequence goes on along the minus strand of JAHXZK010000010.1, from coordinate 1,203,185 downwards.
CTGGGAGCTGAGGCCAATGTCAACGTCGTCAAGAGCAACAACGGAAAGACGCCCTTGCACTATGCCGTCGAGCATGAACACTACCCAAAGTACGAGAAGCTCATCTGGCTCTTCATCAATGCCGGGGCCCGTGTCAACGTAGCCGACTCAAGCGGCGAGTATCCTCTCATGAAACTGTTCGTGGGCAACGACTCAAGCCCGCTGCAAAAGCATCGCCTTCGCGCCATGGCTATTTTGCTGAAAGCCGGTGCAAAGGTCAACATATCAGCCCCTGCAACAGGCAACACGCCACTTCATCTCGCGGTGCGACGACAGGACCCCTGGGCTGTGGCCATGTTGCTCCATATGGGCGCCAGCGTGGCAACGGCTAACAGTGCGGGTGCCACGGCGCTGCAAATAACAGCGAACCAGTTCCGAGGGGAATTGGCACCCAATCATGAGCAGATATTGGAGCTCCTCCTCGAAGCAGAGAAGGCGCGAGCTGCTCAGCAGGGCTTCAGCATGATTGATTTCAAGGCAGGCGCGCATGAGAGAACGGCGCTTCACCTTGCCATGTATTCCGAGACGATTGATGCGGCAAACATGTTGCTGGAGTATGGAGCGGACCTCGATGCCGTCGATACGACTGACAAGACGCCGAGGATAATAGCCCGTCAGAAGGGATTTAAAATCGAGGACGGAAGAATCATTGTTTAATGTTTTGTTGTAATGTACTTTTGAACAGGACGTGTTTCAGAGCCGAGCGTGCGAGTACGGAAAGGGAAATTGTACATTCTTATTCTACGCCTGTGATGATAGAACAAGATATTGCTAATACACATCCATTACAACTTTGCAACCATTGCATTCCCCTTCTCCAACCACTTCACAGCATCATCCACAAATTCATCAACAACAGCCTTGGCTGGCTTCTGCTCGTTGACAACGGCAGCGCACTTACCCATGAGGAAACGGCGGTACTTGAAAAGCCCTTCTCCTTCCACATCGTCGCGCTTTGCCTCGATATCCAGATCATTCTCCCAGGGAATCACGCCCTTTGAAGTCAGCTCCTTCAGTTCCGCCTGGCGATTCTCCTCCCAATCTTGAATGTACTCGTTTTTGCGCACGCGCATCGGGCGGCCGGTGTAGATGATTGTGCGCACGTTGTCGTCGTGGCCAGCCGTCTGCACGGCCTTTTTGTGCTCCTCGGGCGCGCCAGCCTCGTCGGTCAGGACAAAGCGCGTTCCCACCCACACCGCCCCCGCGCCCATCATGAGAGCTGCGGCGAGAAGCTGGCCGTTGTGGATGCCGCCAGCCGCAATGACTTGTACTGGACCGCCGGTAAGAGGCGACTTGTGCTTCTTGCAAATGTCGACAACAGCGGGGATCAGCACTGTCGTGGGGATGTCGCCAGTGTGGCCGCCGCCCTCTCCGCCCTGCGCGCAAATGATGTCGACTCCGAGATCAAGGCACTTGTAGACGTGCTTGACGTGGCCGACCATGTTCATGTACACGACTCCGTGCGCGTGAAGCTTGTCAACCACAGCCTTGGGCGGCACGCCGACTGCGGAAACGAAAAGCTTGGCGCCAGATTCGATAATGACGTCTATTAATTCATCCAGCTTGCCCTTTGTGTAGTCGTAACTAGACGTCACCCAATGTTAGTCAAATCCAGTGGCCTCGCTTTTGCACTAGACGCGCAAACGTGGTGAGGGAAACGCACTTTGTCTTTCGTGCGCTACCGCCGACTTGGGGCAGCAGCAAGTCAATTCCAAAGGGCCCATTCTTATCGATAAAGTAGCCCTTCATCTCGTCGATTTGCTCGCGAAGCATGGCTGGCGTGTAGGACATGCCGCCAAGCACGCCCAAACCTCCGGCATTGGTCACGGCAGCCGCAAGCTTTGGGCCTGCAGCCACGTTCATGCCCGCAAGCAACACGGGATGCCGTATGTTGAACAAATCTGTGATGGGAGTTCTGATCCTCTCTGTCAATCCAATTGAAGTCAGTCCTCTGGCACGCGGGTATGGGGAAATGCGGTGTGCATACGTGGAGACGCCATGATGGGTGGTGGCTCGATTGATGCAGCGACAATACAGCAATGATCAATTGGTATATTAAGATGCAATTACTTGCAATTATTTCAAGCCCAATAAGTGAATGAACAAAGCGAGCGATGGTTTGATGACATGTCGGTAATCCAAGGCCAACGCTTGGGCGAGTCGGTGTGGGTCAAGGGGGCAATGCCGAGGCTTCGGCGCTTGTGCGGGGTAGTGGGCCGATTTTGGCTTCCCCAGCCAAAGGAAATCCGGGGCAAAAATAAAAAATGGGAGCATTAGGTCGTGGTCTAATTGTATACATCTGGCCTGTCCAGTTGCGAAAAGGAAATTCGACTCTTCAAAAGTACAACAGGCATTATGGCCTCTGGTAACGCCACAGCTATTGTCACGTGACTGTCTAGAACTAGTCTCATTTTCCCGTAGTCTTCACGTAGAAGTGCCGTGAAGTCACTGGAGTGCACCGAAAAAGAAAAGAAACGCACGCTACCCAGATATAAGTCTAGGGTATCTAGAAACCGACAAACGACAATGAAAACAATTTCTTCCGCCCGAATAAGATAGCACTCTCACAGTCTAGGGTCTTATTTAGCTCTACGGAAGACTTATGAGGCGTATGCTTTTCGAGCATATGCAGATGTCCTCAGCATTGAATGGATACACAATGTAAACTTTCTCTTGGGTCCAAATAAACCACTCTCAACACTGTCAACTTATCGCACGACAGCTTGACAGTCAATAATTCAAGCCTCGCGCCGGAAGGCTGATCGTGTAAGAGAGTCGCCCGTTAGCTCCCTCATCTAAATCCAGCCCCCCACACCTCTATCTCGCCGGTAGATACAGCCCTCAAGGGCATCGCAACACCGCCATGCTCCTGCCAATGTATCCTTCCGGAAATGGCTTACGTTTGGATGTCGCATGAAATTGTTTTCATTGATCCTAGCATCCAATTCGGTCTTTGGTTTCCACGGCATCATACTTGACCGCTCCTTTGCATCATCAACTCTTTTTTACCTCGTTTATGTCGGGCGCGAGCTTGTTCGGTAATACTGTGCAGGCTTATACTAGACGTTGCATGTGAAATCTTCAAGCAAACTTGCCCCGGAACTCGGAACTCGGGACTCACGGCACCATTTTCATCAAGATCCACA